>OZ007502.1:5203602-5946379 GCA_963931805.1 Microdon myrmicae
ACATCATATGTTATTCAGGAAGAGTGTTGGTGAATATTCAATGCATGAAGTCTTCGCGTCACCAGAAATGAAGTCAAAACTAGTTCACTGTCTCAATAATTAGTAGACATTTCTTCTCATTTGTGAATACCACAATACCATAGTCTCGTCATCCGTAGTCGATGAGAAGGCAGTAGTTAAAACAGCAAAGAAAGCGAATTCACATGTTGCACATTTTTTATATTTCCTAATACTATTTCGGTGCAGTCTCAACTTGCTTTCGAATGCGTACTGTTGTTGAGCTCGCAAAGAGTTGGATATTAATAAATACGCTGGTCAAAAAAAAAAAAAAATGGAGGGAAGGCCGACTTGTGAAACAAAGACAGATATGTCCCTGTCCTCTGGCTGTCTTGCGATACATCCTTGAGAATGTTAAGCTCAGTCTGAGGATATAAAAAAAGGGAAGGTATTTACTGAAAGTTTCTACAGGGTTAATACATGCGTTCTGTAACGACTTATAAAGAGGGATATTAGCGATGAAATCATACAAGAGCCATGGATCTTGGGTGCGATAATAAAAGCAAATTCCGTCTTTGGCGCTTTTTTTTTTTTTTGTTTCGGTAGAAAGGTGGGAATCATCAAAAGATACGTCTGGATCGATGCAGAGGCATGCCGGATTTTTACCGACTAAAATCACATCCCGCCAGGCACATGTTCCCCTTGATCCCCGTGGAATATTCTTTTAGAAATTCCATCGTCTGGACGGAGCTTACCTGTTACTCCGCTCGTCGCGTCGCAACTGCTGCATCATGTCACATACAATAGAATATCATTTGCCGAGGAACGTGCTTGCTTATAACTTGCATGTATTCTATTACCCCTGCCGGAGTAACTGTACGTCTGATATGTCTCTATAAAATCGTTCGTTCGGTCTCGAATCTTACGCACTCTGTGAGTACGTGTTCAGCATATTCTATTTTGCCTTCGCAATACAACCAGTAGAGGTGATTGACATGCTTATACTTGTGCAAGTATTGCCGAAAGCATCCGTGTTCTGATATCAGTTGAGTCAAGTGGTAATTCAGCTCGCTATGTTTTCTTTTCACCCACGTTTCTACGTGAGGTATCATGATATGGGCGTATCTTCCTTTGGTAGAAGAATCCCACCTTCGTTGCCATTCTCTTAGGCTTGACAGCTCTAATTGGGACCGCATTCGCACGGCAGTTCTCTTGTGAGACCTCATGTAACGCCACGTTTTCTTTAGCTGCAATGTCAAGTGGTTTCTTCCCGGCCAAGGCAGTTATGGCATCTTCCGATACCTTTCGGAATGCGCAGCATATTCTTAATGATACCAGCCTATGTGCTGAGTTCACTCCCCTCATGTACGACTTATACTGTGCGGCTCCTACCCATTCTGCCTGTTGTATGCGTGCTCATTTGTGCTGTCTTGAACACTGTGTGTATGTTAGAGTCAACAGTAGACCCTATGGAATGGATCCAGGAATTCATCATCGCGTAATCGGGCTTGTACTTGAGTTTCTGTGGACGTTCGACTGATAATGGTATTTCATAACATCAGGCGCATCAGTTTTACCAATGCGAATGTAAAGGCCGTCCACCAACATTTGCAAACCGCGAAACCTGATATCCTTGCCGTAACTGAAACCCAGGTCGGTTCGTCAACTGGTTCGACACATCTTCGTTGATACGACTTGCATTCGAGATTCCGTTTTAAGGGTGGAGTCTATGTATTCATACGGTCCGCTCTGGCTTGCCAAAGAATGAAGGCGTTCTATGTCCTATGTCCTATAACATGGACATCATATGGTTGAAGGTTGAGCTGAGGAACCCTGTTAAATTTCTTTGCTGTCTTCACCGCTCCCCTTACGACGATCTACCAGCGACACTTTTCGACCACCTTTCACGCATCTTCTGAACTTGTCGTCCTTTGCTTTAATGTGCACAGTTCCGGCTGGTTGGTGCATTGTAACAGAACCGACAAGGCTGAGAGGCCGGCGGAGATGTTTGCTGTTAGCCACAATTTGACTCAGCTCGTGGAGGCACCTACGCGAGTGGCGGATGCCTGAGATGATTAGGCGAACACACTGGGGTTGTTTTTGACGTCCGAGTCCAGCATTTATACCGTGGAAATTGCTGCGCCACTGGAAAACTTCGATCAATGCTTGGTATCGGTCTCGGAACCACTTACATTTCAAGCGCATAACCGACCTAAGCAGCTTGGAGGTATGGGGCTGCTAACTGGGACGATTTTCGAGAATTTTTCGCATCCTTTGGAGGTATGCTTTGGAGACCCCGATGTTAACGCATGCGCGGAGTCGATCACAGAGATTATTCTTCTCGGGATGGAGATTTTATTCAAACAAAGTTCATCTGATAAACCTTGGTGTCACAAAAAATGCGGGCAGATAACAGCGGCAATAGAGCTTTTAGAAAATAGCGCCCTAATCCCACCAAGGTTAGCAGAACGAATTTTGTTAGGATCAAAAACGCCTGCAACCAGGCGATTGATATCACGAACAAGGCCTACAACGACAGAGTGAACAATAAACTCCGTGAGTACGCAACTGGTTCGCGTATCTTTTCTTCCTCCTCTTTTCCTCCGTTGATGACGGCCAGTGGGACACTAGTCACAAATTCAAAAGACAAAGATAATGTGTTCGCGAATATATTTTCAAATTCAAACCTCGATGCCAGTCTTTTGGAGCCACCTGTGATCGCGCCGGTACGGTCTGCGATGCGGCATGTGAGGTTCCGCCTGTGTACTATTCAACGCATTTTACGTGGACTGGACTGTAGGAAGGCAACCGGCCCGGACGGAATACTCGCAATAGTCGTTAAGAATTGTGCTCCAGAACTATCACCGATACTTGCCAGGCTCTTTCGCTTATCTTATGCACGGAGGACACTTTCTGGCTGGTGGAAAGTCGCTCTGGTTCAGCCAATCCCAAAGAGGGGGAAAAAGTGTCTCCCACAAAATTACCGGCCGATAGCATTACTGTCTATGTTATCTAAGGTGATGGAAAAGGTCATCAATGCCGAGTTAATGAAGTATTTGGAATGCAGCAGACCTCTGAATTATCGTCAATACGGATTGCGTGGCAGGCGGTCCACGGGAGACCTTTTGACGCTTATAACCGATATATGGACATCTGCGATCGAGCGGCATTGTGAGTCAAGGGCGGTCGCATTAAATATCTCCAAGACTATTGACCGCGTCTGGCATGGGGCATTGCTGAGCAAACTTTGTTCATATGGACGTTCCCATCAGCTTTGCGACTGGACGAAGAGCTTCCTCAAAAATCAATCGATCCGGATTAGTGTGAACGGCGAGTCTTCGGATCTGTGTCCTGTTAATTCGGAGGTACCTCAAGATTCTATTTTGACTCCAACCTTGTTTTTGCATCACATAAATGATTTGTTGAAGTCAACGGATAACAAAGTGTTCAGTTTACTGATGATAGTACGCGTGTTTATTTCCTTTCGAGTCACCGACCGATTGGTGCATCAATCCCGCACCAGCTGATATGTAGCTAAATCGACTCTCTGAATCAGTATCTATATATGGTCCCGCAGTGGGGAAAGGCCAATCTCATCGACATCAATTCAACGAAGAGTCAGTATACAACATTCACAAGGAAAAGTGGATCATCGGTTCCACAGGTGATGATGAATGGCCAGCCCCTCTAATTTGGGGAAAGCATAAAATTGCTCGGCGTCACGGTCTGTGAGAATATATCGTGGCATAAACAGGTGTTGAACATCGCCAGATCCACCTCAAGAAAACTGAGTTATCTTTTTAGAGCCAAGAAATATTTTACTTCGGCTCAACTTGTTCTCCTGTATAAATCCCAAATTAGACCCGTGCTCTAATATTGCTCTCATGTTTGGAGCTCTGCTCCTAAACATATCCCCGACCTACTTGAGAACAAGTGTCTGATCGGGCACACGGCGCTATCACATCGGAGGTGCGTAGGCAACCTCTGTCTGTTTTACAGATATTATCACGGGTACTGTTCTTCAGAGATCCGCGGTATTGCTCCGTCCAATTCGGTCCACAAGACAATCCGACGGATCGCACCAATTTGTGGGTTATCTCCCGACGGCGCGATCATCCCTGTATCAGAACTCGTTCCGTTACAGAGCGGGAGGGCTGTGGAATCCCCTCCCCGCGTGAGTGTTTACGGAGCGTTACAACCTGCAACTGTTCAAAAATTTATTGGTGGCAAATTATTTAGTGGCATCTCGGGCGCCGTGCAGGCGCTATAGGTTGCCTATCCTGAAAGAAGTATACATTACCAAAAAAAGAAAACCGAATTCGGCCCACCAGCCAATTTTTGTTTTAGGAACCGTGCCTCACGAAATTGCTGGCATGGAACATACGGAAGTATGATCTCATTCCCGGGCGAAGTATGAGGCCTTCCTGAACTTGTAGGGTCGTCACATTTCAAATTGAGTAATACAATATCCGTTCGGTGGTTCGTAGGTCCGCATTTCGACTCCATCTATTCCTGTAAAATTGTGGCAAATTAGAGAATACGGTAATTATGGAACAATTTTTTCGCGAAGAATAATTTTTAGTTCATCAGGATATTAAATTAATAGAACCAATTGGGTGGTCAAATTATGTCCTGATGGGTGCCAATTTTAGTTAGTTCCGATATGGAGTTCGTCAACTAAGTTGACTACTAACCCTAGGATACATTTACGCAACAATAATCCTTCAATATTTAGCATGGCGAAATCGTAATACTACCCGACTCCAATCGTTCATATATATATAACCCAACGTGCATAAATTACAGATTTAAGTTTATTCAATAGCATTTATTAAATAAGTAAAAGTTTGACTAACGGGATAACGATAAGTACAGACGTTATAAATCCATCGTTGACACAATATTTATGTAATATAGTATTAAGATCAATCAATGCAATAATAGGTGTTCATTTTAATGTCTTCATCGTCTGTAGGCCTGATAAAATAGTTTAAAGTGAATGTTGAAAGCCCTGAGTTTTGGGGAGACGATCCAAATTGAACTTATCGGCGTAGAGTTTTAAATTGGTCCAATTAATTTGCTACCGATAAATAGTCCGAAAAATTGTTTATTAGGAGTTTTTGATTAAAACTGGGGTACTACGTAAACAAGTATGCAAAAGACGAATTCCTATGGTTGATTTCATTATAAATTAACAACCAGAAGCAGCTGGAGAGTGGTCTTATATCCATTCGACTTTGACATCGTTTCCTATGCAATCAAACCAGTCTAAAACTGATCATTGATTGGACTTGATTAAGTATAAGTTTGCAGAGTAGCAAATTTTGCTATAAGAAATATGTTGTTTAATTTATGCAAAGCTGATGGTCGGTTGGATTTCTAACTTGTGGGGTAGTAATTACCGTCGAGTCAAGGCATGTTGACCCGAACCGCTTATTCGGTCTATTCGACTATCTTTAAAGTTATTGAAACCCACAGATATTTGCTCCCGAGGTTAGATGGCAGTTGATTGGGAATGCAAAGGAGTTGGATTTTAACTATTTGATGTACGAATACGTTGTACATTATTTTTTTCTTTTTTTCAATTCCCAAACACCTTATTATATTCAAAAATAGAACGCGAGTTGAAGAAGTGATAAAATGGGACAAAGATCCGCACAAAAGGGATTTCTTGGAACTCTTTAGATGCCAGGTTATGCTATATCAAACCTGTACATATCCCAGATATAATAAAGCCCTCATTCCCAGCAAATATGAGTGCTGCAAAATATGATTACTTTTTATAATTATTTGTGTACGTAGATTACATAAATGGGATGATGTGTATGCTAGCTACTACTGTTCAGATTCGGCGGATTTTTGTGTAAATTTACGATTCATCTTTATCGAAGTTCGTTTTGTTCCAAAACAGAAAAACTATGGAATTCCCTTCCGGTGCGAGTGTTTCCAAAAACGATACAATCCAAACAATAAGATATAAACACTAATAACATTTAATCATTTCGTTTTATTATAATAACTTTTTTATACAAAACAACAGTTCTTCTGAACCGTACTTATTAACAGCATTTTTTGGAATTAATTTAAACGCTATTTGTTGTGAGTCGGGAATATTTGGTTATTGTAATGGATTTTAGGCGTCGTGAAAAACAATTTAATCCGATATTGGATCAACCTTTATATGATGGCAAACAGTATTTGTTACACCCCACCATTCTTCTCTCTGGTCCTGGTAATCAAAAACTGTCCAATTTAACGATAAATTTTCATATCCGTAGATACTTATCGCCAGTTTTCTTTATGACATGAGTACATGGGTCTGACATTCCATGTTTCGAGTTTTCGAATACTAGTTTTCATTTTAAATTACTAACTCTATAAACTCTTTTTAGTAAACGGAAGAGGAATGATTACTTATGAGACCTCAAGCACTTAGTCTAGTGCCCAAGAGAGAACACAGTTGACATACGAGACCTAAATAAGTTTGAAGTTCCACGTAAATAAATATAATTTCCAACTAGCCTTAGGTTTGCTGGAAATCACAAATGAATAAGAAACGACTTACATCTTTTATAACAGATAAGTTGATAGATTTGTAGAGGTATGCTGAATCAGTAGTTATTTCACACAGCTCACAGACCTCTGCGTACTTTACAGATGTCATGAAGTATTCATAATCTCAGTCTCAACTTATTCCAGTTAACATTTACTTTACTACTGAGTGCTTTAAAAAGACCGTTTCTGGTTTGTTCGTTCGTACCCAACGTGGAAAATTGTAGTTGAATGCTTCCGCAATTCAGAAAGCTCTTTTGTCACGTCTCGTACTTCGCGACATCGACGGTTTTGGATTTTGATTTCATCGTACAAGGTGTTTGTATCTTGCAAGTTAAGTGATGGAAAATGTTTTGTAAGTAGGGACAAGTGTAAGCCAATCTGTCTTGGCTACAGTTACGAACTCGAAATGTTTAAATAAATGACAATTAAAAGAATGACTGTATACTGTATACTTTAGACTTAGGACTAGGAGCATTTGTTTATTTTATTGTGCCACCTGAGGATGCTAGTATGTTCCTATTCTAACTCTCTTCTAAAGTACTCTATAATAAATGGTTCTCCACCTTACATTCATTCTTCGATTCTTTCGAGCATATACTCCCAATGCAGGTAAATCTATCGAGTCTTATATTTGCACTGCTTTTAAATTTAGTACTCCTCTGCTGCAGCTACTTATTTCTTTTATCTACCAATATGGTTTACTTTTATTATATTTTTATTGTTGTTTTGCCACGCAATACGCGAATAGGAAAATGTTTTGGGGATACCCTTGAATATCTAGGCGTAGTTCAATCGGAAGTGGAGTGGGAGGGTAAGGAGATTAGGAACGATGTAATAATGACAAGGAAACACATGATCAGGTAGAGCGTCTCACATTCGTACGGTTCGGACAAACGGATTGGCTGTGTTAATCCTTACATTTGAAGTTAAGTTTTATGGTGATATTGTGGGGGTCTTGACGCCAGCATGGGCGAGGGTTCGACATCGTCCCCACAAGTTCTCCAAGGACCGCCGTAAACTAAACTGTTCATAGAGAAAAAGGAAGTACACACAAACACTCAGGAAACTGCAGCCGGAGAAGAAAACACTTTATTTAAACCGTTATTTATATGTACTTGACTATCATATTGTGTATGTGATTCGTCATCAGAAGGATGCACTGCCACACCAAAAGTTTAACTTCACAAAAAGACAATGGCTTGAGATTTAGAATTTTGAATCACCATAACGAAAAACACTTGAGTTTTAAACTTGAAGTTTATTTCAGAATACATTAGTACTTAAGGTACTTGAAGCCGATTGTCCCGAACTACAAATATCGGCGGACTTACAATAGTGGTTGCAACACTCCACTGTATACGATCAACTTCCGCACTTCTAAAACTTTATGCAAAACTCGACTTCAGGATATTTATTTACGCGTCTCCACAGTGACGAACCGGCATGACCGTGGCGGTCAGCGGATGGTAAAGGACTCAACGATATTCAATCGTTGTTAAAACTGTGAAACTAGCTCTCTTAAATTAAGGATGCATTTCCTGTTTCGAGAGAGACGTAAGGTCTCTCTTTGGGGTAACCAAACAGATCTCATATAGAAGATCGCCCCAGTACACATGTATGTGTGTACACTGGTTCTTTTATGGATCAAACCCATGGGAAAGACTCTAAACAAAGAGGGGATAATGTGCGTTCGTGGGATGCGAGTCTGGTAAAGCAAACAAATTCGTAACTCGTCGGATGCTAATTGGGTCTTTGTTTGAGATGTGCGTCGCGGTTAAATAAATAGACGTAACGCATCGAAGAAATGGTGTTAATGGACTTTGGCTAGATTACCAGGAAAAGGTGTTTATGGCATCACATTTGCATTTGCTTATGCTGTAGGATTTAATTGGTGCCAAGAGATGCGTGTATTTGTTTTGGTCCCTTGGGTGTAGGTCGCCAGCCAATGTGTTTGTCTGGTAATTTATGATACACATGATGAAGCTGGGATAAGCCAAATCAAGGGTAATATTTCCTGATTATGCGGTTGTATTATATATGAACCGATGAATTTTCTTTCAGGGAATTTATGATAAGATAAGAAAGAACTCTTACAGGAATTGTATGCGAAGAGATGCAAGAAAAGGTGAGAATTTTTTTACTGAAACTTTTTAGATTGTACCTTAGATAATCCTAGATGCATAAAGAATTTAAGGTACTAATGGGATTGCATTAGCGGAATTATGTGATTGGATGGGAGTTAGGGGTTTTTTTTTTTAGGTAAGTGAACCTTGGGGTTTGGCGGAACCGCCACAATATAATGTATCCTATTGGACTAACGACTTTCACGGGAAAATATTTGGATAGGTGAAAAGCAATTCAGTTGAGTAACGACCTATAGAAAACCGATAGACAGGATAGTTTCTCTTATGAATCTGCAGCATACCGACCACGTGATGAAATGCGGAAATTTATTTATTATTTACTGGCGCAAGACTAATGACCTTGCCCAGAAAAAACAAATCATTATGGAAAATTTAACAAACCTCAGGACTTACTAAATAAGGCCAAGACCGGGTCCCGGTTGTAGTGCCGATGATGATGATGATTTATTATTTATTTATTTATTTATTATTATAATGACAGAATGTCTGTACTAAAAATACAGGACCCATGGCACAATCATGTATTTATAAACGTACACGCCCCAACAGAATCTACGGACGAAGAAATGAAGGACACGTTCTACGAGACCCTAGAGGGGGCGGGGTTAGGATGGGTTTCTTCTGGGACGTCGTTTGAGAGCAGGAGTGGAGAGGTTGAAGTCGAAGGAGGGGGGGGGGGAGTTGGCCTGTCGTAGCATACGCGAGATTGGTTCGTTAGCGCCGTAAGAAGAGTAATGAGCGGGCACGTAAAACAGTCGAAGATTACGTACGTTACGGGGGTTTGTATGAACTGTTAAAGTGGAGACCATGCTTGGGCAATTGATTGAGCCAGACAGAAGGCGATGGACAAAGATGATGCCGGCATGGATTCTGCGCTTCTCAAGTGTGTTGAGATTAATTAGAGGGAGCCGGCTTGCGTATGGTGGTAGAGTCAGCGGATTTTCCCAGTTTAGTCCACGGAGGGCAAAGCGCAAGAAACGACGTTGAACGCCCTCGATCCTTGCGAATATGAGACAATTGATACGGGGACCAGACCTGACTAGCATATTCGAGTAGTGGCCGGACAAAAGTTGTGTAGAGTGATCAGGTGACGCAGGGGTTTAGGAATTCCTTCGACCAGCGTTTGACAAAGCCAAGGGCGGCATTGGCCCTAAGGATTATGTCATCAATATGTACGGCGAATTTGAGCTCGTTGTCGCATAGGACGCCCAGGTCGCGAATCGATTCAACCGATGTTATCGGTTGGTTCAGTAAGATATAGGAGCGTAGCTGGGCGGGGGAGCGCTTCCGAGAGAAGGTGATTGTGTGACATTTGGTGATATTCAGTTCTGGGCAATTATTTCGGCACCAAGTCGAAAAGCTGTCAAGATCCGATCGGAGAAGTGAGGAGTCTAGAGGAGAGCGGATTGTCTTGAAAATGTTGGTATCATCCACGTAAAGCGAGATGAAGGAGTTATTGATGCAAGAGCCTATTGATGTCGTTTATGGTTAGGAAAAATAGGAGGGGGCCGAGATGACTGCCCTGGGGGACACCTGAGGTTGGAAAAAAAGGATCGGAGGGGGTGGATATAAATCGCACGCTGCAGGTTCGATAAATGAGATAGGACGAGATCCACTTAATCAACAGGGGCTCAAATCCGAGGGAAGATAACTTAAAGAGAATGGGGTTACGGGAGATTTTGTCGAAGTCTTGCTAAAGTCGGTAGTGACTACATCGACCTCATCGCCGTTTTCTAGGGCAAGGAATGTGTGGGATGTGAATTCGACAAGGTTGGTAGTAGTGGACCTATAGCTTTTGAAATAATAGTGAAGAAGAACGTGTGATTCGAACTGACGTTATGACAGTTCGAATCACCAAAAATTGAACCTAAGCGTTACCCATCAGGCTACTGGGCGATTTTTGAATTTGATTTTTAAACTCGACTATACTCCACTGATGTGAATTGTTATGTTATCGCTATAGTATACGGCTCTGATGTATTTTCTTATTCGATTTTCGTTCGGTGTTCTTCACTATTTTGCTTGTGAATTGTGTGTATCTGTTAGAGACACCACAAACCTGCAGGAGAGGAAGCCGTGCTGGTTGGGAAAGATGATGGGTGTGCAGCGAAAACATGACGCATCATATAGAAGGCTTTCGAACAGTTTAGGAATGTGCGAAAGCTTAGCAATGGGGCGATAATTGGATATATCGTTTTTTGGCCCCTTTTTATGTATGGGGGTTATGTAAGAGGATTTCCAAATGTCAGGGAAAAGACCTTGTGCAAGGAATAGATTGTAGATTGAAGCGAGCGGGAGAGAGATAGAAGAGGAACATTTTTTTTTAAAGAATAGCAAGGAGTCCGCCTGGACCGGGACTGAAATCGTCTTTCAGTTGCTCAAGTTTTTCTATAACTTGGTGTTGTTGAATGTGTTGAGGGATGAGAGGGCCGAGGAGGAATTCAGACATGCCAGTAAAGTAGGAGGGGTTCGGCTCGAACGAGTCGTCCGTGAAGGGTAGTTTGAAGAAGGACACGAAAAGATTGGCTATGCTGTGGGAGTCAGTTGTAGTAGTAGATCCATAGAAAAGAGAGTTGGGATAGGCATCAGATTTCCGTTTGTAGTTGACGAAGTGGTAGAAAGATTTGGGGTCGTTGATCAGGTTGAATTGAGCTTTGGCAAGGTAATTGTGGTAGAGGGAGCTGTAAAGCTCGGTGAATTGGTAAAAGTAATCGAGGTGGTTGGAGTAGTCCAGGGGAGAACGCGTATTTAGGAAAGTGTTCCACAACTTATTCCTCTTGTTACGAAGGGTGCGGATTTTGCGGTTATACCAAGGGGGCGATGAGAATAATAACCTGTGTCGGGAATATGGGGCATAGAGGGATATGGCGTTGTAGATTTCTGTATAGAGCGAGGCTGTAGCGATCTCTACACTTATATCATTTAAGCGGAATGTGATATTACTGAGGTACTCATGTATGAGGCGGAAATTGGCTTTTCGGAAGTTGAAAGAAAATTGGTGGGGGGGGGGGGGGGGGTGCAGTGGGCTGAGTAGTCGTGGCACAAGGATAAGAGAAGCGGCGGGTGGTGGCTTTCAATAGTTGAGAGGATGTGGCGACTAGAGACAACTGAGGAATTAAAGGCGACTGTCGTGAACACAAGGTCAAGTTGTCTGTCCAGATGGTTTAGGGCATTGCTTACTTGGCAAAGGCTAGAGTCGGTGAGGCTGTCTATAAAGAGACATTCCTTGGTAGTAGTGGGGCTTGAGATCTAGTGGGACTTATCGTCAGACAGCGTCCATTGGAGATGGGGGAGGTTAAAATCGCCATGACTCGATAGATTTCGAAGGTAGTATGTAGAAGCTTATGATGTATAAGGACTTTAAGCAATCTTCAATTTTTATAGCGACATAGTTGAGGTTAGGAGAAGAAGAGATGGTGTTAAGAGAAGATCTTAGTCCGTTTTGGATGGCAAGCAGCACGCCTCGGCAGCGGGTGTCAGTAAAGAAGGTCTACACGACATTTCAAATGATAATGGAATTCGAATTATCACGTTCGCAGCGTCAAAAGATCTGTTAGTGAAAGGCACGATGTTCAAGCACAAGCAAGTTCATAAAGCCACATGGATATGACCCGACGGCGTAACACATAACCAAATAGACCACTTCCTATAGAGAAAAGGCACCACTCGAATATTCTTGACGTAAGATCATATAGAGGAGCAGATTGCGACTCCGATCATCTTCTAGTGATGGGCAAAATCAGGAGTCGCCTCGCAGCAATCCCGCATGGGCAGTCACGGGAGACGAGGAAAAAGTTCGACATTGATAAACTAAAAGACCTGCGCAAAAGGGCTGAATATCAAGACGAACTAACGAATAGATTTAGCATTCTAGAGAATGGGAGCAGTGAGGGACAGGAAGCCAATAGTGTGGAACACTAAATGGACATCGACCAGAGACACAATCAAACAAACAGCCCAAAAAGTATTACGATTTAAGAAAACAATTAAGTCCAAACCTTAGTTTGGCGATGAGTGCAGGGCGAAGATCCACTTAGCAAGATATGATAAGTCAACGCAGAAACATACGCGATCATTCGGAAAGAGACCATGAGACTCTTCAAACGCGAATGGGAGAAGACTCGGATCGAAAAAATCCTCGAAAATTCCAGAGCAAAGAATATCAGAGGTATGTATGCCGGCATAAATTCAATTACAAATGGCTACTGAGGGAAAGCCAAAATAATTCGAGACACAAACGGCTGCCTGGTTACAGAAACAAACAATATCGTGACAAGATGGAAACAGTACTTTGAAAAACTGCTCAATGTACGCACCCATCAACCACAAATAAACGCACCAGACGTACATACAGCCGGGCCTCAGATTCCAGAGCCATCTTTCAACGATGTTGTAGACGCAATAAATCGATTGAAAATCAACAAAGCTCCTGGAGTCGACTGCATATCGGCAGAGCTTGTGAAGCATGGAGGAGAGGCAACTGCTCAAAAGATCCACCAGCTCATCAAAACAATATGGGATAATGAAGTCAGTCCGGAAGAATGGAAAACCTCAATAGTCGTTCCCATATTCAAAAAAGGTGACAGATCTGACTGCGAAACTACAGAGGAATATCATTACTCCCAACCACATACAAAATATTAACAAATGTCATACTGGCGAGAATCACACCGTACGCAGCAGAAATACTGGGAGACTACCAATGCGGATTCCGTCGGAACCAGTCAACAAGCGACCAAATGTTCACAATAAGCCAACTACTGGAAAAAAAGTGGGAATACGGAGAGACGATTCACCAACTGTTCGTTGACTTCAAAAAAGCCTACGACTCAGTCGCAAGGCAAAGACTCTACCATATTGTAGTTGAGCTGGGAATCCCAAAAAAATTTGCCGCCCTCAATCTGCATGAACGAAAACAAATGGCGAGTTAGAATAGAAAACCACCTCTGAGAACCATTAGAAATCCGGGACGGACTAAAACAGGGCGATGGCCTCTCACCAAGTCTTTTTACCCTTGTGCTCGAGTATGTCATCAGAAAGGTACAAGACGACAACGTGGCCGGATCATCCCTGAACGGGGTCACTCAAGTGCTCGCATATGCGGATGATATCGCCGTTTTGGGCGATAATCTAGAAACTGTAGATAAAAACAGTGAAATCATCATGCAAGCGGCAGAAGAGGTGGGCCTAGAAATAAATGAAGACAAAACAAAATACATGATTACGGCGAGAGCGGTGGAACTCAGGGAACATATATAAACGTCAGAGGTAAGATATTTCAAAAGGTTAAAGAATTTAAATATCTGGGAACGATACTGACGGCCAGTAACGAAATGTCGAAGGAAATTAACAGAAGACTATACTCCGGCAATGCTAGTTGGCAGGCAGTCAATAAACTTCTGAAATCCAAACTGCTATCACGTAATATAAAGCTCCGTGTCTGTAAAACCATAATCATGCCGTTTGTTCTATACCGATGCGAAACATGGGCTCTCACAAAACGGGAAAAAACAAAATCCGCGTATTGGAGAATAAAGTTTTAAGGGGTATCTTTGGAGGTCAATATGACGAGGAGGCAGAACAATGGAGGAAACTCCACAACCACGAATTGAAAGAGCCTTACCACAAACCTACAATAGTGAGATTAATCAAGTCGCGAAGATAAAGATGGGCCGAACATGTAGCGCGAATGGGCAACGATAAGACCCTGCATAGAATTATTGACGGTAGACCAACGGCAAAGAGACCGATAGGACGGCCACGACGGAGATGGTAGGACAAAGTTAGGTTTGACCTTGAGGAGATCGGATCAGCTGGTTAAGCGTGGAAGGAGAGTGCACAGGACAGGGAACGATGGCGGAGTCGAGTGGGTGAGGTCATGAACTTCCGGGTTCCTACAGGCCAATAAATAGTAGTAGTAGTAATAGTATTTCATAAATGTTCTGTTAAAAGTTAAGTTACCTATTTCTTATAAGCTAAGTTGAAAATACCCTTAATTCTGTCTCGCAGCCTAACTTGTCCATCTCGTCAATGTTTTGCCACAATCTAAATGGTGATAAAAGTATCAAGCCGATATTTGATTGTTAGGTTTTCGCAACTGCGTGATGCGAAGATTTTCCAACTTTAGAAACTCTATTTGGATCATTTTGTATTTATTCCTGTCAAATTGTGGGAATCACAAATATTAAAAGATTTTGATAGTTTTCTTGTTTATTAGAAATTAATTTAATTAGTGGTTTTAATGTCTAACGTTACAGGATGTGACCAAAAATTGTATTCGTGTAACTCTCTGATTCCACGAACTTCACCATTTAACTAGTTATTGTATTGCGAGCTTTCAACTGCTGAACACTCCTTATATTTCACTGTATAAATGGATATTTATTTTCCTGAGAAACAATTGCGTTAACTTTCAAAAATATTGAGATGATTTAACAAAGTAAATTTGTTTACAATTCGCATTTTCTAGCACATTTGCAATTACCTGAAACTTTACCAAATCTTAAATAATTAAAATGTAATTGCCTGACACAATCGAACGACAAAGCAGTAAACAATTTTCTAAACTGGTCATGCGTGTGATAACCTCATTTGAAATCCCATTCGGTGAGCAGGCGATAGTCGATGTGAAACTTACTAAACCTCATCGCAAGGAAGAATATATTGCAATTAATTTTCTGCGAAACTCTGAACAATATTTCTCTGCATTACCATCGAATTTAAGTCCACGACAAAATCCACCAATTTGCATATACCTTGGGCAACCATGATGCCCCCCTAAAGAACCACTCGAACCCACTCTTAGCGAAATTCTCAACATCTAATGCAGTTATAAATTTCTCATCCACGGCTGATTGCTTAAGCACCATCACCAAGTTATTTACTACAGGTTGCAGTCCTTCCAACCTGTCGTAAGAACCTAGATTGGCTTGTTTTAAATAGTTGTATTACCAGAGCAACCGACAACTTCAAGCCCCTGTGTTTTCCTTCAAATCTGCTTACGACATCCAATTTCACGCCATGACAACATGGTACGGTAAAGCTACCCATTCACTAAGTAATAGCCGCTCATTCAATTTTGATGTGCTCTTTCAACCAAACAGCGTCACGAAAATCTTCTGCCTAACGAAAGACAAAAAACTTCCTACGACAGCACTGAATTCACTTTACAAGTTTAAATTGCGACCACATCGCCAGGCGGCTTCTCCAGGATGGTACTACTTATTGGTTTGTTACCCACTGACTTACAATATTACTATAGTGTTCTGCTACCGCGATGGTTAGTTGTCCGTGTACTCAAAAAACCAGAAAATCAAATGAGGAAAAACCAAACCAACGAGTTAGCCAAAGCCACACTAAGTAAAAGAAAAAGACGCAGAAGAAGAAGAAGACAACGGCGACGACGACTGTGACTGCGACTAAGCAACTCGTCTACCTTTCCGCTAGCTTCAAAGCGCAGTTTCATCTATATTCGTAATCGGTTATCTGAAGCGCTCAGTTCGATGGTCAGTGCCAACTGCCTGCATTCGGCCAAAATATAGATCATCATTAAACAGCGTTGAGGCGAAAAACAAAAACGAACTAAAATCGCAAGTGTGCCTCTGGGTGTGGAACACCAAAGACCAACCTCGGCTCAAGTGGGTGTCTGGGTTCTTCCGCAGCGCGTGTGTGTCCGTCGTAACTCCTTCTGTGCTTCCGCTGGATTGGTTTTCTATGGTCATTGCGTTCAAATTTAAATTCGAATAATAATAACAATAATAAAAAAAAAATCACAACGAAAAATAAAGCAAGACGGTCTCGAAAGCCAACTGTAAAATCAAAACTACCCACCGGTAAATTCCGTGAGGCGAAAGATTTCGCTCCATTTTCACAAAGATACGAAAGTGTACAAACTGTGGATACATAGATACGAGTACGTACTCGTCTTCAACAATCGACTTGTTATACTTCTTCTTTGGATATATTGTAGTACGCTGCATGAGATGCAGCGCAATACAGTGCCGTGTAGTGCAGTGCAGTGGATAATGAAGTGTTTCTTAAAATCAAGCCACCGAGCGATTTTCACAATTTCACCGACTCAGTCGTCCACCTAGATTG
This sequence comes from Microdon myrmicae, assembly GCA_963931805.1. Taxonomy (NCBI): domain Eukaryota; kingdom Metazoa; phylum Arthropoda; class Insecta; order Diptera; family Syrphidae; genus Microdon; species Microdon myrmicae. Next base: position 5,220,396 of record OZ007502.1, read on the forward strand.
GCTCAGCAAACAGTTAGTGAACCACAAAGTGCGTCTAGAACAAACTTTTGTTAAAAGTTGTCCCCAAACGTAAAATGAAAGAGAAGTGAACTAGAAAAATCGAAAAATCGAAAACTAAAACACACTAAGGAACAAAACAGCCAAGAAGACTTCTAAGCACCTTGGGATGAAGGTGGGTCCTACATCTGTCTTTGCTCCCGAACTTTCTTCTTCACGTATTTTCAACGTGCCTTCAAAGTGCTAACAATCCACCACCCCAGATACTGCACGAACCCACCATCCCTGTACCCTCCGAACAACCGCAGGTCACTCTGCCCTTCGGAGCTCCACAAGGCAACACCCCAACCTTTTGCACTATCCAAATTCACCCTAAATCAGCAAAACTATATTTCTGTCTTCATGTTTAGCTACATATCAACGATAAATGTTAAGAAACGTCTGCGGGACAAGATGACGAGTTTAACGTCATTTCGCCGCGGAAAGAAGAAGAACTCGTCGACCTCTGACATTCGTTCGATTCAGAATGATAATGATGGCGGCGAAACGTCGAACGAATTTGATACAAAGGACGAATACAATTTGGTCAGTGAAGATGTGTTAACATCTCTGCAGCAGCGGCCCAATAACCTAATGGACGGGAATACCAACCCAACTGTTGTACGTAAAGAACACAACAATCGCCGTTGTTCTGTAAGGTAAATTTGTTTCTTTTATTTTCTTTCTAACGTAATTTGTATCTTTAATTGGACCTGACTCGAGGTCGGAAGCTTCATTTCCCTTTCTTTTGGATGCCGTGTTTACATTAGCTTACCAATTACCATCTCTAAGTTTTCCAATTTGAGGTAAATAACGAAATAAAGTGAGAGTTATTTCTATCTGGAACAGTGACCGGTGGGAGTTTAAAGAAGAACTAGATAGTGCAGCAAATGTATAGGAGGATAATCTAAGAGCTCACAGATCGTAATTACGAAATTGTCATATTTAATTAGTTGGTAGCCGAGCTGGGATATGTAGATTAATTCTGTCTTCGCTTAATCTTTCCATATAACGGGTTTTTGATGGTTATAATTGCCGTTCCGTGAGGTGGTTACGGCCTCTTGAGATACTACTGTTGAATTTTTTAAATTACCCATTATTACAATGGCATTTCAACAGCGTTGTTATTGACATACATACATCGATTCAACTCAAACATTCCGATATAACAATTTACACGATCAATATTCAGTTAATCATTTTCCTAAAATCTTATACTTTATTTCATTGCATGCATTTTTACTTGGATCGTACAAAAACAACGTGTATCAATCATTCCCCTTTTTTACGCTAACCTACTTTACAAAGCATTTACTTATTTAGCTCAAATTATTTTATTTTTAAATTGTTATAATTTTTGCCATGAATATCTCCTACGTAATCAAAATATTGGATTGCTGTAACGTTAAATATTTTCTGCAATTTTTTATGTTAAAGCATCAGCATCGGCACTACAACCGGGATCCGGTCTTGGACTTATTTAGCAAGTCTCTCCACCGGTATCCGCCCCTTATCCGAGACTTGTTAAATTGTCCACAATAATTTGTTTTTCCGGGCAAGGGTAATAGCCTTGCGCCTTATGTTAAAGCACCTTTCTAATATTTCATCTTATAGAATCTTCTGCAACGTTTGTGGTACAAGACCCGTCTTCGCGTCAAACGTTTTGCAACTCTTTTATGATTTTTCTAGTAATTCTGGGTCTTTCTAGTCATCAAAGTTCTGCAATTTCGTTAAGAGGATCCTCTGCAATATTTTGGTACGACCCTTTTAATTTTCTCTGATGGAAAATCCTTTTTGATTTTATCTAGTGGGACCAATGTTATGGAATTTTTCTAGCAGCCATCCTTTGGCATTGTACCTAGTAAACTGTCATCATCTAAACAAACCCAACATTGATTTACAAGCGCTTTATTTTAAAAAAAATGTAGTTCATGGAATAACTAAATAAAATATTCTCCTTCTGAACAAGGGGCTAAGAAGCCACTTATATATAATGCCATCATAAAAGCTCCTAGTGGGAACCTCGTCTCGGGAAGTTGAATAATGACCTCTTTAAAGCATTCCATAAAAGACCTCAAATAACATTGAAGAACCATCATATGACAATTAAATGAGACTTTTCCAATTTCGATCTTAACGTTAAGGTTTGATGTAAAAGTGCATCATCTGTTTAACCAAACAGTTTCTCCTTGCGAGTTTGGATGATATGCTTTTAGGTTTTTCTGTTTTTCTAATTGAGCCTTCAATACTTTTTCTGGTAGAATACCGTTCTGGATTGTTTCAGTAGAACCAGAAGTGTGTAATTTGTCCGTGATTTTGCGCATAAAATCTTCCGCAAATTTTGTAGTACAACTGTTTTCAATTTTTTTGATAGGATGCCCTTTTAAATTTTTTCTAGTACAAAAAAAAGTAAAAAGGTATATAATTCTTCTTCCATTTCTCTAATACGAGGGTGAATCAAATATAAACGGTAGTTGTACTTGTTTGCTTAGCAAGAAGTTGCGAGCTAGATAATCTTGTGTGTGGCTGTTGTTTGGTTTATGAAGAGTAGGCAAACCAGCATGGCTAGCGGTCGCGGTCGACTTTGTACTCAGTACAGGTATGAGCGAGTAAGCGTTACATACGACTGTTGAGCATCGGATTATTATAAAATTTTTAACAAATGAAGGCTTAAACCCTCGGAAATGTTTTCTCGATTGAAGGCACAGTTGGGTTGTAGCGATTCTAACAGATACACACACAATTCACAAGCAAAAATAGTGAAGAACACCGAACGAAAAATCGAATAAGAAAAATACATCAGAACCGTATACCAAGCGATAAAATAAAAATAATTCATACCAGTGGAATATAGTCGAGTTTGGAAATCAAATTCAAAACACGGTCAGTAGTCTGATGCTTCACTGCTTCGCTTTTCAATCGTTTCATCGTGTGTTCAATTCACCTTCTTCACTATCCTTGCTTAACGCTATAATTGGTGACCCCGACGTGATCTGTACACACACGCAGCATACACTTCCCATAGTAAAGCAGAACTTCACACACGGTCACGACTTCCGCATAGAGCACAGCCTCCGATGTTTCCTCCTTTCTCTCGTTCGTCCGTCGTCCGCATACGAATCTGATCGTAACGAAGTTACTGCGGCGGGAGTGGTGTAGCGATTCTAACAGATACACACACAATTCACAAGCAAAAATAGTGAAGAACACCGAACGAAAAATCGAATAAGAAAAATACATCAGAACCGTATACCAAGCGATAAAATAAAAATAATTCATACCAGTGGAATATAGTCGAGTTTGGAAATCAAATTCTAAACACGGTCAGTAGTCTGATGCTTCACTGCTTCGCTTTTCAATCGTTTCATCGTGTGTTCAATTCACCTTCTTCACTATCCTTGCTTAACGCTATAGGGTGATGATACACTGTCTCAGAATCGTGTATATACGTGGGCCAGAGAATTTAAAAAGTGGTTGTGAACGTATCGAAAACGAAAGTCATGATCGACGCCAAAAGACAAGTCGTACAGATGACAACATCCGTGTCATTCGAGAGCTTATTGGATGATATGCAAACCGTCTGTAATTCTCTGGTCGTAGACCCTTTTGAATTACTTCTAGTGCATTAGCGAAAAACAATGGGGTTTCTGGAGTTTCAGTACAAGAAGCTTTTGGGGTAATTGGGAAGGTAAGTAGTGGCGTTAGTGGAACCGCCACCATACCTTCCAGCCTGGGTATTTCCAGATTAATATTAAAAAAGTAAACACTGAACTATTGGATTGAGTAAAAACTCAGTGCGTATTTTTGTATGTTTTTCAGTCATTTATTTATATGAAGGACAGAATTGGATCAATGATATATTTTCTGTTTTGTTTGATGACTTTGCCACCCATCTTTTGGTGAGCTTCCCCGTTTGTAGATAGACCCGTCTTTATTGGCGAAAAACTGAGTACAGTGCCGATTTACCGCCTCAGTAAATATATAATAAATATCCAGTAGTGTTCTTCCATGAAAGGAAATTTGAGGAGAGTAAAACATGTGGATGTCTAACGGCGTAAGATCAGGGGAGTATGCTGGGTGCGCCAACACACAGCTCCAAAACTTGTAAACAGGTTGCCAAAGTTATGTATAGTGTATCCCATTGTCCTAATGGAACAAAATTCGTTCACGATTGGCGAGCTCCGGACGTTTCTGGATGACAGATTCGTTTAAAATGTTCAGTTGCCGATAGTACTCGTCCCAGTCGATTGTGCGGGCCCTAGGTGGGAGTTCAAAAGATGCCGCACCCTTCTATCCCACCATGTTGAGAGCATAACCTGTGGGGCTTTTCAGGGCCCGAAGAGCCACGCATTGCTTGATCCCCACCATTACCAGCAATGCAACTTACCTTAAAGTTGAAATTTCGGCAAGATTGTACAATCTTACTAGGGCATTAACCGCCACCCAATTAGCTGGAATCATTTCGGTTATCCCTACGGATAACCGACATAAATATATTAGGCAGCTTACCTTTTTTGGGGGCTTTTCCAAGCCTCTTCTCCACGGTCATTCCTGAAAGCATAATTCATGGCAAGATTATCATCTTGCCATGACATCAATTCAGCATCACCACGAGCTTCCGCGACCGAACAATGGATGGCACATATCTACCAACACACGCTGATCTTTCCGTGTGTTATCTTTGTACCCATTCATTGACCTAGCATCATTTTGGGTTGCTTGCACATCTGCAAGCCAGATTTTCAATGGCATGTCTAGGATCTATCTTTCCTACCAGTAAAGAAGATCAAATTAAACATTGGCCTTTCAGGCGCGCATATTTACTTGTATCTCAGCATGACCGATTTTATGATCCGTTGCCGTTTCTCGGAACGATCACCAGCATCGGCCATGACCACCAATTTTAGTTTACACAAAGTAAACACTCAAGCGGATACTTTCGCCTGACAGTCCCTTCAACGGGATTAACATATCCCTAAGACAACATACATCACCGAAATATGTTTATTTTAAATGATCTGGCAACGGCCATACCCAATGCTTGATTCATTATTCCAAGATAGATTCCTGCCTTCGGCAGGGGTTTTATTGACTCACGTCAATCAAAGAATCTATCCCTTGCGGATGGCGGCAGTCCATCTTGCCCAAACATGTAGCAGCAGATTCGATCTGCTACATGAGTTTTTCCCTGTTTCCTTTTGTTTTGGACCTTCGCCATTGGCGGCGAATCCTTTAGGTTCGTTTTCGTTGGATGTCTGTAAAGAGACATCCAATAGTTAGTCAGATTTCTTTACCAGAAGTGCGCACACGCACCACGCGTCGCGAGTGAAAATTACAAATACCGAGGCGTCTTGGAGTTTTCTAACTTAGATCCGAGTGAGTGGAGTTAGTTAAAGTCAAGTTTCAAAACGTGTGCAGTTTGTGTAAGACCCTGTTTACTTTAATTCGAGTGCGTGATTGTTTAATTGGCCAATGTGCATACGGTGTTGCTAAAGCGAATATATGTAGTTTACCAACATATAAACTGTAATCGCGAGTTAAATATCCTCAACCTAAGATTAATTAAGATCCGTGACTCGTTAGTTCAATAAACTATACCCGTGAGCAAATTGATGCTATTAACAATATGCAGTGTTAATAAAGTAACAAACAGCAACTACTGTGTTTTATTTATTTTTATTCTTCTGTTGTGCACCGTTTCGCGAACTTGAGTGTGGAGAACAGTGTCCGTTGGAACAATTTTCATCGAGCTATCAGTGGGATTTTAGTGAAACAGTGCCGTACGTCGGTACACCCTACGTAAAATACTCCACAAACCTTTCTTTGATGAAGTTTGCTTTTGAAACCGTTTAAGGCGATGATTCGTCGGGGCCAAGGCCTTTTGGAGTCCATATTGTTGTAAACAATCCACTTCTCACCACCAGTTATCATTTTTTTTCGAAAAAAGGTTTTTTTTCACGTTTCAGGAGAATATCGCAGATGTTTACATGCGCCATTAAGTAAACTTCTTTGAGCTCATGATCCAAATATCGCGCTTTCTTATGTATCCAAGATTCTTTAGGTCGAAGTGAACACATATTTCTGTAATCTGTCATATCGTGTAACGTGGTTTCGACTAGATCAATGTCATTATTTTGTCGTCATCAACCTCGGCTGGTCTTCCTGACCAAGAGTGATCATATTTAATAATAAAATTACCAGCGCGGAATTCCTTAAACCAGTTTTGGCACTAACGTTCTTATAGAGTACCGTCACCGGAAGCTTTGCGCAAATTTTCCAATCTTGACGGGCGTTGTTTCTTTTGCGGAAATACAACAAAATAATATATGGTGAAAATGCCAATTTGGTCTCCCATTTTCAAGTTGTTGTAAAATCTCTACCTCAACCAGAGGGCTAATTTTTTGATTAAGAATAAAGCTTAACTGTCAACTGTCGAATCAGATATGACAAACGCCATCTGTCACACATATACGCAATGACCTTCCACTGAACCAATATCTTGAAAAAAAGCATGACTAAATCGTTAACTGCTGATTTCATCCTCTAGCAGTAATATTTTTAAGCAGTCATTTTTTCTATTAAGGATATTTTCGAGCAAGGCCTTTCACTTATATTTAGATTACCTGCTAGACAAAAAAGCCTAAGTTCCAGCTTTTTATATCATGTCCTAACTTATTGGTCCCCTGCGGACACCCTAAACTAAATTTGAGGTGTGTACTTCTTTTTGACTTACTGGTATTGTTTATGAAAATTACACGATATTCTTCCCAATAAGTAACTTTAATATTAATTTAACTGTCCTCAATAGGTGTCATTGATTTGCTTATTTATTTATTGTCGTTTATTCACCAATTCCAGAGTACATAATCAGTTACATCAACAAACGGCACAAACAATAAGAGTCGCAATATTAAATGATTGTGTAACTTTTTATTTTTTTGTATTTTGTGTTTGAATAACTGTTTATTGTTGTTAAAAAAAATTTGTAATGTATTTATATGGTTTTTCTTTTCAATACTTATTTTAGCTGAATTATTATTTTCAATTTTTATTATTTCGTGTTTGAGTAAGTGTTTGTGTTCATTATCGTTGTTTAAAATATTTAATGGTTTTGGCTTAATGTCGTCATTTTCCATAGCCTTAACTGCTGTCAGAACATTTACATTTTCAGTCTTACCCACTGCTGATGGATCATTTAGTTTCTCAGTCTTATTTACTGTTTCGTAAACATCTTGGTTCCCAGTCTTATTTGCTGTTTGAACTATTTCTTCAGTTTTATCTGCTGTAGAAACATTCAATCCTTCAGTCTTTGCTGCTGAAAAGATTTGTTCTTCAGTGTTAGCTGCTGAACTGACTTGGGTTTCGATTTTAATTGTTGCAACTTTTGGATCTTCAGTCTTTAATACTGCTGAGTTTTCAGTCTTTGTTGCTGAAGTGTCAGGGTTGTCAATTGGGATAGCCGAAATATTAGGGATTTCTGTTTGTATATTTTCTGAAAATTCCGAATTTTCAGTCTTTGTTGCTGAATTGTTTTCCAGAATTGTAGTCTGAATCGGAGTCATTATATTAGGGTTTGGTTTATCTTCTTTTATATTTATATCTATAGCTTTATCGGAATTAGTCATATGGTTAGGATAATCATATGCTGGCTCAAGGTAAATTTGGCTAGGAGCTTCATTCCTAGAGTTATATGAATTAAAATTGTGGTTATCTATTGCCAAAGATCTAATGCTATAAATAGAAGAAAAATTTTGTTTGTCTTCCATAAAATTTGGTTGGCGTCAGGCCTCGTTTTCCGACTCTTGTACCCGAGAAAAGTGAACATTTTGCCTATCGTTTTGTCTATTTGTGGTCCTAGAATTTTCAAAACGATTTTCGGCGTTTGCAGGATTATTTCGGAATGGGATACGCGGTGTACCTTGTTGGTAATTAGGTAATGACGAACCATGAACCCTAGATAACCTGTATCTACACTCGTTATCTGTGTGATTATTCCGTCCACAGAAATTGCATGAAATGTTGTATTGCCTTTTTATGGGTTGTCTATTCGGAAAAGTGTTGGACTGTGTCCTGAGAATGCCCTGGCTTACCACAGGTTTGGCAGACTATACGATTAAATCTAGGATTTTCGTTATAATGGTATGACCTGGGAGAGTTATCCATTCGAGCAGCATGCGCTACTACATGGGCAATCGACTGTTTTAAACTGTTTCCCCCATGGACTTTAGCTATTATTTTTAGTTGTTCGTTTTTTAATCCATCCTCAAATATTTGTACGGCCAATTTTGTGTTTTCTTCCATCAAGAATTCCCTAACTACCGCGTCTGCTGTTATTTCACAAGTGGCAGAGTTCAGAGTCCTCAGAGCATTCGCAACTCTATTTCCATATTCCCGAACGGTTTCTCTGAAGTGTTGTTTCAGAGAAATCAATTTATTGTGTGCCGTCGACCGAGATTGCTCCTCTTTATATTCGGATTCCAGTTTTTCCTTTATATCTTCCCACTTAGCGATTTTGCTATACCTAATAAGATCATATGCAGGACCCTCTAGTCTATTTTTGACTAGCTCTAAAAATGTTTCATATATATCAGTGTCTGCCTTTTTTATGGATCTAAATAAAACATTTCCCCCGGAAATAAATTTGTTTAGGTCGCAGGGTTTCCCGTCAAAGGTAGGGACGATTCTGAAAACATCTGAAATTCCCACAGAGAGAGCCATTTCAGGGGGTTTACGGTGTTTCGGTTGAGAGTGGATTTGTTCTTCCCCCTGCCTAGCCGCCTGTCTCGTATAGTAAGGACTCGAAATAGTGAAAATTTGAAAGAATGTATGGCGAAAATTTGTTATCACTTCTTAAAAATATGGTTATGAAAGGCCTTTATTTTGTTATTCAATATATATGCATGGAAAAGATAAATTGGACCCAAAAGCGGTAAAGAAAGAAAATTTTCGAAGAGAAAGCAAAAAAAAAAAACGGAAATGTAGTCGAAAAAAACTGAAAAGAGAACTTTCAAAGAAAAATTTCTATCGAAAAAAAAATTTTTTTTTTGTAAAAGGAAAACTTCCAGGTTGAAAATATTCCTACAAAAAAAAAAGAAGGGAGAGAAGTCGATATTCAAAAATTTCTTACTACTTGTTGAAAATATTCTACTACTAAAAAGTTGATTGAAGTCTTGTTCGTCACTTATTTGTTGTCTTTCTTGTGTCTTTCCAACCAGTGTTGTAGTCGTTGAGTTCTTCTTTTTTGTTCTTTCACTTTTTTAATTTTTTTTTTTTTTATTATAGCCAGGCAGACTTCACGCCCTAGAAGTTGAATATCCTGGTCTTGGCTGCTTACACTTTTTTTTCTTGAATTTTTTGTGTTGTTTTTTTTTTAGTTTTTTTTCTTTATTTTGTTTTTATTTATTTATGAGGTCCTTTGGTTGTATCCCACCGCTGCCACCATTGTTATGATCCAGCGCCGTGCTTCCTCGGTTGAGGGAAGAGCGTGGACCTGTTATTTTTCCTTTATTTAATATTCTTTCAACAATTCGCGTTTCAATGTTTATTCGCTCCGCTTGAAAATATGTTTGTGCAGAAATTTATTGCAATTGATAATCAATTATCAAAGAAAAACAATTCCGTCTCTTCGATATTATTTCATTATTTATTTTTTTGTATCTTCTTCTCCACTCAACTTAAACTCTCAAACTAAAACTTACAAATTCTCAAACTGAACTAAACTGATTTCTCAAAACTCAAAAACTCAAAAACTTAAACTGACTCAACTCAAAACTTAAAACTTAAAACTCAACTCTGACTTAAACTGTAAACTGACTTTAGAATTCAAGTTTCTCTCTTCTTATGGAACATTGTGTTCTAATTCACTGTAAATTATAATTTGAACAAAAACCATTTTCTCAAAGTATTACTTACTCTCTGTGACTTTTAAATTTTGAATAAACTTTGGACGAAAATCAAAGAGCCATGTTTCAAATGAAAAAAGGTGCATGTTATGAAAAAGGGGCATGGTATGAAATGTACTGTAACTGACTTGATATAGAATATTGTGTATGTTTATTTATGATATGTATTAAATGAGAATGTTAGATATGTAAGGAGATTCAGTGTCAGTAGTATTCTGGAATACTACAATATCAACAAGCGAAGTAAACCTTCCCGCCTATAATCTATCCACTTATCTATGGTCGACGCACGTGGAAAGCCAAAAGTATTCCGGATTCGTCCTGAATGAGGTAAAGAAGCGCCTCTGGTGGAACAAATCCATTGCAACGAACTTTCTCATTAGACGTCATTCTTGAGTAATAGCCCCGCAAATTAAATCGTTGGATGAACTCATTGCTCTTGCAGCACGTTCTCCAATCAATTTGATGATCAAATTATCTATCCTGTTTATGTTGGCTCTATTATATAAAGCTTCAATGGGATGGTATTTTTTGCGGTCGGATTCCGGAGTCCGTTATAAACCAAGGCAAGTTCTGAGGCATTGCTTTTGAAAATCCGAATCTTCTCCAATATGTGTGGACCTATATTGAACCACACTGGGCATTGTATAGGTATTCATTCGCCTGATGAGGCCCATATAGCATATGACTTTAACTGGATTGTCAAGTTGGCTACTGTGAAATAGCCTTTTTGTCATAGCGGAAGTTTTCTTTGCTTTGGCCAAAGCTGCCTCCATGTATTTGTTAAAGTATAGGTATTGGTCCAGCCAAATGCCCTGGTATTTGATTACTTGTTTAGTCGCTATTGTGTGCTAGTCAGGCCCCATGAAAACGAATTTTCGCCAATTCTTTCTTGTATCCGAAATAGCCCGATATAACGGTGTTCTAAACAGGATAGTTTTACATTTCTGGACATTGGTTTTGAGTTTCCAGTCATCGCTATAACGCTGAAATTCATTAGAGTCCTGCTGCAATTGGCCGTTAATGGTTTTCGAACTGTAGATTATGCGATCATCTGCATACGTAATGGCTTGAAGATGCCCATTAAGTCGCTAGTGTATACGCTGAAAAGTATCGGAGAGATTACCTCTCCCTGTTGCAAACCATTCTTGATATTATGCGTTTTATTTAATGTCACTTTACCACTTTTGACCAAGAACCTCCTGTCCTTTAACATATCATAAAGTACATATAGTAAAGGCTTGTCTGGCAAGTTTGTAATAAAACCCTCTGATCCAGAAGGTATCAAAGATTCTCTAACTACCGTAAAGCTCCATTTTGTAAAAAAAATTCTAATAAAAAATTTTTTTTGCGTCAACAGTTACTTAGTCCAATGACATATTATTTGTATACCATTCATCTTAAATGTCTTTACAAAATATTATAAAAAAGCCTTTTTTTGGGCATAAGCCGGGAATAACCCCTTAAGAGGGTTTTCTCCTTATTCGGATGTTCAAAGCGCCTGAAATTATTGTTTTAGCCCAAAACAAACCAAATCAATCGATTCCTTATCGTTCATAGAAATTGGGAATCTCTCAAACCACAATGTAGCAAATTTTGCGTAAAGATCTTGCCCTTCATCCTTTCAAGACCAATACAGTAGTATGCGATTCCAACAAGATGGGACCACATGTCAGAACTCAATTGATCCATTTGAGAGAAAGTTTGGTAACCGTGTAATCTTGATAAATGGTCGGGTTCTTTTTAGCGGATTCGCTGGTTTACGCTTTAGATGAGCTCAGGAATAATATCGAACTCTCAGTAGCCAACCTTCTGGCCGATTTAGACGAGCGGTACAAACTTAGCTCCAATGAATCGATCGCTACAAACATGCTCCGGGTGGCCGTATGGACGAGATTGAATTTCATACCATGTATATGGAATAAATCTCATTCGCACACGCGCCAGTGGCCTTATGTGTTTAGCTTTGGTGCAATTTTTAGTGGTTCTAACCGTCATGGAGTGGGTTGAATTCACACGTTCTTCACTATCGTCGAAAACGCCATAGGCAAACAGGACTTTACTACTACAATCCCGACTTCTGCAGAGAGCGCCGGCTCACTCGCCTGCTCCGACATTCTCTCGCTCGCTCGCCCCTCGCTCCGTCGTTCGCACACGAAAGTTAATCGGAACAAAGTTATTGAAGAGGGAGTAGTGTGGAGTTTCTAACAGATACACATTATTTTTTTTTTATTATTATTTACTGGCCTGTAGGAACCCGGAAGTTCATGACCTCACCGACTCGGCTCCGCCATTGTGCCCTGTCCTGTGTGCTCTCCTTCTACGTTCGATCATCCGATCCGATCTCCTCGAGGTCCAATCTAACATTGTACTCCCATCTCCGTCGCGGCCGCCCTGTCGGTCTCTTCCCCGTTAGTTTACCGTCAAGAATTCTATGCACGGTCCTATCATCGTCCATTCGCGCTACGTGTCAGGCCCATCTTAATCTTCGCGACTTGATTACTCTCACTATTGTAGGTTTGCGGTATAGCGTCGTTCGCACACGAAAGTTAATCGGAACAAAGCTATTGAAGAGGGAGTAGTGTGGAGTTTCTAACAGATACACATGCAATACACAAACAAATTGTGAAGAACAACACCGAATTTCACCCCGATATAATAATTGTTTTTTGTTCTTATTGAAGAACCGAATATATATGAGCATAAATGATGCTTTATTTAAACAAAAAAAGCGATAGTAGTCGAAAAAAATCTCCAGTTGGTGGTGCGATCGACGGATCGATTCATTTTTCCATTTCTTTGACACTTAGTGAAATGCTGCTCAGCTAATCTGTGTGCCATCGATCGGAACAAGTAATCAGAAGTATCAATATCCGAGAAGACGATGGGTGGGGTAAGACTTCTACTTCAGCGTCTGCAGGCATATTGTCCTTAGTTGAGTGACGTGAGGTCAAACGCTGTCATGTTGATGAATTAGTTTGTTGTATCATTTCTTGGTTTTGTGGTCATTTTGCTTTTAAGGCGGAGCTCAATCAAATCAACTTTAGACAGTAACGATGGTTTCATTAAGTTGCAGGGGGTTGTAATACACATCATCGGGCTAATCCCACTAAATGGTCAGCACAAGGTTGAGTCATGTTGCTTTGGGATTTGATGTTGATACATGTCAAGTTTTACCCCACTGTAGCGATCCTAAATCGCTACTCCTATCCAAATCCCCAATATTATCAAATAATCCAATCCAAATCCCCAATACCTCCCATAACGCAAATCCCAATTTCATATTGAATCATATGAGCGATAAATTAAACCAGAAGTTAATTTGTCGCACATTGATTCAATTTCACATTAATCCATATTCCAATCCACATTGAGTCACATGAACAACAGATTAAACCAAAAGTTAATTCGTCATACATTGACTCAATTCCCAAAATCCTGACATCATGAAATGCTTAATTCAAAACGCATTTCATGATTCCCCTTCCCAGAACCTATCCAACCAAACCTCTAACAAATTCCCAGAACACAACTCCAATTGAAGCGCACAAAGTCTTGTGTGTGCTTCTTGGAATTTCGACAATAAAATAGTTAACAATTCTCAATTAAAAAAACTATAAAAGGGCAGTAATTTTCGATTTCAAGATTAGTAGTCTCCAGAGGCCGAACCGCTGGCCATCCGAAAAATTAAATCCAACAATGTACACTCAATTAAAATTTAAAACTTAACCAACAAAACCATAATTGAAAAAAACAAAGAGTTGACAGTTTAATTAATAAAAATCAAAGAGGACCTATTCAACAATATCCAAAGAACACCCTCGCTGTCAAGGAGCCCGCAACAGCAACGTGTCCCGTCCGTAAGCTCCCACGCTAAGGGAGGAAGTTGCGAGGACACATTTCTTGCGCCGCCCACTCAAGCAGAAAACGGCCTCCATTAGGAACGTGTACAGGGACGATCAAAATATCCACCAAAGAAGGTAAGCCATCCCTTTTACAGCTTTTACTGATGATACCCCAACACCACCATATCTCACGCTTTCGATTGACATAATTCGCAATGACCCTGTAAGGTACAGTGTGCGGCTTACCAATCCAGCTCCCTCACTATCCTTGCGAGCTGGTACTGCCGACAACTTGGTCAAAATTACCATCCCTTTTTTTTTTTTTTGTTGTTTTCGTTTTATCTTCACATTTATTGACAATTCAATTACAGATTTTACTTAGGACTAAATGTTAAATTCTATTTTACAAATATTATTCTTACATTAACTTATTGGCTCTTCGCAAGAACTCTAAATTATATATTATCAATTACAAATCCTCGGATAGCAATTGTCATATCATTGCTTCATTACACTCCTAGGTCAATAGGAACATAACCACCGCCAAAGAACTTAAACATACGTTAACCGGTATTCCTCTTCTAAACTACTGTAATATCTTCTAAACTACTGTAATATAAATCAGCTAGGCCAGCTTGTCGTAAGAGGCAACTAAAGGCCGAGTGGTAGCCGGGGTCCCAACGCCCTGTGCGCCCGGTGAAATACCACCCCATCAAGCTTTAGGCTCCGTGAAATGGTCGAGAGAAATCGCTGGCCATCTTTCGGGGCTTGGCTGATGGACCGGTTCAAGAAAAGGTTGGTTAGGTGGTAGTCGGTCCCAAGGTGAGATACCACCCCGTCACGCTGTACATTCCGCGATATCGCCGAGAGAAATCTTCGACGGTGTTTCGGATGTGTGGCTGACGGCCCGGATTGACACAGGGATAAGTCATGATGTTGCCTTCTAATATAAAGAATTCCGGAGGTAAACTACTCTCCCATTCGGATCTCCGGGGGGGGGCTATGTCAGGGGGAGCATCATGCAGATATCATGATAAATAATGGAACTTTGAGAGGTTCGTCATCGCATAACCGGGCTAGCTCTCGAGGCTCTGCCCACGCTCGGCTGGTGACGGCATTTTGTAATATCAGGGGCATCGGTATCACCAATACGAATGTAAACGCCGTCCACCAATATTTGCAAACAACGAAACCTGATATCCTTGCCCTAACTGAGACCCAGGTCGATTCGTCAACTGATTCGACATATCTTCGTTGCTCAGGATACGACTTGCATTCGAGATTCCGTTTTAAGGGCGGAGTCTGCGTTTTCGCGCGGTCCAATCTGGCTTGCCAGCGGATGGAGGCGTTGGAACCCAATAATATCGACATCATATGGTTGAGGGTCGTGCTGAGGAATTACGTTAAATTTCTTTGTTGTCTTTACCGTTCCGGATACCGATCAACCATCCAACTTCTGAAATCGTTGTCCTTGGCGATTTTAATGTGCACAATTCCGGCTGGTTGTTACATTCTAACAGAACCGACGAGGCTGAGAGACTGGCGGAGATGTTTGCTGTAAGCCACAACTTGACTCAACTCGTGGGGGAGCCAACGCGAGTGCCGGATGCCCAAGGCGATTATGCGAACACCCTGGACCTGTTTTTGACATCCGAACCGAGTATTTATACCGTAGAGGTCTCTGCGCCACTTGGAAACTCAGATCACTGCTTGGTATCTGCCGCGCAAGCACTTGCATACCAAGTGAATAACCGGCCTAGGCAGCTTCGCCATGTATGGAAGTATGGGGCTGCTAACTGGGACGATATGCGAGATTTCTTCGCATCCTTTCCATGGTCGGAGGTGTGCTTCGGAAACTCCGATGTTAACGCTTGCGCGGAGTCGGTATCAGAGATTATTCTTCTGGGGATGGAGATGTATATTCCACATTCCATCAAACGAAGTTCGTCTGATAAACCTTGGTTTGACAAAAAATGCGAGCTGCTTACAGCGGCAAAAAATAGAGCTTTTAAACAATGGCGCTCCAATCCCACCGATGTTAACAGAACGAATTTTGTTAGAATCAGAAACGCCTACAACCAGGCGATTGATACCGCGAAGAAGGCTCACAACGACAAGGTGATCAATAAGCTCCTTCGGTGCCCAACTGGTTCGCGCTCCTTCTGGTCAATGGCAAAGGCTGTCAGCAGTAACTTTGCATCCTCCTCATTCCCTCCGTTGGTGACAGACAGCGGGTCGCTAGTCACGAATTCAAAGGACAAAGTTAATGTGTTCGCGAATTTATTTTCCGCGAATTCAAATCTCGACCCCGGCCTTTTGAAGCCGCCTGTGATCTCGCCAGTACAGTCTTCGATGCGGGATGTGAGATTTCGTCCGCGCACTATTCAGCGCATTCTACGTGAACTGGATTGTAGGAAGGCAGCTGGCCCGGACGGAATACCAGCAATAGTCCTTAAGAACTGTGCTCCAGAACTATCGCCGGTTCTTGGCAGACCCTTCCGCTTATCTATGCACGGAGGACCTTTCCTGCCTGGTGGGAAATCGCTCGAGTTCAGCCAATCCCAAAGACGGGAAAAAAGTGTCTCCCACAAAATTACCGTCCGATAGCATTACTGTCTATTTTATCTAAGGTAATGGAAAAAGTCATCAATACAGAGTTGGTTAAGTATTTGGAGTGCAACGGACTTCTGAATGATCGTCAATACGGATTCCGTGGCAGGCGGTCCACAGGAGACCTTTTGACACTTATAACCGATATATGGACATCTGCGATCGAACGGCATGGTGAGTCAAGGGCGGTCGCATTGGATATATCCAAGGCTTTTGACCGCGTCTGGCACGGGGCATTGCTGAGCAAACTTCGTTCATATGGACTTTCCCAACAGCTTTGCGACTGGACGAGGAGCTTCCTTGAGAATCGATCGATCCGGGTTCTTGTGGATGGCGAGTGTTCGGATCTGTGTTCTGTTAATTCGGGGGTGCCCCAAAGTTCTATTTTGGCTCCAACCTTGTTTTTGCTTCACATAAATGATTTGTTGGAGACAACGGATAACAAAGTGTTCAGTTTTGCGAATGATAGTACGCTTGTTTCCTCCTTTTCGAGTGATCGGCCGATTGGTGCATCAACGTCGCACCAGCTGAGATGTAGACAGATTGACTCTCTGAACCAGGATCTAAATAAAGCCCTGCAGTGGGGAAAGGCCAATCTTGTCGACTTCAACGCAACGAAGACCCAGTATACAACATTCACAAAGAAAACTGGATCATCGGTTCCACAGCTGATGATGAGTGGCCGGGCCCTCGAGGCTGGGGAAAGTTTGAAATTGCTCGGCGTCACGGTCTGTGGGAATGTATCATGGCATAAACACGTATCGGGTATCGCCAGATCAGCCTCAGGGAAACTGAGTTATCTTTTTAGAGCCAAGAAATATTTTACTCCGGCCCAACTTCTTCTCCTATATAAATCTCAAATTAGACCCGCGCTCGAATATTGCTCTGATGATTGGAGCTCTGCTCCTAAACATACCCTGGACCTACTTGAGAGCGTGCAAAAACGAGAGATCCGCCTGATCGGGGACTCGGCGCTGACGTCGGGACTACAGTCGCTATCACATCGAAGGCACATAGCCGACCTCTGTCTGTTTTACAGATATTATCACGGGTGCTGTTCTTCGGAGATTCTTGGCATTGTTCCACGCAATTCGGTTTACATGCGCTCCACAAGACAACCCGACGGATCACACCCGTTTGTGGTTCATCTCCCGACGGCGCGAACATCCCTATAACAGAACTCGTCCCGTTACAGAGCGGGGAAGCTGTGGAACTGCCTTCCCGCGCGAGTGTTCCCGGAGCGTTACAACAACAACCTCTCTCAGGATGTCGCTGCATGCATTGGTTCACTACTTGGAAGGTGTCAATGTAGCTATCCAGCGGTGTCACGTGGAGACTGCATGTCAACTTGGGTTGAACAGGGACAAGTAGATAAAAATAAAATAAAAAAATGTTGTAAAAATGAAAAAAAAAAAAAAGAACAGGGACAACGATCGTCCTGGCCTTCGCCGGGTTGCAAGCAGTGACTTTGCCCTGTATGTTCGCTGCCACCCCCCCAATTCTCTAGTTCATAGACCGTAAAAAATTATAGCCATTAACTAATTATGACCAGTTAGAAGCCCAAGGGGATTCCTTTCGAAGGAATATGCCGGTCGTTCGTTATTTAGGAAACGGCAAACACAGCGAACAAATTTGACGGAGGTTCGTAAAACGGTTTTTACCCAAATTATATTTTCCTTTCAGCAAGGTAGATCAGATCTGCCACCTTTACATAAGAATGTCACGCATTAGTCGTATGCGGAGCAACGGAGATTTCGTTTAAGGCCATAACATTAGGCTCCTTGTAAATGCTGGTACACATTCATATAATTGAAACCGAGTCTATCGATAGTATCAAACTTCGTTACAAGTTGAATGTTGGCAGTTTTTCGAGAGGGAACTTAATTCCACAGTGCTGATTTGTACACTAGTAGATTTCGGATCAAATTGTGTTCTTGTCTCTGAGTTAGTTCCGACGTAAGATCGGGTTGGAACTGTTACACCTCCGAAATGTTTTTTTTTTTTTTCTTTTTTTTTTTTGCCTTTATAGCAAACTGCATCAGATTTACCATGAAGCTAGATTAGATCACAAAGTAACATAATGATATTTTTTCCTAATCATAGATCATAGATGTCAAACTTCGAAACCTAATCAACGTTTTTTTTCCAAACATATCATAACTTGTAGAATAATGTGGAAGGTTCTCTGCACTTGGAATCCAATCTAACACATCTTCCAATTTTATTCGATTGATCCATCAGCCAAACTGCGAAAGATGGCCAAAGATTTCTTCCGAACATTTCACGATCGCTTGACAAGATCGTGTTCATTGGGGTTGCTCCACGTGGGAATCTGACCTATCAACCTGCAGATTTCTATAATGGGCACATGGGGTGATAAATAATTCAAAACGTGTTAGTAACGGGGAAAAAACCTTTCAAAAAGTTAGTACTTTTCGAAATGCACACAAAGTGGTAAACGCTGTTTCCCGTCAAAAACTGACTGTTATGGAACATGATTGCATTCAATTAACAACCGTCTCGACCTATGTCAATCTAATTTTCCACTCGATTATCATGTTTTTCTCATACCTTTTGCGTTATATCCTTATGTATGACTTTTATACATTCCCTCAGCAGTAAAAATATCATAGACACAGACTTGTATTATTACCGCAGACTTATGTCTCCAAGTAATCAAGTAAGTAAAAAACAAACGAAAGAACTTACGTCACAACTTTTGTAGTTAATTGATCCATTTATTGGATTTTAAAAGGTTCGACTAAGCGTAATGTGTCTTACTTAACACTGCATTTATTTAGTTCAACGAACTTTATATGGAGTGCATTTTTGTGTCGTTGTTAACATAGTCCATTCTTCCAAAAGCTGGGTACCCAACTTTTAGCAGATACAATTTTTAGGCTATTGCGTCGAAACGGGAATAAATACAAAGCTGAAACTGACCTGTATTGATTGTATTTCGTACAGACCATGCGTAGAAAGGTGACATTTCGTGCATTTCGTATCTAACTTCACCTTCAACATTAAATTTAATTTACTGTCCACATATCTCAAACAGGCTAAGACAATCGCTGATGAATTATTCAACAATCTGGTGAATCAATTAAACATGTATTGGTCAGTCCACCCTTCGATGCGCAGATCCATTGACAGCAAACGAACAATCAGCTTGAAGTAAAAGCTAACCCGGTTTCAAAGAATACCACTGCGGACTCGTACAAAGTAGTTCACATCATTTGGAACTTCCTATGAAGGGTGCGAAAATCATCGCAAGGCTATCACCAGAAATATGTGAAACCGTTCCATTAGTTTCTTGCGTCCGAAAGCTCATCACTGCGTTACGATCACACGCGCATGATTGATACAATCCAAGGTTTTGACGACTCTAAATTATGGCGGAGCAAGTAATGTTTGCTATTAACTGGAGGTCAATTGAAGCCAAATTCCGGAAACTCCAAGACAACTCGGACAAAATATTTCCACTTAACACGTGTATCAGAAATTCGGTTTTGATTTATCTATTTCAACTAAATTAGAAAATACAAAACATAATTACCTTGAACTGGATCGTACCACTAAACTCTGTGACAAGTGGTATGGTAAACCATGCTACATTCCTTCCCACGTTACTGCTCAACCTAATTGCGATACTCTCGGTGATCTATGGGTTTGGTATGACTTCCTTGAGTGAAGATTTAAATTCCCGTCAAGGACATCTTTGAATAAAATATGGGAAGCTCTTATAATGAATTCTCTTTGCGGCACATCACTAAATGTATACAATGAAATTTCCGATTGCGATTTATTAAGGAAGTTGTTTGTTTTAGTTGATATTAAAAATTGAATATGTCGGCGATGGTATTATCTCATAAGTTATTTGTTTGAATGTGGAATATTTATGTTGGCGGAAATTTCAAATCCTTCTGTTTCTCGATTAATTCTGGTCACAGAACTAGAATGATATGCTACCTATTGATCTACTTTATGTTATAGCAAAGAACATAACAATTCCGCATCAATTTATAGTAATGGAGAATAATAGTTGCTCTTGCTCTCGGCAGTGGGCGGATGTGTTGAGCCTTTGGTTCGATGTTTTGCTGTAATTCTAACCGTCATACGGTTGGTTCGAATAACATTTCCTCACTGTCGGCGAAAAACGTTATAAAGCATTATAACAGAGTAGCACTGTAAATTGGACAGAAAATCGTCCGTCATGAATGTTTAATTCATGTTTGGTATTAAAACTTATCCATATAGGAATACTGATTTTCGAGGTAGAGAATACGAGGGTTGCCTCTTATGTTTCGGGATTTGGCAACTCTAGTGTTGCAATCCGGCAATTGACAGCTCTGTCGTAAAGTTGGACATTTTTGAGGTTATACGCACTCAGAACGTTTTGACATACGAGCGCTATTTGTGTTGTTTACAGTAACTTAAAAGATTCATCTCGGCCCATAAATGGAATTAAATCGTCAACATTTTCGTGCGATTATTTTTTACAACTTTCGGCGTGGATTAACTCAGCAACAGTGCATGGATGAACTTTATTCAATTTTTGGCGATGAAGCTCCATCAAGGACCAGTGTTTATCGATGGTATGGTGAATTCAATCGTGGTCGTAGTTCACTCCAAGATGAATTTCGTGAAGGTCGTCCAAAATCAGTTGTTGTTCCGAAAACCATTGATGCTGTGCGCGAACTGATATTGGAAGATCGTCATGTGAGCTATCGTGAGATTGAGACAACCTTAGGCGTTAGTGGGACCAGCATACATTCAATATTACATAAACATTTGACTGTCAAAAAAAATTGTTCGCGTTGGATCCCACACAATTTGTCAATCGCCCAAAAAAAGGCTCGTGTCAATTGGTCAAAAGAAATGCTCAAAAAATACGGTGCTTCGAAACACGTCTATGACATCGTGCCAGGTGATGAATCGTGGATTTACGCGTATGAGCCCGAAAGTAAACAGCAGTCGACTGTCTGGGTGTTTCAAGATGAGCCAAATCCAACAAAAGTTGTTCGCGCACGAAGCACTTCCAAGCAATTGGTCGCCTGTTTTTTCGGAAAAACTGGACAAGTCGCAACCGTACCACTAGAACAACGCACAACAGTCAATTCTGAGTGGTACACAATCATTTGTGGGCCAGTTGTCTTCCAAGAAATCAGGAAAACCAACCGCCGAAGACGGATCACTCTTCACCACGACAATGCGAGCTCTCACATATCGGCTGCGACAACTGCATTTTTGAGCACCCAAAACATCGATTTGATGGGTCATCCGCCGTATAGTCCTGACTTGGCACCGAATGACTTCTTTTTATTCCCGTACGTAAAAAACAAACTGAGAGATCAACGTTTTTCGACACCTGAAGAAGCGGTTGCTGCATTCAGAATGCATGTGTTGGAGATACCTCAATCAGAGTGGCAAAAGTGCTTCGACAATTGGTTCAAACGCATGCAAAAGTGTATAGATCTTCATGGGGAATATTTTGAAAAACAATAAAGTGATTATCGATGATCAATATTTGTTTTTGTTCCCTAATCGCGAAATATAAAAGGCTACCCTCGTATATATATGATTTTTATGGTTTGTAACACTAAACATGTTAAGGTGGTGTAATGATTATTTTTATATTTTTTTTACATTTATATATATTTAATTCCTATTAAAAAAATTATTTGAAGTAGAGGAATTTAAAAATGGCTCGTTTGCAAACGCTCTGTTTCGGTAATGCACAAAACGGCCGCTAATTGCATGAAAACAATAACCTCAAATTTAAATGTCACTCGTAGCTAAAGTGTCAACTGAAGCGTATCGGCAGATATTGTTTTTTTAAATTGCTTTTGACGTGATTTCTTTCTGAAAATAATCGTTAGTATATTTTAAACTTTATTATTTTTTTTTTAAACTATTATGTATTTGAATTTATATCAATAAAATATTTTTTAGAAGAGATAAGTTTTCGAGTGGTTGCAAGAGAAAAGTCAACAATAATGAAGATGCTGATATTAGTGGGAATAAAAGCAAAAGGAAGTAAAGCTGCCAAGAAAAGACAATACAGTTCATCCTATTTATCGTTAGGATTCACTAGTGTTAGTATAGATGGCTTGGAAAAACCAATGTGTTTGTTGTGTTCGAAAGTTTTGGCTTCAGATAGTATGAGACCAATCAAATTAAAGCGGCACCATGAAACTCTACATGCTGAATATGATGATAAGCCCATGAATTTTTTTCAAAGAAAATTGGATGAGCTTAATAATCAACAGCAAACGTTAAAAAAAAATACTTTCTGTAACACCAAATGCATTATTGGCTTCGTACCATGTCTCTTACCGAATCGCAAAATGTAAGAAACAACATACAATAGGAGAAACTCTAATTTTACCAGCAGCTAATGATATGGTTCGAATAATGTTCGGCGAATCATATGCAAAACAGTTGCGGCAAATTCCGCTTGCTGTTAATACAGTCGGAAGAAGAATCAATGATATATCTGAAGATATTTGCGATCAATTAGTTTCTCGGCTGCGTACTTTGAAATTCATCATACCATCTACTTGTATAGCTAAAGATGCTAATTTAATTGCATGTGTTCAATATGCTATGGAAAATAATATATTAGAAGATATTGTGACGCATATGACAATCAGTACTAGAATATTTTAGAAAGTCTAAAACAAAGTACTAGAGTATTCTAGAAAGTACTGTAAAACTGGAGACTAGGAGCAGTAGAAAATTCGAGGCTATGAAAAGGACGGAAACGAAACACCGAATCAGAATGAAAAAACGGCATAAATACGTCACACGCAGATCAAGAAATAAGCAGTCACAGACGCGATAAATAAGAAAGCTATAAGTAAGGAAGCGACAAGTAAGAAGTAAGCAGTCAAAGAGGCGACATATAAAGAAGCGAAATATCAAATAACGGTTGTTATTAACGGACTAATAAAGTGTGTGCAAAGAGAATCGATTTAACGGCTCTTATTTATTAAAAATAATTAATCCAGCAAACCCTAAGCTCGCTACAATATATTATTTTGCAACCCAATACCAGAAAGACCACATCCATTGAAATTTTTAATATAATGGACAGATTTTTTTTTAAGAAAACGACATAACGTGGAATAATTGCATTGGACTGTGTACTGACGGAGTGCACTCAATGTCCGGACCCAAAGCAGGTCTTCAAGCATTAGTTAAAAAGAAAGCACCACATGCTATTTGGACCTACTGTATGCTTCACAGAGCAGCTCTAGTGTCAAAAAATATGAGCGAGGAACTTAACAACATTTTTACAAAAGTTGTAAAAATTATAAACTACATTAAGAACAGTCCTTTGAGATCTAGGCTGTTTGCCAAGTTGTGTGTAGATATGGAAGCTAACTATACCTCACTTCTGTATTATTGTGAAGTTTGCTGGCTATCTCGTGCAAAAGTGATTCAAAGGGTATTTGAACTCAAAAAAGAAATAGCAACCTTTCTCGAAGAAAATCACCATTATAGGAACATTTATGGACGAACGATAATTTCCTTGTTAAACTTGCCTATTTGGTTGAAATTTTTGGAAAATTGAGCAGTTTGAATAAATCAATGCAGGGATCACAAATGCATCTACTTGTTCAAAAAGACAAAGTAAAAGCTTTCATTAAAAAGTTGAAGTTATGAAAGTCAAATTTACTAAAGAATGAGTTGGACATGTTTTCACTGTCAAAAGATTTCTGGGCCACAACCAATATTGAAACAAGCAAGAATCTTTTTATTGAACACTTGGATGGTTTAGTGCTGCATTTTTCAAATTATTTTAAAGAGCTTGATTTCTCAATGAACATGACGAATTTGAGCTGACAACCATTGAAAAGAAAAACTGAAATCTTAGCGGAGAGCATGAATTTTTGTATTGCTAAGCAATGCAAGTGCTTCTACCGTTTGTAACGTCGTATTTATGCGAAACGGGCTTTTCGGCACTGGCTGCAATGAAAACCAAATATCGAGTCAGGTTAGTAGTCGAAAAAGAGATACGAGTGGCACTCTCCACATTACCCCCAAGTTTTGATAAACTTTGTGCCAGTAAACAGCAACAACCCTCGCATTAAATTTTTATGCGATAGATGTAGTTGGTTTAAATGTTTAAAAATAATTTTATATAAAAATAAATATACACGTATGTGTATGTTATAGCTAAACCTTGTTATTATAGAATCAACAGAGATTCTAGTTTTCAGTTTTTTTTTGTAATAAAGTTTTTATTATTTAAAACGTGTCTATATTATTTAAGCTATTAAAACAATAAAAGGTTAGGGAGGCGCGTAAAAAAATTTTTTTTTCGGGGAGGTGTGGTAGCATAAAGGTTGGAAACCGCTGATTCAGGGCGTATAGTTATTGAAATTGTTGCACGCCTTTGTCGTTGGTGCAGAGGTTAGTATTTAAAAAGTAACTGCTGAATTATACGGGAGCAAATTGTGAAAGTATGAACGGATTCGAAGCTGATGCATTAAACGAGAAAGGAGCGTAGCTTAGGAGGAATCTCTATTAAATCACTAGAATAAAAAGTTTAATTTAGAAAGAAAAAGCTTTTAAAAATGTAATAGAAATGAGATTTTTGAAAAAAAGACATTAGAGTGTGGTGAGGCGTATCAATGGCGTGCCATTAATCCAAACAGAATTTCCCGCATTATTTCCGAAAAAAGGGAGCAAAGATTCTTCCAGAAAAAAACGGGGCACCAAGCCGTAGCCTTTTGTGGGTGCATAGGCTTTTCGACAATAGTCCTTGGATTTTAAGCAGCCCAATTCTGGTTATTTACCAAAGCATTATGATGAAATTGGGTTTCATCACTATAGATGATATATTGGCAAAGAGCTGGCGTTTAAAATTGTCAGTACACTTTAGTTCTTATGAATTTGTGAGTGGCTAGAATCGAATTCTTTTTCAAAATTCAGTAAAATGTGGTCTTGGAGAGGTTCAATTTCTGCGAAGGATGACGAATCGAGATGTTCGGACTCTCGGCCCCTTGCGCGGGCACGGTAGCAATGTTTTTGGATGAATAACGTAAAAGAATACACAATCATTAGGTTTTTACATCTGCTACCGACCTAGTTTGTTTTTTAATTCTGCAATAATTTTTTTAATATGCATTTATATTCGAACATTCATTTTGAGTAACGGGCTTCAGTACAACTTTAGTTGATTCGTAATTAAAAATAGTAAAGACTGAGCTTATCAATTTAAGAAATTATTGGCTAAAATCTTCCGACGCTTGCGTCACATTCAAACCCAACATTTTATTTTCTGAATAGAACCACCTTTAGTAAGTTAAAGAATTAGTAAAAAGCAGTCATGAATATTTTAGTACCAAAAAGTGCTTTTATGAACGTTGTGAATATTGCAAGGTTCACTGTTTAATAAGTTATTATATTCGCATAACCTAACCAATTAATCCGAAAACGTTAAATACGAATTCACTCACCATAAACAGATTTATATATGTGTATCATATAATCATGCCGATAAAATCACCGAGGGAGGAAAACTCAATGGACACATTTTTCAACATAATGTTATGTATTTCAAAACATGAATATTTAGCCGCTTGCTGTGTGACAATATTTCGGCGTTTCGTTGGCTTTTTAGGTGGTATTTAACATGCACACATTAAAATACATAAATAAGACCTTCATGCCTAAATGTTGACCGGTATTTTGCAATTTACATACTTCGTTTTTATTTCCAAGGTTACATCACGTGGTCACTGGGGTGACACGTCGATTACTTCAATACCAAGTCAACCATTAACAGATCTTTGAAACATTATAAAGAAACTCATCCCTAGAAAACTTAGTGACTAGAATTTTATAAATAGATTATACAACGGGAAGTAAATGCTTCTTATTGTTCTTTTTTGCAAGAACTTAATTTCGTATTCAGGAATTACCACCAGCTTTCGTAGTTTATTTCTTGTTAAATATTTTTACAAAACAAAACCTGACCTGCATCATATTTTATTGTGAACAACACCTCGAAGATGGCCTTGGTACTAATCGGGTATTCTTCGATTTTAGGCAGTTGATCGTGACGACCTCGGAGAATTAGTTTATAAATTTCTTGAGCAACATTTTTTGAGAAAAGTGTTCACCTTGTGTTGGACATGATCATTCCGCCATGTGGCCCTAATGCCCCAGAATGGTTGACCGGTGCTGCAGTTTGTTCTATATGGAAGTTGTTGATAGTATTCATACGCATGTGGAATGATTATTAGGCAATTTATTCTTTATTTATTGTTATTGATTTTCGTTATATTTCTGGTCTAAACTGTTTACGAACTTAATAGAACTTTGAAACCCCGTGACATACAGGAAGTTCTTTTGATTTTAAAATGTTCAAAATGTATAATTTCATCGGATACAATAATTTGTACCAGAAATCTAGAACAATAATTATCCGATCTAGATGTGGAAGCGATAACCAAGTTTGTTAAATGTTTGATGTTGTGGCCTTTTTGTTATCTATTCTGAAGAACTTAACATAAATAATGGGACGGAAGTTTCTATTTCTGGTTGCACTTTATGGATTCTTGGGTGTCTTAAAATAATATACCGGGCATCAAATGTGACGGTCTCTTTGACTTAATAGGAAATATGACGCTATTTATTTCGAGGCGTCTATTACCACCAATGGAAGGGCATTGATTCCAAAGTGGAAATGTTGTTTTATTTAGTTTCTATGGGTGTATATAAATGTCATAAATGCTTAAGTTTATCAAAACAAATAAGGTAGGAATTGAACAAATTAAACTAAGGTTTTTCACACATGTGGTAATAATTTCTATTTCTAAGGCATATGAAATCTCTATATCGTCACTTATCTACTCCTACTTATCAACAGTAACAGCTTACTGGATGATACATTAAGAAAAAAAAACGAATAACCAAACCTCCTAAAATTGTTCCCAGGTTTTTTAACTTATTCACAATACAAAAGAATAAATGGTAATTTCTCAATTGTTCAAACATTAGTTCAACCAATGCAGTAACCAAATAATATATTAACTCCATGTATCTATTAGTTCAATGCAATAGCCTCAATGATGAAATATATAAGGCGGTTAGCATATATAAGAATTATGAGAAAGGCGAGTTATGTTTGGTATATACTACTGTTTTTAAAAAATTATTTTCTTCTGCTCGAGGAGCGTCGACTTTATTTTCATCGTTGTTACAATAATAATACACACTTACAAAAAAAAAAAAAAATGGGGTGGCGAGAAGCCGACTTTAGGGTAACAAGGACAAATGTGCCGTTCATCTTGTCTCTGGCTTCCGTGAGGATGTTGGGCTCGGTCTCGAGATATCTGAAAAGAAAGGGGGAAGGAGGTATCTAAGGATAGTGTGGACAGGGTTAGTTCAGGTGGTCTCTAACTACTTGGATGGGGGATGGTGGTAAAGAAATCGTACAAGACCAGTGGGTCTTGAGTGCGGTAGTAAACGCAGATTACGTCTTTGGCGTCTGATAATCTGCGCTTTAGTTGGTGTGTGTGTGTGTGTGTGTGTGTGCTTGTGCTGTCTTGTACTGTGTGTGCGTGTTTGTAGTGTGTCAGCAGTACACCCTATGGGATAGGTCCAGGAATCCTCTATTATAGAGGAGAATGTTGTTGGGAAGGGTGCTTTCTTCAATTTTATCATCATCATCATCGGCACTACAACCAGGAACCGGTCTTGGCCTTATTTAGCAAGTCCTGAGGCTTGTTAAATTTCCCATAATGATTTGTTTTTTTTTTTTTTTTTTTCCGGGCAAGGTCATTAGTCTTGCGTCAGAGGCTCCCCGACGGGGAATCGAACCCCGGTCTCCCGAGTGACAGACGGGTATACTAACAGCTATACTATCTATTTTATACTAAAGAAGAAATTGTGGTAGTCTGATCCGAAGAGATCGAGAGAGAGAGAAGGGTCAAGAACTCAATACTCCCGTACAAGTAGGTTCTTGCTGTTCTAAATACTTTCGAGGTACTTGTATGCAAAATTGTAGCAAGTACTCGTCGATAGCGATAATGGAGGCACCTTCGTATAGGTAAGATTTCGGGTAATGGCGTCCGTCACGCCTTCTAGAGTGGTTGGTGCATCTTCTGAGGAGTTTTCTTTCGAAAACTCAAAGTCTTTCCATTTGGGCCGAAGATATGCAGGACTATATGGGAAAGGCGTATGATATTCCAGATCGAATTAGCTGCTTATAGCAGAGAAGCTTAACTTTGGTGTCAACTTTGTTGCTCCACTTCAAGATGTTGTGCAATTGTTTAGACCGACCGAGGCCCCTTTGAAGAGTGTGGGTCACATGTTTGATGAAATTCATTTTTGGGGTATAAATGACCCCAACATATTTCATCCTGTCCTATGCTCTAATCGTAGTACCTTCTATTTGTATTCGGATATTCTGTGAATATCGAGAACTAGGTTGGGAGTGTTTACTACTCAGAATTATAGCTACTGCTTTGGATTGGTTAAGTCAAATTTTCCATCGACTGTAGTACTGA
This sequence comes from Microdon myrmicae, assembly GCA_963931805.1. NCBI lineage: Eukaryota > Metazoa > Arthropoda > Insecta > Diptera > Syrphidae > Microdon > Microdon myrmicae. Next base: position 5,249,313 of record OZ007502.1, read on the forward strand.
TACAGTTCGTCTAGATGACGGTTGAGTTTGTTTGTTGCGAGTTTTGGGCTTTTAGATGACTTGTACACGAGGACAGCATCCGCATAGCATATCGGGTTTACTCTCCCGACCACAGGGCGAGGAATATCTGAGGTGTAGATATTAAATAAGATGGGGTACACACTTACAAAATGGTCTTATTCCTATTTATACTTTTCAAACTTACTTTATCGCGCCGGGGAAGATAAGGAGTCTGAGTAATCGAATGTTTTCGTATCTAGGAATGTATTCGTATCTTTATATGTTACATGAGTCAGACGTTATCTCACATGTTCTTATCTAGGGTTGTATCTTTATATGTTACATGAGTCATATGTGTTCGTATCTTTATTTGTTACATGAGTCAGACGTTAACTGGCGCAATTAAGAACTCTGAATTCCACGGCTAAGAAGAGTCGGATTATGTCTTGTATATTGAATAACTCTCTTCTTTTTAAGTGGATCATCCTGAGACGAACGGAAATAAACGCGGATGGGTGTAGAATCGAATCGAAAAACTTCTATAAAATGCCAGAGCAAAAACCATCAGAGGAATGGATGCCAGCATAAATTGAAATAGAAACGGGTATCGAGGCAGAACCAACATAATTCGAGACACAGGTGGCTGCCTGGTCACAGAAACAAAAAATATCGTGACAAGTTGGAATCAGTACTTTGAAAACTTGCTTAAGCCCTCTTTCAACGAAGTTGTAGACGCAATAAATCGATTGAAAAACAACGAAGCGCCGGCGTCAACTGCTTACCGACCGAGCTTATGAACCACGGAGAGAAGCAACCACTTGCAATTAATTAAATAATTATTTACTAATTAAAACAATATGGTAGAAAGCAGTCACTCCGCAAGAAGGGAAAACCTCAATGTTCGTCCCTATTTTCAAAAAAGTGGCACAAGGCTAATAAGCTTGCCCGGAAAAACAAATTATTATGGAAAATTTAACAAGCCTCGGGATTTGTTAAATAAGGCCAAGACCGGCCCCGGTTGTAGTGCCGATGATGATGTTGATAATGATTTTCAAAAAGGGGCGACATATCTGATTGTGAGAACTACAGAGGAATATCATTGCTCCCAACCATATACGAAATACTAACACATGTCATACTGGCGAGAATCACACCACATGCAGAAGACATACTGGGAGACTACCAGTTTGGATTCCATAGGAACCGGTTCACGAGCGACCAAATGTTCACAGTAAGGCAACTGTTAGAACAGAAGTGGGAATACGGAGAGATGGTCCACCAACTTTTAATTGACTTCAAAAAAGCCTACGACTCAGAGTTAGAATAGGAAACAATATCTCAGATCCATTTGAAATCCGCGATGGATTCAAACCATGTCTTTTTAATCTTGTGCTCGAGTATGCAATCAGAAAGGTACAATACGAAAACATCGCCTGATTATCTCTGGACGGAATCACACAAGTGCTCGCATAGGCGGATGACATCGCCGTTCTGGCCGATAATATAGAAACTGTAAGTAGAAACAGTGAGATCATCATCCAAGCGGCAGCAGAGGTGGGTCTAGAAATAAATGAAGGCAAACCAAAACATATGATTATGGCGAGGGCAGGCGGACCTCAGGGAACGCATATGAATGATCATCATCATCATCGGCACTACAACCGGGAACCGGCCTTGGCCGTATTTAAGCAAGTCCTGAGGCTTGTTAAATTTTCCATAATGATTTGTTTTTTCCGGGCAAGGCCATTAGTCTTGCGCCAGAGGCATATGAATGATAGGGGCAAGATATTTGAAAAAGTTAAAGAGTTTAAGTATCTGGGAACAATACGGATGGCCAGTAACGAAATGTCAAAGGAAATTAACAAAAGATTGCATACCAGCAACGCCAGTTGTATGCGGTCAACAAACTGCTGAAATAGAAACTTCTGTCACGTAATATAAAGCTTCGCATTTATAAAACTATAATCATGCCGATTGTTCTATACGGATACGAGGCATGGGCGCTTACAAAGCGAAAAGAGAACAGATTACGCGTATGCGAAAATAAAGTTTGAAGGAGTATCTTCGGCGGTAGATATGATAAAGATGCAGGACAATAGAGAAAATTCCCCAGTCGCGAATTGGAAGAGCTGTACACCAAGCCTACAATAGTGAAAACAATCAGATCGCAAAGTTTAGGAATCACCGGGCATGTAGCGAGAGTAGGTATCGACAGAACCGTGCGTAGAATTCTTGACGGCGGACCAACGGGAAAAAGACGCGTGGGAAGACCACGGCGAAGTTGGGAGGGCAATGTAATGCGCGACCTTGAGGAGGTTGGATCAGACGGCGAAACGTGGAAAGAGAATGCACAATACAGGGAACGAATGCGTAGCCCAGTCAGAAATTTCATGAACTTCCGGGTTTCTACAGGCCAATAAATAATAACAAATAATCAATATATATTCAACAACTCACTTCGGAAGTAAGCAATTTTCGGTAGGCATGTGGAAATCTTCAAAAGATACATTTAGACCGACCAATGCATGCCCGATTTTTACTTCCGGTCAACACATATTCCCGTTGTCCGCCCCGACATTTTCTATCTAGATATTTCATCGCGGGGCAAGAGGCGACAACCAGAGTTTTTTTTGGTAGGGAGGTGGAAATTTTCAAAAGATATCTCTGGACCGATTTAGAGGCATGTCGGATTTTTACCGACTAAAATCACCTCCTGCCAGGCACATATTCCCCTTGATCCCCGCGGAACTTTCTTTTAAATATTCGCTGGATGGGACGGTCTTTCCCTGTTAATCCACTCGTCGCGTCGCAACTACTGCATCGTCACATAGAATATCATTTACTACGGACCATGCCTGCTTTGAACTCAGCATGTATTCTATTACCCTGCCTGGGTAACTGTCTGTCTCATATGCCTCTCCAAAATCGTTCGTGCGGTCTCGAATCTCACGCACTCTGTGAGTACATGTTCCGCATTTTCTATTTTGCCTTCGCAATACAAGCAGTATGTGTGATTCACATGCTTATACTTGTGCAAGTATTGCCGAAAGCATCCATGTCCTGATATTAGCTGAGTCAAGTGGTAATTCAGCCCGCCATGTTTTCTTTTCACCCATGTTTATACATCAGGTTTTATGGTGTGGGTCCATCTTCCTTTGGTGGAAGAATCCCACCTTCTTTGCCATTCTCTTAGGCTTGAGAGCTCTAATTGTGACAAGCAGACTGGTTGAATGCATATGTGCAATCTTGTTTAGAATTAACGCATATGCGTGCGGTGGTAATGAAAAGAAAAACATAGCTGGAAACAAAGACAATCCTATCCATTTTCGTTTTCTGGTTGCGTTCCGAACACGAAAATTATCTATATCTCCAGAGATGTTAGACATCCAATCAAAGGAATGTGATGGGAGTCGCGTAAGGTAGAATTAGAGAAGACCAAGGGTTGAGTTGACCTCAAAAATTTGTTTACATTTTATAGACATATTCTCTTTTTTCTTTTCTTAGATTATTGACTTATTTGCTAGACAAAAATTGCTTAAGCTCTTGCTTGTATGTGTGAAATCTTAACTTACTGATCTCAAGCGAACACCTAAGCCAAGCGTAGCCAACGCCGCGCATGTGGGCGGCAGTGCGCCCGTAAGTGATTTATGATGCACGCACGATTCCTGATAAGTTAAAAAAATTTTTTTATTTTGTTTCAATCAATTTCATGTTCCAGCTTTTAAGGAAAATTTTCTTAAAATTGCTTACTTATTAATTGAAATCTTCAAGTAATTATTTATTGACACTAAATAACTCTATATACAATAAACGTTAAATGCCAACGTTCCACTACAAGAAATTATTATTGTATCGAATTCTATACAATTTTTAACGCCATCTTGTATGTTTTTATTTTACGTCCAAAAATTTTTCGCCACCCAATATAGCGGCGATGTGTTCCTCCGTTCTAATTTCTGCGGATAGATTCCTTGTGTGGCTCCTCGTCTTCATCAACGGTAATGCTTACGCGCGTTTCTTATCTTTGCGTACGGAAGGGCTCCCCGGATTATTCTAAACGTGGTTCGCGTGGGAAAAAGAGAAACAATATTTTTATTTAATTTATTTTGTTATAACGGTCTTTTTCTTTTATTTCTCCTAGCCACTAGTTCCACTAGTCGGCATAGGGATGTTAGAGCCTCGGGGCTCTTCCCACCACTGGATTGTATCTCCGACGGATTTGATACAATTCCAGCTGGTGGTAACCGGCTGCGCCAAAATTGTTATGATTATTTGAAAATTACGTAATTTAATTATTTATTGGAAAATCTATTTAATTAAAAAAAAAAAGATTTTTTTTACTGATAATTTTTCTTTCTGTAAAATATTCTTACTAAATAAAATTATGCTTACAATTGCACCTGGGCAAAAACTACTTTATCCTAGGGAGAGATATGAATGCCAAGCATAGAAATTGGGGAAATTATATATCTAATGCCAGAGGAAATCAGTTGGCTGGTTGGTTAGATCAGTATCATATTGAATATAGAACTGACCTGCTAGCTACGAAATATCCATCGTTCCCTAGAGGTAGATCGTTCTTAGATATCTTGCTAATCGACTCACGACTGAGATTACTTAACACCAACAGACGAAACACAAACTGTTTACGGACAATTGAATGCGACAGTGACCACTGTGCATTCATGGCGGTAATAGAGCTTCCGAACGAGCTCGCAGATCTGGAGGAATTCGTGATCCCGCAACCCTATAACTATGGGCAATGCGATGGCCGCGGTTCACCAGATCATTAACAAGAGAACTTTGTTCGAATGACTTTAATCTGCCAGTAAACAGAAACCTGACAAATGACGAAATCGACAAATACATTCAACAAATGGACGAAACCGTAAAACGAACAATGGACAAAACAATTCCCAAAACAACAGTTACAGATCACATTAACATGTACAGAAACGCAACAATAAACGCACTCCACAAGAAAAAGAGCAGACTGCTATCGAAATTAAAACAATTACACAGACAGTTTACAGACAGACAAGACCAGGAGATAATATCACTGAAATCTCAATTAAAAAACCTCCAACAATTACTTAAAGCTAATTATAGATTAGCAACAAATTTGTATTGGAACAACAGAATTCGAGCTATAAAAACTAATAACCCGAATATGTTCCCACAAATAAATAAAATATTCAGGAGAAATAATCAAAACGAGATTCAGTGTCTCCAAATTCCACGTACTGAGGTAAACAAGCAGCTGCTAACCAACATTGGCATAGATACAGAGAACGCTATCTTCAATAGTGAGCTCTTCGTGATCGAAGATCCTTTGGAGAAGGCGAACGCTGTGGGAGCTGTCTTTCAGGAAATGTACAAGGTGAATGAAAGCATTCACCGAAATCACGACCTGGAGGACAGAATTCGACTGAATCACCTGCACCTCCGGAATGAAATTTCACATTGGCAATCGGAGAATCCGGGTTTTACGGAATTCAGTGACGATAATCTGTCAATTGACATTAATGCCAATGGTGGGGCTAATAGCCTTTTAATCACAAGGGAAGGAATCCAGAGTATCTTCGACTCATTAAGAAGCAAAAAGTCAGTGGGAATAGATGGAGTACCTAACATCGTAATCAAGAGCCTGCCCCCAAAGGCAATAGATATATACACGGTCCTGTTTAATGCATATTATCCCTCGCGTTGGAAAACGGCAATCATTCAGCCCATCCCAAAAAAGGGCAAAGACTGTACAAACCCAATGAACATGCGTTCGGTAAGTTTACTCCCAAGCATCAGTAAAGTATTTGAAAAAATCATTAACAAAGCTCTGCTAAAATGGGTAGACGACAATAGCATTATTCCAAATAACCAGTTTGGCTTTAGGGCGGGTCATGAAACCACACATGCCGCAGCTAAACTGGTCTCCGACATACAATGGAATAAATGTAGGAACCAATGCACGGGTGCCTGTCTGATCGACTTGGAAAAAGCCTTTGATACCGTCTGGATCGAAGGGTTGTATTACAAACTGGTCAGATATGGCATACATAAGCCTTTACTATATGTACTTTACGATATGTCAAAGGACAGGAGGTTCGTGGTCAAAAATGGAATAAATGTAGGAACCAATGCACAGGTGCCTGTCTGATCGACTTGGAAAAAGCCTTTGATACCGTCTGGATCGAAGGGTTGTATTACAAACTGGTCAGATATGGCATACATAAGCCTTTACTATATGTACTTTACGATATGTCAAAGGACAGGAGGTTCGTGGTCAAAAGTGGTAATGTGACCTCTAATAAAACGTATAATATCAAGAATGGCTTGCAATAGTGTGCGGTACTCACTCCGATTCTTTTTAACATTTACATTAGCGACTTATTAGATTCACTCCCGCAGGCTATTGCGTACGCAGACGATCTCATAATTTACAGAACAGCTCCGAAAGTTGAGATCATAAATAGTTTAATACAGCGAGATTTCAACAACGTGCAGCGCTATTGCGACAACTGGAAACTTAAGATCAACTTCCAGAAATGTGAAGCCATCCTATTTAGAACCCCATTATATAAAGCCACGAACGACACAAGGAAAAACTGGCGAAAGCTAGTTATCGTGGGACCGCATGGAGATAAACTGGAAACCAAGAGTTTAGTTAAATACCTGGGCATCTGGCTAGACCAATATCTGTATTTCAACAGACATGTAGAGGCTGCTCTGGTCAAGGCTAGAAAAATGTTTGCTATGACAAGGAGGCTATTTCACAGTAGCCAACTTGACAGCAGGGTAAAGGTCATATGCTACATGACGCTAATCAGGCCAATGCTCATATATGGCTGTCCAGTATGGTTTAACATAGGTCCAAATTTGATGGAAAAGATTCGGGTGTTCGAAAGGAAGTGTCTGAGAACCTGTCTCAGATTATACCGAACACCGGAATCGGAATACAAAAAGTACTACTCAAATGAGACTTTATATAATGAAGCCTGCATAAATAGGGTGGATAATTTTATGATTAAATTAATCAGAGGACATATTGCGAGAGCAATAAGCTCGTCCAATGACCTAATTTTCGGGGCTTATTATCCAAACACCCTGTACTATGAGAACGTGCGTCGCAACGGTTTTGTTCCACCAGAGGCGTTCCTTGATTTGGACATGAAAGGGCTTATACAGGATAGATCCAGAATTCCGCTGATCTATCATGTAAGTAGATCATCCGTAGACGGGCGATTGTGCTACGACCGGGAAGTAACGCGCACCGAAGAAGAGCTCCTGCGCTTCAGTAGGGCTATCTCCCACAGAGACCGGGACGATAGTATTAGACAGCGTCAACAGTTCTGGTGGTTGAATGGCATATAAAGACCTGGATACCAAAGTCGGTATAGAATCACACTATCATCAGCTAGCTTACATAGACTTAGCTTTTCTAGAATTAGGGTAGTATAAGATTTAAGTTAAGTTAAGCTAAGTGATTTTACATAAAATATTAAAAAAAAAAAAAAAAAAAAAAGATAGGCAAGTAAGTAAGTTAAATTTTAAGAAAAAAAAAAACAAAAAAATTGACAAAGTTTTTCAAATTTCTCTTTGTCTTTCAAATAATTATAAGTATTGCCACAAAGTTTTGTCGCCGAAAGGCAAATTATACAAATATTAAGTAATGTTTAGCTTAGAGCGTCTGCGAAGGAAAAGTAAGTTATTATAAAAGACATTTAAGCTAGAATTTAAGCATTTTTTGTCTAGCCTTTAATTTAGAAACTAAGAATATAGAAAGAAAATAAAAAAATGTTTAAAAATGAAAATGAATGAGGGTCTGCCAAGAACCGGCGATAGTTCTGGAGCACAGCTCTTAAGGACTATTGCTGGTATTCCGTCCGGGCCAGCTGCCTTCCTACAATCCAGTTCACGTTGAATGCGTTGAATAGTGCGCGGAAGAAATCTCACATCCCGCATGGAAGACCGTACCGGCGCGATCACCGGTGGGTCCAAAAGGCCGGGGTCGAGGTTTGAATTCACGGAAAATAAATTCGCAAGCACATTAGCTTTATCCTTTGAGTTCATGACTAACGTCCCGCTGTCTGTCACCAACGGAGAGAAAGAGGAGGATGCAAAGTTACTGCTGACAGCTTTTGTCATTGACCAGTAACAATAAAAATTCGTTCTGTTAACATCGGTGGGATTGGGGCGCCATTGCTTAAAAGCTCTATTTTTTGCCGCTGTAATCTGCACGCATTTTTATCAAACCAAGGTTTATCAGACGAACTTCGTTTGATGGAATGTGGAATATACATCTCCATCCCCAGAAGAATAATCTCTGATACTGACTCCGCACAAGCGTTAACATCGGAGTCTCCGAAGTACACCTCGGACCATGGAAAGGATGCGAAGAAATCTCGCAAATCGTCCCACTTAGCAGCCCCATACTTCCATAGATGGCGAAGCTGCCTATGCCGGTTATTCGCTTGAAAGTGCTTGCGCGACAGATACCAAGCAATGATCTGAGTTTCCCAGTGGCGCAGAAACCTCTACGGTATAAATACTCGGTTCGGATGTCAAAAGCAGATCCAGGGTGTTCGCATAATCGCATCGGGCATCCAACACTCGCGTTGGTTCCTCCACAAGTTGAGTCAACTTGTGGCTTACAGCAAACATCTCCGCCAGCCCCCCAACCTCGTCGGTTCTGTTAGAATGTACCACCCAGCCGGAATTGTGCACATTAAAATCGTCAGGGATGTCATATTTTTATCTTTACCTTCACACCTTGCACATCACACACCCTCATTTATAAATCAGAACGCACTTGGTTTATTAAAATTAAAATTGATTTTTATTAATAGTCACTTCGTTACTCACAATCTTTATTAATATCTCTAACCACGTCACCAGAAACACTTATTTGGAAGACCGTTTTAGTTAATTATCCCGAACCACGAACTCCTTACTCACCGTCCCGGTCAAGTCTCGAAAACCAACTCCCTTCAAGATTTTTAAGCCACTCTCTCAATTTTCGTTTTTTCATCGGACGAAAACTTTTTTTGTTTATCCTAGAAAAAGATAAAATGATTTTCCTTTCTTTGTCTTCCCCAAATTTGGGATCGAAAGAGGAAACACAAAAGAACAATCAACAAAGGATCTTGCCGAAGAGCATTTACGATCCTTTGTGTCGGTCGGCGATACAAGTACATGTAGTTCGTTTTATGGCGCGAGTTGATTTTTTTTTAACTTGGTTTGGTTAAAACGGAAAACGACGCTGATTGTGTTAATGGTTTTGGGTAACCATATTTCTAGATGATTATAAAATTGCTGGCGCGCATTTTAGGATTCTCGATGATTTTGTTTGAAGAAAGACATTTGCTCCGCACATTTGGATCTTAGGGGATTTTTATGGCGAACCTGTGGTTCGATTATCCTATCTAAGTTTTCAATGTGAGCAAATTGAACGTTTAGGTTAATTTTTTTTTTGGTATTGCATTAATGTGGGACCATTTGATGCATGGGGTAATGTTATGGCTTGGGGAGTGTCTCATCCTTTAAGTGGATGTTATTGGCGTGTATTGCAATTAGTGGTGGAGATTGGCTCCAAAGGAATAAGTATTATGGGATGGGTGGTTGTGGCCGTAACAGGGACAACAATTTCAGAAGCTGGGTGGTTGATTTGTATCCAGTCAACGGTATGTGAAAGATGTTCGAAAAATGTCGCGGTCGATCGTCATTCGGGGAGCGGTAAAGACAACAAAGAAATTTAACGGAATTCCTCAGCACGACCATCAACCATATGATGTCCATATTATTGGGTTCCAACACCTCCATCCTCTGGCAAGCCAGATCGGACCGCGCGAAGACGCAGACTCCGCCCTTAAAACGGAATCTTGAATGTAAGTCGTATCCTGAGCAACGAAGATATGTCGAATCAGTTGACGAATCGACCTGGGTCTCAGTTAGGGCAAAGATATCAGGTTTCGTTGTTTGCAAATATTGGTGGACGGCGTTTACATTCGTATTGGTGAAACCGATGCCCATAATGTTATAAAATGCCACCAGTCGAGCGTGGGCAGAGCCCGGTTATGAGATGACGAACCTCTTAAAGTTCCGTTATTTATTATGATATCTGCATGATGTTCCCCCTGACATAGTCCCCCCGGAGATCCGAATGGGAGACTAGTTTACCTCCGGAATTCTTTATATCAGAAGGTAACATCATGACTTATTATGTCAAATACACACAACACTCTTACTTTAAACAGCCGTATAAAGCAAACTATTTGTCTCACCAAACCCACTTGAGGTATTAAATCCTCATTAGGTATTTTTACAATGCACCAGCATAACAAAATATTAATGTAATTTGTAGCAATATCGTCTATGGGATAGGCATAGAACTACTTGCCTTCCCCTCGTAAATATAATAGAACTAAAATGAATGCACGATTTTACTTTCACTAATGGTGTCATAGACCACATACACCTTTTGAAATTTGTGGTTCGTTAGTTTACCACAATTATATAGAAAAACTTACGGAGTCTTTTGCCTAACCGTAGTGGCACCGATTGTTTAGTTGGACATGCGTACGCACAGTCTCACGTATGGAGCAATCTCTTTGACATCACAGCGAGTAAAATCCTCGGTTAACGGAAAATAAATCGCATTTGCGATTCCATTAATTCACTCACAGGTGGGTTTCACATCAAGACTCATCTTCCATTCTTTCGAAGATGCTCAACGTAAACTGAGACACGAGTTTTACATGACAATGCTGTCGCGTTGTCTTCTTAAATATTGATGTGCGAATGCTGATGCCTTGAATTCCAGACACGAATACCTATTACATTTTATTAATCATAACTTTCAATTGATTACGACGTCTTGCTGTAAGATTTGTCAAATCCGATACCCATTACCCTATAAATCGGTATTAAATTATTCATAATTCGTCATCAAGAGTGTACCTCTCCAAAAATAGCTGTCTCTGGGACTTACACTAAAACTGCACAGAAAACAACACTCTGTAAATATTATTTAAGAAAGCAATGAAAGCAATCCACTCTGAAACGGCACAGGTGATGGTTGTGGTAAACTCGGCGTTAGGTCACTCGGTTTCAAACTCTAATGAGGCCGCCACAGTAGAGCTGTTGTAAAAAACTACTCAAGCCCGCCGAGAGTTACTGCAACTGATGTGTTTCGCTGGTCGATAACAAATTAACCGAAGATCAACGTAAGCTGTTTAATAGTTCGTTTCCAATTCGTGTCACTCAATCCACGGTATTCACGACTCGATGTCATTTAATCCCAGCTGATCATCTAATTCGCTTACTCGGAGGGCTTCAGTAACTCTATTGCCGTTTGGATGGCACCTACGCAGACTCTGGAGACACATCTCCTCCAGGTGTAACATGCCAATTGAGAAAAAAATTATTCATATTAACAAAATGTGGAACAAGAAAGTTGACCCTGTCGCCATAGATACTAGTCCAGCTGGCAAATTATTCCCTTTACTCAGGTGTGACGTATATCTCTTGATAATAAATTGCCCAATATATTTTATTTACAATTTCATTTTAATTTCTTTTTCCGTTTCAGTGCTAACACACAAATGGATAACGATGTCACTCCGGTTTACTTAGCGGCTCAAGAAGGGCACTTGGATGTTCTGAAATTCCTGGTGCTCGAAGCTGGCGGATCGCTATACGTGAGGGCCCGTGATGGAATGGCGCCAATACATGCAGCTTCGCAAATGGGATGTTTGGACTGCCTGAAGTGGATGGTAAGTCGCCCTATAAAATGACAATGTATACTACGGTGCATTAGTTACTTTGAATATGTCCGTCTACATATTTAATAAGAATTGTTTCATAAATGCTTGTATAAAAGTCGTTAGATTATCACGGAAATTACCTCTCTCGATTTCAATTAACTTCACTTACGAAATTTTATTGTCAAATTTTGTGGCAATCGGTTTGCATAACTTTGGGGAAAGGGGATTTTCGGACTAAAATTTAACTAAAGTGTTTTTAGTTACTATTGTTTACAATTGAAAGGAATTGTAACCCGTTTCTCATCCATTTTCAGCGGTGCAGCAATTATTGTATTATTTGCTACTTCTGCAAGTAATTATTATTGTATAATGTATTAACTTCAATTTTTGTCAGAATTGTGTTGCAAAAACGAGTAATTTAAATAGCGGGTGATAAGATTAATTATGTGTTCTATATATTTCGGTGAAGGAGATCGGTCCTCGGTGATGGCGACGAATAATTCAAAGTAATTTAAAGTTTGAACACAAACGTTTTTTTTTTATTTATTCAACTTTGCTAAGCAAATAACAACATAACAAATTCACAAGAATGTTTATTCACGATTTGAATCTAGTTTACTATAATTTTTAACCCAAGATGAGGGTCAGAAATATATTGCATAAGCAGGATGGTTGATGCTAATATGTGAGCTAGTGAGCGATTTCTGGGCTGTTTGTAGTGGGCCTTTAGAATGATGAAATTAGAGTATTCCCATTGGGTAGTTACAATATAACAACATCCGGTACATTGCGATCGACTTGAAATAAAGGAACGCTTCTGAAATTATAAGGGTTCGATGTTATATAAGATGCGGGTAAGCAGAGTATGGCAGTCAGTGTTACTATTCATAAATCATTTTTATCCGCGAAATTTTTGCCAAAAGGAAAAAATCGTCAACTGATAATATTGTTGGAAAACGATCGTGTTTAAAGTGTTGTGAATCGGCTCAAGCAGTACCAAACCAGGACCATTAGATCCTAACGATTGATTAGAGGCGACGACTTTATAAGAGTAACAACTATGGGAGTAATAATTATTCACTACATAGTAACCAAAGCGTAACTAAACATTAGCCGTCACATAAAAACCATGCAAACGGTCGGAATAACTTCTAGGCGCCATGAAGTGACTGAGTCAACGGCGCGACGGTGGTAACTTCCATTATGTTTACACTGACTAGCAGCAGGAGTAATAATTAATCGTTACATAGACACATTTAGGTGCTTTATATTGATCTGGGCGAGAACTATAACATCTACATAGTTACCAAGGCCACGATGCCACTGGATTTTATGCACACAGTAAACAATGTAAGAGGGGTAATAACAATCTTTCCTTCTATAGTGACCATGAGAACATCAGTAGTAAAGTTTATTCGATATATAGTGACTGTGGCAACTATGGGACTAACAATTTGCAGTGATCCCAAATCACTACTCTTCCCACAACCTTATCATTCATAACGACTCCTGCTTCTGTGAATGTTTGAATAAAGTTTTTGTCGACAATTCGCAGAAGCATCACACGTTTTTTTAAATACAAATCTCGGCGAGATTTTGTATAAAAGGGCGATGCATATCAGTTTTGAGGATCAGGGTCTGTTTATTGAACACCGAAACGTGTACAGGTGCTGTGTTCATGAGAGCAAACAACCATTGCGGTTCAAGTTTTATAATATACAATCGTGTTACTAATAAATTGAATGTGAAAGTGTTTGAGAAAGTGTTTCACAGTGTTTTCGAAAGCGATACAATACAGTGCTTTGCATTTTTATCGTATATATATATTTTTCTTATTTATTTGAATATTCACTTATTATTTTATTCTTTACTTATTTGTTCTAATCTCTTGTTTCCCCAAATTAGGTTTCTAATTTAGTTTGTTTAAGATCAAATTTCATTTCTTTTTTTGCTCTTGTTCTTGTTTTCCTCGTGTTTTTGATTCCTTTTCATCCTCTTGACTGCTGTATCGCTTATCTTCTTCTTTACCTATTCTTTGCAAATGGACATCCACTCATCTTGGCGTGGGCCATCTGCCCGATCAGGTACGTAATAAAGAGACTTAAAGAGGACGCCGAGCCTCTCAAGGCTGAGAACGCTGTCCTCAAAAATAAATTATCGGCATTAGAAGCCATCTCACCCGCATCCCCGTCCAGTACCAGTTCGGAAACTTCTGATCAGAGTTCGAGCCCGACCTAGAAAATGTCACTGACAATTCTGACGCCTCAATCGACGACGGTGGCGCGCGTACCCCCACCCCAAACTCATTTAGGGCCGCAAAGTGCAAAACACCACTGCCAACAGTAAGCTGCGAGGAAGGTCCCTCCAGTAAGCGTATCGCTCCTGACTGCACGCCAACACCACCACTATCATCATCATCGTCTGTCCCCCAAAAAAAAAAATGGCGACCCCCCCGATAACCTCAAATATCCAAAAAATCGTACCTCGGCAGAAGCCTTGCCCACGGAGAGCAGCTCCGGTAATTGACCCAAAACCAAAGGCCGCTTTTGTTTCCAACACTGCGCAGCCAGCGGTCTAAGAAGAAACAGCAACCCGGTGTCTTTGCACGAGACCTCAATCTCAAGGATTTCATCGGTGAAATGAACCGAATAAGGACTTCCAGCTTCAAGACAAAGACCTTAAGTCCATTCCTAAACAAAATTGTAACCTACGATAGGGAGTCCTAGCGCAGGGTTAACAACAACCTCAAGGCCAAAGAGGTGAATTATTACACATTCACTCCGCCCGACGGGGGGGGGGGGGGGGGGTGCACTCCTTTTCACGGCATATGTAAGACATACCCTCCAGAATGGATTCCAAAACTAAAATTATCCTTATAAATGTCAACTCCCTTGTTTCGCATTCAAAGCTTATGATAGTCGCTGACTTCATAAAGGATAACCGGGCGGACGTGGTTCTTATAACCGAAACTAGATAGCATCCATGTCACCGTTCCGTAATCCCAAACTTGTCCATGATTCGCAGAGATCGAACCCTCACTGGAGGCCCCACCATCAACGGAAGCGGCACCTGTATTCTAGTTAATAGGGGATTTCACCATGAAACTATTGACCTCGCACAGTTTGAGTCCACAGAGGTGTCCGGGGTTGAACTGTATCTGGCTAAGAATTCTGGAGTGAATATATACTCCGTATACCACTCGCATGGAACCAACAATGGCCCCATTAACCCTAAAGATATCGGCAAATTAATAAGGTCTTCGTAGCATACACCCTTCATCATAGGCGGCGATTTTAACTCCAGAGATCTCCATTGGAACAACACCGTCTCTTGCCCAAATGGCACAAAATTGTACCAATGGGACACCGAAAACTGTCACGCACTCAATTTCAAAACAGTCGCACCTACGGTTGGTACGCGAGGCAACTCAATTCGGGACACCTTTGTTGTGTCCAAGGACTAACTTTTCAAAATCACTCCTCCCCAAGTATCGACGGGTGTATCTGACTACAATGCTGTGATCGCGTTCATTCACCGGTATCGAGCATCCCGGGCTCATATCAGATACACACCCAATTATGGGCGCCCATTATGACTTCACTTTTCTTCTCATCCGGGAGCGTAAAAAGGTCAACAGAATGAGATATCGTCACCGCTTTACGCAAAACGGAGCCATTATTGCGATCCACTACTCATACTATTAGTACACTGATAAAACAAAGAATCCAAAACAATCATACCCGACAAATGGAGGACAAACTGAAAATGTTAAAAAGGTATGTGGCACTTCTCGTATCACTGGGTCAATCATGCACAACGGTGTTGTTGTCAATAATGACACCAATAAAGCAAATATCATCTGAGAAACCTTTGCAAATAATCACAAGCTCAGTCGAAGGATGGTGACCTAGATGCTAATGCAATCATTAGTTCAGAGGACCACAATAAACTAGACAACTTTAACTAGCCAAATGTACTCTTTAACCCAGCCAACAGTGCATACTTCGCCGACACATGTGATAATGGTCACGGTTTCGTCACACCAAAAACCCTACAGAACTAATTAAATCTCAAAATCCAAAGGAGTCACCCTGTATCGACAACATATCATGCCACTCGTTGCGAAGGCTTTCTGCCTTATTCTTTATAAAGCTCTCCATTCTGTACAACTATGCCTACAACATGGGGTACTTTCCCCAAGCTTGGAAGCATACTATTATTTGTCCAATAGCACAAGTTGAGAAACCAACGTCTTACTCCTCAAGCTTTCGCCCCATTTCACTCCTCACTTGCATCAGCAAAATATATGAAAAATTCATATACGAGAAGTTCAACACCTTTATCAGTGTTATGAACCTAATACCGGATTTCCAATTTGGATTAAGAAGAGCGCATAGCACCAATATAGCTGTCAACATATTTCAAAACCACGTCTGCGTCCGCCTCTTTCACAAGGAACCCAACATTGTGGTGAGTTTGGACATTGAAAAGGCTGTTCACACGACGTGGATCAAAGGACTCGTCTTTAAATTATTGAACACTGGTCTCAGTAGAACGCTGTGTAGTATCATCTACCACTTCGTTCCAAACATTCGAGTGAATGGAGAGATATCCGGAGCTTTCAACGCCGCTGCAGGCGTACCACAGGGCTCCATTCTAGGCCGCATCCTATTTATAATCTACACCTCAGATATTCGTCGCCCTGTGGACTGGGAGTAAACCAGATATGCTATGCAGATGACGTCGTAGTGTACACGTTATCCAAAAGCGCTAAACTCGCAACAAATCGACTCAAGCGTCACTTTGACGAACTGTATCAGTATTGCACTCAATGGAAAATTCGACCCAAACCATTCAAAGCCATAGCCATAATTCTGAGTGGTAAACACTCCTAACCTACTTCTCGATATTCACGGAATATTCGAATACAAATAGGAGCTACTACGATTAGACCACAGGACAGGATGAAATGTCTTGGGATCATTTCCACCCCATAAATGAATTTCATCAAACATGTGACCTACATTCTTCAAAGGTCCCTCGGTTGGACTATGCAACTCCACAACATTTTGAAGTGAAGCAACAAAGTTGCCACGAAAGTTAAGTTGCATTTCTATAAGCAGCTAATTCGATCTGGAATATCGTACGCCTTTCCCATATGGTCCTGCATATCTTCAGCCCAAATGGAAAGAATTTGAGTTTTCGAAAGAAAACACCTCAGAAGATGCATCAACCACTCTAGAAGGCCTGACGGTCGTCATTACCCCACCTCTCACCTATACGAAGGTGCCTCCATTACCCCTATAGACGAGTACTTGCTACAATTAGCATACAAGTACCTCGAAATCATCCAGAACAGCGAAAACCTATTTGTACGGGAGTATTGCGTTCTTAACCCTTCTCTCCGTCGATCTCTTCAAATCTGATCGCCACGATTTCTTCTACAGTACAAAACTGAAGAAAGCACCCTTCCCAACAACATTCCCCTCCCTGGACCCATCCTATAGAATCTACTGCTAACACACCACACACACGCGCGCACAGTACAAACACACCTACCAAAGCGCAGATTATCCGACGCCAAAGAGGTAATCTGCATTTACTACCGCACTCAAGGCCTGCCGGTCTTCTATGATTTCTATCCCACCATCCCTCCATCCAAGTAGTTAGAGACCATTAGAACTAACCCTGTAGACACCATCCTTAGATACCTCCTCCCCTTTTATTTTTCAGATATATTGAGACCGAGCCCAAGATCCTCACGGATGTGGGTGATTCTGGTTATCGCAAGATGACCAGAGGCCTTGACAAGATGAAGGGCACATTTGTCCTTGCCTCGTTAAATCGGCCTCCCGCCACTGTGTTTTTTCGAGGATGAGTCTCTAGTTTGGTGCCCAGTAGCATGGTCTGTAATAAGAATATTTAAAATAAAAAACCAAATACCCACAACAGTCTTTTTTTTCTCTCAATAATCGGTTGTCACCCTTTTCTCATGTCTGAGGAAACCCGGTTTCGACCGCAACGAACACATTTAGGAACGGTCTATCAAAGAGCCCATTGCCCTTTTTAGGACAAGGCACACGTTCCCTAAGTATTGTTACAACAAATTAATCGCTTCAGAGTTGCCAGTAGAACTGGGGGACTGACTATGAGCCGCTATATAGTGACCAGGAAATTGGTGGTTTTATAGTGACCGAGGAAGGGGCGATAGTATCTTTTGTACACTGTGTAGTGAATAATTGCAAAGTAATTAACTTCATGATGTAACGGTAATTTATCGGTTTGTTACATGGCCACCATCGAATCTAAAAACAAGGACTGAGAGTACGGAGAATTTTTGTATTAAATTTTATTTACAGTTCCGCAGATATAATTAAAGATTCATATTATAAGTAGCTATATTTAATCTGAATTCAACTTTGAAAGATGATTTTTCTATGGATTAGTTGGCACGCAAAACAACGCGAACAACAATACCATGAAAATTCGTTGAGCACCCGAAGCCGACTAACTGTATCCATCGGAAATCCATCTCCACAAACGACCCTTACTGGTGTTAATTCCAAGTTCGCTCGTTAATTCGGAAGTTGATTCGTGTCGCGTGTAGGTGATGACACCTCATTCTCGACTACCATTTAGCTGTGGTATGTTATGCTATGTTTATCACTATGGAATACGATTCTGAGCATAATTTTTCGAGTCCGATCCCCCATCAACAATTCTAGGTACGTGTCTGTCGTTACCCAATCTCGTTACATGCCTGGCCCATCTTAATCTTCGCCAATTGCACATTTCCACTATTGCAGGTTTGGATATAGCTCTTCCAATTCACGATTGTGAAGTTTCCCCCATTGTCCTGCATCTTTTTCATGTTTAGCGCCAAAAATACTCCCTAAAACTCTATTCCCGAATACGCGGCACCTGTTCTCTTCTCGTTTTGTAAGCCTCCATATCTCCCATCCGTATAGAACAATCGGCATAATTATGGTTCTGCAAATACAGAGCTTTATAATACGTGACAGCAGTTTCAAATTTAGCTGTTTGATGACTGCGCACCAACTGCCGTTGCCAGAATGTAGTCTTTTGTTGATTGGGTCAAAAATACGCTATTGGCATTGCAAAGCGAACCAGGTACTTATTACAGAGAAATTCGACAGTCAACTTTCTAATAGCACTCTATAATTATATACAGTCACTTGGACGACCCGAATGCTGTTTTCATGATGTGGGACGCATGTTTGATAAAATTAATTTTCAAGATGTAAATAATCCCAAGATATATTAATCATGAGATAATCTCGGAAACTAATTGGTTCAGCTTCTATTTAGATTCGAATATCCAGTGATTGTCGTAGAACGGGTTGAGAGTATTTAATATTCAAAATTATGACGGCAGGTTTTGTAGGGTTAGATTAAATTTTTCACCGACGATTATGCTAATACTTGTCATTAGTCAAATCTAAAATTAAGACATTTAAATTCACGAGTAACAGAAACTAAAAAAATACAGAAAAAACTAGTAACTTCTATTACATAAAAATAATTTTCTCCGCCTGGAGATCATTTTGATATTCGGCGACCTCTGATGGGATCCATCAAATGTGTAACTAATAAAGAATCCTGTCAATATATGAGACTGTACTTCACAGGATCATTTCTGTAGTACGTCTTCGCTAGCTTTGTCTTCAAAGTTAAACCCAAATACAATTTATATCAGCTTAGTGTAAATTATAAAAGAAGTAAAAATATTAGTTTCTGACAGATAACTACCTATCCTATTAAAAGTTTTGGGTAGAGTTGCTATAGAGGTGAACATTGGTGTCCTGGATAACATTCTTTATTGAAGACGGCAATCCGTACATTAATAGTGAATGTGATTACATTTTACATTTGACTGTGGTAGGTGTTCAGTATGACTTGCAGGTGACACATTGCTGAGAAAATAGGAAGAAATAAATAACTAGAGGGACTCATTAGGGTTTATGATTATTTAATTTTTCGCATTTTTCTGGCGTTTGAGCGGAGATTACAGTTTGAAAATTATTTATCTAATTAAACGAAAACAATTGCAAAAGTTCGGAAGCAACCTTTTTTTTTTTTACATTTCTGTATTTATTGACCATAAATGATTTGTTACAATAAGTAATACAGATAACTTATAATTAGCTTAGCTTTAATCGTTTACACATACTTGCTAGTACATTTTTCAAACATTATTATAAAGTTATATATTTCATGGGTGGACAAGATAGGAGTAGGTGGGGCTTCCTGGAAAAGGTCAGAAAACCAGGATATAATTATTTACTTAACCCATAACTAATTTGCTTAACTTAACTTAACTTAGCTTAGCCTAGCTTATCTAATTATTAAATCTATTATTATTACAATAAGTTAGAGTAGGGTGGGGCGGGAGGTATAGTGGTCGATGGGTGGGATTTGGGTTAGGGTGGGTACTATCCGGGGGGTATATGGGTTGGGGGAACACTTTCCGATTGGTCGTTGAAACGCAAGATATTAGAGGAGGGTTGTATATTACAATATTTAAACTGGTGAGGTGAGAGTTCAGTATTGTGGTATACAATCTCATTGGAGTTGTTGACCAACCTGCCAAAGGTGAAGAGGATTCTGGTGTGGAGACAGTTCGGGTAGGCAGTTCGGTTGTCTGACGGAGTCGATGTGAGCGCATTTATTATCGGATTGGGATTATTGGGAAGATTTTCGATAAATTTGATGGACAGCTCGAGGAAGCGTCGATCTATACGTTCAATATTAGCGGCATAGTAGAGCGAACTACTGTTGTAATATTTGTGGGAGTTAGGATGTCGGTTGAGGCCAGTGATAAGTCTGAAGCATTTCCTTTCGAAAATGCGTAGCTTCTCCATTTGTGCGGGTGTAATATGGTACCATATCGGGCATGCATATGTGAGAGTGGGTCTGATTATTTGTTTGTAGATAAGTGATTTGACTTTGGGAGAGAGACCATTCGGTTTGTACATGACTTTTCTGCAGAGGTTCAGTTGGGTTGCGGCTTTACGAATCGTATTTTTAATGTGGGCGGAGAATGACAGGTTGTTGGTAAAGGTTATACCTAGATACTTTAAGGTTTTGGAGGGTTTAATTATATTGTTATTTATTTTAATTCTCATTTTATTATGGCAGCGAATAGTGTTGTTTGTACAACTCGCGTTTCTGCCTTTAAAAACTATGAGCTGAGTTTTGGTTGGATTTAGTTGAATTCTCCACTTGGTAAAGTAGGCTGACAGGATTGGGAGATATCTGTTAATACAGTTTCTTGCCTCCTTGACAAGCTTGTTGCTTGAATAAATTAAGGTGTCGTCGGCATAGTTGAGCATTGTTGTATTGGGTAACACTGGCTGCGGTGCGTCTGATGTATAAAGAAGGTATAGTAGTGGGCCGAGGATGGATCCTTGAGGAACTCCTGCGGTTATGCTATAAGGTGTCGATAGAGTTGAGTTTATTTTCACCATGAACTTTCTATCAGAGAGGTAAGAAGCGAGAAGTTTTGTGGAGTGGATGTTTAATCCATACATTGAATGAAGTTTGTATAACAGTCCTGCGATCCAGACACAGTCGAATGCTTTAGCTATGTCTAGGGAGACACATACCGTTGGGGATTGGTTTTGGAGGTGGGTCGTCACATCATGTGTCAGTTTTAAGAGAGCATGACAAGTGGAGTGTTGTGAGCGGAAGCCAAATTGAGAGTTCGGGATGAGGGAGTTATCCCTGGCAAATGAGAGAAGATTTTTGTAGATTTTACATTCAAGAATCTTGCTAAGCGAGTTTAGCTGCGATATCGGACGGAAGTTATCCGGGTACTTGGAGGGCCCAGATTTGCTAATAGGGACGATCACCGCTGTTTTCCAACTTTTAGGGAAATGTGAAGCGTTTATTATGTGGTTGAGAAGAACGAGAATCGGGAGCAAGTTGCCTGGGTGGAGTCTTTTGAATAGGAGGTTAGGGATTCCATCTAGGCCAGTTGATTTTTTATTGTTACGTGAAGTAATGACTTCGGATAGTTCTTCAAGACTTAGGAATGTGTCGATTCCTACGGGGTGTGGTGCTTTATTGGTTTCGGTGAATTCAGTAATAAATGGTGTGAGGGATGGCTCCAGTGAGCGTGGAATGTAATCGTTCACGGTATCGTGGAAATTTGTTACTGGGAGGGTATCGTTTTGCTTATGGACTTTGCAGAAATGTTCAGCGAGACAGTTTGCTATATCAGTGTCCGACTGGACGATGTTATTATTAGTTGGGTGAATAAGATAATCTGTTCGAGGCTTGAGTTTGCGACCCGTTAGTCTGTTTATGTTTTTAAATAGATCGCGATTTGATTTGATACTGTTTAGGGTGGATGTGTAGGTCTGATTAGTGAAAACTTTTAGTTGTCCATTTATCAGGGAGGTCAATAGCTGGATCTGTTGTTTAATAAAAGGTGAGTAATTAGTGTGCAATTTTCGTCGGAGTTGTTTTTTTATACGTAATAATTTTGTGAGTAGGTTGGGTAGGGGTTTTCCTAAGTGATTATGAGGAACGATAGTGGGAGTATGGCTGAAGAGAGCATTTCCCAGTATTTGCTCTATTTGGGCCGCTGCTTGGTCAATTTGTGTAGGGGGCAGGTTAGAAGATTCCGGTAAAGAAAATTTTGAAAAGCTAGCAGCAATATCCTTATTGACTTTTTTCCAGTTTGTTTTGGTGAAATTTGGAATAGGATTCAGAGTGTAGAGTGGTTCAAGCGAGGGGATTTGAACCGAGATGTGGACAGAGCCATGATCCGAAGGTAATGTGAAGGACACTGTGGGAGGATTAGATGAATAGCTATCTGTGGACTTTAGGAAGAAATCGATTGTTGACTTGGTTGAGCTGCAAATTCGAGTAGGTTGCAACGGGCAGTCTGCGTAGACACATGGATGAAGTCGGAGGAGATCAAGGAGTTGGCAGCCGTATTTGTTGCATTTGATGTCATTAAATGCAGTATGTCGTGCGTTCCAGTCTCCTCCTATTATGAAAGGTGCTGGCAGAGACTGTTGGATTATTTGTGAAAGGAAGGAATCGATGATGTAATATGTACGAAGGGATGAGAGGAGCGGGTACAGTTTCTGTTAATTAACTGAAATCAAGAGTTTAGTTTACAAGTCTTAAGGTTTAACTCCAAAATACGAAAAATGGAATACGAATGACATGCTTGTAAAATATTAGGCATAGTGTGAGTAAAGAACTGTTAATTGGTTAACGTAGCGCAATGCAGTACCACCATCTATTGTAGTTTGTAAACGATATCAAAAAACAGTTTCGTTTCCTCATTTATCGTCCCACTCAACAAATGGAATGACCATCGATCTTGCTATTTCTTAAAAAAAAAATCACGCAATTATTACAATTGAAGTGTTATTAAAACAAAACTATAGTGAGAAAAACAGGAAAGCCGGCTGTTCTGGTGAGGGCTGCGATATATGCCCTTATATGATTAAATACAGTATAGAATTATTTTCACATTATTAATAGTAGATAGAGGATAGGAAAAATAGTTCCGGTGCGTGGGAAACCCCAACGAAGGTGAAGGCACTATTAAATTAAACGCTATTATTTATTATTCGCCCATTAAAGTTTCGAAAATTCGAACCAATTGATCTAAACTGAAATCCTGTACGGTTGCCTCAACATCCTACAAATACACATCTACATGTACCTTAGTAAAGTCCAAACCCATGTTTTGATATTATCTGCACAGATCTCCAGTCTATCAGAATCGATGAACCACTGTCCTATTGACTCGCTTATTCGCAAATTATTAAAATACATTGCGGCCTAGGCGGTCGTTATTTAAATCCAACTTATATGCGTCGATTTGAATATTTATTCGTTAACAAAATTTGCTATACAATAATTGCCCTTACGTCTTAGTGAATATTTGAAAGCGAATTGCAATAAATTTGCAAAATTTTGATTAGGTGTGGCAATTCCAAATTTTACCGCATTATTCACATGTTCCACTGACGTATAGGGTATAGGTATAAGCACACTGCTCTCTTTTCCGCTTTAAAAAAAAAGTTTGTCAGAGACTAAAGGTTTAACTGGATATATTAATTAATATTTTTTTATAGCAATCAAATTAAACTACGAAGTCTGACCACGATTTTACGAAATCAGACCAATGTTTGTTATGAGTTTGGGATTTTCAGCCTTGTGACAGTATTTTTTATGACCTTGGGCATTAAAACAATTATTAACGTTCTTCTCTGCCTCAGATTACGACATTCAAGCAGCTAATCGTATGCAGGTTTAATTCACAAACATACTATATGCTACGAGTGTAATAATGATTCTATAATGAATCTACTTTAATATTGCGGGAAGGCAGTGAACGTAAAATTAATTTCACGAGATATTGGCGCTGTGTGGGTTGGTTATTTTTAATATATATCTGGTATCAGAAGAAACAAGCGCTTTCAAGGAGATAAAGTAGAAACGAGTAATAACACACACGAGTTCTGCATGGCTGAACGCAAGTGAAAAACTGATTTAATATTTTACTGAAATTAGGATTGAACAAATTTTTCCTCGAAATGACGCCAATGAAGAAGTAGGCTCAAAAACAAAAAGTCTTCAGCAAATAGAACGGATGTCTATTCACGTTTTAAAAACCACAACGTTTAATATAATTCATTTTTAAAATCTTCTAATATTTTCTGATTGATTCGGTTTGTCAATATTTGATTTCAAACTGGCATACGTTGAGATCAAGGTGCTAATAACAGCCCAAGGACATGCAGAACCAATTTTTGGCAGCTTGTCTCCATTTAGCTTATTACAGACTTCAATGAAGTCTTATTTCCAAAATATTTCAAAAGTGTCACTTTGTGCCCTTAAAAGGGCCAACACTATGATAGCGTTATACGTTAAAGCCAATAATGGCCCTATTAATCCCGAAGATATCAGCAAATTAATAAGGTCTTCGTCCCATACGCCCTTCATTATGGGCGGCGATTTGAACTCCAGACATTTCCACTTGAACAACTCCGTCTCTTGCCCAAATGGCACAAAATTGTACCAATTGTACACCGAAAACTCTCATGCCATCAACTTCGAAATGGGCCCATCTATGGTTGCTATGCGAGGCAACGCAATTTTGGACATCTTTTTTGTGTCCAAAGACTTACTTGCCCAAATGGCACAAAATTGTACCAATTGTACACCGAAAACTCTCAAGCCATCAACTTCGAAATTGTCTCACCTACGGTTGGCATGCGAAGCAACTCAATTCTGGACATCTTTTTTGTGCCCAAAGACTTAGTTCCTCAAATCACTCCTCTCCAAGACCAAAATGTTGAGACCACGTTGATTGTAGCTATCAAGCATCCGGGGTCCTGCCAGAAACATACCCGATTATGGGCGCACAAATGGGAACAAGTTCAATATTACATTAAACGAAAAATTTCACCGACTCGCTCTTCCTGCTGACAGGAACATAACAACGGTTGAGGTAAATACCGCTGCAACTCGACTTCACGAGATCTTAGTTGAAACTTCAGACACTCATGTCTCGAAGTACAAACTTGAAAAGACTTATCAGGTTCCCCATGACGACGTCACTCTTCTTCTCATATGGGGGCGTAAAAATCTCTACAGAATACGATATCATCACCACTTTACCCATAGGGATCCATTATTACTATCCATCATTCACAATATTGGTACACTGATAAAACAAAGAATCCAAAACGATCGTACCCGACAATTGCAAGACAAACTAAAAATGTTAAAGAGGTATGTGGCACTTCTCGTATCACTGGGCCAATCATGCACACCGGTGTTGTCAATAATGACACCAATAAAGCAAATATCATAGGAGAAACCTTTGCAAATAATCACAAGCTCACTCGAGGATGGTGACCCGGATACTAATGCAATCATTAGTTCAGAGGTCCGCAATAAACTAGACAAGTTTAATGGGCCAATTGTTGTCTTTAACCCAGCCAACAGTGCATACTTTGACGACACACGTGGTTTCGTCACACCAAAAACCTTACAAAACTAATTAAATCTCGAAACGAAAAGAAATCACCCGGTATCGACAACATTTCGTACCACTCGTTGCGAAGGCTTTCTGTCTTATTCTTTATAAAGGTCTCCATTCTGTTCAACCATACTTACAACATGTGGTACTTTCCCCAAGCTTGGAAACATGCTATTATTTGTCCAATAACAAAAGTTGGGAAACCAACACATCACCCCTCAAGCTGTCGCCGCATTTCACTCCTCACTTGCATCAGCAAAATATATGAAAAATGCATATACGAGAAGTTCAACACCTTTATCAGTGTCATGAAACTAATACCGGATTTCCAATTTTGATTCAGAAGAGCTCACAGCACCACTATAACTCTCAACATATTTTGAAACCACGTCTAACTGCGCCTCTTTAATAAAGGACCCTCGATTGTGGTGAGTCTGGACATTGAAAAGGCTTTTCACACGACGTTGATCGACGGACTCGTCTTTAAATTATTGAACACTGGTCTCAGCAGAACGCTGTGTAGTATCATCTACCACTTCGTTCCAAACAGAACCATCCAAGTTCGAGTGAATGGAAAGATATCCCGAGTTTTCAACGCCGCTGCAGGCGTACCACAAGGTTTCATTCTAGGCCCCATACTATTTAATATCTACATCTCAGATAATCCTCGCACTGTGAACGGGAGACTAAACCAGATATACTATGCAGATAACGTCCTAGTGTACACGTCATCCAAAAGCCGTAAACTCGCAACAAATTGACTCAACCGTCGCCTTGACGAACTGTATCAGTATTGCACTCAATGGAAAATTCGACTCAAGCCATTCAAAGCCATAGCCATAATTTTGAGTGGTAAACACTCCTAACCTACTTCTCGATATTCACGGAATATTCGAATACAAATAGGAGGTACTACGATTAGAACACAGGACAACATGAAATGAATTTCATGTGACCCACATTCTTGAAAGGGCCCTTGGTCGGTCTATGCAACTGCAGAACATTTTGAAGTGAAGCAACAAAGTTGAAACCAAAGTTAAGTTTCTCTTCTATAACCAGCTAATTCGATTTGGAATATCGTACGCCTTTCCTTCGAGTGTTCGAAAAGAAACTCCTCAGAAGGTGTACCGACCTCTCTAGTAGGCCTGGTGGCGGCCATTACCCCATCTTTCACCTATACGAAGGTGCCCCCATCACACCTATCGACGAGTACTTGCTACAATTAGCATACAAGTACCTCGAAACACTCAGAACAGCAAGAGCACACTTGTACGGGAGTCTTGCGTTCTTGACCCTTCTCTCCTTCGATCTCTTCGAATCTGACCACAACGATTTGTTCTTCAGAACAAGACTGAAGAAACCACCATTCCCCTCTATAATAGAGGAGTCCTGGACCCATCCCATAGGGTATGTTGCTAAAACGCTACACACAAGCACGCACAGTACAAAACGGAACAAATTCACATGCATCGACCACAGAGAAGGTTATCAAATGCCCAAGCTTTGGTCTTTTAGCCGCTTTGATCAGCTTTCCAGTCACTCTGCAGACTGCCTGTTGGACTTAGGCATATGGATATGGCCCCACGTTTCCTCCATCGTCACAAAACGTCGAAAAAAGTCCGCTCGATTGCGCTGCAACAACGCCAAACCAGCCATTGAATCATCAACGCGCTGCTGTTTTTGGTGGACGGTCACCAAACAGAGCACCCATCGCATCGATAGCTTTTTCATCTCTAAAATATTGTACAAAATATATCCCGCCCGTTATTTGAGATGCCCATGGCCTCAACTGACGCGTGCAACTTCACTTTACGATCACTCAAAACGATTCGATGCACTTGCTTTACGATTACCGCATTCGTAGCCTCTTTTGGTCTTTCAGAGCGAGGTGCCTCTTTGGTGTTTGTATGATCCATTTTGAATTCACTAAACCACTGAGCAACTGGTGTTCCCACAGGAGCAGATGTGGGATAACATTTTTGCAACCATTGTAATGATTGTTCAGATCTTTTTCCTATCAAAAAAGAATATTTGATCGATATGCGATATTTCTGCTTTTCCATTTTTTTTACGAAGGCGAAAGTAGCGTCACTCAAACGACAGTAGCTTGTAAATACATAAACTAGTAACAGATGAGCCTCTCGAAATGAGTCATGTTCATTTTCTAATGATGCTACTTATAGAAAAATCGCGGAACTTTTCAGCCGATTTTCAGTACATATCATTGCAACAGTATCTTTTCAAGAGATATTCTGCGAGCTTACAAGATTTCGAATTGAACTGTTCTATTTATGTTACATTTGTTTTTTTTTTTTTTTTTTTTTTTTTTTTTTTTATTAGACTTCTCTCCGGAGAGGCGAACCTATAGCGTCGGGTGGGCGCCCCGAAATGCCATCAAATAACCGTTGCAGTTCTTTTTGAACAGTTGCAGGTTGTAACGCTCCGGGAACACTCGCGTGGGA
The DNA here is from genome assembly GCA_963931805.1 of Microdon myrmicae. Classification (NCBI taxonomy): domain Eukaryota; kingdom Metazoa; phylum Arthropoda; class Insecta; order Diptera; family Syrphidae; genus Microdon; species Microdon myrmicae. Next base: position 5,277,569 of record OZ007502.1, read on the forward strand.
AGGGAGTTCCACAGCTTCCCCGCTCTGTAACGGAACGAGTTCTGATACAGGGATGTTCGCGCTGTCGGGAGATGAACCACAAACGGGTGCGATCGTCGGATTGTCTTGTGGAGCGCATATAGACCGAATTGCGTGGAACAATGCCAAGAATCTCCGAAGAACAGCACCCGTGATAATATCTGTAAAACAGACAGAGGTCGGCCACGCGCCTTCGATGTGATAGCGACTGTAGTCCCGACGTCAGCGCCGAGTCCCCGATCAGGCGGATCGCTCGTCTTTGTACGCTCTCAAGTAGGTCGAGGGTATGTTTAGGAGCCGAGCTCCAAACATGAGAGCAATATTCGAGCGCGGGTCTAATTTGAGATTTATATAGGAGAAGAAGTTGGGCCGGAGTAAAGTATTTCTTGGCTCTAAAAAGATAACTCAGTTTTCCTGAGGCTGATCTGGCGATACCCGATACGTGTTTATGCCATGATACATTCCCACAGACCGTGACGCCGAGCAATCTCAAACTTTCCCCAGCCTCGAGGGCCCGGTCACTCATCATCAGCTGTGGAACCGATGATCCGGTTTTCTTTGAGAATGTTGTATACTGGGTCTTCGTTGCGTTGAAGTCGACAAGATTGGCCTTTCCCCACCGCAGGACTTTATCTAAATCCTGGTTCAGAGAGTCAATCTGTCTACATCTCATCTGGTGCGACGTTGATGCACCAATCGGCCGATCACTCGAAAAGGAGGAAACAAGCGTACTATCATCCGCAAAACTGAACACTTTGTTATCCGTTGTCTCCAACAAATCATTTATGTGAAGCAAGAACGAGGTTGGAGCCAAAATAGAACCTTGGGGCACCCCCGAATTAACAGGATACAGATCCGAGCACTCGCCGTCCACAACAACCCGGATCGATCGATTCTCGAGGAAGCTCCTCGTCCATGTTTACTGTCATTTCAATTTTTTTCATTAATCTAAAGCAAAGAGGTCAGAATCAATTGATTGCATGGTGACCCACTTCCCATTAGCATAATTACCAAAAGTTTTAATAGTTCACTTGTCTCCTTTCGATCCAATTAACCGGCTAACAAGCAGTTACACAAGATCATTGAGGAAAATATGCCCAAAGTGTGGTATTGTCAAGGGCGGAATGTAACTAATTACTTTGGAATGATAAAAATTCGACATTAGCATATCTCCACCTGACTTAATTGCGTCAATTTTTCAAATCTCTTGCGCCCAACTGGTGAACGCTAAGTCTAAGTACGGCATAGAGTATGTGATACCGTGATTTCCCCTGATCAACGATAATGGTACTTATGTTTGATTTATAAAAACTGTGACGGCGTTCGCAAGGCGTTGGGGACTTGAAAATCACCTTTCTAAACACGAATATGAAGATTAAGCGAAGAAAAGAAATCCAACAGATTTTCTGAACTTTCTTTTTTCGAAGTATCTGCCTGTCCTGCATTTCACAGACTGCTAGTCACGGAGATGCCAGTCTGATTCATTTCACGCGAATCCCAACATGCAGTAACCGAACTAGATGCACGGCGCTATACTACGTAATCACAACTCGTAGGTAATGATATTGAACCAATGTTCATTTCCTACCAGCTGCTTTGTTTTCTTTCTTTCATCTTATGATTGGATGGTTTATTTAATCTCAGTGTTGGATTTTGATGGTAAACGGTAGTATTACCGCGGACCGTCCAGACTCACCCCAGATACTTGATCTTGCCTTCGGAATTTGCATCTAATGTCTGCTTTGGGAGTCTGTGGACAAATCATATTTGACTTTGACGGTTGATCAATCGGAGGTTATATTCAAATTAATTTGTTGTCGACGTCGGCATTACGCGAGCTTGGAAATAAACGCAGCTAAGCTGATGGCGCAATTCATCTCCCAGCGGTTTAATTTCAATTTAGCTCTGAAATGATTGCAAAAACGGAAGTAATAGTCGCCATGCAATAAGTGAATTCGATGATCGCGAGGCCGTCATAAAGGATTAAAAATCTTATCTCAATACTGGAAGGTGAATCTTTCTGCAAAACTACTTTAACTAAATGATGTTCATTCCTGTAATACTATCCGAGAGGATGAATGTGAACTAGGTCAGATTTGTATTAAACGCCAAAATGGGTTGAAAACATTGGAGGTAATGAAGGATTAAAAATCTTGTTTAAAATCGGTAGTTGAAAGCAACTAAACTGCTTTTGTCCAATGACTTTAATTTCCGAGAGGCCAGACGTCAACTTGGAGGTCATAGTATAAAGTCGAACAATAGGGTATTTATTGCAACCTCCAAGACGTTGGACGTTAAAACAGTAATTATTTTGAATCATTTAATTTAGTACAGACACAAGGTTATTATTCAAATGTACATTTTGCGAGACAGTAACTTGAAGAAGCAGGATTAGTTCTTTTTTTTTTTAGTTTATAAATTTTACTTAAGACTAAATGTCAATCCCCGTTTACATTTATTTTTCTTATATTAACTTACTATATATATATATATATATATATGGTATAGTGTACCGGCATGAAGTGAGCGGTTTTTTTTTTTTGGAAAATAAAAAAATTTTAAATGGGAAAGTAAAAAACATTTTATTCGAAGTATTGGCCATTGCTTTCTACACGTTTCGACCACCTTTCTGGCAATTTGTGGATACCACGCCAATAAAACCAGTCGTCTTTTGAGGCAAAGCATTCAGAGACCCTATTTTCGACTTCTTCGTAGAAATTGAAATGCTGCTCAGCCAATGCGTGTCCCACCGATGAAAACAAATGGTAGTCGGAAGGAGCCAAGTCTGATGAATACGGCGGGTGGGGTAACACTGTGGGGGTTCTCTATAACCGCATCAGCGATCGTTTCTTCGAGATCGATATCCGAGGTAAACGATCCACGGTCAGTGTTAAGAGACTCAAACCTTGTTTCTTCGAGGCGTCAGCTCCAGATCCTCAGTCAGCACCCGACTCCACCAGCAACCGCCAACCGCCTCAACCTCCACTTACCCGAAGCCGAGCACGCCTCCTTAGGCAACCGAATCCTTCCTAACCCACTAAGTACCTTCCACTCAAAACTCCCTCGCACCACTACCTTTCTTTCGTGACTACGTCACTGGGGGGAGGGGAGTACTGTGGGGGTTCTCTATATTACATGGAGAACCAACCCACAATTTCAACCACAATTTCTGTCTTATTACGGCCGCTAACAGCACATCACATCAACCCCTATCCCACCGTTCATGCTATTCACCTGGAATATCATATTTCCCAAATGGACGCATAGCTGAATTCATTCTTCTATGCAGATAATGCATAATTGAATTCAGCTACCTTTTTCCATACGGCAACTCCATTTTTGCTAGCCCATGAGATTTCCATCAGAAATCACATCATGTCGGTTAGCAACAACAAGTCGAAGCAGACGACACTGTGGCATATTCATGCAACCGCTGGGGAAGTTATCAAAATATTTAATTAGTTCTCATGATAAATTACCCTAGCCAATTTGGCGTCACTTCGGCTTTTCCGCAGATCGTCCATTCGCTTGGGATCAATGATCTCTTTTCGCCGGTGAATAGCACCGACCACATTTCCTCTCCTCCATAATTCTGTCTCCCTACGGTTCAACGCACTCTGAGATCACCACAGCCGTAACACTAGGGCAGTAGTTCATTCTCAGAAGCTGCATTGATTCATGCACACACAACCAAACCCACCCCCGAGATCATAGTAGATCGTGTGTCTGTTATCTCATTCTACCATGTTCGTCGACTATCGAATTAACCGATGTATTCACCAGACATCGACGGGCGTGGCAATGAGAGGGCAGAAGTATGTATGAAGAAGAAAATAAAATTACCCATCTTCATCCCTAATTCAAGTCAGTCGTTATTCAGCCACAACGCGCTAAGGTCACGCCGCTGCTTAATAAGTCAAGTAGTTTCAGTAGTGCCGCTCGGTGTCTTTTTTACATCTTGTCAAAATTACATTCACCACAAAGTGAAATATTACATCCAAATATATTTATATTTACTAAAGTGAAAAGGACTAATCTAACTTGCATTAAATTCAACATGTGCTGTTAATCGTGCTATAGTCGTTTATGTACCAAGACAATATACATACTTACACCCTCTTCGTTTAATGTCTGAAATATCTATAAAATAAAACAAACAAAAACATAGTTAGGTTAGGGTCCCGTGTGTTTTCATTTATTCATTTGTACGTTTCGTGAACTGTCCGCAGCCGTTTTACGTTGGGGATATAAGTGAAACCGTGCCATACGTTGGCAACAATACTTCGTACCCCCACAACACTTCCCAGCCGAGAGCTTGTATGGTTTCTTTGACGGGTTTTGCTGTATGACTCGCATTATTTAGTTGCATTGATAATTACCTTTCCGTGTCTTGTGCCCCATTCTGGTCGTTTACACTTTCCACACTTTTGGATCTTTCCCATAGCTTTTAAACGGTCAGAAATTGTTTGTTGTGCAACATTTAACATTTGTGCCATTTGTTTTTGACTTGAAGTGTCATCTTGATCCAATATTGCTTGCAATTCGGCGTCTTCAAACTTTTTTGGTGGTCTTCCACGTTCTTCATTTCGCACATCAAAATCATTATCTCTGAACCGCTTAAACCATCTTTTACATGTTGCTTTCGATAGAGCATCTGCAGCACTTTTCTTCAAATGAAAACAAAAAATTAATGCTTTCCGCAAATCATCATTTTCTGGTACAAAATTCGACATTTTTAACAGGATTAAAAAAAATGATGTTTGTACAATGACTTGATGCATACTAAATATGTTTGACAGATGTCATAGCAACCAAATAAAAAAAAGTATATGGGCTCGCTCACAACAAACGTTCCCTATCGATACATTTGTATCTTGAGGGTCACTTCAGACCGGTACATCTGGTATATATATATAAGAGGCCTTCTTCTTTTACATCTCTTAAATTTTTTTTTTTTTTTTTTTATACTTTTGTTTTGTCCGAACACACAAGAATTTCAAAACCAAACGAAACATCATTAGGTTTAAAAATAAAACTGAATGGACGGAAATAATCATCATCATCATCGGCACCACAACCGGGATCTGGTCTTGGCCTTATTTAGCAAATCTCGAGGCTTGTTACATTTTCCATAATATTTTTTTTAAGGGCAAGGTTATTAGCCTTGCGCCAGGACGGAAATAATACTAAAACTGAAACTACATCTAGGGAAGGAAAATGAGAGCGGTGCGCCTGAGAGGCATATTATATTTGGGGACGTAAAGTCCTTTCTTCATCACACACCCAGCACCAGTTGGCATGAGATCGGTCTCTTTTAGATTTATCTCATTCACTTTATCCCTGACACCACGGAAAGCGTGTTAAATAATAGGGACTCAATGGATGTTTTGGATAAGACCTTTTCTATCCAAGGTGAGAAACGCTTCTGGGGAATTTAACCCATTCTCCATATATGTTACATATCGTTGGTATAGTATTCTCCCGAAATAAGATTAGTCAAGTAGTTTCAGTAGTGCACATTGCCCTTGCAGTGTGACCACACGTAATTTTGATTATGAAGTTATCGATCCCGTTGACTCCGGATTTGACGTACAGGACTTTATTGGGTTAGAACTTCTTATATTGAGACTCTGGTGTTCTATCAATTACAAGGCAGGATCGCTCTCGAACATCCGAAACTTCTCCATGTAGAATGGGGATATGTTATAGCCATACCAGCACTGGTCGGATGAATGCCGAGTATGAGATTATTTTGAGTTTAGAGCCTAGAAGACTGCTACGGAAGAGACTTCTTGTCGTAGCATATGCGTTTTTACCTGCAGGAAGACCTGCTGTTATGTGCTTATTGAAGTAAAGATACTGATCAAGCCAGATACCAAGGTATCTAACTACAATTTTTACTTGTAGGAGAAGATTATTACTTGGTACAACGGACATTTTTTTTCCAATTCTGTTTTGTATCCCTCGATGTCATGGACAGGGGTGTTCTGAAAAGGATATTTTCTGTTTCTGAAAATTGTCGTCGCAAAAACGTTTGATTCTATTGAAGTCATCTTGCCGAAATCTGTTGATGACATCAATCTTTTCTCCAGATCTATACACCACAATGTCGTCGGCGTATGCAATTGCAGGGTTGAGAGAATCCACTAGATCACTAGTGTAAATGTTAAACAAAATGAGAGAATTCACGGCTCACTGCTGTAAGCCGTTTTGATGTGAAGGTCTTGTTAGAGATTATATCTCCACATTTCCCCCTTATCATTTCGTAGATAATGTACAATAAATATTCAGGCCTAACTAGATTTGATAACTTATATACAAGTCCCTTCTAACCATATCGTATCGAAGGCCTTTTCAAAGTCAACCAAACAGGCTGTATGTCTGAAATAAGTTTCGTCGCGGCATGAACGGTGTTGTCTTTCGCTCTGAAACCGAACTGGTTGTTCGGAATAATACCATTTCCATCACACCAGTTCTTATAACATTTTCAAATAAATTGCTGATGTTGGGAAGCAAACTAATCGAGCGAAGATTGGCCGGGTTGCTTCTGTCCTTGCCCTTTTGGGGACAAAATTTAGGTAGAGTATTCCACATGCGTGTGGTTCGGCTAAAGAATGATTCCCTATATTTATTTGTGCGCCTGATCAACGTGAATTGATGCGCATTCTCAGATTAACGAGTATCACGCGAAAATGTGTGAGAAGACGGAACACATTGAGCAATTTCAGTTGAGCAACGACCGTGATAATATCCATAGAAAAGAGATAGGCATGATACGTTGCGCCTATGTTCTAACGACGGAATTGATCGACTACTGTAGGTTTCCAACGGGTTGGATAATATGCATTATTTAGAGGGTTGTTGAATAAAACAGTGTTCAGTTTCACTGCTTCAAGAGGCAAGTGCTTTAGAACAATGTTTGGAATACTATCTATTCCAGAAGAATTCTTGCTTTTAAGGGGTCTAAGGATGTCTGTAAGTGCACATCTAAGGATGTCTTCTGCACAAATATACTCGCGTCTATATGCCACAGAGAGTTCGGCATTCCAAACAAATTGATACGACTTTGTAGGCTGACCATGACCAACGCAACTAGTCAAGTAAAAATAGCGGGATTGCTGTCCAAACCAATACACATATTTAACGGACTCCGAAAGGGGGGACGGTCTGGCCTGCCTCCTCTTCAACCTGGCATTTGAGAAAGCAATCCATGACCCTGGCGTCACAACTAAAGGGACTATTATCACCAAGTCCAGCCAGATACTTGCCTACGCACATGACTTCGACATAATCGATAGAACCGAATCGGCTGTACAGGATTCCTTCACCCAGATCGATCAGGCGGCACAAAAACTGGGACTGCACATTAATGAGGGGAAAACTAAGTACATGGTGGCAACTTCTGCGAAGAGAAGACCTAACGTTGGTCAAACTATCAGGGTGGTGGAGCACGAATTTGAAGTAGTGCAATCCTTTAACTACCTTGGGTCAATAGTATCAGCCGATAACAATATGGAAGAAGAAATACTCGAACGGCTGATCAAATCCAACAAAGCCTACTATGGTCTATCAAGGCTCTTTAAATCCCGAAATTTATCCAGAACATCCAAGCTACTACTGTACAAGACCATGGCCCTACCAGTACTAGTGTAGGGATCCGAGACCTGGGTGCTCAATAAAAGGCACTCTGAACTCTTAGCCGCGTTCGAGAGAAATTGTTAGCCCCATATATGAGGGAGGACAATTTCGGAGACGCTACAACCATGAGTTGTACGCAATCTACCTTGAAGCTAATGTTGTAAGAAAAATCAAGCTCGGTAGACTCTGGTGGGCGGGACACCTAGCTCGAATGAGCGAAGAGGAGCCTGTGGCTGTTTCCGCTAGTGCGTCAACACGGACGCTGGTTCAGCAGAAACACCACTAATGTTACGCTGGGAATCAGAGCACAACCGCGATCTCCAAAAAAAAAAGAAACACACTGGAGTAGTTTCGATGATAATGTTTTTTTATTTCGGCAATTACGAACACAAGTATAAATTGGTTTAACAAAACGTCTCAATTATATTAAAGTCACTTAAAACATTAGCAGTTGGATTTTGCGTTAGAAACTATTTCTTTGCGTGGACTCGGCTTTAATAACTCTTTGAAAATGACCCGAAACACTAACTAAACTGACTCATGACATGCATTCACTAAGGCGTGTGTGCAACTCCGTGGCGGAATATCGACACAACTACTTTCTCTTCGGTTGGGGCGAGCTGGGCGCTGTGGTGATAAAGACAATGAAATTTTCCTGCTGGCTCGGCCAATAGGAGTGGATCTCCAGTACATAGATCCTATCGAGGGTGTGTGCAGCTGTTTAAATATTGCGCTGGGGATCAGGATGCGTTTGGGATGATTACACAATGATGGTTGTGTTTACAGCCATGTTAATTGCGTATTGCATTAATAGGAAGTCACGAGTCGAATTCCAGTGTGAGTATTTACACTGGCAATGAATTCGGCTCTTGGCAGCTAGGCGCGAGTTGCGCTGGTGCTTTGAAGGTTGTATAAAAGCCGCCCTGAGTACTGGTACAAAATGAAAATCTGCCGCGCACGTGTGGGACAGTAAACGCAGGCAGACAGGGATTCTGCTGATTGTTTCTATAATCCACTTCAGTTATCTAGCATGGCAACCGATATGTTTTCTTTTTAGAACAATGCTGAGATGCATTGATGTATGCGGTACTGGCGTACCGAATCTTTCCAGGGAAAACGATTTTACGCGTTGAATGCGTGAATGTTCTTTGTGAGCAAAATGCCTGCGGTGTTAGATGCGATTTGCATAATCGAAAGATGATGAAATCGGTGGGAGAATGCTTGGGGGAGTTAATATGGTTGCATAAGCGACAAATGGTAAGGTTACTAAAGCTTTAGGGGAGGAAGATTTGGGGGTAATTTGAAAAGGTGGCAGTGGCGTTAGTAGAACCGACACAAGCCTACCCGAAAAGTCCTTTGTGGCAGGTTGTATGGAAGAAGACAGCGCACTAGACCTTGTCTGCGATGGGTGGATGGCGTAGACCAGGACGCCCAGAGCCTGGGAGTGCCAAACTGGATGACATCGGCTCGAAATCGGGACTGGTGGAGAGATTTGTTAAATAAGGCCAAGACCGGATCCCGGTTGTAGTGCCGATAATGATGATGAAAAGAACGAAAGATATTTTTATTATTATCTTATGAAAAGATATATCGAATTCATTGTGCTCATTACATTACGGCACGAAAGTGCGTTAAAAATTAACAATGTTGACACCAAGTTAAATTGTTCTGCTATAAGCTTAACATATTATACGTCCTCCTGACATAGCCTTGTATACTCCAGGAGGCGTGGTGGTCATCGTTATACAAATTCTTCCTTTGATGTGCCTCGGTTCCTTCCATTGATGAACACCTGTCGCACTTAGCATTTAAGTATCCTGAAAGATCTCAGAACAGCGAGCATCGCCTAGGTCAAAACTTAGAAAAACTCATACTCACAAATATTCCCCTGTATGGAAGAGGATTATTGGATTTTTCTCGTGGGGTCTACCGCTGACGCAGAATAACGCACACGAATTATACTGTATTAGATACAAAAAATTGACATTCATCCTCGCGATCTCAAATTGCTTCCTCTTACAGTCTATTGCCTGGATTTAGCCTTCTCCGTTTATTTTCTGTTTCCAAACTTGCAAAAATTGCTCGATGGTAACAAATTTATCACCAAAGAAGAGGTGGTGTCCAACTTTTTCCATGTTTATAAATTTACCGATAGCATTGCTATTGGTACCTGGCGAACAAATACAGACAATGTAACGTCGTCGACGTTCAATTTTAAGCGGAGCGTTGTCTAGCGTCAAATTAAGACTATCTACCATAGCCATTATTTTCCAACACCAAGAACAGATGTCAAGTCGGATACTTCTGGAATAAATTTCTTATGTACATATAAATTCAAAGGATGTGCGAGCAACAAGTGAAAATATTTAAGGCTTACCTTGGTGGCAATCGTGTACAATAATTTCCGGTTGTATTCCATGATTTCAATTTTTATCTGGTAATCCCAAGAATGGTGAATGAGAAACTTTGCACTTCACATCCATTCCACATTACAAAAATGGTTATCATCGCGTCGTCGTTGTGTAAAATATTTCTTTTGTTAAAAACGTATGTTGGTATTCCGATCCGTAAACAAAGGTAATGACATTTACTTTATGATTTCTACGAAGAACAAACTAAATCTCCCCAAAAAGGAATTAGCTTTTTTTAATCGGTCGACAAACTACCGCAGTTTTGGGGACAGTCTGGAGACGTTCGTGTTTTCTTATCTAACTAAGGGTAAAAGCGCAATTTCCGATTATCACCACAACCAAGACTGCGTGGTCTTGTATGATTTCCTTTCTCTGGCTTTGTAATTTGAAACGCCTAACTATGAGCGTACATAACCCTTCCTCATTTCAAATTAAAAAAAAAGACGGCGACACACTTGTCTTTATCTACAATGTAAATAATACGAGTATCCTAGTTTTTTTTAACTTTTTGAGAGATCTCGTAGAGATATGTAAATTTAAATTTCTTAAAATGTTTTCGTCTATTGCATTCCAAACCCGCTACTCCTTATATTTTATTATATTAAGATAATTATTCACAAATCCTTTACAGAAACAACTATCGATTCCCCTACATGGGGTTAAAAACGAACAAGAAATATTATTCTCCTCCGTCTTATCATTACTCTTTGAAAGAAGAATTTCCAATTTCTCTGCACGGGGTGCTAGTTCAATAAACATATACACTCGAGTATGTGCATTGCATATTCATTCTTGAGGCCCACACAATTTTTGCTTCCTTCGTAAACAACAACAAGATTAATATTTCTTAACCGAGAAATACAAGGTCTAATGTGCAGTTCTTTAAAGAAACAGTTGAAGGACCTACATGGTAAACCATGCAGGTGTCCGCTCTATTCCTTAACTGAAAAATAATGTACGTATTGTGCACTACCTATCCCAATTCTTCTAAGGAAAAAGGACACATGTCCGCCAAATATGTATACACACATTTCCGATAAATAGGACCGAAAATTGATCCGATAAATAGTAAGAAAAATTGACAGAATAGGTACGCGAGTATGAGAGGAAACCCGTCGCTGGGGTAGATCACTTCTTAATAAAATAGAAAGACGGGGGAGCTGTTAAAACCGGAAATCCATCATATGTTGTCTGTTGAAAATAGCATCACAATAGAGCACAATATGTTGAGAATGTGGCGATTCCAACAAACACACACTAACACGCAACTATAGTTAAAACCACAGCTTACAAGAAAATGAATAAAATGCGCCAGTGCCGTATTATCGAACAATTGAAGTAGCAATTACATAGCTTAAATAACGAGTTGAAAAGCTTTCGTACACACGCGGCCGTGGTCTGATGGGTTGATACTTTGCTTCTAACCTTTTCACAATATGGATTCGAATCACGCTTTTATTAGTTCGTCCCAAAATGATGTAAGAGTACAACGATTATTGCTCTTTCGCATATAATAAACAGTCATTTTACTGCGAACTAAATGATGGTTGTTTAAAACATCTCTTATTAATGTAATGCCAATTTTTCACTGTACCAGTGTCCAGCTCCCAAATTGAGTTTAGTTGCCATTTTATGTCAGCTCATATGGTTTAGTGTGTTTTAAGCTTCTCACGTCTCGGAAAAGATCCAGGAGTTTAATGGCTTCGTGGACATGATTATAAAGTCATTCCCCGTGTTTCACACCGCATTCTTTAATCACTTCATTGATTCATGTAATACCTAGATAATTGTAGATTTCCTAGTTTGTCATGTTACACAAGAATCTTGCACAGTTAAAATACGATCGATTTGGCATTCACAGTAGTGCCCCGGGTTTGACTCGACGGGGTTATTGCCACTTGCCGAACTTACCAGGATGTTGATATTCCATGGGGTCGTTGAACGGCGTTATTTACGCTGGAACTGTATTATATAAAAAACACCAGTCAAAAAGTCTCTATATTGCACTTTACTTTCAGTCTTTTTACTTCCGTACAATAAAAACAATATTTTTAGTTTTTAATTCTCTATGTTGCACTTTAATTTTCAGTATTAAGAACAGTAACTTTAGTTTTGCTTTTCGCAATAAAAACAATATTTCTAGTATTTAATTATTAATGTTTAGTTAATTCTCTACTGCCATCAGGTACTCTCCCCATTCGCACCACTTTGTCTCATCGCCTATTTCCGATCGCACACTCGTCCCTATTTTCCCATTTCCCATCCCACTAAAGGGAAATAAACTTTCGCAAATGTACTCAACAGTCAATGAACCCAGGGAGAATGGGAAAATTGCAAAGGAGAGGGCCTTGGTTTAGGGGTTGATTTGGTTTCGCTTGTAACGAAAAGCTAAACCATGACCGCATGACCGCGTTTGAAGCTTGGGTAATTCTCGGAATGCAGAACCACAATTGCATTCCGAGAAGGGGAAATGGAGAGAGAGAGATGAAAAATATACTCAAGCATACCTTTCACCGGACATTGACATTGTTCCTAAGCGAATAGCTTGTACTTGTTATACAGGCGAAAATCGCTGGGGATCTTCTTTTGCATCGAAATGGGCAAAAGGGATTTGGTGATATATTAAACTGTTTCGCTATGTAGAAACAGCAGCATCGTCTACCCATGTTTTGCTGTTGTTAACCAGCAGGACGGATTTATGATTTCAGGCAGGGAAATCGATATGGGGTAGTCCGGGAATCGGTTTTTTTCCGATTCAAGTGAATGACTCGTGGGGGGAGGGGTTAATTATGTAACAGTCACATATCGATAAACGTTAGTTATCATACGCAAGAATTTGTTTTGGCTTCGTTGAATGACTTCGCCATTAGATTGCTTTGCACAGCTCCAGAGTTGGAACCCGTACATTCAAGTTGGTTTGATGATAGTCTGGTAGACCAATTTCTTACCATACAAATTCATTTGAGAATAATGCCCAATTAATTAGTGCATTGGTCTGCGCTTTAGCTTAATCTGCTTGTGGAATTTCATTCAGATAACTTTAGTGATTGGACTTTGTCTCATTGAGGTTAATCTTCCAATCAGTAGTCCATTGGTTATGTTACGGACCTACCTCGCGTCCAGGTCCCCCCTAACATCCACTAATCCCCTTTCGTAAGTTTCCTCTCTTTGCCTGTAAAAGGAAAATAAATCGCCAAGTAGCTAATTTGCATAAACTACTTTGTGCAAATTCTACTTGGTAGAAAAATAATAATAAAACGGCGTTGGGGCCGGATAAAAAAATAAACGTCAACGGCATATCTAATGCAATTCTTCAGTTGCTGTAATTTATATCTCTCTAGTCTCCATGATGATCGAATCATCGGGGAAAAGTGCCTATGAATGTTTCTTCTGTGGTTGGTATTTGATCAGTGTAGAAAAGATACAGGAATGGTCTTAAAACAATTCAATTTTTTTTTGTAAACAAACTTCTCCCAGGAAAGGCGAGTCTATAGCAAAAGGCGAACCAGAGCGCCCTGAGATACTTTTTTTTCTCTCGACCGAATCCATCAGCCAAGCTCCGAAAGATGGTCTAGGATTTCTCCCAACCATTTCACGCAGCCTATACCTTGTGGTCCATATACTTTAATTGGGTAGGAACTTCAGTACTTTTCCTCATATGATACTCTGAATCTTCTATCAGATAAGTATGGTTGAAGCAGTTAATAATAGTTCATCGGTAGAAGCTTGCTCAAATTATGTATGATTCCTTCATCACATACTCTGTCGAATGCTTATGATACGTCAAGAAATATTGCCTGGTAGTATTTCATTTTTTCGAATGTTGAAGTTTTTGCCAAATTTTTCGAGCCACCTGCAATGCTGTGACTGGTCTGGTTCTCTATTCGGGTTGGTATACAGGAGTAGTTTCAATGTTTGTGGTGATGCCATGTGGCTTAAATACTTCTGTTAGATGTTGTGCGAAGAGTTCAGCCATTTCTTCATCTTGCTGATTCACTGTCCCTGTGCATCCTTGATTGGCGGCATATGGACGAAAGGTTGTTTGAATCTTCGAGTTGCTTTTCACAGTGAGTAATGTTTGTCTGCCTCTGGACACAGTCCAGTCATATATTCATCACAGCAATTCTGTTTGTACTCTCCAATTTGTCCGCTAAGTCGATTCGTCACCCTAGTAAAATTCCATATGTCCTTGAGGAGTCTAGATCGGTGCCATTCCTTGCTTAGATCTCTAATCTCAGCTGGGTAATTGACTTCATATTCTGAATTATCTCTTTGTGCTGAAAGACACTTCCACTAACAGAATGCGAGAGGACTGCCTTTGAAAACCCTTACCATTCTACCAACCTCACCCCTTTCCCTTTAATATTGATGAAAACTAATTTATTCCCCAACGTAAACAGTAGAGATTCTGTTCTCAATTTATAATGTGACAAAAATCTGATGTTGAACCTCCTTGCAGGGATCCTCTCTTGGTCTTCGAAATGACTTCAAGGCATCTCTTATTTCCATTTGTTTTTGTTCTAAAATCGACGTTATCTCATCCAAATAATGCGGGGCTAAATGCGTCATGTTTGTGTGCTTGTCTTCCGACCTAATATATAAATATAATAATTGGCACATCTGACTCCATTTACGATATTCTTATTTTCGGTGATTTTTTCAATTCCCTTACAGATCGAAGACTCAGTTATCCGACCTCATTCCGAAAAGTACAAGCCGTCATACAGCTGTTTCTCTTAACTCATATTTTTACTTCGTCGAAAGTCATAAAGTCATTTCGAAATATCTTGAACGAACGACTTTCTTAATGACAGGCAATATGGCTTTCATTGCAATAGGTAAATAGAAGATCAGATGGCACTCCTTGCCGGAAATTTGAGTGACTCCATCCAGTTTCGGTGAAGGCAAACTTATCGCTCAAAAGCGTTCGACAGGATTTGGTACCCAGCGCTATGTTGAAAATGTTTTTCTATGGATACTGATTCGATGAATATGAGAGTATTGTTCTGGCTATACAAAACAAGTAATTCTGGTTTGTGTAGAATCTACTTCTCACTAAATTAGTGCTGTTCTTCCACAAGGTTCCGTACTCTCACCCACTCTATTCCTTATTTTTATAATCAATGTCTTATGTTTTATCCAACAACCTAATTCCCTTCATTCGAATATGATCGATTAACTGCTTCGAACCTCATTATCAATCAACAGAATATACTCAACTTAATGAATGTTTATCTTAAGAGATTTATATCAGTTAAACTAACGAAATAGAATTCAATGTCTCTGCTGCTTTTTGTTGTCAACAACAAACCCCAATGTAGTCAGGCTGGAATGGAAGGTGCATTATTGAAGTCCCGGAACATTAATTCCCTTTGCACTCGTATTAATTCGGCTTTTATTTAGGACAACCACTTATTTGAAGCTGCAAGAAATGCAGCCAAATGTATGAGGTATCTCTTAAGACACCCATAAAACTTAATGAGATTTAATACTCTTGTTCAATAGTAAGCGCAACGTATCTTGCGTATCTTCTTTCTGTAGATATTATCACAATCCTTCCTTAATATAGCAAGACGAATGTATTCTGACTCTTAAGGCAACTAGGTGCCATTTAAAAGGAGAACGTGTGCATGCGTTCGCCTTAAAAATTAACTTCACAAATGCCGATAAATACAAAAAATCGTTATTTAGTCGAACCATATGAAGGTGGAATACTCAGCATGATCACATATTAATCGTGATATTAATGGCTAAAGCTTTTAAAACCAATGTACACCGACTGTTGCTCTTCTTACGCTCTTCCTTTTTATCCTTTCGCACAGTACGTTGTCTTTTAAAGATACTACAAAACACCATTTGTTTGTTATTTATTATATACGAACGCATCATTTCATTCAGTTGGCATAGAAGGATGGTTATAATAAGAGTAGACTGTGACTGTGACTGCAATGCAAGTTCAGTTGACAAATCTGTAATATTAGACTAAAAAATTATTATTTATTCCTGCAAAGTTGTACGAGGGTTGCCTTTTATATTTCGGGATTAGAGAACAAAAACAAATATTGATCATCGAAAATCACTTTATTGTTTTTCAAAATATTCCCCATGAAGATCTATACACTTTTGCATGCGTTTGAATCAATTGTCGAAGCACTTTTGCCACTCTGATTGAGGTATCTCCAACACATGCATTCTGAATGCAGCAACCGCTTCTTCAGGTGTCGAAAAACGTTGACCTCTCAGTTTGTTTTTTACGTACGGGAATAAAAAGAAGTCATTCGGTGCCAAGTCAGGACTATACGGCGGATGACCCATCAAATCGATGTTTTGGGTGCTCAAAAATGCAGTTGTCGCAGCCGATGTGTGAGAGCTCGCATTGTCGTGGTGAAGAGTGATCCATCTTCGGCGGTTGGTTTTCCTGATTTCTTGGAAGACAACTGGCAAACAAATCGTTGTGTACCACTCAGAATTGACTGTTCTGCGTTGTTCTAGTGGTACGGTTGCGACATGTCCAGTTTTTCCGAAAAAACAGGCGACCATTTGCTTGGAAGTGCTTCGTGCGCGAACAACTTTTGTTGGATTTGGCTCATCTTGAAACACCCAGACAGTCGACTGGTGTTTACTTTCGGGCTCATACGCGTAAATCCACGATACATCACCTGTCACGATGTCATAGACGTGTTTCGAAGCACCGCGACCGTATTTTTTGAACATTTCTTTCGACCAATTGACACGAGCCTTTTTTTGGGCGATTGACAAATTGTGTGGGATCCGACGCGAACAAATTTTTTTGACAGTCAAATGTTTATGCAATATTGAATGTATGCTGGTCCCACTAACGCCTAAGGTTGTCTCAATCTCACGATAGGTCACATGACGATCTTCCAATATCAGTTCGCGCACAGCATCAATGGTTTTCGGAACAACAACTGATTTTGGACGATCTTCACGAAAATCATCTTGGAGTGAACTACGACCACGATTGAATTCACCATACCATCGATAAACACTGGTCCTTGATGGAGCTTCATCGCCAAAAATTGAATTAAGTTCATCCATGCACTGTTGCTGGGTTAATCCACGCCGAAAGTTGTAAAAAATAATCGCACGAAAATGTTGACGATTTAATTCCATTTTTGGGCCGAGATGAATCTTTTAAGTTACTGTAAACAACACAAATAGCGCTCGTATGTCAAAACGTTCTGAGTGTGTATAACCTCAAAAATGTCCAACTTTACGACAGAGCTGTCAATTGCCGGATTGCAACACTAGGGTTGCCAAATCCCGAAACATAAGAGGCAACCCTCGTATCAAGCTACAAAACCTGAAACCACACAAGGTTTCGCATCTTAAGAGTCTCTTCAGTTCAAGCGTTAAAAAGCTTGAAATTATGAAGGTATTGACATACGAACTTTCAAACCACCTTTTAGAATTTGCGAGAATTTCGACTTTCAGATCCTAAAAATTTCATATCTTCAATTGAGAGTTTGAGGAATCTAAAAATGCTCAGAAGCCAAACATATGTTAAGCAGCTTTATTGTCGGATAACTTCTTAACAGACTTCATTGACCACACTTCACCGCTTTCGTCACTTTTTGCTTACACTCTTGTTCGCATCTTACGAGCTTGAAATCGTGACACCTTTTTCGTTCCTAAACGTTGTTGATCACAGTGTCCTAATGTTTTTAATCTATTGCTATCATATTAATAATTATGAAAATCCGTTGGGATGCGCAAAACGTGTTTCTTAAATTTCATGTTATCTAAATTTTAATAGGGTACTAAGCATAATTGTTATTTAATTTATACAGTAATGTCAGTTAAAAGTAAAAGTCCAAATTGTCCATCAAAGCGAGAAAGTCTCACCGTTGCAGAAGTAAAATTATGTATCTGTCAGACATTCACTTTATTATACGATTAACTACTTTAAGGCAAATGCATTTCAAAAACTCCTTAGAGTATTTCCCTTAGTTGATTCCTTTTTTTGTTATTTTTCATCTTAAGGTTACTGTCGCGTCAATTATGCGATTGGCGTACATCGTGGCTAAGATTGTACTTACTACTGACAGCTCGTTACACATATTATATACAACTACAACATTGTAACAAGATACGGGGATAATTTTAGCCAGTTTTGCCTATGGGCTATTTAATTGTTTTTTTTTTTTTTTTGCTTAGTCTACAAAGTTTATGCTAGTTAGATTTAATAAATATAAAACAAATACAAAATAAATGACTTCACAACCCATGCAGGACCAAAACCTAAATTTAGGTTCCGTACTTTGTCATAATTTTATAGAAATAAATCACTTCTATTGTCAACCTCTACAATATCACAGAATTGTGTGTTGAACCTACCCACACACTGTCAAACGCGTATCATAACTTCTAAAACAGTATGGCCACTGAGACCGGAAATAAGAATATAAAACTAAATAAATGACTAGAAAATAAAGCATCTAATTTATTGCATTTATTGATGTACAATTGTTAGTATAAAATAAATCCGAACCACTTGCGTTTTGAGCAGCTTTTCGTTTGCTGTGACTCTGTCTTAGTTTTCCTGTCCTGAATAATTTCACTAACTCAAAGCCGTTTGCCTCTTTGCCCAGGTTGAAGATCAAGGTGTCGATCCCAATTTAAGAGACGGAGACGGTGCTACACCACTTCACTTTGCGGCTTCCAGAGGTCACCTCTCCACGGTAAGATGGCTCCTCAACCACGGTGCAAAACTGTCACTGGATAAGTACGGAAAAAGTCCAATTAACGATGCTGCGGAAAACCAACAAGTCGAGGTAAGTGTGTAATTAATCCTCACCTCACATATCCATGGTTCGCCTCGGTTGTGACAGTATAATTCTACTCTTCGAAGTGTCTCAACATCCTAGTCCAGCACGGGACATCTGTGGACTACAATATTCGCGAAAAGACCAAGAAATCGTATGGCAAACACGGCAGTAGCGGCAAGCAATCAAATCGCAGCTACACTATGAAATCAAAATCGTCAACCGGCAGCTCAGATGTAGAACCATTCTATTTGCATCCGCCGTCGGTACGTCAAAGTGTTGATGGATTGTATTCCCAATCGAGATCGTCGTCGGAGAAACTATATAGTGGGCCAATTGTTCCAAATGACGGTCTTTACGTGAATCCCATGCGTCGTGGCTCACTGACACCGCCATCGCCTAATGGCAGTATATCCGGAGAATCGTTCTTCTTGCATGATCCCCAAGATATTATCTACAACCGAGTGAAAGACTTGTTCGACTCGGACTGCAGCACCACAAGCAAAAAAGCTATACAAAAGGATCACTCCAGCAAAGCGATGATTATTCAAGCCGATGTCCACTCGAGTAGTAGTGGTGCTGGAAGTGGTTCTGATGAATCTGTATCGATTCAGTCGAGCATAGAGTCACCAAAGAACAACATTCACTTGAATTACAATCTAAACAGAAACACTCACAGCAACAATGGCAACGGCAACAACAGCAACAACCATGGCAAGAAGAATAACACGAACAGCAACAGTAATGGTAGCATCATCAACAATAATCACGACTATGAAGACATCTACCTAGTGCGTGAGGAGGCGAGAAATGCAATTAAGAAGAAATACAACATCGGCAGATCGCGGTCAAGAGATAGCGGATCACACAGCCGTTCAGCGAGTGCCAGTTCGACGAGGAGCACAGACATTGCCATACATTACACGAAACAGGTAAGACCACACTTGACCCAATTGCATTCGATTGAATTGTTTGTATTCTATTCATTTTGTTCTTTTATGCATCTGACGTCCTCTCACCTCACCGTGTCGTCATCGACTTCGTTTCATCTGCTTTCGCCTCATCCCACAGGATCTAAACAACAAACGTGATGTGGCTCTCTTAAACCGCTACAAGTCGCAATCTATTAATGGCCTTCATGGAAAATATGAAACGCCTCACAAAGAAACATCCGCAGCCAAGAATGTAAATCTAAAGAATCAAATCAACAGCGGACTAAAGAATGATACCTACGAGAGTCTCTGTTCGCCGGAAGATGTAGCTGAACGCACTAAACAGGCCAATCGCAACTCCACAGTAATTCGCAATAACCTAGAGTCAACCAACAATGGAAATAACTCAAGTAGATTACTGAAACGAGTGTCGTCGGCCCCTCCCGCTAACACAGGGACAATTGGTAAGCAATATAGTAGGAAGGTGGCATGTGAAAGTTCTTTTTTTGTCTTTTTGTCGTAAGGATCTAGAGTCGATGGAACAATCTGTAAATTAGTGGTGGGATGTCCGATTGAGGGATATGTGTCTTTGAAGTGATTGGGCAACACCCTTTTTTTTAATGTGTATCATAGTGTGGTGGCGCAAGGCTAATAACCTTGTCCGGAACAAATTATTATGGACAATTTAACAAGTCTCGGGTAAGGACCGGATACCGGTGGAGAGACTTGCTAAATAAGGCCAAGACCGGATCCCGGTTGTAGTGCCGATGTTGATGATGATGACCATAGTGTGGACTATGGGGTGAAATTGAAACGCCGGTAAACTTACTCTTGGCAGCGGTGAAAAATTAGAGTACTTGAAAGGATTTGCAAGGAATGTTGGCCCCACGGAAACTAAGATCATTAGATCTTTTCACGTTAAGTGAATTTCTCCAAAAAGCCAAGGTGGGTTGATCTATAGGTTCTTAATAATCTAAACTAACTACAGTATCTTGTAGTTTTCTTGTCCAAGTTTTGTAAAGTTAAAAGAGTTTCACCACAAAAACTAAAGAGTGTTGGTTGACATGTTCTTAATAATCTGAAATGACTACAGTCTCTTGCAGTTCCCTTGCCTAATTTTTTTACAGTTGCTATACTATTTAAGTCTTCTCTTAGTTTAGAAATTCTGATAGCGCAAGCTTTAAACAAAATACAATACCACGTGATTTGAAAATTTGAAATTTGAAGGAGAGTGCACAGGACAGGGAACTATGGCGCAGCCGAGTCGGTGCGGTCATGAACTTCCGGGTTCCGGTAGTAAAAATGAAATAGTGATTGGATATCTTATATGCTAATACCTCCCTAGTTTCAGAATTTTCAACGGATAAATTGAATAGAATAAGATTTCATGTAGGGTTAAATTGTCGCAATTTTAGAGCAGACAAAAGTAAGTTTAGTGCCAAGTCACCACATTAGCACAAATTTGTCAGCTGAACCTGTGCTCACACAGGAGAAATGTCGTCCTAGAGGAATGAAAGTTTCCTGGAATCAACTGACAACCCAGATGTTAGGCTTATACGAATGTTAGTTAAGGAATTTCTGGAATCACAGATCAATTCTATGTGCACGTGTACACGTCGCCTGTGCGCCATTACCAAAAATTACTTACATAGTGGTCTGAATTTCAGCTTGCCTTGTCATAAGATATAATAGTAAAAGGTTAGGGAAAAAGAAGTCGGCATATTTCTAGTAAAAATTGACAGCATTTCCAGAAGGAAGCAAGTAAATCAATTCCTGACAATTGATTGTCATAGAGTACCTTTACCATTAACATCAGAAATCTTTTCACTACACTTCACTCCGTTCTATCCCCTGTGTCACATTTGTCGCTTTATTGCAGTACTTAACGAATATTTTCCGAAACTTAACTTGTCTTTACTTTGCAGTTTTTTTAACATAATCATCATCATTATCGGCACTACAACCGGGATCCGGTCTTGGCCTTATTTAGTCTCGAGGCTTGTTAAATTTTACATAATAATTTATTTTTACAGGCAAGGTTATTAGCCTTTTTAACATAATGCACCACTTAAAATAATTATGAACAATAATCATTTGATTTGCTATCCCAAAAAAAAAGTACGTACTACCCGTTACGCCACTTTAAAATCAAGAAAACAGAAAAATTCCAGATTCTTTTTCTTCCCAAATTAGAACGAACTTTTCTAACTGTTTGATCTGAACTGTGGAACCATGTTCCCGTGTTCGATATAAAACAAAACTTTCTTCTCTAATTTACTCATTTTATTTCAATACTTAATTAATTTTAAGGAATCTAAATTATTACTATACGTACAATAACGTCGTCCTTTTTCCGAGTGGTATCGCGCCCATCATTTCCTTGCGCTATTCACACTTTTCTGAATATTGTTTTGTAGAGTGTTTTGTTATATTCTCATTAAGGAGTTTAGCCCTGGAGGTGACCGACATTAACATTTACGTCCTTTAACTCATACATTTAAGAAACGATTTATTTTCCACACTTATTCACATATTTCCCTCAGGAAATCAATACAAGGTGTGGCGATTTATTTTGCCAAACACACGTTGTCAAGTGTCGATAACTATTCCATTCTATTCTACATTGGTCTGTAGCAACCATGTGCGCTTACCCTCCACACTTCGCCACTTTGCCCAATTTCTTCAAGGTCAATTGTTCACCCGTCTCATGTCCTCCTCACCGACGTTTTTCCCATTGATGCTTCATCAAGAGTTCTACGGACGGCTTTGTCGTTGCCCATTCTCGCTACATGCCCGGCTCACCTTAATCTTCGCGACTTGATGATTCTCACTATTGTAGGTTTAGAGTGTAGCTCACCCAATTGATCATTGCGCCTAAGATACTCCTTAAATGTTTATTCTCGAATGCGGAAATCGGTCGTCTTCTGTTTTGTAAGCGCCCGTATAAAATAATCGGCATGATTACTGTTTTGTAAATACCGAGTTTTATATTAGGTAACATCAGTCTCGGGCTTATGAGTTTGCTATCTGCGTACCAACTTGCGTCTCCGCAATACAGGCTTTTGTTCCCAGACATTTGACGTCTCGAATATCTTTTGCCTGACGTTGATCTGTGTTCCCTGAGATCCACCTGTTCTCACCGTAACCATATACTTTGTCTTTGCTGATTTACAGACCTACATTTTCTGCCACTTGCAGGATGAATTCACGGTTTATACTGTTTTTAAAACTCTAAAAATGTCTTCTGCAAGCATTTGTGTGACTCGATTCAGAGATACTCGGGCCATGTTGTCGTCCTGCACACTACTGATGACATAGTCGGGCACAAGGTTAAAAAAACATGGTGAGAGGACATGCTCTTGTTTTAATTCGTCGCGGATTTCGATTGGTTCAGAGAATTGGTTTTCTATTCTAACTTTATTTTCGTTCATGCACATGTAACACCAGAGGTAATCTCTGGTATTAACACTTAATATTTAAATTATCTCTCGGGGGATACTGCTCCGAGGTTATTAATTTAATGATATTCACCTGTTAGTTCTGGTCTTCTCCATGTCTCCTGGGGGCGGTTTCGCTATGGTAGAGTGTGAATGAGTAACTTACTGTTGTGGGGCGGTCCGCCCTTTCTGCTCCAGGTCCCAGTATGGTAATGAGAAAACAAGTAACCTTAAGTTGTTTTGGTTGGTTATATTTTTAGAATACTTTATTACGATTAACACTTTTATTTTTATTACGATGATACTTTTGGGAAGTTAGACTGTTCACTACTTAACACTCTAATCCAATCAAAGCAAAAGGCCCGCTGTACTTACGCTAGGACCTTGTTTGATTGGCTAGTCCTGCCTCTCTTGTTCACTTGCAACCACTCTTTTATACCAAATTATTGGCGAGGAAGTGCAGACGATGCGTTTACCTCAGCCAGAATGTGTGACCCATTTTGAGGCTAATTGCCTGGCACGAGTCATTCGCATTTCTTAATTATCATTAACGCTCATTTGGCCCTGCCCACGGTGCAACGGCATCAGTTTAAACATTCATTCAATTTGCCGTGGCAATGACCGAACCAATTATAGTACATTGCTCTACGTACAAATCGTATCGTTCAATCGATTTGCGTCTAGTTGCTGTGCCTGTCCCTTTGCAGATCTCAGCATTATGATTGACGCTCAATTATACCGTCGCTAATAGCATTTGAAGGCATCGACCGTGTCATATAACTTGTATGACACTTGTCTTCGAGCATGGAGCAAAAAACATGCATTCGAAATATGAAACCTTGAGCAGGTGCTCGCTTGGTTTTTGAAAGCGCAGCAGAATGTTCCTTGCAAGTGGCCTTGGGAGTTCAATTGAATGAATGAATGAATAAATGAGTAATTATCGCAACGTACGCGATATGAATATTAATTGCCTGTGGGAAAAAGGCGGCAGTTAATTGGTCATGTATTGCATTGTGTGCAATATAATAGTTGATTGTGAGAATGTTTGAAAGAGGTTGTGTAGCGAAGTATAACACAGATTTGAATGAAAAGGGCGTTCTTTTTTGGGACTCCCATCTCGCCTACAATATTATGACGCATATGACAACCAGTACTAGAATATTCTAGAAAGCCCGAAACAAAGTACTAGAATATTCTAGAAAATACTGGAAAACTGAACACTATGAGCAATAGAAAATTCGAGGCTATGGAACGGACGGAAACGAAACACTGAATCAGAATGAAGAAAAACGGTATAAATACGTCGTAGGCAGATCGGGAAGAAGGAAGAAGTAAGCAGAAAAAGACGCGATAAGTAAGGAAGCGATAAGTCAAGAAATCGTTAAGTGTACGGTAAAAGTAACGGTTGTTATTAACGGACAAATAAAGTGTTACATTAATTCAAAATCCATTTAACGGCTCTTATTTATTAAATTTAAATAATTAATCCGGCGAACCCTAAGCTCGCTACAATATGATATATTTCTCGTGTCTGTCTTGCGACAGAATCGTGGGCTTTTTTGAAGTTATTAAAAAGTTTATGGACCATCACTCCGTATTCCCAAATATCTCCCAGTATTTCCTCAGCATATGAAGTAATTCTCGCTAGTATGGTTGGAAGCAGTGATATTCCCCTGTAGTTTCACCAGTCAAATCTCCTGCCTTTTTTGAAAAGAGGACTGATTATTGAGGTATCTCATTCCTCCGGAGTGATTTCCTTATTCCATATCTTTTAATCAACTGATAAAGCTGTGTACCGGTTGCCTTTCTTTCATACTTAATAAGTTCCGCCGATATGTTATTGTTGTTCTTCAGTTGATTTCTTGCACAACTACTTCGTCAAACTGTATATACCTCTGGCACATTTATTTCTGACTCGTTGGTTCGCACATTAATCAGTTTTCAAAGAATTGTTTTCACCTTGTCACGATGGTGTTTGTTTCTGTAACTAAACAACCAGTTGTGTCTCGAATTATTTTGGCTCCTATTCGAAGCCCATTCCTAATCGAATTTATGCCAGTGTACATTCCCCTGATTTTCTTAGTTCAGACATTTCCAAACATTTTTTCCACACGATTCTTCTCCCAAGGGCGTTTTTTTTTCTTTGTTTTTTTCTTTTGAAAATTATCTTTCTGCCTCATCATATCCCCTTATCGCCAGAAGATAATCGGTGTCGCAATCTATGTAAAGGGCGGTTAAATTTTAAGGGCCGATGTTGATTTTGAATAAAACACAAATTATTTAGGAAATTATTGTCATTTCTTTTTATTATGATAATATTGGTATGGTTCAATTATGTATGGAACAAAATATCGGCCAAATGACCGTCGCCACCTCGACGGCACACCTCCATTCGATGGTCCAAATTTTGGATGACGCTGAGGCATAATTGAGGTTCTATGCCGTTAATGTGCCGAATTATCTCATCCTTTAGCTCTTGAATTGTTGTTGGCTTATCGACGTACACTTTTTCTTTCAAATAACCCCAAAGAAAGAAGTCAATTGACATCGCCACCACGTGAGATAACACGGCCATTGAATTTGTCGCGCAAAAGAGCCATTGTTTCGTTAGCTGTGTGGCAAGTGGCAACATCCTGTTGAAACCTCATATTGTCCGCATCCATATCTTCCAATTCGGTCCATAAAAAGTTCGTTATCATCTCACGATAGCGAACACCATTCACAGTAACTGCCTGACCGGCTTCATTTTGGAAAAAATACGGCCCGATGATGCCGCCAGCCCATAAACCGCACCAAACAGTCACTCTTTGTGGGTGCATTGGTTTTTCGACAATCACTCTTGGATTATCATTCGCCCAAATGCGGCAATTCTGCTTATTGACGAATCCACTGAGGTGAAAATGTGCCTCATCACTGAAGATGATTTTCTTCGAAAATTGATCATCCGCTGTTGCCATTTCTTGCCACCATTCTGACCATTGACGACGCTTGAAATGGTCAAAAGGCTTTAGTTCTTGAGTCAATTGCACCTTGTAAGCGTGTAAATGCAAGTCTTTATGCATAATGTTCATCAACGACGAGCGTGACAGGTGCAATTGTTGAGCACGACGTCGAGTTGAGGTGGACGGCTCTTCAGCCACACTATCGCGAACAGCACCAATATTTTCTGCAGTACGAGCTGTACGAGCATGCACTGGTGTTTTCACATCTCCTACAGACACGGTTTGCTCAAATTTTTGCACGATTTTTCCGATTGTACGCACATTTGGACGATTAAATTGACCGAAAAAATCACGAAGTTATTTTCATAATAAGCCTGAATAACTTTCACGCGTTGCTCGATTATGTATCTTTCCATGATTCAAATTGAGTTAGTCTGAAATTGAGAAATGTCAAATCAAATGCAGAAAAGCTTGACGTTTAGGTGTGGTTCACATTCAACATCGGCCCTTAAAATGTAACCACCCTCTTTAAGATCTTACGTCCATGATGTTCGAATGGTGTCTTTTGTCTATAAGGCAATGATCTATTTTGTTATGGGAGTTAAGTTTTAACTATATGTAAATCAAGAACATGAAAACAACACCAAAATTCCACATAACCAACACATGGAGGAGCAAAGAACAAAAACACAACTTCTTTTAGATCTAATTATTTTATTAGTATCATTTCGTATTATAATAAACTATGCTAGTTCAGGGCGTTGATACATTATCTGTTCTTATAATTTAATGTGTCATACGGCAGTAGAGGACATATTTTTTTTACTCTCACTTTTAAGTGAGCTTATTTCACAAAACATAAGAAAAGAACTTGTGCCGTTGATCTTAATTCATAACCCTTAATTATCCAATGTCATTCGATGTAACAATTATCCACAATATAGTTTTACGATTATCAACTATTAACACTCTGTATTCATTTCTTACACTTTCTTTACGATACCATTTGCAATCTCTGTTTTTATCACTTCACTTCTAGTTTCAGCCAACTCCTCGGTAAACGCCAACCTTGGCTCCTCAAGATCTAAACTCACACTCCCTCAATTACAGACAACTTTACTTTTCTATTTTGCCCCTCGTTTTGTACTCCGGGTCAACACATCCTGATGACAATGCAAATTGGCGTTTCATTGACCCACCTTCTCATTTCGCGATTGCGTTCAAATGCAATGTCAGCCAACATACGAGTATAAACATCGGGTTGCATTGCAATTCAACTTCCGGGATTTGTAAAGCGCCTCAATGAACTTTGTTGGCAATTAAACATTTTTCATTTGCTCAATTAATAAATGTTCGGAAATGAAAAATGTTGGACGAATCAATTTGAATAATTGCATTATCGATCCGGGGTTCATTTGAATTCAGAATCTGTTGTTTTTTTTTTTTTTTGTGAAGTATGACGATGCTTTTCTTGTTATGATCATAGCGAGATCATCATAATCATACTTAATACGCGTTACACCATCGGGTGATTACCATGTAACCTTATGAAATTGTACTTTTTACTACCAAATCCGCTGCAAACGAATTCGAATTCCATTTTCGTTTGAAACATCATGTAGGGTATCTTCGCCTTTACTTGGTTGGAAGATATCTTCCTTTCCAATTTTCGCGATGAAATAGCCAAGTAAAATTGTAACGTCAGATGATAAAATTCTGTGAAATACTTCTTCTAAGGTCTTGTAGAAGGCATCCTTCGATTTTTCGCCGACAGATTCTGTTGGGGCGTGTACGTTTACAAGTACATAATTGTAACCCGAGCCCTGTATTCATTAGGTCATTAATGAATTTCACATCTTTTATCATCATCATCATCGGCACTACAACCGAGATCCGATCTTGGCCTTATTTAACAAGTCCCGAGCCTTGTTAACTTTTCCATAATAATTTGCTTTTCCGGGCAAGGTTATTAACTTTGCGCCATCACATCTTTTATATAATCTTGTTATTTATGATGAAGCTTGTTTTCGAAGTGATGTGTATCGGTGCCTCTACATACAAGTGTGAATCCATTGCATTTTTCTATTTGGTAGGAGAGTCCTCCTGAAGTGCGACGTCCATTTGCTTATATTGCCTCGCGTTTTCCGTTCGTATCGCGATTGGTTAATATAACGTTCGTACATTCTACGTTCCGACGTTTATATCCCGTTTCTTTTTCCTACGTCCACTATTCATCAAGTTAGTTATTTCTTAATGAATTCTTCAATAACTTAAAACCATTTAAAACGGCATTGATGAAAAGTTGTGATGTGGCTTTACTTTTGAACTATTCATTCCTTCTGGAATTGTTGTCCTATGCACACACAAAATCCAAATACAAAATTTTCGGATATTCTAATTACGAGCAGTGTTCCATAAAGGTTGACACTTTTGTCGTCGTAGGCTAATACGATTTACGATTTACTATTAGCGCTATCTTGTGATATGCGCCTGAAAGATAAAAAATTTGCTGTAAACCAAATACTAAATAAACAAAAAGGATCCGTCATCGATTATACCACACGAAACGCTCTACGTATGCGTGCGTTTTCTTGTCAGTGCAAAAATCTTTAAATTATTGGGAAAGAATACTAATTAATTTATTGTAGTACAATTGCTATCTCTTCATTTTAAGGCAAAGAAAATCAGAACACCTTAGAAAAACATTGTGTCGAATAAGCCCACCACGTATTACTCTTTAAAAAATTATAAATCATGAATAAAAATACACCAATCAATTTAATAATATTACATAGGGAATAAAAAAGTTAAAATCAGAAATGGAAAATAAAATGAAAAAAAAAAAATATATATAAGTAGTGGGTTTTCCAATAGGTACAACTTTGAATTTAATTTGTGAATGCACCCTTTCACTAATCATCGAACTGTCACCGTCAATTTATTCAGTAAACTCAACATTTTCATCATGGTTAAGTACACGAACGAACAACGTCTGTAAATTATAAAAATTTACTACCGAAATTTGGAGTCGGTGACCGAAACTTTAAGAGCGTTAACTCCAATTTTCGGTCGTAATTCTCGCCCTAGTAGACAGGCAATAAGAAGTTTAGTGCAAAAATTTGAGTCTACATATTCGTTGTGTGATGTTGCCGTGCCAGTGAGACAACGGGTTGGTCGAAGTGTCGAAAATATCGCTGCCGTTCAGGCGCCCATAGCAAACGATCCAAATCAGTCAATTCCACGGCGTTCTCAAGAATTGGGGATCGCCCAGACCACTTTATGGCGAATTTTGCGTAAGGATCTTGGTTTACACCCATACAAGATCAAGCTGACTCAAGAATTGAAGCCGATGGACCATTTGAAGCGACGTTCGTTCTCCGATTGGGCTCTGGTAGAGATGCGCCAAGATGATGAATTTCATCGCAAAATCATCTTCAGTGACGAAACTCATTTTTGGCTGAATGGGTTCGTCAATAAGCAAAACATGCGTTATTGGTCGGGTGAAAATCCACATTTGCTTCATGAATCACCACTTCATCCACAAAAAAATAACTGTTTGGTGCGGTTTGCATGCCGGCGGCGTCATTGGTCCATATTTTTTCGCCGACGATAACGATCGTCACGTTACCGTGAATGGCCATCATTATCGCGCCATGATTGCGGATTATTTTTGGCCCGAATTGGAACATATGGACTTGGGAGACACGTGGTTTCAACAGGACGGTGCCACAAGTCACACAGCACACGATGCAATCGATTTATTGAAGAGTAAGTTTGATGAGCGTGTTATCTCAAGAAATGGGCCAGTCGGTTGGCCGCCTCGTTCGTGCGATTAAACGCCTCTACACTATTTTCTTTGGGGCTACGTCAAGTCATTGGTCTATGCCAACAAGCCGACGACGTTGGAAGAGCTCAGAGCCAACATTGAACGCGAAATAGTTGTCAAGTCCCTATTGGAAAACCCGATAATTGTTTCGGAATATATATTATGGCGTCATGAACGAAATTTGTATTATTTTATTTTTTGTGCAAAGTTTAAGTAACGACGAATCAATATTAATTTTTTAAGAATTCATAATTTGCAACAAAAATACACAACCGTTTTTTTGTTTTTGTTTTTTTGGTAAAAACAACTAATCAATATTTTTGTTCTCAGCCATTGGGCCACCCCCGCCTCCTCTGCCGCCACCTTTAAGAGCAGTGTCCGCCAACAACAACCACGTCAAGGATAACTGTTCCCAAAACAACAACGCAAGGCATGCAAACAACCCTTACCCAGAAACTTTTGATTCAGATTCTGGCTTAGAAGTTGTTGAAGAGCCAAGCCTTAAGCCGTCTGAATTAGTTCGAGGCAATCACAATCGAACTATGTCCACTATTTCTGGTAAGTTTCCCCTTATTTCCTTACTTTTTAAACGTTTTCTTTCTTACTTAATGGAGAAGGGATTCAAGCATACCCATGGATATACATACGTTCTGTTTAATAACAAAACTATTCGTTTTTTAGTCTCCACACACATTTTATGACATTACTTTACGGTTTCTTTCATATCTTATGTTTCTGTGTTTATACCTCCCATTTCTACTCTTGAATTATGCAGTTCGTGGAAAATACACAGGGTATTTCTGTTTTCTAAATAATGTTGTGACCCAGGTAACACTTACCAATCTTTGGACAACTGGAGATGTATTTTCTGAACTGTTCATTTAAGTTATTTGCAAATGACATCCTAACATATGTAACATTACAGTCTACCAAAATTTTAGATCCCATACCTTGCCAAAATTATACAGGAATAAGTAGCAAGTTTATAATTCTACTGCTACAGTAACGCAGAGTCACCAGCTAAACCCGCACATAGAGACACGTATGTCGCAAAGTCCTTATCTTATTTTTCGACTACTACTAATTGGTTTGTAGGACCCTGGAAGTTCATGACCCCACTAACTCGGCTATGCGTTCCGTGTCCTATGCAGGTTTCCTCCACATTTCCCCACGTGATCCGTTTAATATCTTTACCAATTAAGCAAATGGAGAGTTAGTACAACGGTATTATTATAGCCTATTTATTTTTGTGTGGCCCTAGGTGTACTTACGCGTAAGCGTTGTACTCAAAACAACAATCTCCCTCAAGTTCATCTCCTTAACTACACAGACCTATATCTAAATTTTTTTTTTTTTTTAATTAGACTTCTCTCGGGAGAGGCGAACCTATAGCGCCGAGTGGGCGCCCCGAGATGCCACCAAATAACTGTTGCAGTTCTTTTTCAGCAGTTGCAGGTTGTAACGCTCCGGGAACACTCGCGTGAGAACGGAGTTCCACAGCTTCCCCGCTCTGTAACGGAACGAGTTAAATAATCCGGTCCTCGGTTTCTACGATTTATTTCCCGGTGTCCATTCTTTTTGGTATTATCATTAAAGGTGTGGAAAACAAAGTTCTGTGATCACGCGACCGCTTAACCAATCTTAGCATTTAAATTGATGGTTCAACCAACCCGGAAAATTCCTGTTTAAAGGCTTCCAGATACTCTTGTGTAGGTAGTTAATGTCGTCGAATTTGACTCCGACACAAAGGATACAGATCCTTTCATTAATAATCTAAACTCCGATAATGGACGGATCATAACGTTGTCACCTCGGCGTGTATATACATATATAGTATATGTACTGTAATCAAATTCAATGATTAGAATATAGTATATATATATATATATATATATATATATATATCATCAGCACCAGAACTGGGATCCGGTCTTGGCCTATTTAGCAAGTCTTGAGGCTTGTTACATTTTCCATAATTTTTTTTTACGGGCAAGATTATTAGCCTTACGCCACTATATATATATATATATATATATATACTAGGGGGCTTCGACCCCTAGCCTTACGCCACTATATATATATATATATATATATATATATATATATACTAGGGTGCTTCGCCCCCTGCTCGCTACGCTCGCCAACCCCCGTATCAGTTTTAATGTAATTATCAACAATTTTAAATTAATTTTCAATTTCAATGTAGCGATCAATGTTTTAAAACCATTTTTCAATTTGAATGTAACGGTTCAAACAAAAAAAAAAAATCTGGCACACGAAAAACTTTTTTATGTAATAGAGAGGTATATTTTGTTTTTGTTTTTTTTTGGTTTAACTAAGAGATGGCGCCAGCGAAAAGTACGCAGCGTGTTAATTTGACACATACGTCATTTTGTTCGTCTGAGATTTAATTACAAACACACACAAGTTGAGTCCGCCAAAGACTAGCGTCTTTGTTTTATCATTCGGTGATGATCGAGTTTTGTGCCTGAAAAAGAACATTTGCGGCACGCATTGCTTTTCTTATTTAATCAAAAGAAAAAGGGTGTTGAAAGCCATCGCTTGCTGGTAGAAACATATGGTGAACACGCCCCATCAATTAGAACATGTGGGACATGGTTTCGACAATTTAAAAGTGGTGATTTCAGTGTGAAAGACAGTGAGCGCTCTGGTAGACCACAAAAATGTGAAGACTAGTAATTGCAGGAGTTATTGGATGATGACCAAACTCAAACTCAGCGGCAATTAGCAGAAGTAATGCTTCTCTTATGGGTCATAAGAAATAATCAGCAGGCGTTTACAGTAATGGGGAAGATCAATAAACTCGGTTAATGAGTCCCACACGGTTTGAATGAACGTCAAAAGAAAATTGCAAAGTCACTTGTAAAATGCTGTTTCAACGCCACGAAAGGAAACCATTTTTGCATCTAATTGTGACGGGTGACGAAAAATGGATTTATTTTGAAAACCCGAAACGGAAAAGATCGTGGCTTTCACATGACGAAGCCGGACCTTCAAGACCAAGGCCAAAACGCTTCGGCAAGAAGACCATGCTCTGTGTCTAGTGCAACCAAAGCGGTATTGTGTATTATGAACTCTTGTAGCCAGGCGAAACCGTTAATACACAACCCTATTGTCAATAAAGGCCGCATTGATCGAAAGACGACGGAATGGGTCAGAAGACATGGCAAAGTGTGTTTTGTTACACGACAACGCGCCGTCTCACACAGCAAAACTAGTGAAAGACATGTTGAAATCGCTTGGATGGGACATCCTTCTGCACCCGCCGTACTGAGCAGACTTGGTCGCAAAGCAGCACTTCAGCGATTTCGATGAAGTTGGAAAATGGCTCGACGAATGGTTTGCTGCGAAATATAAGCAGTTTTTCTGGCCTGCTATTTATAAAATAATAATAAGTAATAACCTTGCCCGGATAAACAAATTATTACGGAAAATTTAACAAGCCTCGGGACTTGCTAAATAAGGCCAAGACCAGATCCCGGTTGTAGTGCCGATGATGATGATGATTCATAAATTATGGGCGAAATGTGTAGAAGTAGAAGAAGAAGAAAATGAATTTCCCTAGATAATTATGTATTTTTTTTACCAAAGAAACCGGAAAAACGTATGCATACACCTTGTATATAAACCTCAGAGATTCCATGACCAAGGACTTGTTTAGGAGCAGAGTGTTAACCGATGTAAAATACTGTTTTCGCTACAATGAATTCTTTCGTTATTTATTTCCCCTAACGCTAGTGTTTACCAATATTAACCGCTTAAATGCTTAAGTCTAACTAGTCTTTGGCAGTTTAAGTCCAGCTAGTCTTTGGTGGTCTTCTATTTGCCGAGTCGGTGTTTTCTTGTTGATTTGTTCCCTTATGGTAGTGTCCGCTCATCACACCTACGTCTACCGGGTTTTTCGTGGGATTGTTTTTTGTATATTGATTCTTCATTTTTGATCCCGCGAGTCTTGGGGTTTCAAATAGTCCGCCACATCAGAGCCCCTCTTTGATATTGTAAGGTCTGCTTACTGCTCTGATTCGACCCGGTGTCAGAGAGGCACCGTTATAAAACATATAATAATAATTTAAATATGCGGGAATAATACTGACGGCCAGTAACGAAATGTCGAAGGAAATTAACATAAGACTACACTCCGGCAACGCTATTTGGCATGCAGTCAGTAAACTGCTGAAATCCAAACTGCTATCACGTAACATAAAGCTCCGTGTCTATAGAACTATAATAATGCCGATTGTTCTATACGGATGCGAAACAGGGGGTCTCACAAAACGGGAAGAAAACGAGAATAAAGTCCTAAGGGGTATCTTTGGCGGCAAATATGACGAGGAGGCAGGACAATGGAGGAAACTCCACAACCACGAATTGGAAGAGCTATACCGCAAACCTACAATAGTGAGAGTATTCAAGTCACTAAGATTAAGATGGGCCGGACACGTGGCGCGAATGGGCAACGATAAGACCGTGCATAGAATTCTTGGCGGTAAGCCAACGGGAAAGAGACCGACAGGACGGCTGCGATGGAGATGGGAGGACAATGTTAATTTGGATCTCGAAGATGGTCGAACGTGGAAGGAGAGTGCACAAGACACGGAACAATGGCGGAGTCGAGTCGGTGAGGTCATGAACTTTCGGGTTCCTACAGGCCAATAAATAGAATAGACTAGAAAAGTCTTTGGCGGTATTCAGTACCGCCGAACACACTTCACAATAAAAGTCATTTGTTGTGCTGATTTTTGTTTTAAATTTATTCTATTTATTATTTATCTTTATTGTTAACTTTTTTTTTTTGACTTTATAACGACACACGCGCAGCACTTTGCGGGACTTTTCATTCTTGTGAAGCTGTTATCTCTTTGGCTGTCCGTTTTTCATTGAAGAATCTCTTCCCGTAGGAATAAAACTCAACTCTTGCGTTTTCTTCCTTGTTTTCCCTTTCTCGTTTCCTGGAATTCCACCTCTTCCAGGTGCTCCCCCTTATTAAAGAGATCACGCCCTTTCTTTCACTTCGTATCCATCTCATTGATAAGGATAATCCGCAGATCCACCCTCACACACAGAAGCAAGTCCGATGCTGTCCGTGTGGCCGAACATTTTTTACACGAACGCGCTCACAAAAGGAGATTTTGAAGCACTCTTATATGTCACAGCACAGTGCGAGCGAATGGAGAGGAAGTGGATAAGGAAAGGAGATGTCGATGTATATTGGTCTTGAATGCCTCGAGATTACAACGACTAGAAAACACATGATTAGGCAAAGCATTCCACGTTCGTGCGCTTCGGATAAAGAATGAGCGCTTTCATGGATTGATGGTTTTCTAGGGAAACTGTCTGAAAAGGCGGAACATATTCAGCAAGTTATGCTGAGCAACGACCGTAGTAATACCTATAGAAAAGAGATAGGCATGATACGTTACGCCAATGTTCTAACGACGGAATTAAACGACTTAGGGATGGGTCCCCAATAAGTTTCACTCCCCGTTTTTGCATCCTATCGAGCACGCGTAGCGCAGTTTTGAATGCGTCTAAGCAAACATGGGAATTGAACTCCATTTTGGGGCGAATACGAGGGTTGCCTCTTATGTTTCGGGATTTGGCAACCCTAGTGTTGCAATCCGGCAATTGACAGCTCTGTCGTAAAGTTGGACATTTTTGAGGTTATACGCATTCAGAACGTTTTGACATACGAGCGCTATTTGTGTTGTTTACAGTAACTTAAAAGATTCATCTCGGCCCAAAAATGGAATTAAATCGTCAACATTTTCGTGCGATTATTTTTACAACTTTCGGCGTGGATTAACTCAGCAACAGTGCATGGATGAACTTAATTCAATTTTTGGCGATGAAGCTCCATCAAGGACCAGTGTTTATCGATGGTATGGTGAATTCAATCGT
The DNA here is from genome assembly GCA_963931805.1 of Microdon myrmicae. Lineage (NCBI taxonomy): Eukaryota > Metazoa > Arthropoda > Insecta > Diptera > Syrphidae > Microdon > Microdon myrmicae. Next base: position 5,313,478 of record OZ007502.1, read on the forward strand.
GGTCGTAGTTCACTCCAAGATGAATTTCGTGAAGGTCGTCCAAAATCAGTTGTTGTTCCGAAAACCATTGATGCTGTGCGCGAACTGATATTGGAAGATCGTCATGTGGCCTATCGTGAGATTGAGACCACCTTAGGCGTTAGTGGGGCCAGCATACATTCAATATTGCATAAACATTTGACTGTCAAAAAATTTGTTCGCGTGGATCCCACACAATTTGTCAATCGCCCAAAAAAAGGCTCGTGTCAATTGCCCGAAAGAAATGCTCAAAAAATACGGTCGCGGTGCTTCGAAACACGTCTATGACATCGTGCCAGGTGATGAATCGTGGATTTACGCGTATGAGCCCGAAAGTAAACAGCAGTCGACTGTCTGGGTGTTTTAAGATGAGCCAAATCCAACAAAAGTTGTTCGCGCACGAAGCACTTCCAAGCAAATGGTCGCCTGTTTTTTCGGAAAAACTGGACATGTCGCAACCGTACCACTAGAACAAAGCAGAACAGTCAATTCTGAGTGGTACACAACCATTTGTTTGCCAGTTGTCTTCCAAGAAATCAGGAAAACCAACCGCCGAAGACGGATCACTCTTCACCACGACAATGCGAGCTCTCACACATCGGCTGCGACAACTGCATTTTTGAGCACCCAAAACATCGATTTGATGGGTCATCCGCCGTATAGTCCTGACTTGGCACCGAATGACTTCTTTTTATTCCCGTACGTAAAAAACAAACTAAGAGGTCAACGTTTTTCGACACCTGAAGAAGCGGATGCTGCATTCAGAATGCATGTGTTGGAGATACCTCAATCAGAGTGGCAAAAGTGCTTCGACAACTGGTTCAAACGCATGCAAAAGTGTATAGATCTTCATGGGGAATATTTTGAAAAACAATAAAGTGATTTTCGATGATCAATATTTGTTTTTGTTCTCTAATCCCGAAATATAAAAGGCAACCCTCGTATACGCCGTGTCAATAGTGGCCAGGTTGGATATAGTGAAGTATCTTTTGCATATCTTAAGGAACGCCATACATTTAGCTGCACTTTTCGCAGCTTCAATTATGTGGTCGCTCCAATTAAAAGTCGAATTAATTCGAGTGCCAACGATTGATAGTTGCTTGGTTTGGTCGATGCAAGTGCCATTCATCGACAGTATATTTTGTTTAGATTTAGCCTTTGACGATTAAAGGCTTTTATGGCATTGAATTCTACTCATTTAGATAATCCCCACTGATACATCTTGCTGATTGGTAATGACATTCAAAGACTTTGCTCGAGAATGTTCATATGAGTATGAGAAACTCAACGTGTTATCATCAGCAAACGAGTGAATTGGGTTTAGGCTAAGAAGATATAAAGATGAGGAAGAGAGTGCGTAGAAGTACCGAACCCTGGAGAACATTTGCATTCATTTGATTGCAGACAGGTGCAACCTCACACACAGAAGCAAGTCCAATGCCTTCCGTGACACCATCAAGGACCACTTGAATTGAACGGCCAGAAAGACAGCCTCTTATCCACCGAATCATGGAATTGTCCACTCCATAGGAATGTAATTTTGACAAATGACTAGATGGCAAACTCTGTCGAAGGCTTTTGAAATATGCAGTGCGACTATCTTGCTTTCGCCGAGGTAGTGGATGAAATGGCTCCACTTTTCGGTAAGGTTACCACCAAATCTCCTGTGGACCTGTTGCTACGAAAGCTATATTGGCGGTCATTGAGGAGGTCGTTTGATTCCAAATATTTCGAAAGTTGACGGCAAATTGGTGATTCCATTACCTTCGAGAGAATAGAAATTAGTGCTATGGGTCGATAAGTAAAGAGTGATGATTTGTCACCCTTTTCGGGAATTGGCTGAATGTTCGCTGACTTCCATCTATTTGGTAAACGACCAGTAGAATAAGACAAATTGAAGAGTTTCCGCAGTGGTTTAGCGAATGAAGAGGAACATCTCTTCAAGAGAATTGGGGGAATGCAATCCGGACCATTTGTTTGCGTTTAGCTCTTTCCGTGCAGGCAACTGTACGCGTTCGGAAGTGAATCTGGCTCATTGTGTGCTGCTTATGCTCAAGTTGAGCCGGGACTGATGTGATATCAGGCAGCATTGAGTTCGCTGCAAAATATGCAACAAGTAGCTTCGCCTTCTCTATTGCAGTGGTGACTAATCTGTCATCGATTATAACCGATGGAACGGGTGAAGAGACTGAGTTCTGAATGTTTTTCACGAATGCCCAGCAGTTTCTACTACCTGTGGGAGAGTGTAGTATTTTTTGTCTCACTCTCTGGTCATGCAAGAACTTGGCGCGTTGAATATGCGCATTGCAGTCATTTCTAGCTCTCCTGAATCTTTTCCGGTTTTCCTCATTATTGTTTGATTTATTCAACCGGATGCCCAATTCTTAGGCTTAATGGCTTCTCGACACCCGGAATCGAACCACATATTTGTCTGGGGTCTGATACTCTTTACCCTGTGTGGAATAAAGGTTCGCATGCCAAGTAGAATCATGTCGGTCAGTGTGTCCGCTATAGAGTTAACGTCGTTATTGAGGAAAATAAACCCCCCCAAAAAATTTGTTCAGATCTTCCCGGTTGGCTTTCTCGTAGAACCATACTGTTATTTTGGGAGTTTTCTTGTTAACTTTGCTGTTGGTTAGAGCAAACGTAGGTGACACGAGGCAGTGGTCTGAAGTGCCTAAAGGCGAAGAACCTTCAATTGTGTATTTGTTTAAGTGGAAGGCGAGAAACAGGTCCCGTGTGTTGGCGGAATGAGCGTCTATGCCTGGTACCCGTGTTGGCTCATTAACGAGTTAAGTTAAAGTATTTGAATCAGCAAAGAACTGGACAAATTGAACACCATGTGTTGTGTTCCGGAGTGAAGCAGCCACTGAGAGTAATGCACATTGAAATCACCCGCAATAACGATTTCAGTGTGCAGATATAGGGCCAAGATCAAGAATCAGGCAAAGCATTCTAGTTCGTTAAAGGATGCGTTTCTATCCAAGTGTGCGCTCCTGTAAAGAAAGCAGTAGTGTATGATATGCTTACGATCGTAAAGTTTTAACCACAAGAAATTAAATTCTGGATTGGAGCAGAGCCCATATTATGACAGACCCCGATGTGGAAAGAGGTACTAAGCTTTATCTAAGTTGTTTTTTTTACGTAGATTAAAATAGGAAATGTCTGTATTCGTTACTATCTGGGTTTCGCTAAGTGCAAGGATAGTTAGTTTCTGGTTAGAAACGTGGGCAGACACTGAGGAGAAATTAGATGTCAGGCCGCGAATGTTACAAAGTTCAATGCAAAATTCCCGTTCCATTGAAATGGCTCTACACAGAATCGCCTCGGGGAAGGATGAAAGTAAGGACAAGCAATAGATAAGCGAAAGCAACCGCTCCAGGTGTTATTCTAGTAGGTGCCCCACTAGATCCGTGCCGAAATCCAGAGCACATCTCTTCCATGACGAACATTATACCACTCAGACACCAAAAACTCTCCAAAGATTATAAATCGGTCGAGACTATCGCTGCCTGAAGTACGCAAACTGAGGTGCGAAAAAGAGGAAAACAAACACAGGGAATGGAAATGGTAGAGGGTTTTCCCACATGCATATCTTCGTGCTTTCCAGACCACTAAGACGCGTGTGTGGAGATTCGTTTGTTTACTTGGGATCGCCCAGATAGAAAACTTCACACTACACTCGAACGCGTGTATGGAGATTTTGCCAAACAAATTCGTTTTACGGTCCTGTGTCCTTCAATATCAATACAAGCTTGATCGATTGGTAGAGGAGTGTGACCCACGTGCCTGTGAGTACGTAGAGCGGAAGAGACTAGTGTGAATGGAACCTTTTGCTAGGCGACGAGGTGTTTAGTTCTACAGGAGTTTTTTGTGGGGTTCGCAGAATCACCACAAGTCCTTAACAATGGTTAATAAAGTCTTTGTTTTAAGATTAACAATCCGTCCACGCTTAGTTTTATAAAAACAGAATTCGATGATTGATTAGAAAGCCATTGAAGTACTGAAATTTTTAATAGCAGCTTTTTAATCGCTTCCGGTTGTTCACACCTCAATGTCACATTCCGTCAGAGCGACGATAAACTTATTGGCATACGCATATTATAAAAAAAAAACAAATGACTTAATTATAGAAAAAAAAAAACAAATGACTTGAACAAGGTTTTTCGAAACGAATACCAATCAATATGCAAACTGCTTTAAGCTCCATTAACGAAACGCATAACGCAGCTGGGGATCTGCGGGGTGTAGTTCGTATTTTATCATAAATTATTAAAGCGAAACGGCAGATAATACAATCCGACTATTGACCTACTCACATAACTCTGTTGAAAAAGTATCTGTTTGTGGATCGCATGTTACATTGCTATTTGACAGTTTTGTTATTACACTTCTGAATAATTAAATTATTAAAAAACACATTCCGCTATCTTCTGTAACTAGCATTTCCAAACCTAATCTTTTTTAACGCGAAATGCACACGTGAATGGAAAAAGTCCACCAAGCATTATTTTATTTACCACAGGTAATCGATATCATTACTACGATATACGTTTAGTATCCTTTCCTTTACATTCACAGCCAGTAATTTTCCGAAGAATTTACCTGTCGAATACAGAGAAAATTGGAATTTTTGCAGGACGCTTTGTTCTAAAGTACTTGATGTCCAATAGTTAGTGCGGAAACATGTTATCGTCGGACTTTGATTTTAAATGGGTGAATATTGCCCAGACAAGGTTGCACATATGGTATCGGATACACGCACCATGACAATACGATCTGGAAGCGAAGTACCAAAACATCTGAAACTGCCGCGTACTGATGTGAAACTACTACGTTAATTATTAGGGTAGGCTCTATTGGTTTATTTCTTCGATTTTCTTGCTGCTTTTCACTATTGTCTGTGCATCGCTCGCGTATCAGTTGGAAACGCCACACATATATCCAACTAGATAGTTTCATGCTTGTGTGGCTCGATTGAAGAAGAATTCTCTCTATTTGTCTATACGTTTGGTTGACAATTGTCGCAGAAAAGTATTTGGAGAGATAGGATACAGTCACCTTATTCAAGTACGCAACACAAGTGGACAATACGTGTAGAAAAGGGATACATTGGGTCAATTTTCTAATAGAGGGGTTTAAAATCTTATGGCTCGAATAAGATTCACTAGTCGTTTTTTTTTCCTATCAAAAACCTGCCGATCTGTTTTCGATGTATATGACTAAATATGCGAATTAAATTTCAAGGGGAATATACGTCTTCTAAATTTAAGAGTAAAAGACTTGATTTTAAGACACTTGCCGATTAGGAGAAAGTTATTTGACATAATCCAGTTGCCTAATAACTCTGTGAGTAAAGATATTTCGAGTTTTTATTAAATGAAGCGGGCGGTGAGGAAGAGATGCGATGTCATCGCCATTCGCTTCAGATCACTGAATTGGGTTAGCTAAATTTCCTCTAGCAAATCGCAGAACTGTCGAAACAGCTCCCAAATGAATTTGTGTGTAAATTAAATAATAAAATAATGTGAGCCGCACTTTTGAGGGCTGGCTTTCAAAAATTACTTTAAATCCACCCGTGATAATTTAGTGTGTTATTCTGACTGAATAATTTTCCAAAAGTATTACACATCTGTGACTCTTCATAACTCTCTCGGGAAGTTAAATACAGGTCTTAGGTCTAAGATTAGTAGACGCAACTTTATTCCACATAGAGTAAAGAGTAAAAGATGCGACATCGCAAGGTGGAAGGCTATTGATGCTAAGAGGTAAAAATGCTGGATGTATAAATTAAGCAACATCTATAGAAACTGAAGCAGCTTAAGTCTAGGAATGTCTGTCATTCGCACATTCAACTTGCAAAGTTTTTTTCACTACCAAAAAGTGTGACAAAATGTAGTATCTCTCCTGTAGATAGAAAATATTACTGGGCATTTGTAGATAACATTAAAAAGTTTATGTCCTTATTTACTTATCTGCTTATTCATATAATCGCTGTAATTGATGACAGACCTTCCCTCAATGCAGAGTCTATATATTCCAATACTCGCAGACAACACCTCCGATTATTCGTTGACAAGTTCTCTCCAGATATCCTCCTCCTCTCAGAAACGTGGCTTAAACCAAACTCCCGAGTATCTATCACTAATTATACACTTGTTTTTAATTCACGAACCACTGGACTTCGTGGAAGTACTGGAATTCTAATACACAAGAAATTTCAATTTTCCGAAATTAGGTTCACCAATATAAATAATATTGAGTACACGGCAATTAAAATCTTTTGCAAAAGCAACAAAATGCTTGTGCTGTCGTCTGTACACATTCACCCTTCTCGGGAACCAAACTTCCCTAGTTCCGACATCACTGAGACAATCCAACAGTCTCTACCTGCACCTTTCATAATAGGAGGAGAATGGAACGCTCGGCATACTTCATTTAACGACACTAAGTGCAATAAATACGATTGCCAACTTCTAGTACTCCTTCAGCTTCATCCATATACCTATGCGGACTGTCCATTCAACAATAGATTTTTTCCTAAAGTCCGTAGACGTCTACTCACCTAACCCCCCTACAGTACCCTTCGAATTGCCGTCCGATCGTGAGTCCATCCACACCACTGTCCAAATCCCTGCCCTCGAACCATGTTACTCATTCAATCCGATCCCGAATTTCTCCAGGACTAACTGGAAAAGAGTCAATAGAGACATTGCTGCCAGTTTTACAGACTATACTTTGCCAGAGACTTCAAACCTACTCCCTGCTGAAATTGATCAAGCAGCCTTAAGAATAGAGCAAATACTAAAAAAATGCCCTCTTCAGCAACATACCTACATCCATCCCTCATAATTACCTAGGAAAACCTTTACCCAACATCCTTACAAAACTGGTACGCGTAAAAAAACAGCTTAGACGAAAACTACATACCAGTTACTCCCCTTTTATTAAAAATCAAATCCAACTCTTGACTACCCTTATAAATGGACAACTAAAACAATTTGCCGACCAGGCTTACACGTCTACACTTAACAATATTAAACCCAATCGTGATTTATTCAAAAATATCAACAGACTAACGGGTCGAAAATACAAACCCCGAATCGATTATATTATCAACCCTACTAACAATCACCCAGTCCAATCAGATATTGACATAGCAAAGTGTCTAGCTAATCACTTTTATAAAATCCATCAACAAAACGACTCCCTCTCAGTCTCCAATTTTCAAGGTACTGTAAACGACTACATCTCACGCACAATGATCCCATCCTTCACCCCTTTCATCGCGGAATTCAACGAAACAAACAAAGCGTCTCATCCTCTGGATAATGCGACATTCCTAACAGCAGGCGAATTATCTGAATTTATAACATCATCATCATCATCGGCACTACAACCGGGAACCGGTCTTGGCCTTATTTAGCAAGTCCTGAGGCTTGTTAAATTTTCCATAATGATTTGTTTTTTCCGGGCAAGGTCATTAGTCTTGCGCCAGAGGCTCTCCGACGGGGAATCGAACCCCGGTCTCCCGCGTGACAGGCGGGTATACTAACCACTATTATTTTTTTTAAGTTTTTTTTATAGTTCTCAATTGATTTCGAATTTACACTTTCAAGATGCTCCTTATTTATCATACAATGGTTCCACATGCACCAATAAATTAATAAAATTTAACTGTTTTCTTGGAGATAATTAAACCGATTTTTCATGGCAAATGTAAAACTTTACGCGTAAGATTTAAAATGACGTCCAATTCCTGAGCAGACCAAAACGATGTGTCTGTACGCTCCTGTGGTTAAACCGACACGAAATAAAATTTTCCAGAGCGGCGGTGTGACCGACCGCGGTTGTGACTGTGTAACGACTGATCCCAATCAGGGATGAAAATTGGCATTTGGGATGTGCACCCGCCTATCGAGGTGAATAAACACTTTGGTTAATTCGATAGTCGATGGACTACAGAGAATGAGAGAACCGGAACAGTAAAGTGCAATGATCTCGAGGTGGATTTGGCTTTGCCGGTATGTACCAATGCAACTCTGAGGCTCACCCAGTGACCTAATTAGGATATTGTGGTGATCTCAGAGTGCAATGGACTCTAAAAAAGGGAAATGAGATGAGAATGGAAATTGGTTTGTAGCTATTCACCTGTATAAAGAGATCATTGATCCCCTGCGAATAGAGTGGCTGGGAGAAGTCAAAAGGACGCCGCTGATGCTTGGGAAATAACAGCGTGAGAACCAGACTCGAAGACGCTGAAATAACCCCAGCGGTTTTGCAATGATGCGACAACTTCGTCTGGTTAGACTGGGTTGTTGCTATTGATTTCCGGTGGAAATGTCATGGGTCAATAAAATAGTGTTGCCGTATGGTAAAAAAAGACAGAAAAAATTGTGCATTAACTGCATAGATCAATGACTTCTGGCCATGCTTCTTTTACAGGTAAATAGGTTGGTAGGAGGAATTGGGGTTGATGTGAAGCGCTGTTAGCGGTCGAAATAGGGCTGAAATAGTGGGTTGGTTCTCCATGTAGTATAGAGAACCCCCACACCACCTCATCAACAAGTACGTTGGCCCGAATAGAATCCCCTCTGTTCTTTTAAACAGATGTTCCTCTTCACTCGTTGCTCTATTGAAATTGTTAATTCCCAAATAGATGCAAGTCAGCAAATATCCGGCTAATTCTAAAAAAGGCCCACTCATCATTCTCCTTTTGTTATCATCCTTTGCACAAACTTTTTTCCGGCCTTGAATTACGAAGTGAATCACTAACTGTCCACTTTCGAAGTATCTGGAAAGAAACGACCTCTTTACTAACCATCAATATAGGTTTCATAGAAACATCTCCACGAGAAATCTGACGGATTCTCTTACCAGAAAATGTACCTGAGCGGTTGTAAATTGCGCTACCTGTAAATTATAGGCTATTATAAAGCAATTTTTTTATTTTTTTTTATTAGACTTCTCTCGGGAGAGGCGAACCTATAGCGCCAAGTGGGCGCCCCGAGATGCCATCAAATAACTGTTGCAGTTCTTTTTGAACAGTTGCAGGTTGTAACGCTCCGGGAACACTCGCGTGGGAAGGCAGTTCCACAGCTTCCCCGCTCTGTAACGGAACGAGTTCTGATACAGGGATGTTCGCGCCGAGTCCTCGATCAGGTGGATCGCTCGTCTCTGTACGCTCTCAAGTAGGTCGAGGGTATGCTTAGGAGCCGAACTCCAAACATGAGAGCAATATTCGAGCGCGGGTCTAATTTGGGATTTATATAGGAGAAGAAGTTGGGCCGGAATAAAATATTTCTTGGCTCTAAAAAGATAGCTCAGTTTTCCTGACGCTGACCTGGCGATGCTCGACACGTGTTTATGCCATGATACGTTCCCACAGCCCGTGACGCCGAGCAATTTCCAGCTTTTCCCAGCTTCGAGGGCCCGGACATTCACCATCAGCTGTGGAGCCGATGATCCACTTTTCTTTGTGAATGTTGTATATTGTGTCTTCGCTGCATTGAAGTCGACGAGAGTGGCCCTTCCCCACCGCAGGACCCTATCTAGATCCTTATTCAGAGAGGCAATCTGTCTACATCTCAGCTGCTGCGACGCAGCTGGACTAATCGACCGAACACTCGAAAAGGAGGATACGAGAGTACTATCATCCGTAAAACTGAACACTTTGTTATCCGTTGTCTCCAACAAATCATTTATCTGAAGCAAAAACAAGGTTGGAGCCAAAATAGAACCTTGGGGCACCGCCGAATTAACAGGAACTAGATCCGAAGACTCGCCGTCCACAACAACTCGGATCGATCGATTCTTGAGGAAGCTCCTCGTCCAGTCGCAAAACTGTTGGGAAAGTCCATATGAGCAAAGTTTGCTCAGCAATGCCCCGTGCCAAACGCGGTCAAAAGCTTTCGAGATATCAAATGCGACCAGCCTTGACTCACCATGCCGTTCAATCGCAGATGTCCATATATCGGTTATAAGTGTCACAAGGTCACTGTGGACCGCCTGCCACGGAATCCGTATTGACGATCATTCAGAAGTCCGTTGCACTCCAAATACTTAACCAACTCTGTATTGATGACTTTTTCCATTACCTTAGATAAAATAGACAGTAATGCTATCGGACGGTAATTTTGTGGGAGACACTTTTTTCCCGTCTTTGGGATTGGCTGAACTCGAGCGATTTTCCAGCAGGCAGGAAAGGTCCTCCGTGCATAAGATAAGCGGAAGAGTCTGCCAAGAACTGGCGATAGTTCTGGAGCACAGTTCTTAAGGGCTATTCCTGGTATTCCGTCCCGCCGGTTGCCTTCCTACAATCCAGTTCATGTAGAATGCGTTGAATAGTGCACGGGCGAAATCTCACATCCCGCATGGAAGACTGTTCCGGCGAGATCACAGGTGGCTCCAAAAGGCCGGGATCGAGGTTTGAATTCGCGGAAAATAAATTCGCGAACACATTAGCTTTGTCCTTTGAATTCGTGACTAGCGTCCCGCTGTCTGTCACCAACGGAGGGAATGAGGAGGAAGCAAAGTTACTGCTGACAGCCTTTGCCATTGACCAGAAGGAGCGCGAACCAGTTGGACACCGAAGGAGCTTATTGATCACCCTGTCGTTGTGAGCCTTCTTCGCGGAATCGCCTGGTTGCACGCGTTTCTAATTCTAACAAAATTCGTTCTGTTAACATCGGTGGGATTGGAGCGCCATTGCTTAAAAGCTCTATTTCTTGCTGCTGTAATCAGCTCGCATTTTTTATCAAACCAAGGTTTATCAGACGAACTACGTTTCATGGAATGTGGAATATACATCTCCATCCCCAGAAGAATAATCTCTGATACCGACTCCGCGCAAGCGTTAACATCGGAGTATCCGAAGCACACCTCCAAGCATGGAAAGGATGCGAAGAAATCTCGCATATCGTCCCAGTTAGCAGCCCCAAACTTCCATAGATGGCGAAGCTGCCTAGGCCGGATATTCGCTTGATATGCAAGTGCTTGCGCGGCAGATACCAAGCAGTGTATGAGTTTCCCAGTGACGCAGAAACCTCTACGGTATAAATACTGGGTTCGGATGTCAAAAACAGATCCAGGGTGTTCGCATAATCGCCTTGGGCATCCGGCACTCGCGTTGGCTCCCCCACGAGTTGAGTCAAGTTGTGGCTTACAGCAAACATTTCCGCCAGCCTCCCAGCCTCGTCGGTTCTGTTAGAATGTAACAACCAGTCGGAATTGTGCACATTAAAATCGCCAAGGACAACAATTTCAGAAGCTGGGTGGTTGATCTGTATCCAGTCGACGGTATATTAAAGATGTTCGAAAAATGTCACCGGTCGATCGTCATTCGGGGAGCGGTAAAGACAACAAAGGAATTTAACGGAATTCTTCAGAACGACCCTCAACCATATGATGTCCATATTATTGGGTTCCAACGCCCCCATCCTCTGGCAAGCCAGATTGGACCGCGCGAAAACGCAGACTCCGCCCTTAAAACGGAATCTCGAATGCAAGTCGTATCCTGAGCAACGTAGATATGTCGAATCAGTTATGTTACGCCTCTCTAACATGACAGGCTACATTCTCTGAACAGAGTCACTCGTAGTTTCTGGCCAGTTTACGATCATTCAGATGAAACTGCGAAATTAAAATAAAACAACATCAGAGCCACAGTAATTATTTCAATTTTTCTAAAAATGTCCATGACGTTGGTTTTTGTTATTATTCTATGGATAAAAGTCTGTTGGCTTTGGCCACTCAACGGCGGAACTCATTGTGTCGTCATGTTTTGTCGTACTTGACTGAATTTATAAATTTTCCAATTTATTAAGTAGTATTTTTAAATTTCCAAAACCCATCAAATAGTACTTTTTTATATTTCAAGTTTTTATCCCATATAATCCTTGCCATCATAAATGTCTGACAACGATTCGATTGCCATATACCCAATTCATTCGTTATTTGCACCGAGTTCGACACTCTGCCATGTTATTAAAATTACTTTCCTTTAGAGTTTCAATAGAAAAGATATCACCTTTTTGACTGCTTAATATAAGTAATTCTGGACGCTGTGTAATCTGTCTTCCATCAAACTAATGCCCGGTACTGTCATCATCATCATCATCATCATCATCGGCACTACAACCGGGAACCGGTCTTGGCCTTATTTAGCAAGTCCTGAGGCTTGTTAAATTTTCCATAATGATTTGTTTTTTTCCGGGCAAGGTCATTAGTCTTGCGCCAGAACTGCGCCCGGTACTGTCACCCGCTCTATTTCTCATTTTTATTTCTTATCCCATTATTTCCTCCTATTCCTATTACACCCACAACCTAATTCATTTGTGCTGATGACAGCACGTTGCGTTTCTCAAACCTTTTCAAACCTCATCAGGGTATAATAAACTCCTTATATTCCGATCTCAACAACACATACTAATGGAAAGTGTAGAGTTGAATTCAGTGCATCTAAAAACCAGTCTATCACAAGCAACTCCTTATGTAGACACACTACCAAATTTTGGCACTCGAATTAATTCCACTCTTTAAATTGGCAATAGATAAATGCATCCGGTTTTTCAACAGGAGCAAGAAACATTTTACACGAATACAATTTACACGGCGTATATTTGTCGTAAACTACAATTCAATTCCCCTACTTTCTCCAGGCTGAGGAGGCTCCAGATGCCATCGTAGTTCGTTAAACACGTTCAATGGCTTGTCTACAGAAAAATCACAAGTAACAGTCTATGAATATATATGCAATTTGACACTCTAGACGTATTTTTATTGTCTGCCTAGGGGTGAAAATCTGATGTGTTGTTGATTTGCTTTATCCTTGCCACAACTAGATCCCAACTTGCAATCGTTATCCCTCGCAGTCCATTGTTATTTGCTTTTCAAGCTAACAATAAAAGTGAATTTACTGTCTTTATGCAGTACGGGATAGATCTAAGTATCAAACCGCCACAACGATCCTTATGTTGCAAAAGCAATTCCTTTTGCCCAATTGAATACCTTTTTGCACGCGTTTGAGTAAAAAATGATAATAATAATCAAATGCTTGTCTCTTAAACGGAAACCTACTTAAACCAATGGATAAAACGACATGGATTTGGGTACAACATGAGATATTCAAAACGATAAAAACTAGCATAAGAATATTCAAAGATGGTTTGGGGAATTTGAATTTGTTGAAAAATGAAAACGTATAGCGTCGTGCAGCTCACGAAATATTTAAAATCTGTTATGAACTTTAAAGAGTTTAACCCTTTTAAAGGATGCATGACAGTCTCCCTCTTCGTCGTTCCACATCTTGTGTTTCCTAAATGAATGCGAGAGTTTTTAGAATTCCTAACAGGAATCCTGCCCAATTCGAAGTAATATAGATTTCAGTGCCTTTGTTGTATGTTCATGACATAAACGAGTAAAAACAAAATATTGGAAAGTTGCCAAACTCCTTATCACCGTTTGAACAAATGAAAGTGTCTAGCGTCTAAATAACCAATTGATTGTACTCCCTGTCATTCGCAAATCGAAGTGCAGTGTCATGGACCTCCAGCAAGCATGTAGTCACACCAGTTGCCCAGTTGATTATCAATCCTACCAAACGACACTCAATTGCTTCGATAACTGAATCGCATTAAGCTGAAGAATGTACCATAGAGTCACCCAACCCCAGTCGCAACGCTAAACACTCAAAAGGAAAAACACGACCGCCACTAAATTCAATTGATAAACACACGGCCTACAGTAAATTCCCTCGTGACTCCTTAAAACGATCAATCTGGACCCTGTTTGGTAACTTTCTTTGAATGCGAGATACACAATTGGCCTCGGCACCGTGCATAGATTTTAGACAAAAACAAAACTTACAAAAACAAGGCAACGAATAGATTGAAAAGAAATTATAACGCAAAACGCAGCGGGAACTTTCTGCCGTCGCTGGGTACATTGTAAATCGACCATAACAACCGTCTGGCTCAGTTGTGCAGATCAGATAAAACAATCCGAACGTTTGACGAGCAGAGCCATGAATTACCTCAGCTGAGACCGCAGCACCAGTTGCTGGACACCCTAGTGAACTTCATTACCTTCTAATACAAGAGTGTTAATGGGACTCGTGAATAATGACTTTTAAGTGGAAAATTCGTGATGAACCAATATTATCCTGTTTTAAGTTTCGAGGTATTAATATTCGTGTGGTACAAGTTGAGTTGCCTAAAAGTTGTGCATGATCTTAAAAGGCAGTGATATCGAATGACATCTTGAAAAGAATAACTCGCAATTAACACAGTGAAACGCCTCATGTGTCCTTGACTTTGATGGAATAACAGTGCATGAATTCTAATAACAAGATTAACAGCACCCGACCACCCCCCATATGCATGCCATAATGATAAACCTTGGTTTGGTTGGTAAATTCTTATGTAAGTGTGGTGTTCCAAATAAACATTCCTTTTGAGTGGCATGTAGCCTTTTTTGGGGTAATACATATATCTATAAGGGCGCTCTATGGTCAATTTTTGAAGTGTCGTATTTCATAGGAAAAGTCTTGTGTAGAATCTAAATAAGAAAGTAAGGCGTCCAGAAAAGTTAAGGTCAGAAGAGCAATCAGACTAACGCATCGATTACTCAAAATACAATGTAACGACTCCGGTTCCGTAAGGTTGAATGGCCTCTCGCTTGAAGTCATCTAACATGTCCATCCAGTAAGGGTATCCCACATGACTTTTCTTGCCATTCAACCAGTCGACTTAAAAGTATCTGCGCGTAATTAAAACGAAAGTGAAATTAACCGTAAAGTATCATAATCTGGTGTTGGTTTACTATTCGATCTTCGGTCGTTTCACGAATCTTACTAGACGTGAATAGTTCGATTATTTTAATGAAATGTTAATTAACACAACCAGCTTAGCTTTCATTACTGTCAATCCTCCTTTAACGCGATCTAATCAGCTGAATAAATTATTCGTGTAAGTGATGTGGATGATTTATATTAAATATTAAAGATTAGATAACGCCGGGACGCGACCAATTTAAGCAGAGACTTTTCCTAAGAACTTCCCAATTGAATTTTAAACTTGAATTCGTATTTTTCAAATCGCTAAAAAGCTGCGAGTGTGGTCCGACTAAGACGGCTTTTTAACTCCCGTGCGTAATCGTAGATTATAGAATCTGCAATTTCAAGAGAAGTTGGACGCACGTTTGCTTCTAATGACACGTATATTTATATGAGTCAAAAAACATTTCACATAATTATATTACATACTAGAGCCATACTTAAAAAAAAAACAATTATAGTTCTTAATCTGATCTATTGACAACGTGTCAACTCTCTGGGTTTATCAGCGATCGATGTACCATTCATGCTTCGGTTTTTTGTTTGTACATTGCTTTAAACTTTATATACTTTTACGAATAATTTCTCGGAAAGATCCTGCTAGCATGAGTATTTCCACAGCGTTACATTTTACAACTGTTCAAACAATTATCAACAACTATTTATTTGCATCCCAGAGCAAGTCTATAGTGCTGAGTCGGCGCTCTGGGATACTATTTTTTCTCGATCGGGTTCATCAGCTAGACTCCGAAGTTTGGTCCAGGATTACTCCCCACAAAATCACGGAGCTTATTGTTTCATGGAGTGATATTTCACCGGGTGGTTCGGCATTGGGGCCACTCGGTAATTGAGCCGAACTGCAGTAAAAGTTGTCGGTTGAACCTACATAGGCACAATCAAACGCATTACACATCCTCCTCATCAACTATTAAAGCTGAGAGCTGTAATGAAAAATCAAACTGAGTTAAAGACTATTTTGAAATATTATTATTGTTTCCTTTATTTCTGATGTTAGTTTTTGTTACATGTTTATATAATATTTGATTTATACGGGGTGCGTCAATTTAGACTAATTACTTTTAATTGTAGAATGTGCACGTACAAATAAACAATTTTTTTTTTTACAATCCAAACTCTCTGTAAAAACACCGTTTGGTTAAAATTGGAAGCTTTAGAAATGAATAAAAGAGTCAAACTTAGTAAGCATCAATCAGCCTTAGTAAGCACACCACATAAAACATAGTTGTGTGTAGATTCAACTTACGGCTGCCTGCAGTTGTGGCGCTTAGGTAATTCATGTTCATTGCATTCACCTGATTCTGTGAAATTCTCATGTTGTGGTACCTGAAATTTCAGAAATGTCGAACCAACATAAGGTGTAATTTCTTCGTTTAAATCAGAAAATGCGTTTCTATTTTGCAATCCTTATTTCGAATTTTAGTGTTCGAAGGTATTTATCATCATCATCATCGGCACTACAACCGGGGTCCGGTCTTGGCCTCATTTAGCAAGTCTCTCCACCGGTTTCTGGTCCTTATTCGAGACTTGTTAAATTGTCCATAATAATTTGTTTTTCCGGGCAAGGTTATTAGCTAACCTTTCTCTGTATGTCGCTGCATGCATTGGTTCATGGTCACAGGGACAAGGATCGTCCTGGCCTTCGCCGGGTTGAAAGCAGAGACTTTACCCAGTATGTTCGTCCCCATCCTCCCTAGAAGGTATTTATACCGACATAAAATTCCCAATTGCACTTACTGACTGCCCAATCAGTTGTATGTTGGAGATTTCGAAGTAAACAAATGAATTTCCATATATGTACGTCCAAAAAGTCGTGAACATATACTTTTTCTCTTTTTTTCTTTTTTGCTTACAGTACGTAGATGAAAATCTTTGAAAAATGCCGCTGGACTGATCCTATGAGAGTTTTACCGGCTAAAATTTCCTCCCGCCTGCACATAGTTCCGTTGGTTCTCCCTAGAACCGACTCGAAACATCGATGTCTGTACATCAGCCATGATTTATTTCCATCCAGGTTTCTGTCGCAGGTATCAAGGTGTGGTTCCTATTCTATTCGTGGAAGTACCCCACTTGACATGTAATGGCATTCTTTTTAGGTGCAGTCCATAATTTCAAATCCCATTCGCAGGCGATTCTCTTGCGAGGTAGTGCGTTAACCTCTTGCAAACCGGCGGGTTTTTTAACTGCGATGTTAAGTCCGACCACTTATCACGGCATCTTTGGGTGCTGCACACCTTTAAGAATGGCAGCACCTTATGACTCATTTATGTTCTACCATATCCAACCAGACGTTTATGCTCGACATAATATGAGCATCAATGTTCTCTAGATCATATAGGTGTTAACAGTCTTCTCGGTGTGCTCTCCGTAAACTGTTCTAGGCGCTTTTTTTTTACATTAACGCGCGCACAAAGGGGGATTTTGAAGTACCCTTAAAAGTCAGAGCAGGGCTCCTCGATAGTATAGTGGTTAGTATACCCGCCTGTCACCTGGGAGACCGGGGTTCGATTCCCCGTCGGGGAGCCCCTGGCGCAAGACTAATGACCTTGCCCAGAAAAAATAAATCATTATGGAAAATTTAACAAGCCTCAGGACTTGCTAAATAAGGCCAAGACCGGTTCCCGGTTGTAGTGCCGATGATGATGATTAAAAGTCAGAGCACAGTGCGAGAGGATGGAGAGGAAGTGGATAAGGAAATGAGGTGTCGATTATATTGGTTTTGAATGTCTGGACATCACATGAGGAGAAATTAAACTTACTCAAAAACGAGATCAGCCCTGGACCTGATTTACTCCCAGCTGAATTTTTAAAGAAATGTTCCTCTTCTCTTTCTCTCCCGATATCAAAGATATTCGATGTATCCCTTTCACAAGGTATCTTCCCTAGTATCTGGAAATCCTCCTATGTCACCCCCATACATAAAAAGGGACCTAAAAACGATATAAGCAACTACCGTCCCACCGCCAAACTGTCTTAAATCCCTAACCCGTTCAAAGGAATTCTTTACAACGCGTTATCTTTCCGTTGTAAATCCATCATCTCACCCAACCAGCATGGTTTCCTTTCGGGTAGGTCGACCACAACGAATCTGTTCGAGTTCTCATCCCATACTCTCCGTGCCTTAGAGAATGGCAACGAAGTCGATGTAATCACCACAGATTTCAGCAAGGCCTTTGACAAAATCTCCCATAATCTCATCCTTTTTAAGCTGCCTCCCCTAGGTTTCGAACCCCTATTGATCAAGTGGTTTTCCTCTTATCTGAAATATCGATCCTACCGTGTCAAATTCAGATCCTCCCTTTCCAATCCCTTTCTTCCCACGCCAGGGGCTCCGCAAGGCAGTCATCTTGGTCCCCATTATTAAATACTCATCCATCTCCCTCTAAGCGGACGACGCCAAACTCTACAAAACGATCATCTCTCCTCTCGACGCCTCACTTCTCCAAACGGCGCTCGACAGCTTCTCAACTTGGTGCCGTAATAACTGCCTTGAACGCAACGTTGTCAAATGTCACTCCATCACCTTCTCTTAGGTGCTTAGCTTCATCCCGCATATTGATGATATTATTCTTAAGGCCAACTCTGCCCTTGGGTTTGTGAAACGCTGGTCTAAAGAATTCTCTAATCCATACGTTTCCCGTTCTCTCTACATAGCCTTCGTCCGCCCCCTTCTTGAATACCCCAGTCAGGTCTGGTCTCCACACTATTCGTCCCATATTCGCAGAATCGAAAGCGTGCAACGTCGTTTTCCGCCTTTTACCTTTCGCGGGCTGAACTGGGTGTATCCCCGGATTCTCCCCCCATACACAAGCCGGCGCCATCTGATTAACCTCAACACACTTGAGGAGCGCAGAACTCATGCCGATATCCTTTTCATCCACTGTCTCCTTTCAGGCACAATCAACTGCCCAAGCCTGCTCCCCATCATTGCACATCACACTAACCCCCGTAACCTGCGAAACCCCCGTCTCTTCTATCGGCCCACCCGCCACACTTCTTACGGCTCTAATGAACCCATTTCACGAATGCTGAGGTCGGCTGACTCTTACCCTACCTCCTTCGATTTCCACTTTACATCTACCTTGCCACGCCCACCGTCTATCCCCTCACAACCCGTACACATTCCACCACATATGCCGTACACTGTTCGCTGTCTCACTTATGCCACATTTACCACCCCCACATACACTCGCTCTTCCCCAGCCTCCTACCTCCCCCACCACCAAGTCCTCTTCTCCTTCCTTGTTTTTTTTTTGTCATTGTTGTTTTTTTTTAATAATTTACCTTTTGCATTAATAACTACTTCAGTTTTTTTAGTTTTAAGTTAGTTTATAAGGATTATAGTTTTGTAAATACCTTGAATTAAGCCGAATAAATCAAAAATCATAAATCACAACGGCCAGGAAACAAATGATCAAGCAGAACATTCCACATTCGTGTGGTTCGGCTAAAGAATGGCTCTCTATGTTTATTTGTGCGCCTAAAGTCCACTTTCAACGTGAACTGATGCGCATTCACAGATTGACGGGTATCGCGGGTAAATGTCTGAAGGGGCGGAACACGTTCAGCAAGTTCAGTTGAGCAACGACCGTGGTAATACCTATAGAAAAGAGATAGGCATGATACGTTGCGTTGCCCTAGGAAAATACTCTGCCTATTGAATCTGGCTTGCATAACGATCATTAATACGATGATGCCGTTATTTGCATCTTATCTGGTATGATCACAACCCCCCCTTTTTTCCTTATTGGTGAAACATGCCAGTTTGGGGCATGTGGTGTAGAGGCTGCTGAAAATATCTAGTCTTTTAATTTAAACAGGCTCCGCTAATGGGATAAGCTATAAGCCATTCCTGTAGCAGGTCTGTGTTTGCGCGAAGAGAACAGCAGCGATTTTGGACACTTCGCTGTTACTGTTTTGCATTTTGCTACTGTTGTTGCCTTTTCGTCACTAGCCTCTAAGCACCGCCCGATGGGGTATTACTTAGTTCAAAACTAATGATATCTCTAAATTAATCAGTTATTTTCGGACCAGAACGTCTTAAATTTGCTTTAGCAGACTATATTCCTCAACTTTGTGGGAGCCGATGAATAACAGAGTGTAACAAAGTATAGTACGTTTGTTCCCTCTTTTTCGAGTGATCGACCGATTAGGGCATCAACGTCGCATTAGCCGAGATGCAGACATATCGACTCTTTGAATCGGGATCTGGATTAGATCCTGAAAAGAGGAACAATATATAATATTCACAAAGAAAAACGGATCATCGGTTCAACAGCTGATGATTAATGGCCAGGCCCTCGAATCTAGGGAAAGCATGAAATTGCTCAGCATCACGGTCTGTGAGAATGGATCGTGGTATAAACACGTGACGAACAGGTCCGCCTCTGAACCGAGTTATGTTTTTAGAGCCAAGAAATATTTTACTTCGGCCCAACTTTTTGTTCTGTATAAATCCCAAATTAGACCGGCGTTCGAATATTGCTCTCATGTTTGGAGCCCAGCTCCTAAACATACCCTCAACCTACTTGAGAGCATACAGAGACGAGCGATCCGCCTGGTCGGAGACACGTCGCAGACGTCGAGACTGCAGTCACTGTCACATCGAAGGCGCGTAACTGACCATTGTCCGTTTTAGAGATATTATCACGGGTATTGTTCTTTGGAGACTCGTGGTATTGTTCCGCGCGTTTCAGTTTATATGCGCTCCTCAAGACAACCCAACGGATTGCACCAGGTTGCGGTTCATCTCCCAACGGCGCAAACATCTCTGCATCAGAACTCGCCACTCACTATTCCTCACCAACATTGTGCTGGCAAAGGTTATGTCGATTTTAAACCGACCTCACCGGATTATAAAAGTATTCTCTACACCAGGGGTGGTCAACTCTACTCCCGTAATCGACTTATTATGCGTCCAGGTTTTCCGAAAAAATAAAATAATATTCTTATTATTTTTTTTCCGATCAATTTAACGATCCAGCTATTAAGCATATTTCTTGAAATTAGTTATTTATTAATTGAATCTTCAAATCAAATTTTCATCCATCTTATTTATTAAAATTAAATATCTTATTTCTTAACATTAAATAACTCTATATGTAATAAAATATAAGTCCTTAGCTCCACTACAAAGAAATTATTATTTAATTGAATTCTGTAGAGTTTTAGCGTGTGTTTTTACTTTGTGTTTTTTTTTTTTTTTCATTACTATTGGCCATTTTGCCATCTATAAAAACATAACTTTAACAATTAACATAAAATGTCTTTACATATTATTAGGCCCGCAATGTTCATGAAAATGTCTAAGTGCGCCATGCGTTCAAAAAGGTTGGCAATCCCTGCTCTACACAATCACTTAGTAGTACAACATCTAGAATGACAAGGGCTTCGAATAGTGTGTGGCCTCTGCTAATGGCTCTAGTACTTCCCCATTTTATGTAACATCTGAGTGATATGTTAGAATTACGATGTCCCCTGAGAGGGGACAGTGGGGTGCAAAGGCTTAAGGGATCTTTGTTTTGACTTCTTTAGTTAACCGGTCTGGGAAGCCTTCGAATTCCTCTATTCTCTAACTGCGGTGAAGTGAAGCAACAGCAGGAGTGAATATCCTATTCCTTGCGCCATATTCCTTAACCATATGTGAAAGAGAAAAGTGACTATAAAATGATTTGCGTCGTAGTCAACGGACTAGCAATCCTTGGCACTCGAATTAATTATACTTTTAATTGGTATAATCACATATATGAAGCTATGAAAAATGCTACCAAAGCTTAAGATGTGCAATAAATAATTAGCCCCATTCAACCTGGCCACAATTTACAAGGCATATGTTTATGCTAAATTGAAATGTAGCTCCCATATTTGGCAGACGAATCGTGCTGCCCGTGATCAATTGAAGCGAGCAGTTGTGAATTCAAGCGGGTCGTTTAATTTTGTCACTAGAGCAGAGACGTCCTGATCACAAATCATCAACATTGTAATATCTAGGCATTTAAGACCGATGTACATCGATGCTTCCTTTTCTCGATCTCTTCCTCTTTCGTTCGCCCTGTCGTTTAGTATTTAATCGTACTTTAAAATACCTCCTGCATATGGGTTTGATGTAAATTAAAAAAGGGGTAAATTTTGATTATTTAGAAAATTTCAGGCATGACAAAACCCAAAAGGAAAAATTATTTATTCTAATCTGCGACTTATACTTTAGTACGTTTTGTGATAAAAAAAGAACTAAAATATGACCTGCGACTATTAATCCAGGGTGGATCAACATCAACTGATTATTTTCTTAACAAGTTCCCACTGCACAAGTCATTCTACCACCCACAGAAATACCGGCTGGCTAAAACCATATTTTCGTGTAATATAGCTAAAGATATTCCCCTTCGTCATTCCATGAGTATTCGATAATATGCGAGTAATATTTAATTCAAAACTGAAAACGGCTTTGCAGATTTTGCCTCAAAAACAACACAGTCATGTTAGGTCTATATGTCAATAATAGCAATTGCCTATAAGGTTTTATAAAAATGTACATACAGTGCTGTGTACAATTATAGACTCAAACGTAAGTTTTCAGTGTTCTTAGAATGAGTAATAAACTTGTAAGACTAGTTTTGTGACAAAATATTGTCAACCGACACCAAAACAGGGAAAACCCTTTAATGGCTTATTTTCTTTTTTACCAGGAATTGTAATTAATTTTCGGAAAAACCCCAAATTTGACGTGGGAAAAAGTATAAACTCAAGACATTTATTTTGAAATATTTTGTATAACATTGTGGCAGCACTTCTCAAAAGAAATAAAATGTTAACAACCTTACCGGCCGACGAGCTGAATGAGGAGAGACTGCCGGTTAGGTAGTAGAAAAAGAAGAAAAGTCAGTCGATGACAAGGAGCGAGAAGAAAAAAGGTGTACGTTGATGCAATAAGTAGATGACGAGTGCTTTATTCGAAAATATATATTTATTCAATAGTGTCTGAAAATAACGAGTGTTTTATTGAGTTTAATGTATCTATTACTTTGATCTTACAAATATAATAATTTATTTAATATGGAATGCTTTGACATTACAATAGTGAATTATCTTCATGGTAGATTTGCAATAGGATTGTTTAAAGTGTTGTCCGGTATATTAATCCATGCATCAACAATTTTTTCTTTGAGTTATTCCGCGTTTTGAATTTCTGGCTTTTCCTGATCGTAAACTGCCCTTGCCAGGCTCCCCCACAGGTTCTCAAGGAGTCTATGTCTAGACTTAAAGCTGGCCACCGTAAAAGTTTAATTCCATGCTCTTGAATCCACACTGTTGTTGTTCGTGCTGTATGGATAGGAGCGTTGTCTATGGCATCTTCGCCCTCTGTTATGCTTATTAAAGGAAAAAGATGCTCTTCCAACATTTCTTGGCACTTTTTGGCGTCCAGAAATAAAAACAATTTCTGTTGTCAGATTTCCAACTGCCCACACTATAACTCCTCCTCTTCCTAAAGGCCTGCGGGAGATGATTTTCCTTTCTTTCCCGAGATCATGCTACTTGAAGCCGTCGGGGCTGTCCAGATTAAATTTTTTCCCATCACTGAAGATCACATGAGATCATATTTCACTATGTTGGATGTGTGTTTCAGCGAATTCAGTCCATGCTTCCTTATGTCGCTGTTTGAGTGGTGGTTTGCACAAGCACTTTCGATACCTCAAGTTGCTTAAGGCTATTGCCCATTTTCTAATGAGTCTAGAATCGCAGTCCAAATTAAAACGTCGAACCATTTGGGACGAAGAAACTTCTGTTTTGGACATTTCACGTAGAACGGCTCATTTTACCGTCGGCGAAAATGTTGTTGGTCTCACAGGTCGCTTATTTCTTCCGTAATTTTCAATACCGGCTTGTAGAAAATTCTACACTACACCTTGACAGCAATTTATTTTCCACTATTTTGTAAATCGACTATTCATTGTTTTTCAATGTCCGTTAATTATTTCGTATATTTAGAACTTTAAAAAAATCTGTTTATTATCACTCCAGAATGTCCGCACAGATTTTTAAGAACCAATACCAAGCTATGCGTTACAACCAAGCATGAAAAAAAGGTCTGACGTTATACTTTTTCCCAGCCGAAATTTGATTTTTTTTTCTGTAAATTAATTACAATTCCCGGTAACAAAGCAATTAAGCCATTAATGGGTTTTCTCCGAGTTGGTGTCGGTTGACAAACTAGTCATAAAAGTTCGTTACTCATTCCAAGAAAACTGAAAATTTACGTTTGAGTCTATAATTTTCTACAGCACTGCATATCAATGTGTATAATTTGATCTCCTATAGATCCACCAATCATAAATAGGAACTATGTCTCTGAAGCTCACTTGATATAGAAATTCGCTCAGTCAAAAAAGCGGTGCTCGTAAATTCGTTAACAATTGTTTTCAGACGTTTAAACAATATGACAAAAGGAATCAAACTCATATATTGCAAGTACTATGATGCTTTCGTTAGATGTCATCCCTTTTAATGAATCTGATAAACGAAGCTTCTAGCAAATGTTTCTGAAATGTTTGCTTTAAATATTTTTTTTTAATTTTGGAATCATTGGCGTTTTGGTTCCTCAAGTCAGTACACATACTGTTTACTTCGGTAAATTTGGTAAAATTATGAATCCTTGACCTAAATACAATATCATGTATTACGGAAATTGTAACTAAAAAAATGTTCTGGACTGCAATGAAATTTGTTTTATCATATTTACTTTAATTGTTTTGGATAGGAAAAAACTACGTGCGCCAATCATCAAACTAGTTAAAACACTTTTGTGTATGCTTTCTAAATTTGTCAGTTTTACGATTTGGTGTCTTATTTCGTCGTTAGCCACTTTAGTGACTACATTGTTAAAGAGGTTACGTCATTCAAGTGCCTGTTGTTTGATAAGTTACTGAGTTTTAAATGGAAAACATGTTTTTTGTTAAAACTATTGTCGCAGCATGCTTCGTTTAGCAGCATGCTGGGTTTCACCACATTTGCTGTTCTGTGAAGAATGCACCTATTTAAAGATTTTTCACTTCATCTTTTTTACCATCCCAATTTATAATTCATATTCCGTATAGTTCTTCTAGACGTTTATTCATTGTCGACTTTATGTTTGTAATCTAACAATAAAGCTCTATTACAACCTTTTAACATCCTGTACAACCACCATTTTTGTAAATATGTAGATGAGGGACTTCCCTCGTAAAAACCTATTCGGTACCTTCGGTTTCTAGGCAAATTCCAACTTTCCCACACCTGCACCGCAATCTCCACCCAGCATAAACATTTCCTACTACAGGGACATTTAATGCATACAACGCATTAGCTAAAATTCCTAAAAATAATTTTTTAATGTGCATATGCACCATGAATACCAAATCATTCGGCACCCTTTGTTATCATTTAAAATGCTATGTCGGACAGCTTATTTTTACAGCTGCAATAAACCGGTCCGCGATTCGTTTGTCCAATCGACAAACAATTCCCAATCATTATCATCGGAACTGAATCCTCTAGCATTTTCTAGTATAAACAAGAACTCGGTTCCCATACCAGTCGGAGATGCCATAAACCATATTCCTACGCATGTAAACATGCATAAGATCCAACTCATCGTTTGTGTTCCCACTAACAAACAATCTTCAATTTCTTTTTCAGCCGCAACTAATTACCCTGCATATACAAATGCAGGCAAGGGATTCGTTTCTTCCACCAATCCCATTAGCACCTTTTTCCCAACGTCTATTATAGCGACGATGCACAGCGTAAACATGACCCTCATTATCGAACGAAGCATTTGGTCGCTTCTTCCTTTGTCTTTGCCGCCTACCTGCTTCGTTGTTCCATTGCCTTCGAGCACGTGTAAACAACAGCGGATTTGAACGATCACACACATACCACCATGATCTCCATTACGAGATCTAGTTCTCTATTCCACCAAGAGAGACTTTATGTTTCTCTGGTGGTAGGTAAAAACGATATCCTTAGTGGAGACACAAACTTACCCCAAACGAAGGTTGAATCTTGGAGTCCATTTCCATCCGCCGACCGCCACGGTCATTGCCACTCCTGCTCCTCGTCGCGCGCCGAGGACGCGAAAATACCTGAAGTCGGGTCGTGAAAGGAAGTGTTTCAAGAAAATCAATTTAATAAGTTCAAGTGAAATGTAAAAACACTAACATATTTGATAATGGCTGGGAACAAATTAATAACAAAAGTGAAACAAAATAAAAATTAATTAAGGACAACTCGTGTTTTTACTTGCTCCTGGTGTGGACGTTGCGTCGTCGAGTTCAGTTTGTGCTTTTCCAGTTTACTTTCCCGCGGAACTTTATCTTTGTGATGCTGGTGGAAGGAAGTGAACCGAGTGCTCATGCCTTGCACAATTCTTCCTTCCCCAGAAACCTACCCAAGTGCCGAATACCCAAGGTGTTTATACGAACACCTTGGATCCGTTTTTGAAATCCAATCCGAGCGTTTATATCGTGGAAATTGCTGCGCCACTGATAAAGTCAGATCACTGCTTGGTATCGGTCGCCCCGAAACTTGCATTTCGAACGAATAACCGATCTAAGAAGCTTCGCCATGTGTGGAGATATGGGACTGCTACTTGGAACGATTAGCGAGATTTCTTCGCATCCGCGTCGGAGGTGTGCTTTGGAGACCCCGATGTTAACGCATTCGCGGAGTCGGTCACGGAGATTACTCTTCTCGTGATGGAGATTTACATTCCACATTCCACCAAGCGAAGTTCATCTGATAAACCTTGGTTAGAGAAAAAAATGCGAGCAGATTACAGCAGCAAAAAACAGAGTTTTTAAGTAATGGCGCTCCAACCCCACCGAGGTTAACAGAACGTATTTTCTTAGAATCAGAAACGCGTGCAACCAGACGATTAATACCGCAAAGAAGGCTTACAACAACAGAGTCACCAATACTCTTTCTTGAGTGCCGAACTGGTTCGCGTCGCTTCTGGTCAATGGCAAGGGCTGTCAGCAATAACTTCGCCCCCCCCCCCCCCCCCCCCCTCTTTTCCCCCGTTAGTGACGGTCAGTGGGACACTATTCACATATTCAAAAGGTAAGGCTAATGTGTTCGGGAATTTATTTTCCGCGAATTCAAACCTCGATGCTGGTCTTTTGCAGTCACCTACGATTGCGCCGGTAGGATCTTCGATGTGCGATGTGGGGTTCCACCCGCGTACTATTCAACGCATTCTACGGGGAATGTAAGAGGGCAACCGGCCCGGACGGAATACCAGCGGTAGTCCTTAAGACTTGTGCTCCAGAACTGTCGCCGGATCTTGCCAGGCTCTTCCGCTTATCTTATGCACGGAGGACATTTCCTAGCCACTGGAAAGTGGCTCGAGTTCAGGCAATCCTAAGGAAGGAGAAAAAGTGTCTCCCACAAAATTACCGACCGATAGCAATACTGTCAATGCTATATAAAGTGAAGGAAAGGGTCATCAATGCCGAGTTAATGAAACATTTGGAATGCAACGGACTTCTGAATGATCGTCAATACGGATTCCGTCGCGGGTACTGTATCTGTGTATCATCATCATCATCATCATCATCGGCACTACTACCGGGATCCGGTCTTGGCCTTATTTAACAAGTCTCTCCACCGGTATCTGGTCCTTATCCGAGACTTGTTAAATTGACCATAATAATTTGTTTCTCCGGGCAAGGTTATTAGCCTTGCGCCAGATATCTGTGTATAGAAGTGTTTATTTGGGGCCAACGACACCAAAAGTATTTTTGTATATCGTAATGGGTTCGTCTCTACACATTCGTTTACTCGTTTGATTATCCCGTAAAAAATTTTAATTTTTTGTGCCATTTTAAAGTTTTTCTACCTAGAATAGTGAGAGTAATCAGGTCGTGAAGATTATGATGGGCCGGATATGTGGCCCGTATGGGCAACGATAGGACTAGGCGTAGAATTCTTGACGATAGATCAACGGGAAAGAGAACGGCAGGACGCCCGCGACGGAGATGGGAGGGCAATGTTAGGTTTGAATCTGATCAGATGGGCCTATTTTGCCTGGAAGCAGAGTGCACTTCCTACAGGCCAATAAATAGTATAATATTATAAAGTTTTTCTAGATGTGTGTACCTAAGCTCTTTGATTTCATTTTTTGTTTTTGTATTTCAAATTGTATACATCTTCGCAGGTTTACTGAAGAGTAATTTTCTAAATTTATCAACCTAAAATGAACCATACTGCGGAATTTGGTTTGTGTGTCCAGTTGGTACGAATGAGGCCCCAATTTGGAGGCAGTAGTTTTGCGTGTTACAACTGCTCTCCACTAATAAGTTGCATGTAAAAGAAGCAAAAACATACAACGCATTGTTGATATGACGATGTCTAAATGACTTATAATTTAGTGCTCCTTAAGTAGATATTTGTGATGAGCAACTAAATTACTAATAGTTGCTTATCAACGTAATATAAAGCAAGCCTGTTAACTAACTGGATCAAAGTCACCAGAGCTATATTTCAACGAGCGCTTGCGTAAACTTCATCCCTCGCGATTAATCGGCAGTCTATCATTTTTATGAACAATAAACTGAAACAAAGAGACAATAAAAGCGTTTAATTTCAGGGCCTATTACCACTATGATACTCATTGGTAAACGTGAATCTCTCACTAATATTCTCCGTGTTGTAATTTTCGCTATTTCAAAGGAACAACTTATAAGAGTACAAATGAAACACTCAAGCATTTCAATCCCGACATTATTCAACTAACGTAAGCTGCTACATGAAACCTCCTCTAAACATCAGTTACATTATGATAATGAATAGGTGCTCATCTTACCAAGATGCCAAGATAATTAATTGGGAAACGCCCGTCTACAGCAGAAGAAGTTGCGCATCTTTCGCAAGTTGTAAATCGGCGGCATATAAATATTCGAACGGTGCTGCCACTGACACGAATTTATCACAGCACCAGTATTCAGGCCACAAGTGATTTATTGAGTTATCAAAAAGATTTTGATGATCTACAAGCACATTGGTTATTTCCATTGTCTTAGGATGGTAGACAATACAACCCTTACGTATTATATACAATTCATTGTAGTAACCTTTCGATTAGCTAATTCACTAATCGCCCCAGATTAATTTCTTGGATTATTAAGTCAGCTTACTTTCGATTGCTTTCATATAAATAAATTTAAGTGGTTCAGGGTTCACGGTGGGTCAAATTTCCTTTTCATATATTTAACGTACCCAATGTTGGTATTCTGATTGCCTCGTCTTGGCCCAATTCATACGATAAATCTAATATCAGCGAATATCATATACAGATTTTGTGAACTTTGATAGTTAGAAATGTCGCCATGAGCTTTGACAAATTCTTACAATTCAATAGATAGAGACGATTTACAGCAATCTATTTAAAACATTTGCTTTGTAGTAAGTGTGGGAACTCCTTTATTTGACTTCTCAACCTATATTAACAGATATAGTCGATATCGACAGTATGGGGGTATACGATGGGGTGTGCCAAAGTATGGCACGTATTCCTTATATCTCCCAACGATGTTGCGCGGTTGCGAGAATAGTCCACCCAGGATAACTGGAACTTTAAATAACACTCTGGTGTTTGTTTGTTTGATAACAATTTCCTTTTTATTTGATTTTGTCGAACACTCTCATATTGTGTTTTTAAATTTGATTGCCGTCTTTCCTGCAGGAGTACTTCGGAGTACGATTTCAAAGTAGCGTTTTGCAAATGTAAATACGTTTGTTTAATTTCAAGGACTTCACAAAAATTGCAACTAATTAAAACAGTTAGTAATAATGCAATTACACTAGCACCGTATACATTCGCCATTTTTCATCGGTATAATTACTATTTAGGTCTCTAGACTTTACACTTCTTCTGTGAATCTCTGCGGACAAGCGTGTGCATAAGCATGCACACGCGGCGGCGGTTAGCGACACAACCTCTCTCCGGTAATCACGTTAATCGACTATCTGAAAAGGGAAGAAATTGGATACCACCAAAAAAGAACATACTTCTGCTCTCTCACTGCCACGTTCTTCGATGTGTGGTAGGTTACGTCGGTAAACTGATGATCGAAGAGAGCGGGACAATGAGAGAACAGAAACACGCTGTACGATTATCTTGGGGTGGATTTGGTTGTATGTGCATGAATCAATGTAGTTCTGAGCGGAACCCATTGACCTGATTCGCTAGTATGGTGAGTTCAGTGTACATTGATCCATACGAAGACGGAACTGAGAAAGAGAGGAGAATTAAGCTGATGACATTCACCTGCAAAAAGAGAGCATTGATCCCCAGCGAATGAAGCGTCTGGAGAAAAGCCGAAGTAACGCTAGGGAAATATTATCACGTGATTCAATCGAATGTTTTGATAAATTTCCCCAGCGGATCTGCAATGATGCGACAACTTCGTCCGGCTGGATTTGGTTGTCGCTAATCGACATGGACACGAGTTGCCGTATGGCAAAAAAGGTAAGCTAAACTCATTTATGCATTGTCTGCGTGGTACAATGAGTTTAGCTATGTGTCCTTGGTGGAAACAAGCTTTGCAGGTGAACAGGTAAGGAGGGGGAAATGGGGTTGATTTGACGCGCTGTAAGGCGGTCGAAATTAGGTAGGAATTGTGGTTGGAATTGTGTGTTGTTTCTCATATAGAATAGAGAAACCCCCACAACAGGACCCAATACCGCCGAAGAAAAGTGCAGTTAGCATTACACGGTAGTGTTCACCATGCACCAAAAACAGAATTTTAGGCATCATTTCCAAACAAAAGATCCAAAGATCCATCCATCAAAATAATGCACACCATGCAATGACATTTCGTGGATGCGTAGGCTTTTCGACAATCGTCCTTAGGTTTTCATGAGCCCAAATTCTGCCTGTTTAAAAAGCCCTTAAAATGAAAATAGACTTCATCAGGAAGTTTATGATATTTGATTATGAATATATTAAAATATTTTATGAAAAATCGGCATCAATTTGTCTTTGTTTGTGTATCCAATTGGCGAAGACACGGCACTTAAAATGGTCAGCAGACTTCAGTTCTTAAGTTAACTGAATCGAATGTGTAAGCATATAGGGCCGAAGATAAAACGAAAATAAAAAATGTTGCAAAAATGAAATGAAAAAGAGCCGAATCCTTTCTCAAAATTCGATGTTATGCGGTCGGGGAGAGATTAAATTTCTGAGCATGATGACGAATCGAGGAGTTTGGATTCCCGGACACATTCGCGCGTACCGATCCATTTTCTATAAGTTGTGCAATAATTTTTGCTATTGTTCTATTACGTTGACCAAACAAATCAGACAATGTGCAAAATTTATTTTTATTTGTGTGCACATTTTCGTAATAGATTTCAATAATGGTAACATGTCCTGGAGTTGTTCATCATCCCATAATTAATAATGCTAAAGACTGGATTATCAAATAAACAAATTAGTGTCAAAAATCTTTTGACGCTTAGAATCCATTCACCTTTTTCCACAGTCCCATATTTCCAACTAACCGAAATGCAACTTTATAATATGATGCGGATTATTAAAAAAAACCGGCGTATTGTCAATCCAATTAGGGAACACCAGTATTTCTAGACCACCATGTCTCCTTCTTTGTTTCATACACAATATTTATTCATTGAATATGGTCATAAAAAAAGAGAGTTTTTGTGGTGTTTTGGAAATTTAAATCCTCTAATTGTGTTGCTGATTCACTCATGTCGCTATTTACTTTTCATATATTCACCATATTATTTTTGTGTCCCAAAGTTTTCTTTTTTTTCTCGTCTGGTATGATTCCTTTCACTCCACTGTCCACTGCTTCGACTTCTGGATGGTTCGTTTTACTTGTTGGCATCACAGCCATCCTTCTTATATGGGTTATAATTTTGCTTAATTTTATGCTACCTTTTAGGCTCATATCATCATCATCATCATCGGCACTACAACCGGGAGCCGGTCTTGGCCTTATATTTAGCAAGTCCTGAGGCTTGTTAAATTTTCCATAATGATTTATTTTTTCTGGGCAAGGTCATTAGTCTTGCGCCAGAAGGCTCATATATCATCGGATATATCTTTTAGGACAATCAAAGCCTTAGGAAGTATGTGTAAACTAATATAGCGAATTTCGACGGTATTTATTAAAATAGAGTTTAACTAATTGAAGCAAGACGTTTACTAATTTTGTAGGTTCATTACAACGTTGTTAATACGCCCGCCGCCTCCCCTGCACACGAGCAAAACGCAAGTCCCAAATTCAATGAACATTGCGATCATTTAATCTCTGTCCGGTGAATACGTAATGTGGGGAATTTATCCTTTCACCAAAGTTCTCGTGAACCGATTTCGTCACCGAACAGATGAGGCATCATCTATTAATATTAATCTGTTTCTTTGGATCAATAGATCAGTGGTTCAGGTTGTGTCTGATTCATTGTGTGCCCACCGCGATTGCGGTGCTCAATCTGTAACGCACCACAATTGCGCTGTGGTGCTCTGTAGACTTTTACTTTTCCTTCTGCACACAGACTGGAAAGTTAAATGACCTTAAAATATCAAACCCACAATAATATCCGCATAAAGCCGACAATGAGTGTGCAATTAATCCGACAAGACCCTAGATATTCCGATTATAAAACCACGTTGTGTTACTGTGGTTGCATCCACGGCGCTATATTCACCGCTATTTTCTTAAGTGTGGTACTCGCACCCTGAGAGAGCACCAATACCCCCAGGTGCCCCCCATTCACTAAACATCCCGTCTTTAACATCTTTAAAGTAATTAAAAGAAATGGTAATCGTTATATTTGTAGCCGTGTTGCTTTGTTGTGGTTTCTGTTTGTGGCGTGAGGTATGACTACACTTTAGCATTTAAGCAAACGGCACACGCCGCTTACATATACAAAGATAGCACTCATATGAATTTCATCCATAAATTCGTTCGATTTCAGCGAACAAGAAAGCCAAGCTTCTCAATGGATCTTCGAGCGTGCAGTCTACTTCTTCAGCTACATTCGAGGCCTCGTACCAGCAGCAGCACCATAGCCATCACACGTCTGGAATCGGGACAATATCGCAAACCTACAGTTGCACGGAAAGCGAATACAACGATCAGCAGTGTAATTATTCGTCGTCAGGATACGATCGTGCCAGTGTCAGTAGCCGTCCAAATGGTCCGAACCTAGTGAACAAACAGTTAGTGCTACCATTCGTGCCACCTAGTTTCCCGAACAATTCCCAAGATGGTGTCACGCATCTAATAAAGCCCTCGGAGTATCTTAAAAGCATCAGTGATAAGAGATCCTGCACATCATCTGCAAGGTAAGTTTTGTGGTTAAAGGGTTACTAACACTCGTTGTTGTCCAGCGCAGTGACCTAGATAGTTAAGTAGTGTGTGTTTATGTTAATAGCGCAGTGGTTCTTGGTAGACGCAGTAGGCCGTAACTGGTCTAATTAGAAGAATAGAGTCGATGGACAACGGTCTGCGTTTTCGACCTATATAATCGTCAATGATCATCAGATTCGACGGTTCTTAATCATATTTTACGAACCCAGATGCATGAATTTAAATGTAGTTGTGTGTGTAAAACTAGTGGTATATTCTTTAAAAGTCGTCTGTAAGTGACAAATCGCTTTTCAACAAAATTGTTAAAACAAGATATTACTCACCTATTCCGTTAGTTCCCATATATCCTTTGACCACTTTGAAAATACATAATATGAAGTCAAAATATCCAGCAAGCTGTTAAAACATTGCTTACCATGTTGTTGCTTTCTGGAGTCAAAACTTCAGTCAACTCTCATGTGATTTTTATTATTATTATTGGAAATATATACTATAGGGTTTCCAATAGGGGCTTGACAACTTTTTTTCGGTAGTAAATTTTTATAATTTGCAGAAGTTGTTCGTTCGTGTACTTAAGCATGATGAAAATGTTGAGTTTACTGAATAAATTGACAGTGACAGTTTGATGATTAGTGAAAGGGTGCGTTCACAAATTAAATTCAAAGTTGTCAAGTCCCTATTGAAAAACCCGATACATATGTTAGTTTGGTGATCAGATTTGCTTTATTTATTTCTCTAGAGGTCTTATAATCATTTTATAAGATTTGTTCTTAACTAATCTATTAACTGTTCACGAGTACTTATATTCACACGACTTTAGGATATTTTCTTCATTAATAATAACAGAGTTGCTTTTCAGATTTTCGGTTAGACTTCTCGAAAATTTTGATTTGAGAAATCAGTAATGTTCTGGTCATTTTAGAAACACGAATGACAAGAATTGTATATAGATAATCAGAATCTATGTGCTCCATATCGTCAACCTTGTGCCCTCGAATATCGTAAAATTTTCACCGATCACTAATTATAAAAACAGAGAAGTGCAGCTCTAGCTATACAGTGATAATCCCCCACAGTACTTTTCATACCAGCTATATAGAAAAGACCTCGATTGTTGTTACATTCAAAAACATCATCGATTTCTCCTTTCTTATCTTCTCCCTTTTTTCCGCTCGCTTTTGACATTTGTGGATACTAAAAGTTGTGGGTGAATTGCGACAGTAATTTATGAATTTAATACTGATGAGTGGGTCCCTTATCCAGAAGAGCTAGAACTCAGATCAGTCCTTTCGGTCCCCACAGTTCGACTGGCACCATTTTCAAAATGCTTTCTGATACTGCCAGGTTGAAGTAACTAATTCCGTGCTCAGCTCCTGTTGTGCGTTACTTGAATGAAGCAAGCTATAGTGTTGCTTGTTGACTGTTCCATGTGATATTGTGGATGAAGGAACATGAAGGTGAAGGATAGTGTGATGCCATTTTGAACATTTCCCACAAGTTTGCGGTTTGCATCTTTTAAATCGATACATGACACTTCAAGCAGAGCTCTAAGCTCCAATTTGCTGATTATACTGACCTTCTTAAAGTGGTAGCATTTAAAAACCAATGCCCTTCGTGTGATACGTCGCCCATCATTTTCCTCTGTTTCTGAGGTCTCACTTTCTTTAACGGTGTAGACTGCTCTCCTTACTGAGTTGTGTTTCTCTTCAGATCAAGCATGATGCCACTAGTTTTTCGTCGACTCCTATAATCTTGAGGCAAAACAAATAGATACTCCTTCTCTTTCCTTGAAGTTGTTGAAAACACATGTTCTGCTGAGACACTTCTTCCCCTTGGTGACTGTGTTGAGACATGGTACATTTCCTTCACTGCGTAGAATTATCTATGTCTCTCCTAGTGATGTGATGGTGGTGACTGACTTCCTTACGTGGCTAGAGAACGTACATACATTAGCCGGCGCTTCTATGATTCTTAAGCTTGGTCAATTCTGTCCATACCAATGCTCCCCATCTTTCAAAGTGTGTCTCTAATCTTTTCACCGCCTTCTTGGCATCTTCGGCGATAAATAGGAAACCCTCTATCGCCCTTCTTCTGCGCTAGAGTAAAATTGGACAATGTAGTACCAAAGGTCCTCCGAAATGCCAACCATTCTTCACTGGCATAGTTAAAGTATAGTAACTCAATTTCCTACCTCGGATGATTTTTGGGCTATAGCTCGAGCCAAGTTGTGAATACACTCTTCCTTTCATTTTATAATTATTTTTTATTCTTTTTCTTCTTAGATTATTGACTTACTTACTAGATCAAAAATGCGTAAACTCTAGCTTATATTTGGTAAATCTTAGCTTACTGATCCTATTTGCCTTGTCAGCCCCTCTCCCTCTCGAAGATCATCATCATCATCATCATCATCATCATCCGCACTACAACCGGGATCCGATCTTGGCCTTATTTAGCAAGTCTCTCCCTCGGTCTCGATTTCGGGCCGATGTTTGGCATCCCGCGCAATGGCCGTCCTGGTATACGTAATCCCTTCATCGCAGACAAGGTTTGCCGTTCTGCCTCCTTCCATACATCCTCCCACAAAGGACTTTCCGGACAGGCTCCTCTTCGCTCATTGGAGCTAGGTGTCCCACTCACCGGAGTCTACCGAGCTTGATTTTTCTTACAACATTAGCTTCAAGGTAGATCGCGTACAACACATAGTTGTAGCGTGTCCGGAATCATCCCCCCTCACATACGGGGCCGACAATTCTCCTTAAGACATTTTCTCTCGAACGCGGCTAAGAGTTCAGAGTGCCTTTTATTGAGCACCCAGGTCTCGGATCCCCACATGAGTACTGGTAAGACCATGGTCTTGTACAGTAGTAACTTGGATGTTCTGGATAAATTTTGAGATTTAAAGAGCCTTGATAGACCATAGTAGGCTTTGTTGGATTTGATCAGCCGTTCGCGTATTTCTTCTTCCATATTGTTATCGGCTGATACTATTGACCCAAGGTAGTTAAAGGCACTACTTCAAATTTCTACCGATGATGTGGATGTCATCTACGTAGGCAAGTATCTGACTGCACTTGGTGATAATAGTCCCTCTAGTTGTGACGCCAGAGTCACGAATTTTTTTCTCCAACGCCAGGTTGAAGAGGAGACAGGCCAGACCATCCCCTTGTCGGAGTCCATTAAAGATGTTTATTGGTTTGGACAGCAAACCCGGTATTTTTAATTGACTAGTTACGTTGGTCATGGTCAACCTACAAAGTCGTCCCAATTTGTTTGGAATGCCGAACTCTCTCATGGCATTATATAGTTCTACCCTGGCTATGCTGTCGTGGGCGGCCTTAAAGTCTATGAATAGATGATATAATAGAATCTTAAATTCCAGACATTTTTCCATCGCCTGCCTAAGGGTGAATATCTGATCAATCGCTGATTTGCCTGGGATGAAGCCACACTGATATTGACCAATGATGACTTTAGCATGGGGTAGGATAGAGGAGAGTATCTTATAGGCGGTACTCACCAATGTTATATCCCTATAGTTGCTGCACACTGTGATATCTCCCTTCTTATGTATGGGGCAAATTATTCCGCGACGCCAATCTTCCGGCATCTCCTCTTGCTCCCATACGTGCACCACGATCTCATGAATTGCGTGATGTAACGCTGTCCCTCCTTGTTCGATCAGCTCAGTTGATATGCCATCATGTGTCGGTTCCGCCAAATCCCACGGTTTACCTTCCTGAAAAACCCCCATAATCATCACCCAAGACGCTCAAGTCCTCGCCAATGCATTCGCATTCGGCACCTAAAAATGCTGCACGCATTTAAGAGATCAAATCTATGATCTTTAAGTTCCTGTAAAGAAAACTTACATTCATGCATTCTCTTCGCATACCACTGCTCCTTAAGATTTCTTTATTAGCTTACCAGGAATTTCCAATCAATTTCGGCATCTACGTCGCCAGCCAAATTTCCTTAGATGAATTCCGGTAAACAAAATAATTTAATTTACATACATTGTAACCTTCATGATAGGGATCATAAATACTGCGCCGTCTATTTTTCCAGCCGCGCCATGTGTACAACAATGTTCCCTACATACACATTGGCTGGCGACTTACACCCTAGGGACCAAAGCAAATACGCATTCCGCGTCTCTTGCATCAATTAAATCCTACAGCATATTTAAATGCAAATAGGAACTCAATACCTACCCTTACTAGTGATGCCATTAACACATTTCCCATTGTGTAAATAGAAAAACCATTAGCGCTTCTTCCTAATGGCGATACATTTACCTACGCATCCGCACCACAGCATAGACACAGGTCATAAATCTCTTTTATCCTACATAGTTCTGGATCCGTTTCCCAGTAAGCTTTCTATATAAACAAAGATCTGACGATTCTTTTCTCTTGATCAACGATTGAATATCGTTGAGTCGAATTTCATCCGCTGGCCGCCATGGTCATGCTAACTCCCGCGCTCCGGTGGACCAGGGGACGCGTACATACCGGAATATACCTCGGAGTCAGTGTCGTATAATAAGAGTAGTTGTACGGGAAATAATTAAAACCAATGTGTGTGTCGTGATTTCGGTGAAGCTGCAACCATTATTATGTTTAAAAGAACGATCTAACTAAATTAAATAAACAGTGCTCCTGAACGTTAATAATAACAAACCTGTGTGTCGGTGTTTTATTTCTCGCGGCCGGCATTTGCGTGTCTTGATGCATTTTGTACTTAATCCTTGACACTTCGGTTTGGCGGAACATTGTTGGACAGTGAAGTGTATGATGGAGGAGGAAGTGAATCAAGTACCCATGCTGGTACATACTTCCTCCCCACAGAACTTCTGCGCCTGGTGTGAACCTCGCTCTCTACTTTTCTCTATTTCACAGACAAGGTTTTTTCCCAGGCACTTTTCTCTTGTCTGTGAAGTCTTTTTCCAGAATTTCTGAGCTCTTTGTATTTCTCCTCGCATACCCGCGTCCTATGAAACTGTTGCATTCCCCGGTATGCAGAATTCTTACGTTTAGTCGCTAGTTTGCACTCATCATCAAACCAGTCGCTCCGATCTCTATGACTACTGCCTAAGATGGAGTTGGCAGTACT
The DNA here is from genome assembly GCA_963931805.1 of Microdon myrmicae. Taxonomy (NCBI): domain Eukaryota; kingdom Metazoa; phylum Arthropoda; class Insecta; order Diptera; family Syrphidae; genus Microdon; species Microdon myrmicae. The sequence continues at coordinate 5,351,836 of OZ007502.1, forward strand.
AATGACAGTATTCTTAGGCTGTGTCCATTTCTCTTCTACGCCCGGCACTTTGGCCCAAGGACTTACTCTCCCTCCATCGAGCTCTTCGAGGCCGAGTGTTAACATATGACCAAAGGTGTTACTGGTGTTCTCAACGCGTAAGGCAGCTGTGTTGATTCGAACCTGATCCGCGGGTGCAATACGTCTCGGTAAGGCAATCCGCACTCGGAAAACTATACCAGCAAGATGGTGATCAGAGTTTGGCACCTCGGTACGTTCGTATCGTCATCGGGTTCGAGGATTGGCGGCGATCTATCAACACGTGGTCAATTTGGTTGCGAGTGGCTCCATCACGTGATACCCAGATGGCTTTGTGGATATATTTACGCGGAAACCTGGTACTCGCAACGACCAAGTTTTTTTATGCTGCCAGTTCGATGACTCGTAGTCCATTGTCATTAGTGCTCTTATGCAAACTATGGGAACCCGCGTAGTGTCTGAAAACCGGCTGCTGGCCTATTTTCGCATTCAAATCACCATAAACGATATTCACATTGTATCCTGGCAGGCATTGAGGGCCCGTCCGACATTCTCGTAGAATTCTTCTTTTTCGTCGTCAGAGGACTCTGTAGGTCCGTGAACGTTTATGAGGCTTATGAAAAAAACTTGCCTCGCACGCGAAGAGTGCACAGCCTTTCGTTTATTGCATTAAAGCCGATAATGGCAGGCTTCAGTTTTTGGATGACTAGAAAGCTTACCCCGAGCACATGGTGTTTTGCATGACAGCTGAAATAAATGTATACTCGTGTCTTTAAGTAACACCATTCCCTGTCCATCTTATTTCTTGTAATGCTGTTATGTCAGCCTTATATTCGGACAGGGCATCGGCTAGCTGTTGTGCAGCTCGAGTCCTGTATAGTGTCCGAACATTCCATGAGAAAATTCTCAAATCGTTTAGCCATTTTCGTTTCCGTGGTTGTCGTCGTGTATCCGGCCCATATCCGTGGCTTGTTAAATATGCCATAATAGTTTGTTTTTCGGGCAAGGTTATTAGCCTTGCGCCAACCTTTCTCAGGATGTCGCTGCATGCATTGGTTCACTAACTGGCAGGTGCCAAATTAGCTATCCGGGGGTGCCACGTGGAAACTGTCTGTCAACTTGGATTGAACAGAGACAAGGGTCGTCTTGGCCTTCGCCGGGTTAAAAGCAATCAGTGACTTTGCCCTGGATGTTCGATCCGGTGCACCGTAGGATTGAGCTGAATTATGTTTAAAATGGTTTAGGGATTTTCGACATCAATCGCGCCACCACAAAAACAGGAACAGTATTTATACTGTATATAGTAGTGGTCGCAGTCACCGTGTGAGCGCTCTATCCGCGTGTAGGAGTACTATTTGGTGCTAAGAGATTACTATGTTAATTGCGGTGGTATATGACTTTGATGATTTATTTTTCGACATTTCTCTTGGTACAACATTGTGGTTTTGAGTATTCGTACGTGTCATGAAGTCGCCACTACTTATTATATCCCTGCTGTGTTTTTAGAACTTTTGCCAGCACATGTGCAACATACGTTATACTGATGTGACTACTCTTGACAGGACAGTTCCCCTACTATATCCCGGTTCATGAGCGTCTCGCAATACTCCGAGGATTCCGACCTGTACTTAACATTTTCCACACGCTTTGGACTACTATCTTCTTCAGGATTTTTTCCATTGTATCCAAGAAGCATATGGGACCAAACCTTGATGTGATATATAGTGATTTAGTCTTTCTCTCGGTGCCAAAACGTATGACATTTTTCCACACCGTGTCGAGTTTCCGAGGACAAGCATGCTCTAATATCGCATCCAGCTTATGGAGACAAGTTATGTGTGCGGACTTATGACCCTTTAGTTTTTCCACGACCATTTTGAAAGAGGTAATCAAAGAATTGATGTCCATTTCCGAGCATGAAGCATGTCGCCTTACTGTTTTTTTTTTTTTCTGATCACTTCTGGATCACACCTCGTTGGTTCAGTTTATCAAGGTACGATTGGATGTCAGCTTTTCCATAGATCTTTGCATCCTATGACTTAATTATGAGCACTGTAATCTTAGTATTTTCATTTCAGCCGCCCACCATTTTGTATTTGGATTGCTGCAGGGAAAGAGAAAAAATGGAAAATAAATAACAAAATGTGTCCCAGTCAAGTTGTACAAAAACAACTACATACAAGCAAACATTTTCAAATTAGTAAAAAAATGAGAACTAATGAAATAATGAGAATGAAATAAGTAAAAAAAAGCAAATTCCCCACCCGGGGCCTGCTGAAACTTACACACACAGCAATGTGTTAAACTCAATTAGTACAAAAACAAAACAAAAAGCAAAAGTAAAAAAATATTTTCAGAAAGTTGGAGTTGTCAGTAAGCTGATAGTCATATTCATTCAAAAATAATTCACAGTACACAAATTTCTAGGTATTAATGTGAATATTCAGTTGCCTTTTTGAACTCACCATATATACATATCTAATATATGTACATACGCAATTTTGGTGCCCTGATACGCGGTAAAAATGTATCTTGTTGTCCAGAGCCGTATTCCTTGGCCCCGGCCGGATCTTAGACTTATTTGTCGCCCAAAGAAAATTATTCTATAGTATAGAAAGAAAAAGAAAGATATAAAAATCAAGCATTTTTGATTGATGTGTACGACCCTGATCATTAAAGGATATCAATTTCGAGAAAGACGAAAAAAAAAGAAAATATAATTTTCTTTTGAAGCGTTACAAACCTTTCTTTGCCTTACCTTTTACTTTGTAATTCCAATTCCCATGATGGCAGTAATATCCTCGGTTTTTTTTTTTTGCGCAGCTCTTTTCAATCTTCGAGCCTCCTTTTTCGTTGTCGGGTGTTGATGTTGCTATCTTGCAGGCTAAACGCTACCTGCGTAGGGCTCTTCTTCTGCCGTGGCTACTCTGATGCGGCTAACTTTCTCAATATTTGTAATGTATAATACGTATCTTAAATTAATTCTTTTACTTCCACGCGTTAAAATAAAGCAATAAAATCAATTCATTGATAAGTTTTAGGGTGATCTAGCCGATAAAGCGAGAACTATTAAATATATATTGACATATAATTATTACAACACAATAATCGAAATCAAATCATGAGTGGTTCTCTAAATAGTACACCATGACCTAGTTTTACATTCAACGTGTCGCTAGCAACTATCTCTGACCTTTTTCATTAAAAAGATCGTTTTTTAATCTATATATAAAACCTGCTACTTGTTACTAAATGAAAGAGTGGTGCTGTGTAATTTGCAGGTCAACAGATACAGAAGATTACATGCAAATCCAAATTTCCCAAATTCACCCGAGCGGACCTGATCCTCCAAAACCGCCTCCGCCGCCGCCTATGCCAGCGACGCCTTTGGTTGAAATCAATAACTTGACCGTCAACAAGTCACCGCAAAATCCGCCAACACACCAGGATACAGTTACCCGTAAACAACATCAACCATTATCAGCAATTTCCATTCAGGATTTAAACAGTGTCCAGGTGAGTATGTGTAACACAAAATTCCCAACAGTAAATCCATTTCAAGTCGATTTCTATCTTTAGCTCCGGCGAACCGAAACAAAGGTCATGCAGAAATCATTCGCTACTCCAACTCGCAGCTTTAGCATGCAGTGTCTCTCTTCCACGGCCGAGACGTTTCTCAAAACAGATCTAATCGCAGAGCTGAAAATGTCAAAGGATATTTCAGGAATCAAAAAGTTGAAAGTCGAGAAAGCCCGGCTAGCTGACAAACATGACCACGAACACTACTCTGAAGTTACAAAACAATTCAACATTAACAACTTCGTAGACCAGGTAACTTTTTGACATCACCCACAAAAACCATCTACCCACTACATCGTTGCAGGTCCCGGAAAAGGATCAAGCCGGAAATATCATACCCGACTGGAAGAGACAAATGCTAGCAAAGAAAGCTGCTGAACGTGCTAAAAAGGAATTCGAAGATAGAATGACTCGCGAAGCCGAGCATCGTCGACTATCTCAAATCCCACAATGGAAGCGGGATCTTTTAGCGCGCCGTGAGGAGGCTGAAAGCAAATTGAAGTTCGTCTGAGACACAACATTCAGAAGTACACAATTCTTAAGTGTGTTTTTTGCTTTTCCCATTGCAGGTCAACAATTTACACGCCCAAATTAGATGAAGGCAATAAAATGACCAACAGTTGGAGCTTGAAACACAAGGCGATGTCCATTGACAACATAAGCTTGTGCTCCTTCTCTACAGAATCCGCCAGTGAACAACGAACAGCGCCTGTCGACAACAACAATAACAACAAAGAGAACGAAGTGGACACTCAGCATAACGAAAACAATTGCTCAACCCAAGAAAAGCCTGTCGAACACAATGAGGAATCGAATAGGAACGCGACAGGAAACAGGGAGGATAACGAAAACATAATTCCATGGCGGGCGCAATTAAGGAAAACCAACAGTAGACTGAGTTTAGTGTGAGGAGCGCCTGGCTACCAGGCCCACAGAGGCCGTGTTCTTGTTATTATTTATTGTTTTCCGAAACTTTTTTGGAATTTACTTGCATATATCCGCGTACTTATAAACTATATAAAATATAGAATTATGATGTTGCATAAATATAGCAACCCGTATACTTCTTGTATTCAAAAAGTTTTTGTTCTAAAATATCTTGTTTTAATAAAATCATTTAACACATGTAACAACAGTTTTCTTGTGTGTGCTTGTTAATTCGGGGCTCGCAATGTTAATTTTCATGTGCTGAAACGCTGTAAATTCAACTGCCACCTATAAATGGACTACTGTCAAAATTTGACCAAGCTGCGTCATTCAGTTTGTATATGACAGCCATTGAAAGTAGACAACCTCGTGAATTTTAACGAAAATGGAGAAAGGTGTGTGGCGGTTCCGCCAAACCCCACGGCCCACTTACCTGAAAAACCCCCATAACTGCTCCCCAACTTCCTTAAGTTTGCTAATGCAATCACATTAGTGCCTTAAATGCGCCACGCATTAAATAGATCAAATTTATAATCTAAAAGTCCCTGTAAAGAATGTTTACCTTTCATGCATCTCTTCGCATACAAATTTCCTAACTAATCATGAATTCCTAAACCATCCGCCACTCTGGTATGCCAAGCAATTCCACTGTCTACGTGCACACAGCATGTCCCTGGCAATTCCACGGCCTCGGCAGGCTATTGTCCAAGGGACAAAAGCAAACACTAGCGTCTAGTGTCAGAAACCGAATTCCTTCGCATGTAAACATGCATAAAAATTCGATCCCATTTCGTTCAGCAAGATACGGTACACAACCACCCATCGTATACCTAAAATCTTTAATACATTCCCAAAGAACCGCCCATCCTCTTAAATTAACCACCTTCCTCTTTCCATGCAAAGCCATAGTACTTACCTGCAATTAGGGGCAGCGTAAGCTCCCCTGCAGCACCATACCTGCAAGGAAAACCTACCCGAGGGCATCCATACATCCTGAACTTTTCTGGTTCATATTCCATGAACCAGTTCATCTCCTATCGGCTCAGCCTGTCTTCAATTACGATAAACAAACGCTGGCCAGTGTATTGTTGACATAGCTCTAGCCGATATTCTTTCCACAGTTCACAATTGTATATCGCGCCTATACCCTTAGGTCCGCGACAGTTGCGACAATTCCCCGTTATCGACTATCAATCGATCATGAATTTGGACATGGATATGATCATTGTTTAGGTAACCTTACCCATGCCATGCCTATGATGACCCGCCTGAAATCTAAATTAAACATACAGTATCTCACTGTGTTCGTTACTTACCCACATATTAATTCAAACATATAGCCATCCAGCCTGACCCTTTGCCGCCGTCGACGAGGTTTCTGCTGACTTATGTCAACAAAATAATTTTCCTCCTTGTGCACCGGAGCCATACGGCTAGATTAGATATTGCCTACATCGGTGTTTCCAAGGAATTTTAGGCAAATACCATGACGACCCCTTTGTATCATTGGCACATCATGTACATTATGCGTGCCACCATTTGATCTGTGAAATAGCATTTTTGTTTACTTTGAAACAAAAATCTATTTCGATCCCTGGCATACATCATCAACGATGTATGGGTACATCGCCGCAGGCCCCGATGATCGTACGTCTGTTTAATCAGGTGTCCACCGATCATCGTTTTCATCGCAGGGCATCGTACTTGTCGTATACGGACACATATAGAATTCTCCCCTATCGATGCAATTCGCGGCCATTGAATCTGATGGATGTGAGTTGCATCGTCGAGTTAGATTTCAACAGCCTTAGTGTGCACACACGCCGAAAGTGGAGTAATACATTTTCAAGGTAGAGTGTAGTCCGGAAGTCTCGCGTTGACAGATCGTTATCGTCTCGTGGTTAATAGCCCTAGATCTGAACATCTGTTCAGATGTTTCCGCGCTGGGAGCGAATGTCCTATATCACGAATGAGTAAGCGACCCAATTAAAAGACATGAAACTCAAGAACTGGGTCGAGCGCGAACGAAGCCTCGAGCAGTCTCGTTGATTTGATATCCTTGCCTTTTTCGGCGAGTTTCTCTGCAGCAGGCTTCATTCCTTCTTGGGCTGCATCGAATTTATCTTTCGGGTCTGGTGCTGGTGTAGCGGCTGGTGCGTTCGTGCTGAACGCAGCATTCCTTGTGTCAGAGGTGGGTGTTGCTGCAGTTTTCACTTCTGTCGCTGCCTCTGGAACCTTTTTGATGTGCTTGGCTGTGTTAGTTGCCAGGTTTGGAGCAGTTTTCTTCTCGAGCGTTCCTCCCTTGGCTGTCTTGCGTTTAACAGCACCTGCCTTGGCTGGCTTTTCGGTGTCTGTCGTCACACCTTTGTTTTCCGTAGGAGAGGTTTTCTCCGGTTGCATCATCTGTGATGGCAATCTGCAAATCCCATGTGGTGGTTGTGACATCAATGGCAGCAACCGACTGTTGGGTGGATACAAGGTGTCCGTATCAGTCTTGTATGCGGCCGGACGTTCGGCTGTGAGGGCGCTCCTTGCCTCAACAAACTTTGTGACCTCTTCCAGATAGATCTTTTCGGCTTGATCTATGAATAGGTCCACGAAGTAGCGGTGGCCGCTGGTCATCTCTGGAGTGGCCAGGCGTTCTATCTCTTCGTGTCGCTCTCTAATGTCCTCCCATTCGATCTGAAGGTTGTGCTGGCGTATGTTCACCGTGAATATTGTTGGTGGCCCTCTCTGCTCGAGGTTGATGAAAGCACAGGACATCCGCTCCTGAGAGGCGAACTGGGCGCTGATGAGCCGTTCCGCGAATGTAGACTTTGTCATTATAGACTTCTCTGACATTGAGGCGCTCTCTAGTTGTTGACAACGGTGGGTCTTTGCGTCTGAACTTGGTTTCCCGCAACCTTGGCGTTGGTCGGCCCTTCAGCTGGGCCCTTTAGTATGCCGCGAAATTGGCGGCGGTAGCCGATACAGATCTGGATCCCGGACTACACCGCGAAATGGTGGTAGCTGATCCACAGATCTGGCCGTCATTGTGTCGCGAACTGGGCGCGATGTAGTGGTAGCTGTTGGAGTCAGCTTCTGTTTGCCACAAATTGAAAATTCTCTTACCTGGGAGCTGGCCGTTGATCCGCATGTCTCGATCCGGTAATTGCACTGCGAACTTGGTCGCGGTGTGGTTATAATGTAGCGGAAATGGGGCTGCTTGTTCAGGCACCACTAATCTGGCGGCTAGAGGTCCTTAGGCTGGACCTTGGGGCTGCGAATTGGGCCCCGGTATCTTGTAGCTGTAGTTTGTTACTGCGCCACTAATCTGACGGCAGTATAATGGCTCCCATGTGGGCAGCTCATGTTGCGCTCTGAATTGACGGCGGTCGGTCCTTAGGCTGCACCTTGGGGCTGCGAACTGGACAGTGGTAAATGATCCACAGTCTCCCAGAAATTTTCCGTTGGGATGAATTAGCAACATTTTCTTTTACACAACAAATTGAAGGGCGCCTCTGTTTGCGCCGTGAATCTGGCAGTGGGGAACTACTCGTTGTTACGCCGTAAACCTAACGACGTCAATTTAGTGGTACTTCGGGACAGCTCTTTAGTTCCACTGTGAACGGGCAGCAGTGGATAGGATCCACAGACTGGATCCGGCTCGAAGGACCAATATTTGCGCTCAGCAAGCGTCGAACGCACTTCCACCAACAACTGTATCTTGTTGGTGGGCCGGGGGATGACGTCAGGAACAAGGATATCTCCTGGCGTGCAGTGATGTTGGTTCCGTTGGCTATAACAATTGCCAATGGAAAATGTGGTTAAAAGGAATAATTTACCTTAATTCGTGATGTACGGAGGATGCGTTGCTCATTCATCCAGGTTAACACTCTCGGTCTATGTGGTGCGCGTCTGCAATCCAGATTCGTTCCTCACTCTGTGGGGAATTTCAACTGCTTCAATTCCCAGTGGACTTCAACCAAACGCGAGCGAACGTCCCCGGGTAACTCGATTTGAACGAATTAAGTCTAGATCTGAGCATCTGTTCAGATGTTTCCGCGCTGGGAGCAAATGTCCTATATCACGAATGAGTAAGCGACCCAATTAAAAGACATGAAACTCAAGAACAACACTTCACTCTTTGATTGGTAATGTTAATCAGTTTTATTTAGTTTTATCATTAAGATCGTTGATATTGAGTTAGATTAAAATGTTTTACAATTACACACATGAACCGTCACGACGAGTAGCTAAGTAGAAGAAGAAAGTTTGTTATTTTGTTATTGGTTGCTTGACAACCAAGTTCGATTATGTCAGCTAATTGCTGACATTTGTTATAGTGTTGCCAAGGGCAGCATTCCATTGCGACTTCACTGGCTGCATCCAGTGAATCCGCAACAGAGGCAAAAACCTATTTTCGTATCCAGGCGTCCAACATCAACGATTTATAGCCACATCGTTGTGGCCCCGGATGATCGTACATTTGTTTGGTGTCCGCCCATCATTGTCTTCATTGCAGGGTATCGAACTTGCCCTACACAGTAATGGAAATTCTCCCATGTCACCCTTACTCGATCGCCATTGGCTGTCGTCAAGTTGATCCGTGTTGCTCCTCCTCCCTCGATGTGATTCACCACCATTGAATCTGGTGGATGTGAGTTGCATCAGGGAGTCAGATTTTATCCGTAGCAGAGTCCGCATCAAGTTAGCGAGAGTATTAAACTTATCACCCCCGTGTGCGGTTAAATTTCGAGAGGAAAATCCTCGTTTAGTTAACGTCAGTGTGAAAATTCGCCTAACCTGTTCGCGACATTTCTTAATTACCTTTGTATAACTATTTCTCGTCTCCGAGCCGTTCGTATAATGAGACATAGTGCAGTTTACGCGTAGTTAATCGAGTTCATTGTGAAATCCGTTTCGAATAATTGACAGTACCTGTGAGATCCGTGTGCCAACTTAATCGGGCTTCAGTGGATAAGTGAATCGACAAACAGTTGTGCATATATTCAGTGGAGTCTTAAGGAGAAATATACGTGAGCACCTTAGCCAGGTCCAACGCCATAGTTCCTCGATTGCGATGTTAAATGTGGTTTGCTGATTTGTGTTAATTAATTGACGCTACGTTCCCAAGTGCACCACGGTCACGTTATGTTAGCGAACATTATCACTGTTTATAAACTTCATTAAACTGGTTACTCAATAAAGATAAAAAAACCAAAACAATAGCCGAGTGTTTTATTTCCGGACTTTCATCAATCTAGGTGTGGCGTTCCCGTTCCTGTGCCGCTTGAAACAAAAGGAAAGTGTTTACCAAAGGCTGACCACTCCAGTTGGAATCGATTGATACTCTTCTTCTTTGCTGGACAATCCGCGCCGAGATTATTGTTGGGGGATTGAGTGAACCATGTGCCCATGTCTGGCATCTTAACCAAAAACCCCCACAGGATAGTCAAGCAAAATCCATAAATTGGGCTGCGAACCACTACCCCACCCATCATATTCTCCAGATTTAGCCCCCTGCGACTATTTCCTGTTTCCAAACTTGAAGAAATTGCTGGGCGGTGAGAGTTTCGGGTCGAATGAAGAGGTCATCACAGAAACGAACGCCTATTTTGAAGGCGTTGAGGAAACTTACTATTTAGAGGGATTAAACAAATTTGAAAAGCGCTGGACTAAATGTATCGAGCTTAAAGAAGACTATGTTGAGAAATAAAAAGCTTATTTGCCGACAAAAATATCTTTTATCCAAAAAGTCACCGACTTAAGAAGCTGCCCTCGTATATTTATCCGATTGTGGAATTGGGATCCGGACTCCAGTAATTATCTCTTTTACAGATCCCAATCTCAAAACAATGTCAAACAGTTTGTGATTCCAATGTTTTTTGCGTCTTGGTTAATGTTATTTAATCAGCTGAGATGCGGTCTGGCTTGTGGACGCTTACCATAAATGGCTTCAATTTTTCCAGCTGCCTATATAACTTTGATACAAGAAGGAAACAATCAACAACGAACCACATTTCCTTGTACAATGTTTTATTTTATTAGTTTCATTGATAATTTTTTTTAGACATATTTTACTTAAATTCCCTGTAATATAAATTCTATCGACACATTTATATAGGCTGGGACATACATTTTTGCAAATGGCAACACTTGATTTCTTAAAAACCATCAGGGGAAGGGTCGCGCGAGTTGCGGGCACGATGTCATTTTAAAAAACTAAATTTCAATAAACGTTTATTACGTTAAATAAATGATCGACAAAATAACATTTGTAGTTTTGTTTCTATTCATATTTTAAAAGTGCAAAAATGTATGGCCCCACACTTCTCAACAACCATCGTTTCAAAATGTCAAATGACAACGCAGCCAGCAAAATGAAAAATTGTCGAACACCACGTTGATGTACTAGGCGATCATAATCATCCACAACAATCCAATTTCGTGGAGGTGTGGCTTAAATCAAATATTTAATCAAGCGTTCCCATTGGCTATGCATACCGCCACCACGTTGGTGACATTTCCACCGCGGGCACAAACCAATACACAATGTACCAGGCACAAACCAATACACAAATTTACAAAGCTTACCAATAGGGGGCGATGCCTGACGTGTTCTATGCTTAAAATTCAAATCACAACTGCCCTCATCCCAACTGAGACTGGAAAATTGTTGAACTCCATGTCGAGGTACTAGGCCTCCATAATAGTTGCCAATATACAATTGTACTGCCCGTAACAATCTGACTTAAATAGAATATCAATTGGCTGCGATATTCGCATTAATGCCTTGTGACGTTTGTGCTATGAACAATAAATGTTTGGGACTTTGATCCCCAAATCGTCGTTAGCGTCGAATGGCTGTGAACGCTGGAATCTGGCGGCGGCTGATGTCGGTCTTCTTGGTGACGTCTGCTCTCGGCAGCGAGTGATTTCCAGGCATGAGTCATTCCCGCCAATTGTCCTCACATGTGTGGTGTCACATGAAATTGGCGGGAAAAGTCCAACGTCGATCTTGTTCTACGTGTGGGCGAGACCACGTAGTCCCGCGTCGACTTCACTGCAATTCAGACATCCCTTCCACTTGTGCGAAAGGGTGACCGAGAGTGCACTTGATTCAACTAGTCAAAAGGCGTTCTCGGTGTGAGCCTCTGAATGCGGCGATTGCATGCAAGTTGTGTTCTTAGCTGACCCCACAAATGTAACAAATATCTCCGTCAGAGGGCGGCTCATATGGATTGGTGAATTTTAGTGTCTGATGGTATGAGCTTTGACAAGGTGATCTGCGCCGATCGATACACTAAGCATTCAAAATGGCGGCGGAGGTCTACTTCAAACAAATATTTGTTCAATCGTTGATATTGGCTGCGATGTAATAGAACCGTGATCTTGTTGTTCTCGTGTTTTACATTTCATCTTCTGGAGGGGTAATCTAAATGAATGTTTTTGGTGAGTGTTATTATTCGCTTATGTTTCGGTAGATTGTGCAGCCACACAAAGTGGATTAATGGCGTATAAATACCGAATACTACAAAACTTGCTCATAAAAATAGTGTTATAGTATTTGTATGATCTTTGCCAACCGAGGAATGTCGTCGGGGAAGCGTTGTGTTCTGAAACACTGAATAAAACAGGATGTGTTTTGTATCTGAACAATGGAATTTATTTGCGTGATTAGTTCAATTATAATGGATTATAATCGATCCGAACCGTGTCGCTTTAAAAGGATTTACGAAGAATAATTTGTTTTTGTCGTTTCCTTGACAACCAAACAACTAACATGTCAGCTAGTTGGCGACAGTTGTTATTTAGTTGCGATGGCTGCGTTTAATTGCGAATTCACTGGTTGCATCCAGCGAATCCGCAACATTCCGCCCGCCTTCGCCAATCATTGGCGAATCATTTGGCCCCAGGGGATGATGGTCCGATGCTTGGTTGGGGGTTTCTTCCTCCAGTGGAAGGATGCCGATTTTAGAGATGGGTCTCGTGAGTGGGCTGGTAGCGGTCCACTGCAGTCCACTATCACGTCGATGATGGTCGATTGGGCGAGAGCCGCCCGCCCTGAGGAGTGTTAAAGACGGAAGAGTCTTGGACGGCCCGGGGGCTTCGTGAAGACGGGATGGTCCCCTTCGTTGGTGGATGCGGTTATCGTTGCTGGCCATGTGATCTGGGTTGGAGTTGTAAGGTCGCAACCCACGATCAGTGACCATGTGATTGGTGATTGGGCCGTTATTGGTTGTCACGGTCACCACGTGCTGGCTGATGATTGGCCTCACTCCATCGAGACAACTAGTGGTGATGACGAGTGCTGCGTCCATTGGCGCCCGTCCGAAGTAGGCGGCCGGAACGATGCGGTCGTTTACGGGTGAAGCCGCAGCGTTCATTCGGTTGCAGCGGTTGGGACTCGGGCGGTCCCTGGATACTGGGGAGCGCCGCCCGCCAAACGGGGCATTGCGCGTTCCATGGTTGATGGTGGTAGCGGGACGTGTGTACTGCATTCGGGTTCTTCGGTGTCGACGTCGACGACGTCTCCTCGTTGCCCCCGGTGGGGATCTGTCAGCAGTCGTATGGTCGACCAGTTCCTCTGGGTTAGAGATGCGCATTCGCAACCCACGAGGACCGGCCATGTGACTGGTCAAGATTTGTTCTCTATTAGAGGTGGCTGGGCCGAGCGAAGCTGCACCCGTCAATGTCCACCCCAAATGGGTGTCCTGGGCGATGATGTCCGAGTGGTCAGACTTCCTTAATCCTGCGTTAATGATGGCCGGGTACAGGTCGGCGCCAATGGTCACATCCACCTTTTCCCTGGAAGGGATGTCCGGGTCCGCAAGGTCTAGGCCTGCTGCGACGGCAAAGTCGCCAGGCAAGAGTCGAGGGGTGGCACGTACCCCGGCAGGTGAGGCAGGATAAGAGCGTTGGTCGTCCACCCCCTGGCGCCGTCGTGACGAGGCATTATCGTGATTGAAGACTGAGCCTTCACAGTGTGGCATCGGGCGTCTACGACTCCGTGAACTGAAATAAACGATATCCGACGGCGGAGACGCAGACGCTGAGCGAGGGGTTCGGAGATGAACGTTACGTCGGAACAAGGGTCCATCAGGGCACGGGTCTCTACCCGGCGTTGGTCCCCTGATTTTATGATGACACGTGCAGTAGCAAGGGGAGTCTCCCGCGGTTGATGGGCGGTTAAGGTATGCGAAGACACTCCAGGAGTCTGGTAGTTGTGTTGGTTCGGGGCAGTGTCCACGTTTGGACTTGGCGGTGATGCTGTCGAACTGGTGTGGAGCAGGGTATGGTGTCGTCCGTGGCAATGTCGACATCGGCTGATGGAAGAACAATCGCGGAACAAATGTGATCCCATGCAGTTGAAACACAGCCGTTGCTGGTTGACAAAAGACTTTCGCTGGTTCAGAGTGAGTTCTTTAAATCCTGCACAGGAGCCTGAAGAATGTGATGAGCTGCAATATGGACAGATGAGCTGAGGTCTCTGGACTGAGGTTGAGTTGGTGTAGGACGAGAGACGCGTCCTTTGGATGTTTGGCTGGTGATCACTCTTAGGTCGATGAGGGTGCTCAATGATACTTCGGGGCAGTTTCACGAACTCCAACCCCGCAATCCTCGTTTTTAAGAACGCATCCAGCTGTTTGTAGGTCGGTGGTTCCATTGTGCTGCCCTGGGTGGTCTGCCAATCACGGCTTGTTCGGGGGTCCACGCGCTAGGTGGTCAAGTAGACCAAGATATCATCCCAGGCAGCTACGGGGCGACCAAGACCACCCAGGCCGTCAATCGCGTCTTTGGTGGTTTCGCGGAGGGTGCGCAGACCTGCGGCTGATTCCTTCGCAGGGGCAGGTACGTTGAGAAGCGTCGTCAGGGCAGAGTGAACCAAGGCGCGAGTATTATCATAATGATCCACCAGCTTATCCCAAGCTCGGTGGTAATTTTCCTCTATCACAGGAATGTTCTGAATGGCTCTTGCGGCCTCGTCCCGGAGGCTGGACTTCAGATAATAAAGCCTTTCGACATCCACAAGTTCGGGGTGGTCTGCCAGTACCGCTAGGAACAAGTCTTTAAAGGGTCGCCATTCCGAATGTTTCCCTAAAAATGTTGGCACCTGTACCGGGGTAAGTTTTCTGACATGGGGCCGACTGAAGGCGTCTGTTGCAGCCCTGGACGTGGTCGGACGTTCGGCGCTGAAGGCGTGTCTTGCCTCGACGAACTTAGTGGCCTCATTCAAATACGTCTGCCTGGTGGATAAACCCTTCGTCAAAGTATCGATGGGCGATGGTCATTCTTGGGGCTGCTGAGCTAAGTATGACTTCGTGCCGATTCCTTATGGCTTCCCATCCTTCATGTAAGCTATGCTCGCGTGCTTCCACAGGGGCTAGCGTTGGTGGCCCTATCCTTTCTAAATTCCGGAAGGCGCACGACATCTTCTCATGCGGGGCGCACCTTTGACATTACTCCCGCTATCCTGGTCATTGCTCTAAACTTCGGCGGGGCAGGGAGCATCAACTTGGCGTTCAAGTTCTAATTCCATTTGCGCCAGACTTCGACGTTCGGCTAATGCGGCCTTTACCAGTTTTGATTTGGCGGTACTCGATGACGCAGGCATTTTCGTCTAATTTGACGAATTTCCTATTCAAATTCAATCTCCTGTCGGACGGTGGGTCTTAGCGTCTGGACCCCCGTTTTGTCCCGCGACCTTTTTATATGCTGCGAGCTGGCAGTAGTGAATTGGATCCACACACTGAATCCGGCTCGAAGGACCAAACCCCGTTTTATTGAGTGTTTCAGAACACAACGCTTCCCCGATGACATTCCTCGGTCGGCGGAATCTCAAAGATCTTCTCCGACGACATTTCTCGGTCGGCAAAGATCATACAGTACTCCTGGTGCACCACCGTGCTTATAGGGCCTACGGGAAGGGTGGGCTACGGTTGTTGTCCTTAATAAATCAACCGCGACTAGGTGAATTACACGATACTGTCAATCACTAAGGACGGAAAAATGTCACTGCACACCCTCGAATAGAAATTTGTTTATATCACTACCGGTGAAAATCAAAGTGACGATCTGTAGGGGAACGACCAATTGACGATACACTTGAACGTTACGGGACACCAACGCAGCGACAAACGAAGTTCTTACACAGCCGTAGCCGTAGTTAAAACAAACTGCTTAATTTTAGTATTATATTTATTATTGATTTTATCCGAAACTCCATCCCCACTGACTTCTGCACTGTTCCTCTGCTAATCATTGACTGATTTCCGTATCTTCTGCTAACGTACTGCTTTCTATATCTGTTTTATTCTTTTTTTCTTAGTCCGGACGCATCGCCCCTTATCATAGATCCTTTTTGAGGTTTGTTTGTGTTATCCATTTGGCTAAAGCAAACAAGAGTTCAGATGGGGTCATGGAAATTGGGATGAGAATTCATGGGAATTGGATGAGATTTTGAGTGGGAATCAGGGCCTATTTACATATCATAAAACATCTGGTTACAATGCATATGGAGATATGCACTGCGATGTTTATATTGCCTGTGTGTGCATGATAAAGGAACATTTGGCTCGTTTATCACGTATTTATTTTAGACTTAGGATTTTGGGAATTTATAATTGAACATACAATGCATTTTCATTTTATTTTTACAACATTTTTTTTATTTTCTTTTTATATTCTTAGTTTCTAAATGCATGCTTGACAAAAAATGCTTAAATTCTAGCTTAATTATCTTATATTATAACTTACTGGTCCGTCGCAAACGCTCTAAGCTAAGCATTACATAACTATTGTATAATTTGCCTTTCGGCGACAGAACTTTGTTTGAAATTATGAAAACGTTGTGTCGATAGCCCTGTGGGAGATAGCCCTACTGAAGCGCAAGAGCTCTTCTTCGGTGCGCGTGACTTCCCGGTCGTAGCACAATCTCCCGTCTACGGATGATCTACTTACATGATAGATCAGCGGAATTCGGGCTCTATCCTGTATAAGCCCTTTCATGTCCAAATCAAGGAAGCCCTCTGCTGGAACAAATCCGTTGCGACGCACGCTCTCATAGTACAGAGTGTTTGGATAATAAGCCCCGAAAATTAGATCATTGGACGAGCTTATTGCTCTCGCAATATGTCCTCTGATTAATTTAATCATAAAATTATCCACCCTATTTATGTATGCTTCATTATACCATATAAGTCTCATTTGAATAATACTTTTCATAGTCCGATTCCGGTGTACGATATAATCTGAGACAACTTCCGAGACACTTCCTTTCGAACACCCGAATCTTTTCCATCAAATTTGGACATATGTTAAACCATACCGTACAACCATTTATGAGCATTGGACTGATTAGCGTCATGTAGCATATCACTTTTATCCTGCTGTCAAGTTGGCTACTGTGAAATAGCCTCCTTGTCATAGCAAAAGATTTCCTCGCTTTGGCCAAAGCAGTCTCTACATGTCTGTTGAAATACAGATTGATCTAGCCAGATGCCAAGGTATTTAACTACACTCTTGGTTTCCAGTTTGCCTCCATGCGGTCCCACGATAACTAACTTTTGCCAATTTTTCCTTGTGTCATTCGTGGCTTTTTATAATGGGGTTCTAAATAGGATGTGATGAAAAGGTTGCAGTTTTTTTGTCTTGTCGGTAAAAACCCGGTACATGTAAATTTATACGGTTTTGAAACTATATATAAAGTATGAGTTTTTGAAAAGAACACGAAGTTGAAGTTATATAGACAAAGGGTTGTTACGGATGAATATATAAAAAATAAGGTGAACATCGTTCCCAAAAAATATATTTTTCAACTTGAAATTTAATTCATTGTTTTTTTTTTTGTTTCACATTGAATCTATCATCAACATTCATTGGCTGGACGTCAACGCCGGTCACCATCCGAGTTTCTGGTTATAATGAAAATTGCTGGGTTGAGAACCACTTACATGTTAAGTTAACCACTGCGCTGATACAGTCCTTTGATTAACGAATTTGCTGAGTTGAGAAACGCTAACAGGATGGCTTCACATTTCTGGAAGTCGTCGCAATAGCGCTGCACTTTATTGAAGTGACGTCGGGACTACAGTCGCTATCACATCGAAGGCGCGTAGCTGACCTCTGTCTGTTTTACAGATATTATCACGGGTGCTGTTCTTCGGAGATTCTTGGCATTGTTCCACGCAATTCGGTTTATATGCGCTCCACAAGACAATCCGACGGATCGCACCCGTTTGTGGTTCATCTCCCGACGGCGCGAACATCCCTGTATCAGAACTCGTTCCGTTACAGAGCGGGGAAGCTGTGGAACTGCCTTCCCACGCGCGTGTTCCCGGAGCGTTGCAACCTGCAACTGTTCAAGAGGAACTGCAACAGTTATTTGATGGCATCTCGGGGCGCCCACTCGACGCGATAGGTTCGCCTCTCCCGAGAGAAGTCTAATATAAAAAAAAAGTCTTGCTGTAGTAAACTATTTATGATCTCAACTTTCGGAGATGTTCTGTAAATTATGAGATCGTCTGCGTACGTAATAGTATGCGGAAGTGCATCTAATAAGTCGCTAATGTAAATGTTAAAAAGAATCGGAGAAAGTACCGCTCCCTGTTGCAAGCCATTCTTGACATTATCTGTTTTATTAGAGCTCACATTACCACTTTTGACCACGAACCTCCTGTTCTTTAACATATCATAAAGTATATATAGTAAAGCCTTATATACGCCTTGTCTGCCCAGTTTGTAGTATAACCCTTCAATCCAGACGGTATCAAAGGTTTTTTTCAAGTGGATCACATAGGCACCTGTGCATTGGTTCCTACATTTATTCCATTGTATGTCGGAGATCAGTTTAGCTGCGGCATGTGTGGTTTCATAACCCGTCTTAAAGCCACACTGGTTATTCGGCGTAATGTTGTTGCCAACTATCCATTTTAGCAGAGCTTTGTTAATAGTCTTTTCAAATACTTTACTGGTGCTTGGGAATAAACTTATCGAACGCAAGTTGAGTTTGTACAGACTTTGCCCTCTTTTGGTATAGACTGTATGATTGCCGTTTTTCAACGCGCGGGAAAGCTTGCATAAACGGGACTGTATATACACATATTGCCATGTTGGGGAGGTTCTTGAGTACGATGATAGGTACTCCATCTATTCCCACTGACTTTTTACTTCTCAATGGGTCGAAAATACCCTGGATTACTTCCCTCGTAATTAAGAGGCTATTAGGTCTAACATTGGCATTAATGTCATTTGACAAATTATCGTCTTTGAATTTGGTAAAACCGGGATTCACCTATTGCCAAAGCGAAATTTCATTTCGGAGGTGTAGGTGATTAAGTAGAGCTCTGTCCTCCAAGTCGTGATTTCGGTGAATGCTTTCATTCACATTCTGTCGTATGTAATGCTGCTGCTGCAGTGGTCTCTGCTGATAATTAAGTCTTCTTTCCCAGTGGTTATTTGCATGCGTCTAATGTGAGAGATAATGTTGTTGTGCCCGCTGATGTTGTCGGTCAACCTGACAATTCCGAGTCACGATCTTACATGATTTAACAACAATTGTCGTGCTTAAACTCAATAATATAGTGGCAAGCATTCCCAAGAAAACATTCAATTCAATCAGCTAGCACTAGTCCTCCAAAGGCGGGTGTTTTTAGCCTTGTTTCTGAGTCGAGATTCCTCGACGAGACAGCAAAATGAAATCATGGCATTGTAGCCCAGCAAAGTATATGTTCCGTGGTCGCTCTCCACTTGACCAGGAAAGCAAAACGTGCCAATGGCGTTAACTCAGCAAAAGACAGAACAACAACGAAATTATTTGAAATTCAACAAAAACTTTATTCACTTAACAAATGTACCCTTTTGTAGTAGTGTTACTAACGACAGATTAAATAATGTCACAACGTAAAAAACAGAAAAAAAACACAAGCACCGTACATACCACTTAAGTGCTGCGAGCTCTCCTGGACCCTGGATCGGAAGCATCCTTCATTACTGAGTCAGCATCACGGACATTGAGGCTCAAAGAAGAGAGTGGCAACATGTCCATCTATGGCATCGGAGCCAAAAGGATGAGTGCATCATCGAAAAGGGTATCACTCATCATCCAATCCAAAGTCAACGAAACCTTCGCATTATCGATTCAAGCCTTTGTTTTGCCCAAAGTCACCGCGGCACGTCCCATGCGCAAGCTACAATGCAGGAGCTGGGACCATCTAAAAGGTATCGACCTGGCTGATCCTACTTATTATAGGCCAGGCAAAATCGACATCCTTCTTGGGGGCGATGTTTATTCGGCGCTCCTTCTGGATGGAGTGATCAAAGGAGCGCCCGGCACCCCTATGGCACGGCGCACCGAATTAGGATGGGTGCTCTCCGGAGGCATCTCTAATGATCAGTCGTCAGTAACATCCTTTCACATAAGGATGTAAACGGCTAACCTAAACTCTCGATTATGAAGATTCGGGGAAGTAGAGGAGGTGAAGCAAAGAAAGATGATTTCTCCCTTCGGGAAATTACCTCATCGAGCAGGGCGTTGTCCAGTTCATCCTAGTGCTCAGCAGATTATTCTTCCTGCTAGTAGCCTGACTACGCAACCTATCCGGCTCGAAGGCCCACTGTTTTCTGTCCGAATGTCACTCGAAAGAAAAGCAAATTTAAATTTAATTGGTACCTTGTTACACGGAATTCTATTTGTTGAAATTTAAACCGCACTTAATTACAAAAATCACCTTTTAAGGCTTCTTTAAAACAAGCCTCGACGACACAATTATATGGCAACTGTGTAATTTGACAATTTTCGATGTCTCTAATCGCATATATGTCATGGGGTGATATTTTATGGACCACAAAGGGGCCTTTATATTTCGGAATTAATTTCTTATTGGTACCACTAGTAGTGTCAATATTTCTGATGACTACGTAATCTCCCTCTTCATACAGAGGCGCGGGACGATGATGCTCTTCAAACTTCTTCAGGTTATACTCCTGGGCTTCAGATAAAGCTTTAGACGCTTTTTCCCTGTCTTCGGTCAGATTCCGATACAGGGGAGTCACCTGCTTTTCTTCAAGGAACTCTGCCAGTTTATCAATATTAGGACCGCGTTGATCAACCCCAAACAGAAGCCTACTAGGTGTATTATGGATAGACCTGTACATCGTATTGCTTAAAGCATACTCTACGAGAGATAACTTTTGAATGCAATCGCCGTGATCGATTGCATCGCTTACCTTTCCTAACATATCCGTCAACCCCCGGTTCACTCTTTCTACTTGTCCGTTCGCTTGCGGCGACTGAACTGCCACCTCAACGTGCGTTACATTCTTATCCAATAAAAGTGAACTGAACTCCAACGAAGTAAAATAAGTGCCTCTGTCCGTGATTACTCTGAAGGGCTTGCTGTATTACTCGAAGTATTTACAGAGGGCAGCGCACACCTCCTTCGTACTCGTCGATATGACAGGGTACAGCTTGACAAATTTTATGAACTACCAGAAGAATATGCTTCCTCTTTGACTGAACAACAGGTAAAGGTCCAAAGTGATCTAAATGTGAAGTATGAAAGGGGATCGGCTGCTTTGGAATACTAAATAAATTACGTTCGACAGAATTTGCAGGCGATGAGTACATAATGCACCGAATACAATTTCTTATAAGGTTCTCAATTTTGCTGTTCATGTCAGAGAACCAATAGTTCTGTCGGATTTGGTAATAACACTTCATGACAACCAAGTGGCCAATGCGTTCATGGACATGCCTAATTAGATTTGTTTCCATCTCGGTCGGGACATAAAAGAGGAGTCTATCAGACTTATCCCTTCGGAACACAACACCATCATGGAGGGCGAACGATGTAGAATCCTCCTCACCTAGTTTATTCCTTAGAGATGAGATAATCCGATCACGATTTTGGGCTGCTCTCAACTGGAAGTCTATGTCTTCGGAATGTACTGCGGAAACCATAAAACATCTACTTAACGCATCTGCGTGACTCATGTTAACTCCACTACGATGTTAGGCCTTATAGTTGTAGTTCTCTAAATCTAACGCCCACCTCGCGATTCTTGGATTAACGGTTTTCTTGTTAAGTGTAAGGGTAAGAGAGCTACAATCAGTAACCACAGTAAACGGGATTCTTTCCAGGTAAACGCGAAAACGCCGAAGAGCAGAAACTATTGCCAGGGTCTCGAGTTCGAAGCTGTGGTACCGTGATTCCTGTGGTGTAGTGCTTTTCGAAAAGTAGGCCACGGGCTGGAACTTATTGTCAACCTGCTGCTGCAGGAGGACAGCGCCATAACCAAGTGCGTTAGGATCATAATGAAGTTCTGTCTCCCGATCTGGGCTATAAATAGCTAACACCGGAGACGAAACCAAAGAACCCTTCAACCGTTGAAAGGCGGTTACGCATTCAGCGGTAAAATTAAACGGGGCGTCTTTCTTTAAGAGATTATATAAAGGCCTAGCTATTCGGGAGAATAAACAAACAAACCGTCTGAAATAAGAACTTAAGCCAAGGAACGTATGCACTTCTTTAGCATTTTTTGGCACCGGGTAGTTAAGTAAGCTTTAAGATGAGAGTCACTTGGTTGGATTCCGCATTCAGTTACTCTATACCCAAGGTATTCTATCATAGCATATCCGAAACGGCACTTGGACAACTTAAACTCTAAACCGTTTTCTGATATACACTGAAGAACGCGTTGTAAAAGCTGAAGATAATCATCAATGTTAGTACTCGCCAGGACTATGTCGTCCATATACAACATAATTTGGTTGTTTCGGTGAGCTGCCTAAAAATTCTAGAAATAAATCATTGAAAACGTTCGGGGCATTTTTAAGCCCAAAGGGCATCTTCAGAAACTCAAATTGTCCACCTGCAGTAACAAAAGAAGTCAAGTGAGTCGAATCAGGTGACATCTTAACGTGGTGGAATCCACTCTTAAGGTCAAACAATGTGAACATTTTCTTTCCCTCAAGGTACTCTAAACAATCATCAATTAGCGGGAGAAGGTAGTAATCAGGCATTGTAGGTTTATTCAATGCACGATAGTCTACGCACATTCGGGTTTGTCCAGATTTTTTCTTCACTAGAACAATGGGCGATGCATATGGGGAATCACTCGGTTTTATAATCTTTCGATCCATAAGGTCTCTTATAATATCGTTCACCTTTTGCTTCTCAGCCAAGGATAATCGGCGGGGAGAACAGAAGAAAGGGATATTATTCGTAGGCCGAATGCATCTCAAAGTCTGGAGGTTTAGCTTTCATTCTATCATAATTCAGATATTTGTCCTCGACGACTGATAGAATTTTTTTTTGAAATTCCTAATCTAAGATTGGAGCCAATATTTAACTCCTCACCCAAAGTGGGTTCGTTCTCATCAGCACAAGCTTGGAGAGCAGAGAGAGATCATCCCTACCCGAATCATACTCAACTTTTCTATCGCACGGTATACTACTGTTCATGAAATATTTGTTGTTAGTTTCACTAGGCAAGCTAATAGAACTGAATGTATTCCCATTTCTAGGGGCGTAAGTACAATAATACATAGAACTTAAACAAGAATCAATATTTTTATTAACTTTGGAAGTACATTTTACGGAGAAGACATACTCTTTAAAGTCATTTGTAGCGGAATATTAAAAACTCACAATCCGTCACGCCCAATCAACAGAGGATACGGCATAGCGTCATCTGGAATAATAATAACGGAAATTTTTTCTTTCTAAACCCGAAAGAATAATATGGCAATAAACAGTACCATAAGTGAATAACTTGACGTTCCTTAATCCTTTATAGTTGGAGTACGAGAGCTTTCTTAAGAGTTTGTCGTCACGCACCAATGACTTCCGAACAAAACTAACCGGACTACCGGTATCCAAAAGAGAGTAGAAATTTTTATAATTAGTACACTTATTTTGAGTTAAAATAAAGGAAACCCTCACCAGTTGGACGGCACTCGGAGGTGTTATTATTTCTTCATCACTATCGTTGGCCTTAAGGGCATTGTTGTCCGGGTGCACGGCTCCGACTCGCCTCGGCTTCACCTTCGGGCAATTCCTATAAGTATGTCCAGTATCGAAACATCGGAAACTAGCCTGCTGGCCTTTTCTCCTCTGGACAGCTGGATGCAAAATGACCGAATTTTGAGCAATTGTAGCACCTTTCTTGCTCTTTAGCAGATGTTATTGTAGAAGTCCTGCGTCCTCTTGCTGAAGTTGTAGGCACTGTTGACGTAGACGACGAACCTCCTTTGGCCATAAGGGACGACAGCGGCTCCGACAATTTCCTCTTTTCGTAAGGGGGAAGAAGTCTTTTCAGCTCCAGTATAGATTTGGCGGCGTAAAGTATTGAGGCGCTTGATGCCGTATCCCCAATACCTTCGATGATAAACTCAAGTAATTCTGCCTCGTCGATGTCTGTATGCGAGGCGATTTCCTGCATGGATAGGACATAACGTAGCAGAGACTCCTCTTTTAGTGGTGATCGACGACTCAACTTGTGGTAGACTTCTCGGCGGGTCATTTTTTAGTCGAATTCCGCCAGCAATATCTCCTTAAGAAAATCCCAGCAATCAACACGAACGGTTCTCAAAAGTACCTTGGCAGTTCCTGTCAAAAGTCGACGTGCACAGAGGTATTTGGTGCGATCATCGCAACAAAGCGACTGGGCCACATCCTCGTAGTCTGCTACCCACTTACGAATGCTATAATTGTCGTCGCCGGAGAACAAAGGGACTGCATTCTCAATGACGTTGAAGTCCACCTTTTTGTAGTCACTGGAACCGGCTCCATATCTTGCAGCTCCCTCTGCAGTTTCCGAATCCGTTTCCTTCTCTCCAGTCGAGCGAGTTCTCGTTCCTCAGCATCATCAGAAATGGTCCCAGAAGTTGCGTCAGAAGTTGATCGTCCGCCAACCATCTGCTGAGCAGCTAGGTCAGAAGTCGGTACTGTGGCGTTTTTAACAGATACACACACAATACACAAGCAAATAGTGAAGAACACGAAAATCGAATAAGAAAATACATCAGAGCCGTTTACCATAGCGATAACAAAACAATTCACACCAGTGAAATATACTTGAGTTTAAAAATCGAATTGGAAAACACGGCCAGTAGCCTGATGTATTACGCATTGATTCAATTTTTGGTGATTCTAACTGTCACGGCGTCAATTCGAATCGGACGTTCTTCACTATCATCCCAAGCGCTATAACATAGTACAACGTCGGAAACGAGCGCTTTACAAGAAGTAGGGGCTCCACCCGATGTGGACGCTCCGTCAGAACAGAGTGCTCCGCCAGAAGTTGTGAAAACACCTGAAGTTCCGGAAGTTTCTTCGCCTGTATTTTCAAGCTCAGAGTGACCAAACGCTTCCTTGTATATTGTCCGGGTCCGCCCAATCGTGGCTGTGGTCGGGACATCTATCACTACCTCGTGCAGGGTTTCCGTCATCTCGTTCTTCCCGGGTCTATCGGGCATCATTTTGATCGGTGATTTATCCGATTATATTTGATGATCCGCTTTTTTATTACTTACTTTGTGGTAAACCCCGCACCTGATGTTTTAAGAATTATATTTTTATTTAAATTATCGGCATTCATAATTTTAATTCCTTTCTTACGTCCACCCACCGTGACTGCTCGAACAAGAAGAAGGCAAGGAACCAGAAGTCCATCCATTATCGTCCTATTGTAGTAGATCAGTCACAATGGATTTACATTAATGATGGGCTTACAGCGTAAGGTCTAGCCATAAGTTATGTGTACAATTTTTTATTTTTTATAATACAGAATTTATAATTGAACATACAATGCATATGAAGATATGCTTTGTGATGTTTAAATTTTGAGGAATTGAATTCAATGTTCGACAATTGAACGTTTGGTTCAATGTGTTTGACATTGAGTTCAATGTTGATTTGGGGATATCGATGCTTTGGGTGGGAATTTTATTAGTGGGTAATATATATGTGAGAAGAAAATGGTAGGGCTTCTTGGAGCACTACAGTATTTGAATTTTGATAACTTATGTCAATCGACTTAAAGGCGCCCGTAATACTCAGCAATACAAAATGTGTGTAAATGATTTGAATAATTAATTTAAGAAAAAAAGTTTAGTATGTGAAGTGAAATGTAAATAATACAATTTTTAATTATTTGATTAAGTAGCAATAACCACATCAATGAAGCGACAACAGTATTTATCTTCAATGGGAGGACACACGCTCGACGCACAATAACAATAATATAGAAAATACTTATCCAGGATGATGACAAATTTTTGTTGACTATCAAATTAAATTATATATACCATTAGCTATTTTTATTGTTATTATTATTTATTTACATACAAGAATTCTCTTAGGAAAAGAGAACTTATTACTCTGGCTCAGCGCCCTGAAAAACAAAAAACATCTACTTAAGTTATTCCAGTATAATTGCAAACTGTTGAGCTTCAAAAACACTTACGATCCGAAAGGAGTTCTGGGGTACTCCCGTTCTGTAACTGTTAAATCTTGTGATGTATCGTGGTGGGAGTGGACTGTATTTCCCTACTTCTTTTCGAAACTGAAACAAACATTATTTTTCTTGTAATTCATGTATATTTCGATACTTCTCTCTATAGTTCCAATGATAATCACATAAGCTGTAAACTTTCGATCTCCATTGCGAAAAGTAATATTTATATATTGTATTTCTGTGTCGTTCTGTGTCGTCCTTGTTTATCCACCGTAATTTATCTTTCTGCATGCCCTTGTTTATGTTGAATGTAACTTCACGCACTGTGGTATCACTATTGTTTGTTTATCGGTACTGCACTTGATAAAATGATTTGTAAACACTCCAACGATGAGGAACTAAACTCGCAGGCATTCGAACGTTGGCGAGGTAGCTGCAGCTGAAGTTGAAGATGCTTCTGAATATTTTTTTTGCAATGACGGTGTTCGATTATTCGACCGAAAAGCCGGTTGCTGAACGATGACGATGCCAGGTTCCGTGAGGCCTGTTGTTAGCGGTGGTGAACTTCTTGAACGTTGTTCCGCAAACGTAGTATTTAGTTGTTTGTCCAGTTGGTCACGTTTAAATCCACAAATAAACGGTGCCGTCCCGTGCTTGAAGCAACTGGCCTCTGATCTGGTTCTATGCGTAAGTAGTCCGTAAATGCCCAGTGTCCCGCTCCTCTGGATGGGTCTATCAGATCTTTTCCCAAGAAAATCGTTCCGTCGTATGTACCATTACCAATCTTACACTTTGTGCAATTTACTGCAAAACCGATGAATCACAATCCGATTCAATTTAGGAAACTAATGCTAGATTGAGTCGATTATAAATTACTTCACACGTTACTTAATATTGCTTGTTTTAGAAAATTAACCGGAAAACTTCGTATTTATGACCATTATCAGAATTTTAATTCCAACTACTCAAGGATCCTTTTCGTCTCCTCCTTCCTCGATGTTTTGATTTGTTGTCTTCGCTCGCCGCTAACTTCCTTTGTTCTTCACCCACGTTATATCGTTCCTCTTCTCCCCAGGGCTTTTGTGATGTTTTCGATCAAGAGCAGTACTCTTGTACTGTTCTCTTGAATTCGTCCCATTATTCCTTGTGTCACAGCTCGCCGTAATCGAAACTGAGCTAATTGGTTGTGACACAATCTAACACCTTGAGTGTAGAGGGTGGAGAGTTATTTAAGCATTTTATTATATGACGCACCCTCATCATCACTTGTTGCATCGTGCAACAGTAACTGTCATGATTAGGTTTAAAAACTACGTAACCAAGATTGAACGGATAGGTTACACCAAAATTTTACGTTTAAAAGTTCAAACCCACTCTTTAGACCAGATTGCTAGGATAAGTTATTCACGTGTCAGTCCGTCGGTGACTAGCATACAATGTTGAGGGAGCACGTTCATCTCATGTCCGAGTGGGACTATTAATCGTCGACGGAGAGCGACTGAGTGTCGGTGGCTGCCATGCGTTTGATTCCATGGAAGTAGCACTCACTATGGAACTGCGACCTCTGATGATCATCTTGTCCTCCACACCACACACCAATGACTTAAATCAGGATTCCAATAGCCGAGTCATGATATGATTGAGATAATGATTTTCAGTCATGATTTTCACTATGGTAATCACATGGTATCACGTTGAACGAACGAGATCTAGATTCACCAAGGACATGCAGCAAATCCTTGATTCCAGATGTGTGGACACTATATCGAAATTCCAGATCCGAACTTCCATAGGTAGGTCAGACGACCACAACAGGTGTTTCAAGTAGTCCCGTGTTGGTCGCCACATAATACTGGAAGCAAATAATCGGGGAAAGGGTGTCATTTGTGTGATGAATTTTCGAGTTGAAATCACTTACCGAAGTCATTAACAGCAAAGCAACACCTTAACAAACAACCGATCGGTACGACATATATTTCAAAGAAATACACAACGTTAGTTTCAATTACTTTATTAGAACAAAAAAATACACCAGATGCCAACACGAGGGAAAAAACTTAAGTAATTCTCTTAACCGGCTCGCGGTCTACATTCAAGTTCTTTTCTGCAGGATGTTGTATCGATTCTAACAGATACACGCAATTCACAAAATAGTGAAGAACACCGAACGAAAAATCGAATAAGAAAAATACATACCAAGCGATAAAATAAAAATAATTCATATCAGTGGAATATAGTCGAGTTTGGAAATGAAATTCTAAACACGGTCAGTAGCCTGGTGTGTAACGCTTAGGTAAAATTTTTTTCGTGATTCGAGCTGTCATAGCGTCAGTTCGAAACACACGATCTTCTTCACTATTATTTCAAACGCTATAATGTCATCCAACCAACTGCCGAAAGACTCCTCCTTATACTATGATGTAACTGTAGAAACATACTCCTTGTCCGGCAAGTGTGTGAAATTTCCCATATACGATAAAAGCCAACAACGCATTTAGGATCGAACGTTCACAGGTGTTCAGAAGACGCAAGATTATACGATCGGTTGAAAAGGGTCGCATTCCGCCGTCAAGATCGCTTAGTTAATAAGGCTAGCATATGAGGTATCTAATTGTGTACATTGCCAGTTGCACATGATACCAACACGGTATACTGCGTCTCGTGATTGGTACAATTCGGTACTATATTGGTAGGCATTGGATAAGGTTAGTGGAGGATCCGGGAATCAAGTGCGACTTCTATGCACACATGATGATGGTTCGTACATGTTTTCTAGTTTGTTTATCCCTTATGTTGGAGTAAAGCGTATATGCCAGGAGAATGTGTTTTGATAGTTTAGTTTTAGTTTTTTTTCTTGTTTGCCACCCATAAGGAAGTCGACATAGTTGCGGACTCTCTTTGATATGAAAATGATGAAGAGGAAGGACACGACAATAAAGGTTAGTATATGGAGAGTTGTAGTTGGAGGGGTTGTACCACATGAACTGTTCGATTTTATAGTAAACATTTAAAACCCAATATTATTTTTTCGTAAATTTTTATTCAATCAAAATAGGATCCGTTGACATCTATGACATTCGTCCAACGTTATACAAGGTCAAACATTCCTTTTTCCTAGAAGTGCCGACATTTTGAGGCAATGAAATCTTCATAGGCTTTTATGACTTCTGCTCGATTCCGGAAGACTTTCTACCGGCAAAATGAATCCAGATTGCGGAAAAGATGGTAGTCCGTTGGGAAAATGTCAGGAGAGTACGGTGGATGCGGAAGAACATACAGGGCAAAGTTTCTACTTTCAACCCGGCGAAGGCCAGCACGATTCTTGTCCCTGTTCCAAGTTGACATGCAGTCTCCAGGTGAGAGACCTGGATAGCTACTTTAGCACCCGCCAAGTAATGAACCAATGCATGCAGCGACATCCTGAGAAAGGTTGGCGCAAGGCTAATAACGCCCGCCGACTGACGGAAATTGAAGATCTCACAACACCGCAAGACTAGCGATGGGTGCCGATAAGGGAGAACCCAAAGGACGATGCCATAACAGAATGCCCAACGAGTTTGATAGTTGTTGCCCTATCAGAGGTCCTATCTACTTATACGAAGATGAAGATAAATGGCCATACCGGGGAGGAGCGGAATTCTCAAATAGTAGCTGGAATGAAGGCGGTCGCGTCATTTATACCAAATCCAGAGGAATTCTCCACTTGAAGGCGTCTTCAAAGACCTACGATACGCGTACTCCAGTTCGCATACACTCTGAAAGCCAAAAACCAAAGGCGGAAACAAGTCGACCTGAAGTGAACAAAATTTCTGAGAAAAAAACTCCAAACTGAAAGGAGACAACTTCTGCAATATTATACATATATATATATATTTTAAGTTCACATTTTTTATTTTCAAAACTCTGTAATAAAACAAATATTTTAAAATAAAAACAAAAGATCACACAATAATTTTCATACTACTACTTAACGAGATTAACAATTTTGTACATTAAAAAAAAAATCATTTCTCGTTTTATATATTTTGTGTTTTTGGTTTTTGGTATCAGAAAAATAAAATAAAAATACATAAAATACAAAACAATTTACTGATCATATCCATGTTACAATTTTTTGGCACACACACATTTGGAAGCAGATTAAATTCGGGACATCGTAGACGAAACTTCAATTTTTAAACAAGAGATTTTTTTACATAATTGTTTAGTTTTTTAAACCTATATAATTATGCTTAGTGTGATTACAACTATTTTCTAATAGAATATATAATATAATGTCTTTTGAATATAATCTAAAATGTATATATATTCATTTATCCACACGCTCCACACACATATCAAAATTAATGACACTAAAAGCCTTTAAATAGTAGATTTAAATATTCACATTTCGATCGACTTTTAAAATTAATTATTGGAGGACCGTGTATAAATTAAAAACAAACCGAAACACACAAATTGAAATGCAATGAACACAATGAGATACATTTGTTGGTTTTTTTTAATGTTAACATTCGATTACACAGTATATACGGGATTAGTAAATGTAAATTCGTCGAAAAAGTGGAATAAATTCGTGTAAACATGGGAGTTTGTCTTATTTAATATTTGAAGTAATTTAAGAAATATTTAATCGGAGGTCTATTGAATTTTCTTTTTTATTTGATATACAAGACTACAAGGTTTCTTCTGGTGGATAGTATTGGAGTATTATTTATTTACCATCTTCGGTTAATATCTTAAGAATGTAATTAATAGGTCTTTTTCTGACGAATGTCAAAAACTGAAATTCAAAGTTTGTTCGATTATTGATTAATGTTTATGTAAACTCGTTCAGACAGTATAAAATACTCTAGTAATGCTTTTTATCTATATTGTAATAAAAGTACAGCGTATCATACCAAAGTCATAAGATAGTCCAATAAGAAAGGGGGGAAATGTTAGTAAGAGACGAGTGATTTCTATCGAATAAGAATTGCTATTCTGAATTCTGATTCGTAACTGTTTTCAGCGGGAATGGAGTAGCCGATTTAACAGTGCGTTTACCGTTTAAGATGGGAACTGAATTATAATTACGAATTAAGAGAGAAATATGTTAAAAAACGCTCGGCGATACTTTGAATATTTTACGAGTGCAGAATGAAAATTCTTCGACCTAGTCCAACCTAGCGCTACTCCAAGTGAAGTTACTGTTTTATTACACAATGTGATTACATCCCAGCCATTCCACACGTGCTGGCAACTAAGAACACACTTAAAATATTGATTTTAAAAAAGAAAACGAAACTAAGGTAGTCGAAGAAAGGTCAAATCATGAAATTGGTTTGGGCTTCAAATATCGGACAAGATAGAAGTTCCATCGTGAAGTAAAAAATCGATGTCGGTATCACAACGATTGGAATCGGTTAAAAGTTATCATTGCAAACCAAAATATGAACATGGATAAATAGTGCAGTGATAGAAAAGAAATTTTTAACACCAAACTCACAAAAGGAATTTCGAAATACCCTTACAGTAAACTGTGAGCGGAGAAAAACGAAAATGGTAGGAACAGATAGCGATGAACTTTCGGTACAGTTTCACCTCACAAATCTATACTATTATGCCAGCTAGGCAAAAGTTATATTATTTCTTCCTTAGATATTGAAGAGGTTTAGGTTCCATATTTGGAATTAATTTCAACAGATTTTGAATTTACAATTTGTCACGGCTTTCATCACCCTTACACTTATTAAATATATCTATAAGAGTAGTCAATTGCGACATTTTTCCCCATATGACCTGTTTATAATTAACATTTGGAAGAGCGCATTCGCCATACTCTGCTTCATTACTTTAAAAAGGAGAAGTAAGCAACTGACGCAAGAGAAAAGCTGTCTAAAGTTTAGAGAAAAAAATGTCATCAAATGGATTATTTTGCGAGCAGGTCTTCCGAAATTGACGACGATAAAATCAAAGCATTGGTGCAAGCAAATAAACATTCCACAGTTCAGGAGCTTGGTACCAAATGTCGATTGGGAGCGTTCATGGCCATTGAAATCGCTTGGCTTCGTAAAAAAGCTCGTTTTCTGTGTACAAGATCAGTTGAAAGGAACTCATTTGACGAGCAACTCATTAAGCACGAAGAAAACGATCCATTTTTGAAGCATATAATCACGGGCGACGACAATGGATTGTCTACTATAATACCAGTCGACGAGATGAAACACCAGAAAAGCAAGCAAAGGCATATTTCCATAAAAAAAATGCGATGCCGTCAATCTGATAGGATTGGAAGGGACTAGGAAGCTGCTTCTATAGAACAAAACGATTTCTTCTAAAGTCTACTGTGAGTAGATAAAAAAGTTAAGTAATGCCACCGTACAGAAACGTTCGGAGCTGATCAATCATAAGGGCACAATAATGAGAGCGCACCTACATGTTTTGTCATTCGGCAAAAATTATTAGTTTAGTTGGGACGTGTTGCCACATCCTCCGTACGATCCAAACTTTGCGCCATCTGACTGTCATTTATTTCGGTCGTTGCAAAACTCCTTAAAACGTTTGCTTTTGACGACATCATCAGATAGCATCTTGACTAAGGACAAGAAGTTTTATGAAGGGGAATTATGAAATTCCCCGAGGTATGGCAGAAGATTATCAAACAAAACGGCCAATACATTATTGATTAAAATTCTCTAAATATGTTAAATAAACACATTTGAAAATAGGATAAAAAAAGAAATGAACTTTTGAATATCCTATAGCGTTTGCGACGATAGTAAGGAATGTGTGATTCGAACGATGACGGTTAGAATCACTAAAAATGGAACGATTGCTCAACACACCAGGCCACTATAGCGTGTACGAATTCGATTTCTAAACTCAAGTACACTCAACTGATAAGGAATTGCTATGTTATTGCTTGGTATACGACTGATGCTTTTTCTTATTCGATTTTCTTTCGGTGTTCTTCACTATTTGCTTGTGTACTGTGTGTGTATCTGTTAGAAACGCCACAATACTCCCTCTGTTGCAGACGGAGCAGCACACGACTACCGACTGGCAGCACACGACTGCCGACTGGCATCGCACATTTTATACTCTGGCTCCCTTTGTTCCTGTGACAACACGCGAACGAGGAAAATGGGACAAAAAGGCGAATATATAAGTAGCGGCAGTTGGGGGAGTTGAAGTTCGTTGCGAAGGCTTTCTGCTTTCTGCCTTATTCTTTATAAAGCTCTCCATTCTGTTCAACCATGCTTACAACATGGGGTACTTTCCCCAAGCTTGGAGGCACGCTATTATTTGTCCAATAGCAAAAGTTGGGAAACCAACGTATCACCCCTCAAGCTTTCGCCCTATCTCGCTTCTCACTTGCATCAGCAAAATATATGAAAAATTCATATACGAGAAGCTAAATAACTTTGTCAGTGCCAGGCACCTAATACCTGATTTCCAATTCGGATTTCGAAGAGCGCACAGCACCACTATGGCTCTCAATTTATTTCAAAACCACGTCTGCGTGCGGCTCTTTAATAAAGAACCCACCGTTGCGGTAAGCCTAAACATTGAAAAAGCTTTTGATACGACTTGGATCGAAGGTCTCGCTTTTAAACTACTGAATACTGGCCTCAGTAGAACGCTATGTAGCATCATCTACCAGTTCGTTCGCAACAGAACCTTCCAAGTTAGAATGAATGGAAAGCTTTCCCGAACTTTTCACGCCGCTGCAGGCGTACCACAGGGCTCCATTCTAGGCCCCATCTTATTCAATATTTACACCTCCGATTTTCCCCGCCCTGTGGACGGGAGAGTAAACCAAATATGCTATGCGGATGACGTCCTGGTGTACACGTCAACCAAAGGCCCTAACCTCGCAACAAATCGACCCAACCGTCACTTGGACGAACTGTATCAGTATTACAGTCGATGGAAAATACGACTTAATCCATCCAAAGCAGTAGCCATAATTCTGAGTAGTAAACACTCCCAACCTACTTCTCGATATTTACAGAATATTCGAATAAAAATGGGAGATACTACGATTAGACCACAGGACAAGATGAAATATCTCGGGATCACTTATACCCCAAAAATGAATTTCATCAAACATGTGACCCACATTCTCCAAAGGGGCCTCGGTCGGTCTAAGCAACTGCACAACATCTTGAAGTGGGGGAACAAAGTTGACACCAAAGTTAAGCTTCTCTGCTATAAGCAGCTAATCCGATCTGGAATATCGTACGCCTTTCCCATATCGTCCTGCATATCTTCGGCTCAAATGGAAAGACTTCGGGTTTTCGAAAGGAAACTCCTCAGAAGATGCACCAATCATTCTAGAAGGCCTGACGGTCGTCATTACCCCAACTCTCACCTATACGAAGGCGCCTCCATTACCCCTATCGAGGAGTACTTGCTTCAATTAGCATATAAGTGCCTCGAAAACATTCAGAACAGCGAGAACCTACTTGTACGGGACTCTTGCGTTCTTGACCCTTCTCTCTCTCGATCTCTTCGGATCAAACCCCCACAATTTCTTCTTCAGTACAAAACTGAAGAAAGCACCCTTCCCAACAGCATTCCCCTCTATAATAGAGGATTCCTGGACCCATCCCATAGGGTCTACTATTAACAAACCAAACACACGAACGCACAGTACAAGACGGCACAAACACAAACATACACACCGACCAAAGAGCAGATTATCAGACGCCAAAGACGTGATCTGCGTTTACTACCGCACCCAAGACCCACCGGTCTTGTATGATTTCTTTCCCACCATCCCTCTATAAAAGTAGTTAGAGAACACTTGGACTAACACCGTCCACACTATCCTTGGATACCCCCCCTTTTTTCTTCTCTTTTCAGATGCCGCGAGACCGAGCCCAACATCCTCACGGATGTGGATGATTCTGGTTATCGCAAGATGACCAGAAGTCAGAGACAAGATGAAGGACACATATGTCCTGTCTCGCTAAATTCGGCCTTCTCGCCACAATTTTTTTTTTTTTTTTTTTTTTTGGGAGTTGAAGCAAAACAACAGAATCACCGGAGATGACACCAACGCCGTAATCCAGAGCAGAGTATGGCCTGGAGGTGAACTATTAACAGCTATTGTATTGTATTACATTCGAGTTGTTCATATGTAAAGTTATAATGGGATTGAAATAAAATATTGGGTTGATATTATATTAAATGGTTGTACAACATTGTTCGCATTAAGTAAACCGAGTAAATCAATTATTTGGTTTACACCCTCCTCAATAACTTTGTTACGATCAAGAGCGAAGAGCAAGCGAGTGAGAGAACGTCGGAGCAGGCGAGTGATCCGGTGCTCTGCGTAGAAGTCGAGATTTACCTATGGGAGATTGTGTGCGGTTTGGACACAGATCACGTCGGGATCACCAATTATAGCGTTTGCGACGATAGTGAAGAACGTGTGATTCGAACTGACACTATGACGGTTAGAATCACTACAAACGGAACTCATGATCAACACATCAGGCCACTGCCGCGTATACGAATGCGATTTCTAAACTCAAGTACACCCAAGTGATGTGGAATTGCTCTATTATTGCTTTGTACACGGCTGATGCCTTTACTTATTCGATTTTCTTTCTGTGTTCTTTACTATTTGCTAGTGCATTGTGTGTATATCTGTTAGAAACGCCACAGTGCCAATAGTTCCAAACAATGTGAACAAAGAGACTTTTCTTTTTTGAATAACATCTCTCAGAAAAGACAAATCTATTGAGCGGAGTCAGCGCCAAGGGATGCTATTTTTTTCTCAACCGAGTCCAACAACGAAGCTCGAAAAGATAGTGAACGATATCTTTCAACCATTACACGGAACTTAGTGGGGTCTAATTCCATTGGAACCCAACCCACCACTCTGATTTGTGATAAATACTTCTACAATAAGGAGTATTCAGCATAAAAGCCTGTTCAAGTAAGAAAACTAATAATTTTTAATAATGTAAGTTATTTAAAGAAAGAGAAAAAATACATGGGCACTCGCCCAAAAATGTTCATGTTTTTTATTAAAAAAATTGTCACGTTTGTTAATTTTAGATTTCTTCAATGATAAATACTTGGTGAGCCTTCCGGATATATTCTCAAAAACAAATCCAGTTTTCAGTCACCCTGTTTGATAGGCACCCCCAATAGCCTGGATACATTACGGTATAATCCTGAAACAATCCTTCATTTGCAAAAAACGACTTCATTTCTCTATTCACTGTTCGATCGTAATTTTGGTCCGAGGGAGACGCCCCCCAATTCATAGCTTACGCAGAATATAAAAAAAGAATGACCTTTAATTCTTTTCTTTTGTTACAACAGACAACATTCCATGGACCTTGCCTTTACAAATGAAAAGGTTGAAACAGGTTCTAGCTGCACACACGATACCAGACCCTTTATATTGCTCCTCTTTCAATAGTGCCACATGATCAGTAACTCATTTCTGTACGCAGGTATTAAAACAAAGCTTTCGATCGTCCAAAAGGCAACAATATTGGATTAATAGTGCAGTCAACCTTAGCCTTGCCAATCAGATATAAGTGTTAAGCAATCCCCTTGTGGAATCGTTTTTTAAAAGTAAAGCATGGTGTATCGTTAATTCAAACAGTCTTCAATTAGTGACATATCATACCATTCCATCCGTAGACCTTATTCTTAGGGCTGACCACTCTTTCTAAATTTCAACTACCCTAAAATGTCAGAATACAGTGCGAGCAGAGTTATACAATAATTTCTTGAAAAAAATATAACTGACTGAGTAGATTTCTATAGGTCCATCGCGAGAGATTGTTTTCATTGTCAATTATTATAATAATTTACTTATTACAACTTCGAAGGGCATGGGAAAATCCCAAAGCTTGTAAGAGCCATACATAAGATGAGATTTATTATCGAAAGTTTTTAAAGCTTTTGAAACGATTTTAATCCTTTACATTAAAGGCTAACTTATTTCGAACATCCACCTTGTATTTACGGTCTAGACTTTGCATATAGGAGGTGTTTGCAAGAGAGGCATTGACTTTTATCTACAAAAATGGACTAGCATACCATAGTAAATAATAATATCGGCATCATCGATATTCTTATTCTTATGAATATACAGAAAAGAGTCGAATTTTCACACAAATCAAGAAAAAAAAACAACATTACCGAACGTTATTTCCTAGCACTTTACCACTTTACATGATAGTAAATATTTGTTATGCAAACATTTTTCCTACTAACTATTCGATTGTAATACATATTATATTTACCTAAATATTTTCTTTTACCTTGTATTCTAATAAAAAAGAAAGTGCATACTAAATATATACTACATATCAAGGGAATCACCTGTTACGAATATTTGGTTAAGAATACCTTTAAAGCTCTAATCCTAGTTGTATACAAATGTGGTAAGTTCAATTAAACCAAATTTTCAACAATACCTGTGGGATAGAGGTGCCTTAAAATAGCGTAATAATGAACACCTGCCGCTAAGACAACAAACAAGTGCCATATCGCATGTGCCATGGGTATTACCCCATCTGACTTGAAAAACACTATTCCGATAATATAAAGGAAGCCACCTAATTTCAGTTCAGTCATCCCATTAAACTCATGACCAGCCAAAATGACTATCATCGCGGGTCCCAAGCCCATTGCAATATAAAAACACGTTTCTAGACATTTGAAACGCTCGTGGAATATCTAAAAAGAGAACAAACATAAATTGTATCTGTTGATATAATGATATCTATTTGTTGGACTAACCTGTTGATATGTTATACCGAGAGCTGCCATTATCCATATCACCCAATCTAAAGATGCTAGAATGATGGAGTGTGTGGTGTTCTCTAACTGCAGCCAAGGAAAATAAGAACCAGCTATGAATACGTAGATCATAGCCCGATCACAGCGATGCAAAACATTCTTGAGGCCCCTACAATGTAAGAAAAAAACACCAACCAAACTGTAAGACGAATGTCTCTATATTTAAAATTAATAGCGTACGTACTTGTTGCGTTCACAGTAAAAAGAACAATGGAAGAATGTTGATATGAAGAACAGTAAGCTTAACGCTGATCCATAGACCCAAGCCACTAAAATCTGCCCCGAAGTGCGTGATCTTTCAAATAGCTCCATTGTTGCCATGACGGAAGGTATTACCCATAATCCATGTGTAACACAATTAGCGATCTGTTCTACCTATCAAGGAAGATTTAGACATTAGTTTGTTATGCCAATTATTTTATTACGTAATTATCATAAAAGCCATTAATTGAATACCCGCCAATTATGACATTTAATCTCTAAATAAAATCATGGTACTTTAATCCAATAATAATTCCTGAGAGTGAAACAGTTTATGCAAATAATGGATAACGTGATAAACGGACATTCAGTGAATTGCATAGGCGCTGATCAGCATTTATTTGGATTTGTAAACATAATTATCAGACATAAACGTGATTTTCACTAAACTTGATCTACTACATCTATAAGCGCCAACGTGAAGATCCAAAAAAAATCATATACCGCAATAGCCCTGTGACTAGGGCGTTAGAATATACTCATAGCTAGGCCGGCTTGTTGTAAGAGGCGACTAAAGCCCGAGTGATAGGTGGGTTCCCAACGCCCTGTCGCCCGGTGAAATACCACTCCATCAAGCTTTAGGCTCCGTGAAATGATCGGGAGAAATCCCTGGCCATCTTTCGGAGCTTGGCTAATGGACCGGTTTGAGAAAAGGTTGGTTTAGGTGGTAGTCGGTCCCAAGGTGAGATACCACCCCGTCACGCTGTACATTCCGCGATATCGTCGAGAGAAATTTTCGACGGTGTTTCGGATGTATGGCTGATGGCCCGGACTGACACGAAGATAAGTCATGATGGTACCTTCTGATATAAAGAATTCCAGAGGTAAACTAGTTTCCCATTCGGATCTCCGAGGGAGTGACTATGTCAGGGGGAACATCATGCAGATATTATGATAAATAACCAAACTTTAAGAAATTCGTCATCGCATAATCGGGGTCGCTCTCGAGGCTCTGTCCACGCTCGACTGGTAACGGCATTTTGTAACATCAGGAGCATCGGTTTCGCCAATACGAATCTAAACGCCGTCCACCAATATTTGCAAACAACGAAACCTGATATCCTTGCCCTAACTGAGACCCGGGTCGATTCGTCAACTGATTCGACATATCTTCGTTGCTCAGGATACGACTTACATTCGAGATTCCGTTTTAAGGGCGGAGTCTGCGTTTTCACGTGGTCCGATCTGGCTTGCCAAAGAATGGAGGCGTTGGAACTCAATAACATGGACATCATATGGTTGAGGGCCGTGCTTGGGAATTCTGTTAAATTTCTTTTTTGTCTTTACTGCTCCCCGAATGACAATTGGCCAGCGACATTTTCCGAAGTTCTTTCACATACCGTCGACTGGATATAGATCAACCACCCAGCTTCTGAAATTATTGTCCTTGGCGATTTTAATGTGCACAATTCCCGCTGGTTGGTACATTCTAACAGATCCGACGAGGCTGGAAGGCTGGCGGAGATGTTTGCTGTTAGCCACAATTTGACTCAACTCGTGGAGGGACGCGAGTGCCGGATGCCCGTGGTGATTATGCGAACACCCTGGATCTGTTTTTGACATCCGAACCGAGTATTTATACCGTAGAGGCTTCCGCGCCACCGGGAAACTCAGATCACTGCTTGTTAGAATCAGAAACACGTGCAACCAGGCGATTGATACCGCGAAGAAAGCTCACATCGACAGAGTGACCAATAAACTCTTTGAGTGGCCAACTGGCTCACGTCGATCAATTCCGTCGTTAGAACACAGGCGCAACGTATCATGCCTATCTCTTTTCTATAGGTATTACCACGGTCGTTGCTCAACTGAACTTGCTGAATGTGTTCTGCCCCTTCGGACATTTTCCACGATACCCGTCAATTTGTGAATGCACATCAGTTCACGTTGAAAGTGGACTTTAGGCGCACAAATAAACATAGAGAGTCATTTTTTAGCCGAACCACACGAATGTGGAATGTTCTGCCTGATCATGTGTTTCCTGGCCCTTGTGATGTCCAGACATTCAAAACCAATATACATCGACACCTCCTTTCCTTATCCACTTCCTCTCCATCCGCTCGCACTGTGCTCTGACATTTAAGGGTACTT
Source organism: Microdon myrmicae (assembly GCA_963931805.1). Classification (NCBI taxonomy): domain Eukaryota; kingdom Metazoa; phylum Arthropoda; class Insecta; order Diptera; family Syrphidae; genus Microdon; species Microdon myrmicae. The sequence continues at coordinate 5,391,970 of OZ007502.1, forward strand.
CAAAATCCTCTTTTGTGCACGCGTTAGTGTAAAAAAAGAAAATAAAAACGTCCCCTCTGGTCAATGGCAAGGGCCATCAGCAGTAACTTCGAATCCCTCTCTTTCCCTCTGTTGGTGACAGACAGCGGGACGTTAGTCACAAATTCAAAGGATAAAGCTAATGTTTTCGTGAATTTATTTTCCGCGAATTCAAACCTTGATCCCGATCTTTTGAAGCCACCTTGGTCACCCCTTGGTACGGTCTTCCATGTTGGATGTGAGATTTCGTCCGCGTGCTATTCAACGCATTCTACGTGAACTGAACTGAAGGAAGGCAACCGGCCCGGACGGAATACCAACAATAGCCCTTAAGAACCGTGCTCCAGAACTATCGCCGGTTCTTGGCAAACTCTTTCGCTTATCTTATGCACGGAGAACCTTCCCTACCTGCTGGGAAATCACTCGAGTTCAACCAATCCCAAAGACGGGAAAAAAGTGTCTCCCACAAAATTACGGTCAGATATCATTACTGTCTATTTTATCTAAGGTGATGGAAAAAGTTATCAAAACAGAGTAAGTTAAGTATTTGGAGTGCAACGGAATTCTGAATGATCGTCAGTATGAATTCCGTGGCAGGCGGTCCACGGGAGACCTTTTGACACTTATAACCGAAAAGTGTCTCCCACAAAATTACCGGCCGATAACATTACTGTCTATGTTGTCTAAGGTGAGGGAAAGGGTCATCAAGGCCGAGTTGATTGAGTATTTGGAGTGCAACGGACTTCTGAATGATCGTCAATATAGATTCTCTAGCAGGCTGTCCACGGGGGACCTGGTGACCATGATAACCAATATAAGCACATCTGCGATTGAGGAGCATGGTGAGGCATGGATATCTACAAGGGTTTTGACCGCGTCTTGCACGGGGCATTGCTGAGCAAACGTCGTTCATATAGACTTTCCCACCTACTTTGCGACTGGACGAAGGCTTCCTCGAAAATCGATCGATCCGAGTTGTTGCGGACGGCGAGTGTTGGGATCTGTATCCTGTTAATTCGGGAGTGCCTCAAGGTTCTATTTTGGTCCCAACCTTGGTTTTGCTTCACATAAATGATTTATTAGAGACAACGGATAACAAACTGTTCAGTTTTGCGGATGATAGTACACTTGTTTCCTCCTTTTCGAGTGTTCGGCCGATTGATGCATCAATGTCGCACCAGCTGAGATGTAGACAGATTGACTCTCTGAATCGGGATCTGGATAAGGTCCTGCAGTGGGGAAGGTCCAATCTCGTCGACTTCAATGCAGCGAAGACACAATAAACAACATTCACCAAGAAAAGTGGATCATCGGTTCCAGAGCTGTTGATGAATGGCCAGGCCCTTGTTCCTGGGGAAAGCTTGGAATTGCTCCGCGTCGCGGTTTGTAGGAATGTATAGTGGCATAAACACATATCGAGCATCGCCAGGTCAGCCTCAGAAAAACGGAGCTATCTTTTTAGAGCCAAGAAATATTTTACTCCTGCCCAACTTCTTCTCCTGTATAAAACCCAAATTAGACCCGCGCTCGAATATTGCTCTCATGTTTGGTGCTCGGCTCCTAAACATACCCCCGACCTGCTTGAGAGCATACAGAGACGAGCAATTCGTCTTTCAGGGACTCGACGCTGACGTCGGGACTATAGTCACTATCACATCGAAGGCGCGTAGCCGACCTCTGTCTGTTTTACAGATATTATCACGGGTACTGTTCTTCAGAGATTCGTAGTATTGTTCCACGCAATTCGGTTTATATATGCTCCAAGACAATCCGACAAATGGAAAACAGGAATGTCGCATCTTGATCAAACATTGTGTTTTGATGGAAAAAACCTCTGAACAATCATAGCAATAGTTGCAGAAACAACATTGTTCTCATTCGAGAACAACAGTTTATCGGTGGTTTAATGAATTTTAAATGCGTCGTACAAACACCGACGACGCACCTTACTCTGAAAGGCCAAAAGAGGCTACGAACGCGGAAATCGTAAAGCAAGTGTATCGAATCGTTTTCAGTGATCGTAAAGTGAAGTTGTGTGAGTTAGCTGGGGCTGTGGGCATCTGAAAAGAACCGACGGGATAGATTTTGAACGATCTTTTGGAGGGAAAAAAGTTATCGGCCCGATGGGTGCCGCGTTTACTGACCGTCGACAAAAAACAGCAGCGCATTGATGATTAAATGGTCGGGGGACGTTGTTGCAGCGCAATCGAGTGGACTTTTTTCGATGTATTGTGACGATGGATAAAACGTGGATCCATTACCATACGCCTGAGATTAATAGGCAGTCTTCAGAGTGGCTGGGAAGCCACGAAAACCGACCAAAGCGGCCAAAAGCCCAACGCTTGGCCGGGAAGCTTATGGCCTCCGTTTTTTTGGGACGCGCATGGCATCATCGTCATCGATTACCTGTAGAAGCGAAGAACAGTCAGTATTATACAGCGTTACTGAACAAACTGAACGACGAAATAAAGAAATTCGGCCCTATATGGCGAGAAAGAAGTTTTGTACCATCATGATAATGCACCGTCACAAACGTCCTTGAAACCGATGGCTAAATTGGATTTGACGATTTTAATTGGTTGCTCACTCACCGTATTCTCCAGACTTGGTTCCCAGCACCTATTATCTGTTCCCAAACCTTAAGCGGTGGCTCCAGGGAAAGAGATTCAGATCGAATGAGGAACTCATCGCGGAAACCGGGGCGTATTTCGAAAGGGCATCGAAATGTTGGAAAATCGCTATACCAAGTGTATCGCCTGGAAGGCAACTATGTTGAGGAATAAATATAACTTTGTCCAAAAAATGTTTCTTTTCATTAAAAATCCCGGAACTTTTCCGCCCACGTCCTTTTCCTTTTTCACTTTTCCCAACCGCACTATACTCTGATATTTAATGATCCCACAAAAGCTCCTGGTGTAAAACAAAGAAAAACTATGAGTCTATTAAAACTCGAAATTTCATAACCTCACAAATTTAGCTTGGCCGCATCCATCTTAGACAAAGATGGGTGGACGATAGTGTAAGTGGTAGGGCAGGGAAGGATAGGCCCGAGGCTAGGGTGTTAGTATGACTACGGGTTGTAGGGGTTTGAGAGGAGACGAAGTTTAAGGGCGGGAGAGAAGAGATTGAAATCAAAGAAGGTGAGGATAAAAGGTTGCCAACAACAGCGTTCGCGAAATAGGTTCATTAGAGCCTGTGATGGGGACTAGAAAGAGTTCAGAAGATCTGAAAAAAAAAAACTCCACCGACATAAGAAAAGTGCCTGGGAAAAAAAACTTGTCTGTGAAATAGAGAAAAGTAGAGAGAGAGGCCGCACCAGGCGCGGAAGTTCTACCAAATAATCCGCAGTATGACGCGCTACACACTACGCTGCACTTACGGCAAGGATGAAGAGGGTAATCTGATCATCGATCCTCAAGGCATTCTGGAGCGATGGAGAGTGCACTTCAATAAATTGCTAAATGGCCACTCACAGAAGAATTGGAGGCTCCACCAATGGAAGATCAAGACTAAATGCTGCCACCACCAAGCATTGAGGAAACAGTAAAAGCCATAAGACAGCTCAAATCAAATAAAGCCCTCGGTGCTGATGGCATACCAGTTGAGCTGAACAAACAAGGAGGGGCTGCGTTACATTACGCAATTCATGAGATCGTGGTGCACGTATCGGAACAAGAGGATATGCCGGAAGATTGGCGTCGGGGAATACCTTGCCCCATACATAAGAAGGGAGATATCACAGCTTGCAGCAACTGTAGGGGTATAACATTACTAAGTACCGCATATGAGATACTCTCTTCTATCCTACAAGATCGGATAGTCTGATACGCTATCCGAGACCTGGGTGCTCAATAACCGGCACCCTGAACTCGTAGCCGCGTTCGAGGGGAAGGTCTTAAGGAGAATTGTTGTATGTGAGGGGGGACGATTCCGAAGACGCTACAACGATGAGTTGTACACGATCTACCTTGAAGCTAATGTTGTAAGAAAAATCAAACTCGGTAGACTCCGGTGAGCCGGACACCTAGGCCGAATGAGCGAAGAGGGGCCTGCCCGGAAGGACTTTGTGGCAGGATGTACGGAAGGAGACAGCGCAGCAGACCTACTCTGTGATGAAGGGATGGCCTGGACGAAGTTGCCCACAGCCTGGGAGTGCCAAACTGGATGGCATCGGCTCAAAATCACGACCGGTGGAGAGGCTGGCTATATAAGGCTAAGACCGGATCCAGGTTGTAGTGTCGATGGTGATCATAGTTGAACGAAAGGCGGCCTAGGTAGTCGTTGATGAGGCGAAAGTTAGCTTTATGGAAATCGTAGACGTAGTGATTGAGAGGGCCGGCGGACGGTGGCGAGTGGACTCGGAAGAAGGTCGCGAGAAGTGAAAGGTGGTGGTGGTCTATAGATGTAAGGACGGAAGGACTGGGTGAGACAGATGTATTGATAGGGTCTGTTGTAAAGACGGGGTCTAGCTGCCTACCCAAGAGGTTTCGAACGTTGCTGATCTGACAGAGACAAGAATCATCTAGTCGATCAATGAAGAGAGATTCTTTGGCCGAGGTGGGGTGGGAGGTGAAGTGTGATTGGTCGTCAGATAAAGCCCAATTGAGTCGTGGAATATTAAAATCTCTAAAGATGATGATGCCGTCCTCGCAATTACTCAGATCGATTATGTGGTCGATAGCATGACCATTATGGTTTCTGATGGGGGACATCACCTCCGAGAATAGGTTGTAGTTACAAGTTGCAGGATGTAGTTTTAAGTTCGATTTACCTATTTTATCCAAGTATCAAAATTCAGAGTTGAATAGCGTTTTGTTATTTGTTACTTTGATTTGTTTAATTATTTTAAATTAACTCCATCACCACAATTATTATCGAGCAATCTCTCAAGAATTGACTGTTATAATTGAGCGTGAACAAAAACAGAATAGCAAGATCGGGAAAGAAGTATATTGAAGTACAATTCTAAGGCTTCAAAATCATACATTTATTTTTCTACATAGTCACCGTTGAGGGTAATACATTTCTCCCAACGTGTAACAAATTTTTTTATTTCATCACTGGAAAATTCTTTAGAGTTTTTTCGAATTCAGGACTTGACAGCGGCCCTCACCTCATACTTCTGGTTTCGGTTAGCCGTTTACTTTCCCATCGCGCACAGACTTTATATCGGGTTTTCCAATGGGGAAAACTAATCATCGAATTGTTACTGTCAATTTATTCACTAAACTCAAAATTTTCATCATGGTTAAGTACATGAACGAACAACGTCTGCAAATTATAAAAGTTTACTACCGAAAACAAGTTGTCAAGTCCCTATTGAAAAACCCTAGGGTTATACAATAGGGACTTGACAACTTTGAATTTAATTTGTGAACGCACCCTTTCACTAATCATCGAACTGTCACTGCCAATTTATTCAGTAAACTCAACATTTTCATCATGGCTAAGTACACGAACGAACAACCTCTGCAAATTATATAAATTTACTACCGAAAAAAAGTTGTCAAGTCCCTATTGGAAAACCCTATAGCACCCGATTGTTCAATAATAAATCCGAATGTGCCTTGAATATTCCAATATGGTTTGTGATACGGTTTTGAGTGATTTTCCAGTCATTTTGATTCAAATCGCTGACGGGTTTGAGATGATTACCGTCTATGGCAGTGATCGGACGTCCGTTGCGTGTTCCATCAACAATTATGGCCTTTGTAGAATCGCAACTACGAAATTTTATTGCCCATCGATTTACCGTAGACCTATCAACAGTATCATCTTTAAACGATGATAAATTTTAGTAGGAGTCACTTTTTTAACAGTTAAAAATTCGATAACAGCACGATGTTTAAGTCACGTTGACATAGTACTAGAACATGCCGTCATACTTCCCACTTTCGAAAGACGCTAGATGAACGCTCAACCTCGGGCCCGAGCATTCGTATTAAGAGGGAATGTTACTTCCATTTGCCGCCAGAAGCGCTTCTGAAGACCACTTCATTCGCGTTCTGCAAGCATGTGCGCATTACTTTTCAGCCCACGCTCATAAAAACGCATCAAGTGAAACCAAATACTGAAATCCACGTTTGATTGTCATGCTGTCATGATTTCTTTTATTCGGAACCAGGCTAAGTGCCGTAAAGACAAATTAAATTAAAGCTAATTATCTGTACTTTACATTTCCGCCGAAATACTAGACACAATTAGTCAAAACCAAATTAGGCAGGAAAATTTGTTGGTTCATACCTAGGCTCCCTTCAAAATGTAGCCTTATGTAATTGGCTATGGACTATTCTATTCTTATTCTACAATCAAATAGGGTGAGAAGTGCACTTAATGTCACACGAAGAAATGATTTTGATTGTATAAAACGTTAATTTCAAATTAATGAAGATAATACAATTGCGACAAGCACGTTAATATAAAACAGTGAATAAAATGTTTAAAAGTAACTAACAAAGACCTCACTAACTTATACCAAAAATACTTCTTTGAAACGAACTGTTATGCCGCATACTCAAGAATAGTGCCGGAAATACTCAAGAAATATTCTCTTTTACGGTAACTCTTTAATTTTTTTATATATTTATATTTTTTCAAAAGATCTATACGAGAGTTTCATTTCAAATATCATATGTTTTGGGAGAACACATGCCATATGGTATATTAAGTATATCTGTTTATTCGCAAGTAGCAGATTTTCGACAGCAAAGACGTTTGATTCTTGACGCAAAACTCTACAAATCGAATAAATAAAGGCGAGTGTATACGTCAAACGTAGGGAAAATGCTACTATTAAAATTTTAAAACAAAATTAAAGAAAAACGATTTTTATTCGAAAAAATTAACAATTTATTATTGAAATAAACACTCTGAAATAGAGTTTTGGATTGACGTGGACACTCGTCGAACACAATTAACTGGATATAGCCCGTATTGTGTTAATTATTTACAAATAACTTCGTCCTTATTGCTTGTCTTACTACTTGTAAATACGCTTTTTCATCCTATTTGAATTGTTTAATCGATTTCCTCAAAACATTCATGTTTAAGGACATTTTATAGAGCTATTATATTTATTAGTTCACAGCTATTATTTGTTAAAGTATTGTTATTTATTAATGCTCACATTAAAGTTAAAGTGATCGATTTACCTCGGTTGGAATATAAGCACATCCCGGTTCAGCTTTGTCGTTTTTCCATCTAACGCTCTGCAGTTCTAATTTGATAAACAAATTCGATTTTCGCCATGATTTCCAAAAATTCTTTAGAATGTTGTCGATGAACGAATATTTATTTTGAATCTGTTGTAAAATGTTTTCCATTTTGTGTAAATTTAAAATACGATATCAATTATTTATGTTGTAAATTAACATAAAATATCTGAATTCAAAATATTAGAAGCTCTCTACACCATCATTTTCAATTAAAGCGCCGAAATATATTCTGCAAATGAAAAACAAGATAAAAAGTGGAAATAATTAATAACAATGCCTTGCCATGATTAAGTATATATAAACTGAAATCTGTTTCATTTTTCTGAAATGTAGCTTAACCTAAATTCGAACTTAAGGAAATACACACGTGAAACTAAAAACTATTAACGATACTAACTAAATATTATTGTAGTTACTTGAAACCATCCCAGTCCCCAAGAACCCTGACTTTTTTTCTTGAACTGATGGATTTGCTAATAGTTACATACTTGAGATGCACAATCATTCTATGGCAATTTTGAAAGGGGCTCCTAGTCGGAAGGGTGTGGATTTTGTTGGCTTGCTTTGGTTTGCAGTTTTTCTTTTAAGAGTTAAATTGCAAGTTTGTATTACTGTCTCATTCGTTCGTCTTAGGATTGCTGCTATTACACTACATGGAGTGTCTCCTACAAAATGAAACGTCAGCAAAATTATGTTTTGAATTAATTTTGTGAACACGGTTGGAAAATAAACCCGCGCTGACGATCTCACTATATTAGAAGAATTGATTTATTTGAAGTCGACCTAGAAGTCTGTAGGTAGACTGGATCTCAATAGTCTGCTGTTTAGTGAGATATCACCGCATTAAGCTATGGGTTCCATGAAATGACTCTCTTACTATTTGGCTGGTAAGCCGTTCGAAAAAGTTAAAATAGGCGGAGGATTGGGTCCCAGATCCGGACACTCGATGATGATAACACATCACATCAATGACTATGTTTCCGAGCTTGGCGAATGGTCCGTTATAAGTTTAAGAGAAATATCATGATGTTGCCTTCTGAAATGAAGAATTCGAAAGACCAAATAATCCCCTAAAGGGGTTTCCGAAAAAGTTTCTCGGGGAAACATTATGCGAATAATTTGGAACGATACCTTGATAAAAATGTGTTTCAATGGAATCGGCGTTAGATGAAAAAAAAACTGCCATGGATAAACTCATAACAGTATTTTGTAATATCAGAGGAATCAGATTCACTATTACGAATGAAAATCCCGTTCACAAACAGCGAAGTTTGTCCCAAACCTATTTATTTAAGAGAGGCAAACATTTACAAAAATCTGGCATATCTTCGACCCAAATGGAAAGACTTCGAGTTTTCGAAAGGAAACTTCTCAGAAGATGCATCAACATCTCTAGAAGGCCTGACGGTCGCCACTGCCCCAACTCTCATCTATATGAAGGTAGCTTCATTACCCCTATCGACGAATTTTTGCTAGAATTAGCAAACAAGTACCTCGAAACCATCTTGAACAGCGAGAACCTACTTGTACGGGTGTCTTGTGTTATCGACACTTCTCTCCCTCGATCTCTTCGGATCCGATCGCCACAATTTCTTCTTCAGTACAAAGCGGAAGAAACCGCCCTTCCCAACAACATTCCCCTCTTAATAGAAGATTCCTGAACCCATCCCATAGAATCTACTGCTAACACACCACACACACGCACGCACAGTGCCAGACGGGACAAATATACACACACACCTACCAAAGCGCAGAGTATCAGACGCCAAAGACCTAATCTGCGTTTACTACCGCACTCAATACCTGCCGGCCTTCTATGATTTTTATCCCGCCATCCCTCCATCCAAGTAGTTAGAGACCATTAGAACTAACCCTGTAGACACTATCCTTGGATACCTCCTCCCCTTTTATTTTTCAGATATCTTAAGACCGAGCCCAACATACTTACGGATGTTGGTGATTCTGGTTGTCGCAAAATGACCAGAAAAAAGGTTGGTTAGGTGGTAGTCGGTCCCAAGGTGAGATACCACCCCGTCACGCTGTACATTCCGCGATACCGCCGAGAGAAATCTTCGACGGCGTTTCGGATGTGTGGCTGATGGCCCGGACTGACACGGAGATGAGTCATGATGCTACCTTCTAATATAAAGAATTCCGGAGGTAAACTAGTCTCCCATTCGGATCTCCGGCGGGGACTATATCAGGGGGAATATCATGCAGATATCATAATAAATAATGGAACTTTAAGGGCGGAGTCTGCGTTTTCGTGCGGTCCGATCTGGCTTGCCAGAGGATGGAGGCGTTGGAACTCAATAATATGGACATCATATGGTTGAGGGTCGTACTGAGGAATTGTGTTAAATTTCTTTGTTGTCTTTACCGCTCCCCGAATGACGATCGACCGGCGACATTTTTCGAACATCTTTCGCATACCGTCGACTGGATTCAGATCAACCACCCAGCTTCTGAAATTGTTGTCCTTGACGATTTTAATGTGCACAATTCCGGCTGGTTGTTACATTCTAACAGAACCGACGAGGCTGGGAGGCTGGCGGAGATGTTTGCTGTAAGCAACAACTTGACTCAACTCGTGGGGGAGCCAACGCGAGTGCCGGATGCCCGAGGCGATTATGCGAACACCCTGGATCTGTTTTTAACATCCGAACCGAGTATTTATACCGTAGTGGTTTCTCCGCCATTGGGAAACTCAGATCACTGCTTGGTATCTGTCGCGCAGGCACTTGCATATCAAGCGAATAACCGACCTAGGCAGCTTCGCCATGTATGGAAATATGGAGCTGCTAACTGAGACGATTTGCGAGATTTCTTCGCATCCTTCCCATGGTCGGAGGTGTGCTTCGGAGACTCCGATGTTAACGCTTGCGCGGAGCCGGTATCAATGTATTCCACATTCCATCAAATGAGGTTCGTCTGATAAACCTTGGTTTGATAAAAAATGCGAGCAAATTACAGCGGCAAAAAATAGAGCTGCATAATCAATGGCGCTCCAATCCCACCGATGTTAACAGAACGAATTTTGTTAGAATCAGAAACGCATGCAACCAGGCGATTGATACCGTGAAGAAAGCTCACAACGACAGGGTGATCAATAAGCTCCTTCGGTGCCCAACTGGTTCGCGCTCCTTCTGGTCAATGGCAAGGGCTGTCAGCGGTAACTTCGCATCCTCCTCATTCCCTCCGTTGGTGACAGACAGCGGGACGTTAATCACAAATTCAAAGAATAAAGCTAATGTGTTCGCGAATTTATTTTCCGCGAATTCAAACCTCGATCCCGGCCTTTTGGAGCTACCTATGATCTCGCCGGTACAGTCTTCAATGCGGGATGCGAGATTTCGTCCGCGCACTATTCAACGCTCTGGCGCAAGACTAATGACCTTGCCTGGAAAAAACAAATCATTATGGAAAATTTAACAAGCCTCAGGACTTGCTAAATAAGGCCAAGACCGGTTCCCGGTTGTAGTGCCGATGATGATGATGATGATGACTATTCAACGCATTCTACGTGAACTGGATTGTAAGAAGGCAACCGGCCCGGACGGAATACCAGCAATAGTCCTTAAGAACTGTGCCCCAGAACTATCGCCAGTTCGTGGCAGACTCTTCCGCTTATCTTATGCACGGAGGACCTTTCCTGCCTGCTAGAAAATCGCTCGAATTCAACCAATCCCAAAGACGGGAAAAAAGTGTCTCCCACAAAATTACCGTCCGATAGCATTACTGTCTAATTTATCTAAGGTAATGGAAAAAGTCATCAATACAGAGTTAGTTAAGTATTTGGAGTGCAACAGACTTCTGAATGATCGTCAATACGGATTCCGTGGCAGGCGGTCCACGGGAGACCTTTTGACCCTTATAACCGATATATGGACATCTGCGATTGAACGGCATGGTGAGTCAAGGACAGTCGCATTGGATATCTCCAAGGCTTTTGACCGCGTCTGGCACGGGGCATTGCTGAGCAAACGTCGTTCATATGGACTTTCCCAGCTACTTTGCGACTGGACGAAGGCTTCCTCGAAAATCGATCGATCCGAGTTGTTGTGGACGGCGAGTGTTGGGATCTGTATCCTGTTAATTCGGGGGTGCCTCAGGGTTCTATTTTGGTCCCAACCTTGGTTTTGCTTCACATAAATGATTTGTTGGAGGCAACGGATAACAAAGTGCTCAGTTTAGCGGATGATAGTACGCTTGTTTCCTCCTTTTCGAGTATTCGGCCGATTGGTGCATATGCGTCGCATCAGCTGAGATGTAGACTGATTGACTTTCTGAATCAGGATCTAGATAGGGTCCTGCAGTGGGGAAGGACCTCTCGTCGACTTCAATGCAGCGAAGACACAATACACAACATTCACAAAGAAAAGTGGATCATCGGTTCCACGGCTGATGATGAATAACCGGGCCCTCGAGGCTGGGAAAAGTTTGAAATTGCTTGGCGTCACGGTCTGTGGGAATGTATCATGGCATAAACACGCGTCGAGTATCGCCAGGTCAGCCTCAGGAAAACTGAGCTATCTTTTTAGATCCAAGAAATATTTTACTCCGGCCCAACTTCTTCTCCTATATAAATCCCAAATTAGACCCGCGCTCGAATATTGCTCTCATGTTTGGAGCTCGGCTCGACCTACTTGAGAGCATACAGAGACGAGCGATCCGCCTGATCGGGGACTCGGCGCTGACGTCGGGACTACAGTTGCTGTCACATCGGAGGCGCGTAGCCGACCTCTCTCTGTTTTATATATATTATCACGGGTACTGTTCTTTGGTGATTCGTGGTTTCAATTCGGCTTATATACGCTCCGCCTGATCGGGTACTGTTCTTCGGAAATTCGTGGTATTGATCCACGCAATTCGGTTTATGTGTGCCCCACAAGACAATCCGACGGATCGCACCCGTTTGTGGTTCATCTCCCGAGGGCGCGAACATCCCTGCATCAGAACTCGTTCCGTTACAGAGCGGGGAAGCTGTGGAACTCGCTTCCAACGCGAGTGTTCTCAGAGCGTTACAACCTGCAAATGTTCAAAAAGAATTGCAACAGTTATTTGTTGGCATCTCGGGGCGCCCACTCGGCGCTATAGGTTCGCCTCTCCTGAATATGATGGGCACATTTATCCTTGTCCCGTAAATTAACCTCCCGCCCCTCCCTTTTTTTATTTATTTACAAAAATCTGTTTTACATATCTCGAAATCTTATAATATATTGATAGTATACAGTAAAAAGGAAAAACCAAAATATGAAATACATACGGAACTGTCGCACACTGTCAAGAAGTTTCTGCAAATGGCAGAAAGCTACTGCCTAAAAAAATATCCAAAACTTGAGAACCTTACGTCATTACCTGGCGAATAGATGAAACGGAATCTCAAACTCATTTATGAAGATTTATCCAGGTACTATTTATTTATATATTTATATTAATTTTATATTATCATCAAAAATTTTAACGCAACTGTTTGACGATTAGCTACAAAGCACCTACAATCTGAACTAAAAATCCTTCAGATCCCAGCCTACATTGGGGGAATGGCCAATTTTTCGATCACTAACACTAATAGTTTTATTGTATTCAAACTTTAAACGCGATTATCTCAAAACAGCTTTTTGAAAAACTGCTTGTATTGCAGCTCAGTAAATTATTGATCAATCTGGTTGAAATTTTGGGAGACTTCTGTTTATTAACATTCTCGGAAGGATGTATTTAAAACTATAAGGGTACCGTGTAAATAAAATTTTTTTTTGGACAAAAATTGTCGAAAAAAATTTGGAAAATTTGATCATGTGATTAAAAAATCTAGATTGTTTTTAATTTTGTTTAATTAAAAAAAAAGAACTTTACGAACAAAATTAGTAAATGTGATCTGTGGTTTTTGGTGAGATATATGTAGCTTTACAAGTACCAGATTACTAAAACCGAAATAGAAAACCTGCGAGAACATCTCACGAAATAAAATCCAATCACTGCCACAGAAGGTAATCATCATTGACGAGATTTGATGCAAATTACCGTAAACTCAACGCCGTATAGGAATATCCAAGGAACTTGTCGGCTTTATTATTGAAGAAATTGGATACCTTAAATCCGTACTTGAGTGGTTCAACGCGTCTCCCCATACTTGGCGCCATCTGACTATCACCTCTTCGCATCAATGGGGCACGCCCTCTCCGAGCAGCACTTCAGGGATTTCGAGGAAATTGGAAAATGACTCGACGAATGATTTGCCACGAAAGACAGGCAGTTTTGCTAGCATGCTATTCATAAATTACCTGAGAGATGGGCGAAATGTGTAGAAGTCAATATTGTGAATAAAAAAAATTAATTTCCCTAGAAAATTACGTATTTTTTTTTTTTACCAAACAAACCATAAACAACTTATGCATACACCTAGTACGTGCCTAATTTTCTAGAATGAGGTGCAACAGTAAATTCCTCTGTATCGCTGATCCCGACTTGTATTCTTTCCCGAGGCGGTATTGGTTTTCTGTGTAGGGCCATTTCAATGGAGCGGGAATTTCGCGTTGATTTGTGTAACATTCCCGGCTTGAGTTGCAATTTCTCTTCTGTGTCTGCCCACGTGTCTAACCAGTAGCCAACTATCCTTGCACTTTGCGAAACCCAGATAGTAACGAATACAGATATTTCCGATTTTAATCTACCTGGATATAACGTAGTGCAACTGTTCTTTTCACATCGTGGTATAGCCTCATACATACGAAACGATAATGCTTATCCGCTTCTGCCACAATTTTTTTAATTTAATTAAACAATTTAATTCCTCTTGGCTGAAACTTCACGTTCGTAAGCATTTCATACATTACTGTTTTCTTTACAGAAGCCCAAACTTGGATAGAAACGCATCCTTTAACGAATTGGTTGCTCTGTCTGATTCTATCGATATGATCTTGACCCTATATCCGCACACTGAAATCGTTATTGTGGGTGATTTCAATGTGCACAACTCTCAGTGGCTTCGTCACTCCGGACACACAACACCTGAAGGTCAATATCTCCAGCACTTTGCTGATTCAAATAGTTTAACTCAACTTATCAATGAGTCAACACGGGTACCAGACATATATGGTCAGTTCGCCAACACACTAGACCTGTTTCTCACCTCCCACCCAAACAAATACACAATTGAAGTTTCTTCGCCCTTGGGCACTTCAGACCACTTTGTCGTGCCAGCTAAATTTCCTCTAACCAACAGTACCGTTAATGAGAAAGCTCCCAAAAGAACAGTATGGTTCTACGAGAAACCCAACTGGGAAGGTCTGAACGACTTTTTTGGGAGGTTAATTTGGTCGTTATTTTTCCTCTATAACGATGTTGACTCTATAACGGACACATTGACAGACACGATTCTACTTGGCATGCGAACCTTTATTCCACGCAGAGTAAAGAGTATCAAACTCATGAGAAATATGTGGTTCGATTCCGGGTGCAGAGAAGCCATTAAGGCTAAAGAGTTGGGCTTCCGGTTGAATAAATCAAACAATACTGAGGAAAACCGAAAAAGATTTAAGAGAGCTAGACATGACAGCAATGGCCATATTCAACCCGCAAAGTTCTTGCATGACCAGAGAGTGAGACAAAAAATACTACACTCTCCCACAAGAAGTAGAAGCTTCTGGGCATTCGTGAAAAACATTCAACAAGATTTGATGGCGTACCTTACCGAAAAATGGAGCTATTCCATCCACTACCTCGGTGAAAGCAAGGTAGTTGCATTGGATATTTCAAAAGCCTTCGACAGAGTTTGGCATCCAGCCCTTTTGTCAAAATTGCATTCCTATGGAGCGGACAATTCCCTGATCCAATGGATAAGAGACTATCTTACTGGCCCTTCAATTCAAGTGGTTCTTGATGGTGTCAAATCTGTCTCCCATCAAATTAATACAGGTGTTCCCCAGGCTGCGGTACTCTCACCCACTCTGTTCCCGATCTTTATAAATGATCTCTTTTCAATTACTCACAACTCAATTCACTCGTTTGCTGATGATAGATTGAGTGCTATATACTCTTACGAACACTCCCATCCAAACTCTTCGAACATCAATACCAACCAGCAACTTATGCTTGATACATTGAATTCAGACCTCAACAAGATATGTCAGTGGAGATTATCTAACCGAGTAGAATTCAATGCCTCAAAAACTCAATGCTGCCTCTTGTCGTCAAAGGCGAGCCCCAAAGTAAATATACTGTCTATGAGCGGCACTTGCATCGACGAAGCCAAGGAACTATCAATCCTCGGCATTCGTATAAATTCGACTCTTAATTGGAATGACCACATATTTGAAGCTGCGAAAAGTGCAGCCAAATATATTTCCTTAAGAGATTGCAAAAGATACTTCACCCCATCCAACCTGGCCACTATTTACAAGGCGTATATTAGTCCAAAAATGGAGTTCAACTCCCACATTTGTTCAGGCGCATCCAAAACTGCACTACACGTGCTCGACATGATGCAAAAGCGAGCAGTGAAACTTATTGGGGACTCAGCCGTAAGACGATCAATTCCGTCGTTACAACACAGGCGCAACGTATCATGCCTATCTCTTTTCTATAGGTATTACCACGGTCGTTGCTCAATTGAACTTGCTGAATCTGTTCCGCCCCGTAAGACATTTTCCCGCGATACCCGTCAATCTGTGAATGCACATCAGGTTCACGTTGAAAGTGGACTTTAGGCGCACAAATAAACATAGAGAGTCATTCTTTAGCCGAACCACACGAATGTGTGCTACTTGTACCACGACATGTGTTGCTCAAACAAATGAACCATTCTTTACGATGATGATTTTGTTGGATTAAACACAAAAAGTAATTCTTTTCTCGAACGACACTTATTGAAATATATTCATTTACAAGTTTTCAGACAGTAGACATTTTTACACATTCAAGGACAACGTTCATTAAAACCACCTTCCATTTCTATTAATCTACCAGCCTGGTACCTTGACATTTCACTGGGTCGCTGATCCAGATCATTCGACGGCAGATTTTAACCATTGCCATTCACAGAACTGTCGCTCTTGAACTCCTACAACCACAATCTAAAAGTGCTCTTGTTGTAATAAAGGTAAACAAGTAAAAAGTATTTCTAACTATCTTTCACAATGAATATATATTCTTAGGGGAAAGCACTGACGAGGATATGCACAGGAAACGTTAGCCTTCGCTTTTCATCTAACGAGACATAGTATGTATAGCAGGAAGTGAAACGCTGAGAAGGAAACCAATCGTACAAGTCCTTGTCCTTTGATATCCGTCTTTGTGTACTTGCACACATGTAAGCTAGTTATTAGACTTGAGTGGGTTTGTATTAAGGTATGCACTTCTTCTGATTCCACATCAATAGGAGTGACCTCCTTTCATTTGAATAGCGATGCCTCGGTTAGTTTATATACACACTTTTCTCTGTCAACTTTTGCATCGTTTGAGAAGTTGTTCTAGAAAACCTCACCTGTGTACATTAATATTCAAGCAATGAAGATAAATCAATTGTCCTTAAACTCATCAAATCATGTCCAGCGTTAACAGTAAGATCCATAGACCTTGAAAAAGATGCCAATTCTTTGAACGTTAAAGTAAGGTTGCCACAAATTTGCCTCAGAAAACATGTTTGGAGAAAAACGTTTTTGAAATGCGGATTATGAACGAGTCATACTTAATCATATTTTTTTAAGGGCATGCTAATATTTCATTTCCCGTTTCTAAAGTATTTTCAGCAATCGCGGTTGATTTAAAATTAGCACCAGTTCTCAGAGAGATGTCTATATAATGTGGAGGTTGGCAGTATTGTGCAGTAGTCAATTTCATTAGAATACAACGACTACCAGCATTGGAACGCTAAGATTACAAGGATTAACAAAATGCCTATTTTTCCAAAAATTAATGAAAGTCGGACGTATATTAACTTGATTCAGTACCTGGCTGACTTTCAAACAGACAACTTGTCTCACAGTTTTGCTCGTGCTAGTTATCTTAATCAACCGCTATTTTCACAATAATTTTCACAATTTAATTATCATTATCTTGTTTTCTTTGCCTCGTTTTCCGCATACAAAAATTTGAACAAGTGTTATAACCGTTAAGTTATGGCCCCTGGGCCACGTGTATTAAATAAAATCAAGCGCAAACGGTTGCGTTACGACCCCGTTATTGGAGGCCAAACACCTCCCGATAAACTTTCAAAAGTGAACAATAAAGTTCTCGAAAAATCTAAAATGTGTTCAAACACTAACTTTTTTCAACCACTTCAAAGTCTGATGGAAGACTCTCCTGAAATGGATCCGACCAATGACGAACAGTGCGCAGAACTTCCTAAAGAAACCGTTCCGCCAATTGTGGTATTAAAAACAACTAGTGCTCAAGTGCGTGATATTTTGAGCAACATTAAGATAGACAAATACTTAATCAAAAACATTTCGCTTGGGCAAAAAATATGTGCCCCAACAATGGACATTTATAATAAAATCAGAACCGAACTCTTACGGTTAAAATGTGAGTTTTTCACCCACTCACGTAAGGAAAATCGTCCATTAAAGGTAGTGTTATCCGGGCTAGACTTAATAAGCAACGATATAGTGAAAAATGAGTTAATTGCACTCGGGATTAAGTGCCTAGATGTTAAAACCATCACATTAAATCCGTCAACAAAAGCCCTGTACAAACACTACTTGTACATCGTCTACATTCAACGCGGTACAGTTAAATTAAACGAACTAAAACGGAACTACTCCACCTTGTTCAAAACCATCGTTCGCTGGGACTTTAAAAAACATAATCCAGGTAAGGTCACACAATGTCACAATTGCCAGCTTTATGGTCACGGCTCGATGCATTGTCATATAAATAGCTTCTGTGCAATATGTTCGGGAAACCATAAAACATCCGACTGCAAAACAAATGAGGTCATCAAGTGTGCAAATTGTAGTGGGCCACATAAATCCACCGATCCAGAATGCATAAGCCGAAAGCAGTACATAGACATTCGCCGCAAATTATCCCCACGCGGACGTGGTACAGGAAATACAACCTTCCTACAGCCTCCGAGTGACAAACAGCAGACAGTGCCCGACCGATTATCCATTGATAATTTTCCTCCACTACCCCGATCTGTGCGTCAACCTTCACTTCCTTCATCCACCGGGGCTTCTGGCCTCCATCAAACCCAGCAACCTTCCAATAGTGATACGACACACACGAAGAAAAATCCGTCAGAAACATTAACTAATGATAACCTGTTCTCATTTAGCGAGATAAACTCTCTTCTTAATGAAGTTGTAACCAAGCTTAGTGCTTGTCAAACCAAAGCTGACCAATTTAACGTCATTACTTCATTAGCTATTAAGTACATATACTCGGAAAAAACATGTTAAGAAATTCTCTTAACATCATAACTTGGAATGCGAGAAGCATCAAAAACAAAAAGCATGAATTTTTTAGTTTCTTGATAAATTTTAATATTGATATTGCACTTGTTTCAGAAACCTGGCTCAAACAAGACATTTCATTCTCACATCAAAATTACATATGCTATCGCCTAGACAGGGTACATGCTAGTGGTGGAGGTGTCGCCATTGTTGTGAAAAAATGTATAGAACATTCCTTGCGTCCTTCATTGCGCCTTAAGTTAATTGAGGAAATTAGTATAGAGGTAACATTAAGTGACAATTCCAAGGTGAGTCTTTTTTCGGTCTATTTCCTTGGAGGAAATAGAAACCTAGAGAAATCTACTTACTTTAAGCGGGATCTGCAAAAATTGTATAGAGTCAACACTCGAAAGAAGGTAATTATTGGTGGTGATCTAAACTGCAGACATCAGTCGTGGAATTGTCTTAGGGCAAACAGCTGGGGTAACATTTTACTAGATGTTGCTGAATCCAGCCCAAGTTTTTCCATACTTTATCCACTTCTCCCCACCTATATCCCAGCGAGTGCTAACAAGAACCCCTCAACTCTTGATCTATATATCACTAATATTCCAAATTACTGCACAGTACCATTAACTCTAAATGCGTTAAGTTCAGACCACCTTCCGATCAGCCTCACAGTGAATCATACAGTAGTTGTAAATCGTACCAGTTTATACCACAACTATTCCGCCGCCAACTGGAATTGTTATAAATCATATATAAACACGAACTTGGTTCTAGGTGATACCAGCCTAAATTCTATAACCTGCAGCGAGCACATTGATATCCTATGCAACAATTTTGTTTCTATTATCAATAGAGCGGCCGATCTTGCGATACCTAAATGTTCCACTGCTCCAGTTGATAAGGCACCGCTTCCTGAAAATATCTTACATCTGATTAGACGACGAAACTCTGAAAGAAGAAAATGGCTGCGTTATAGAATCGATTGTTTTCTAGTTAATGTTAAAGTCTTAAATAATATCATTAAAAACGAAATCTCAACATATAGGAACAAGTGTTGGAATAAACACCTTTCCTCTCTTGACAAAGCAAGCAAACCGTTCTGGAAAATATCAAAAATTATGAAAAAGAGAGGGTGCAGTATTGCTCCGTTTAAATTTCACAAGTTGTTTATTTCTTCAGTAGAGAAATCAAACCTACTTGCTAACACGTTTAGTAAGAACCACTCCATATCTATGCATCTAAGCGACGCGTATACTGAAGCTGAAGTTGCTAACACTATCTATGTACTCTCTCAAACACCAGCTGAAAGTACTTACGCAACTAATATCAGCAAAGTTAAAGAATTGATAAAAAAATCGAAGCAAAAAAGGCCGCGGGTCTCGATAATATTAACAACAAATTAATCAAAGCACTTCCACCTGCTGCAAGTAACTATTTAACATTCATTTTCAACGCTTGTCTTAAGAATTGTTATTTTCCGGACTGTTGGAAAACAGCAAAAGTAATACCTATCCCGAAACCCGGCAAACCGAAGAACAGCCCCGAAAGCTACAGACCTATTAGTCTACTTAACTGTCTAAGTAAGCTCTTAGAAAAAATCATTAAGGAAAGGATTGATCGTTTTGTGGAAGACAATAACATCTTACCAAACTTTCAGTTCGGTTTCCGTAGTGGTCACAGCACAATCCACCAAGTCTTGCGCATTAAAAACCACATAGCTGGTAAATTCATCGACAAGGAGTCAACGGGACTAGTTCTTCTAGACATCGAAAAAGCTTTTGATACGGTATGGCACGATGCCTTGATTTATAAGCTACTAAAACTTAAGCTGCCAATACCGCTTATCAAAATTATCCAGAGCTTTCTTCGTTCGAGAAAATATGTTGTGAGTTTAGGAACCGACATATCCTCTACTCACCAAATCCACCATGGTGTACCCCAAGGCTCGGTCCTTGGTCCCATATTATTTACATTGTTTGTCGCAGATTTACCATGTCTAGGTGAAAACATTCAGGTAGCTATGTTTGCCGATGATACGGCCATTTTCTCTTCGGGTGCCTTATTCACTAATGTCTACAACTCTTTGCAAGCAGCTCTTGACAAGCTAGCAGTATATTACAGGAAATGGAAAATAAAAATAAATGGTAATAAAACACAAGCTGTCTGGTTTTCGAGATGTAGGAAACACTGTTACCTACCAAATGGCACTAAACTCAGTATGTGCGCAGTTGATATTGATTGGTCCGAAGACTGTAGATATCTAGGTATTATTCTAGATAAAAAACTCATCTTTCAAAAACACATCACTACCACAATTGACAAAATAAACAAACTCGTAAGAGTTATGTATCCATTAGTGTGTAGAAAGTCAAAGCTTAGCATCGAAAATAAAATTATAATATTTAAAACCATTTTTCAAGCTATACTCCTGTACCTGTATGGTGTAATTGTGCTCGCACACACAAAATAAAATTGCGAAGGTGTCAAAATAAAATATTGAAAATGTTGCTGAATTTGCCATGGCATTATTCGACACATGAACTACATGAAAACGCCAACGTTAAACCGGTAGAGTTCCTTATTGACAAAATCAATCGAAACTTCTTCGCCAATTGTTCTTTTTCTGACAATGTTCTCGTTTCCCGTCTTGCGTTATCCTAAGTCACTACATATGTACTCTGTCTATGAAAATTATATCGAGGTCATTACTACATAAAATAACCGGAAGCTCGTGCAATATTAGTCTTAAGATTCAAATAAGGGTTTTTTATTGTAGTTTTCCCTTAATTTATTATTTGTTATTCATTAAAATTGTGCTATTGTCGTTATATAGATTTAAGATTATAGTTGTAAAGGAATTGCTATCCTAAATCTCTTAAGTACTAGTTGTAAAATATACCATAAATGTAATTATCTACTAAATAAAAATTGAATTGAATTGAATTAACTTGATTGGAGCTGTAAATAAACAGAATAGCTGGATTCGGGAAGCGGCGAACTATAGAACAATTTTTAAATCACCTCTTTATTTTCGTATATTTGCGATGTAAATTGGGCGGTTGGAACGACAGGACTATTTGGTATTTTCTCTCAAAAAGGACAACGGCGAGGATTTAATAAGACTTTTAACTGGATTTATTCGGTTTTACCTTCAAAACAATCAGTTTCAAAAAGATACTGGCACATATGAAGGGAACACGTTTAACATTTTTGCGAAACATTCAGTTCGATATCTAAGAAAATTAATTGATCGCGTTCACTTGAATTAATTTCGGAAAGATGACCTGTTTGGTTTGAAACTAATAAACTGTCAATTTTATGCACAAATAATTAATTCGGACATAAGCTGCGAAAAGTTCAACGTGATTTTTAAGTCTTCTAAGAGAAAGAAAAAAATACTTTATGCATTTCGTACAAATTGGGAATTCAATTCATATGTTTGGCCGATTGCATTGACAGCACTAGTCATGGAATGCAAAATGAAGTACAGGACACTGATACACCAAAGTGATATTTCATGATTATGTTACACGCAACGCCTACCCTCCCCTAATACCCACCCAAATCCCAATCCAATGAGTACTTGTAAAAGTGCATTAGATACAAAATGCATATACGGGCGAATCATGGAATCCAGATACCACATCTGCGAAAAATTCATGACGGCACAAAGAAAATAATGTGCTACTCAAAAAAAAAGAACAATTCCATGGTGACGAAGTAATAAGGTATACAAAATATCTTTGCCATCGTTGACCATAAATGAACACTTGTCTAAATACAAGGTTCTAAGAATTGTATACACGCACTCACACAATCAGGTCTCGCAGATCATAAACATTTTCAATGTTTATGATTTTCAGGAAATGTACTGCGAAGCATACCTCATGTGTATCTAAAAAGATCTATTGTGTGTAAACAATGGATCCATCTTTCGGTCTGCATGACCGAAAGAGAGATAAGGGTGTATGTGTATGAACGTCGTCCGGTTTTGGAGATCCTCTCGAGAGTCTGTGCGCAACCGTTCTCCTAGACGGACACGAAAAAAGCCGATCGCGCTTCCAAATTAAGAGTTTGATACCAACCATTGTCCAAAACGGACATCAAATATAAAACCTGTGCGCAACCGTCAATACAATCGGTCAATAAAAAAAAAGTAATTATTACCCGTCATCGAAGACGAAAGATAAAGTCGCTGCAAGTATCCTTTTGACGGAGGTTAAGAAAAGCAACATCGGTTTTTTGTGTGTACCGTACGACTTCGTCGAGTTCCTTTCACGGAGGAATTCTATCTCCCCGGTAGAAATTCTATATACAACCAGAGTGTCCGCAAAGGTGAAATAATAATTCGAATCTTCTGGATACGTGTGGAAAATCCAATTCAATGTCAGTGTTGTGTTTCTCGTTTTACCCAAACATAAAGGAGACTGTTTTGGACAAACTTAACTTTGTGAATTGAATTCAAATCAAAACCCAAAAACCGTATTTGTAAGAATAAATTGATTGTGTTCGCTGTGACGATCATTCGGTGTACCCAATTTAAAAGGTTAAAAAACAGATTTCATTAGGTAAATAAAGTGACTTTAAATTAAGAACAGACACGTGTGTTTTATTTAACTATTTGGGTGCTAATCTCTCTGTGTGTGTATATATATAGTGCAGTGCAAAAAAAAAAATTATAACAATTAGAATGCAGGCTGAATATGTCCTACCTATCTGTCATCTAGATATTTTACGAATATCAGATGTCAAGGCAATTTTTTTATGTTAGCTAGCTTTTTTTCTTTTTACACTAACGCGCGCACAAAAGGGGATTTTGAAGTACCCTTAAATGTCAGAGCACAGTGCGAGCGGATGGAGAGGAAGTGGATAAGGAAAGGAGGTGTCGATGTATATTGGTTTGGAATGTCTGGACATCACAAGGGCCAGGAAACACATGATCAGGCAGAACGTTCTACATTCTTGTGATTCTGCTAAAGAATGACTCTATGTTTATTTGCGCGCCTGAAGTCCACTTTCAACGTGAATTGATGCACATTCACAGATTGATGGGTATCGCGGGAAAATGTCTGATGGGGCGGAACACATTCAGCAAGTTCAGTTGAGCAACGACCGTGGTAATACCTATAGAAAAGAGATAGGCATGATACGTTGCGCCTGTGTTGTAACGACGGAATTGATCGACTTACGGCTTTTTTTTTTTGTTTTTTTTTTTTATTAAACTTCTCTCGGGAGAGGCGAACCTATAGCGCCGAGTGGGCACCCCGAGATGCCATCAAAAAACGGTTGCAGTTCTTTTTGAACAGTTGCAGGTTGTACCGCTCCGGGAACACTCCCGTGGGAAGGGAGTTCCACAGCTTCCCCGCTCTGTAACGGAACGAGTTCTGATGCAGGGATGTTCGCGCCATCGGGAGATGAACCACAAACGGGTGCGGTCCGTCGGATTGTCTTGTGGGGCACACATAAACCGAATTGCGTGGAACAATACCACGAATTTCCGAAGAACAGTACCCGATCAGGCGGAGCGTATATAAGCCGAATTGAAACCACGAATCACCAAAGAACAGTACCCGTGATAATATCTGTAAAACAGACAGAGGTCGGGTACGTGCCTTCGATGTGATAGCGATTGTAGTCCCGACGTCAGCGCCGAGTCCCCGATCGCGCGGATCGCTCGTCTCAGTATGCTCTCAAGTAGGTTGAGGGTATGTTTAGGAGCCGAGCTCCAAACATGAGAGCAATATTCGAGCGCGGGTCTGATTTGGGATTTATATAGGAGAATAAGTTGGGCCGGAGTAAAATATTTCTTGGCTCTAAAAAGATAGCTCCGTTTTTCTGAGGCTGACCTGGCGATACTCGACACGTGTTTATGCCATGATACAGACCCACAGACCGTGACGCCGAGCTGGGTCCCCAATAAGTTTCACTGCTCGTTTTTGCATCCTGTCGAGCACGTGTAGTGCAATTTTGGATGCGCCTGAACAAATGTGGGAATTGAACTCCATTTTTGGACGAATGTACGCCTTGTGGCCAGGTTGGATGGAGTGAAGTATTTTTTGCATCTCTTAAGGACCCCATACAATTGGCTGCATTTTTCGCAGCTTCAAAAATGTGGTCATTCCAGTTAAGAGTCGAATTAATTAGAGTGCCGAGGATTGATAATTCCTTGGCTTCGTCGATGCAAGTGCCGTTCATAGACAGTATATTTACTTTGAGGCTCGCCTTTGACGACAAGAGGCAGCACTGGATTTTTAGGGCATTGAATTCTACTCGGTTAGATAATCCCTACTGATATATCTTGTTGAGGTCTGAATTCAATCTATCAGGCATAAGTTGCTGGTTCGTAGTGACGTTCGAAGAGTTTGGACCGGAGTGTTCGTATGAGTATGAGAAACTCAACGTGCTATCATCAGCAAACGAGTGAATTGGATTGTGAGTAATTGACAAGAGATCATTTATAAAGATCAGGAAGAGAGTGGGTGAGAGTACTGAACCCTGGGGAACACCTGTATTAATTTGATGGGAAGCAGATTTGACACCATCAAGAACTACTTGGATTGAACGGCGAGAAAGATAGTCTCTTATCCATTGTATCAGGGAATTGTCCACTCCATATGAATGCAATTTTGGCAAAAAAGGGCTGGATGCCAAACTCTGTCGAAGGCTTTTGAAATATCCAATGCGACTACCTTTCACCGAAGTAGTGGATGGAATGGTTCCATTTTTCGGTAAGGTACGCCATCAGATCTCCTGTGGACCTGTTGCTACGAAAGCCATATTGGCGGTCATTGAGGAGGTCATTTGATTCCAGATATTTCGAAAGTTGACGGTTGATAAGAGATTCCATTACCTTGGAGAAAATAAAATGTAGTCCTATTGGTCGATAAGAAGAAAGGGATGATTTGTCACCCTTTTTGGGAATTGGCTGAATGTTCGCTGACTTCCATCTATTTGGGAAACGGCCAGTAGAGTAAGACAAATGGAAGTTTCCGCAGTGGTTTAGATAGTAAAGAGGAACATCTCTTCAAGAGGATTGGGGGAATGCCGTCCGGACCAGCGGATTTGTGTGCGTTTTGCTCTTTGAGTGCGCGGGCAACAGTACGCATTCGGAAGTGAATCTGGCTCATGGTGTGCTGCTTATGCTCAAGTTGAGGTGAGACTGATGTGGTATCAGGCAGCGTTGAGTTGGCTGCAAAATGTGCAGCAAGTAGATTCGCCTTCTCTATTGCAGTGGTGACTGGTTTGTCATCGACTATAAGCGATGGAAGCTAAATTGATGTTTAAAAATCAACTATCTCTTATCTTATTTGAAAAGTGTACACATCCAATAATTGGCTATAAAATAAATGCGATACCCAAATATAGGGTAGAGTAAAAGTAAGCCATGATGAAAATTGTATGCCGTTGTGTTAGGAATAAAAAAAATAGGACTCTGTTTTCACGGAAAAAAAGTTTTCACATTCTGAGATTACTTTTGCTACACCTTGTGTATTGGTTTACCTATAACTAGTAAGTACACGGAGCCCATTAGTGCTTACAATCTTATTGATCTGACAGTTTTTCTGCGTATTATAGTTCAAGTAATTATGAACTAATTAAAAAACGTAATAGTAAAAAAAATACTTGACATTGCCTTGTGCAAACAGTGACATAACATTCATTAAAACTAATATTAATTTTTTAAACCTTGAACGTGTTAATGGGGACTTAATTATTTAGTTTCTGCAAAATAAAAAACGTTATTGAAAACTAAGAAAAAGAAGCATGCTGGACACAAATATAAGCATTACTTTACAAAATCAATTTTGCTTTTAATTTAAACATATGCATTTCCCTTCACAAATGCAAGATAAACTGCAAATGGTTCCCGAAATGTAAGCAGTTTATCTACCTATTTTAACATTTACGTAAGCATTGTACATTAATAAAATTAAAACTAATTTATAAATCTCTGCGTAGATGAATTCTGACATAATCACTTATGGGACACAGTTTTAATAACGAACGGCACAAAAACTATTTAAAGCTACGACGTCAAACTTATATCACTGAATACATACAAAGCATTAAAAACATCTTAACCATATAATTACAGTAATCAAGTTTTTATTCGTGCTATATATTGTAATCAAATGCTTCAATGTCATTTTCACGTTTTAAGCCAAGTTTCTTTTTTAAACACTTAATTCCGATATTAAATCAATCATTGAAATAAATTGACGTTATGGTAAAAACTATGCAATATAAAGTTGAGCACAGATTAGCAAGACTACGTATAGGAGAAAAAAGTTGCATTAAAGTTAAAATGATCTCGAAACAGATCGGACTAAACCGCAAGACATAAGAAACCTTCGTTAACGTTTCTAACGTTTTCCTTTGTGAAGATAGTATTTATATTATGGTAAATGCTTTTCAGTTTCATATTTATTTATATATATTTCGTTAATAAAACTGTTAACCTTAACGATTTCACACAAAATCTAGTTTCACAAAAATGGTACAGGTATATTCCAAACTATACATCTCCCAACACTGTGCACCGAATAGAATTTGGATACATTTCAAAGAGTACTAGGCTGCGATTTTGCTTAAGGGCTTACATGTTTTTCAGAGGTTAAAATAATCATATTTTGTCTAATGCTTTCAATACTAAAATTGGTTTTATTTAAATTTCTAAGCAAATACAAAGCAACATTTTTTAATAGCCCTTGAAATAAGGTATCCTATCAATAGCTATAATAACTTACGAAACCTTTATCTGATATCAATTCTATTACTAGGTGAGTGAGGTGTCCTGATTATACATTGTTAGGGAGATGGTACCCTAAAGGACATTGGAAGTAAGATTCAACACCAATATATAATAACCCATCAATTAATATCAGCTGCAAGGAGGTGTCGAGCTCGGAACAGAGAACCATTCTTGAAACCACTCACGACCAAGTTTGGCTTTAAGGCGGGTCATGAAACCACATATGCCGCAGCTAAACTGGTTTCCGACATGCAATGGAATAAATGCAAGAACTAATGCACAGGGCCTGTCTGATCGACTTGAAAGAAGACTTCGATACCGTTTGACTTGAAGGATTATACTACAAGATTGTCAGACAAGGCATGTATAAACTTTTACTGTACATACTTTATGATATTTAATAACAGGAGTTTCGTAGTCAAAAGTGGCAAAGTGACTCCCAGTATAACGTATAATATCAAGAATGTCTTACAACAGGGAGCGGTACTCTCTACGATTCTTATTAACATTTACGTTAGCGAAATATTAAGCGCACTTCCCGACGCAATTGCGTATGCAGACGATCTTATAAAACAGTCCCGAAAATTAAAATCAGAAACAGTTTACTGCAGCGCGACTTGAATAAAGTGCAGCGATATTGCGACGACTGGTAACTTAAGATCAAGTTCCAGAAATGTAAAGTTATTCTATTTAGAACCCCGTTGTATAAAGCCACGAACGAAGAAGTTTTTTTTTTTTTTTTTTTTTTTTTTTAAACTTCTCTCGGGTGAGGCGAACCTATAGCGTGTGTGTGCGCCCCGAGATATAATAACAATAACTGTTGCAGTTCTTTTTGAACAGTTGCAGGTTGTAACGCTCCGGGAACACTCGCGTGGGAAGGGTGTTCCACAGCTTCCCCGCTCTGTAACGGAACGAGTTCTGATGCAGGGATGTTCGCGCCCTCGGGAGATGAACCACAAATGGGTGCGATCCGTCGGATTGCCTATTGGAGCGTATATAAGTCGAATTGTGTGGAACAATACCACGAATCTCCGAAAAACTGTACCCGTGATAATATCTGTAAAAGAGACAGAGGTCTGCTACGTGCCTTCGAAGTGATAGCGACTGTAGTCCCGACGTCAGCGCCGCATCCCCGATCGGGCGGATCGCTCGTCTCTGTATGCTCTCAAGTAGGTCGAGGGTATGTTTAGGAGCCGAGCTCCAACCATGAGAGCAATATTCGAGCGCGAATCTAATTTGGGATTTTCATAGGAGAAGAAGTTGGGCCGGAGTAAAATATTTCTTGGCTCTAAAAAGATAGCTCAGTTTTCCTGAGGCTGACCCGGCGATGCTCGACACGTGTTTATGTCATGATACATTCCCACAAACCGCGACGTCGAGCAATTTCAAACTTTCCCCAGCCTCGAGGGCCTGGCCATTCATCATCAGCTGTGGAACCGATGATCCACTTGTCTTTGTGAATGTTGTATATTATGTCTTCGTTGCATTGAAGTCGACAATATTGGCCCTGCCCCACTGCAAGACCTTATCCAGATCCCGATTCAGAGAGTCAATCTGTCTACATCTCAGCTGATGCGACGTAGATGCACCAATCGGCCGAACACTCGAAAAGGAGGAAACAAGCGTACTATCATTCGCAAAACTGAACACTTTGTTATCCGTTGTCTCCAACAAATCATTTATGTGAAGCAAAAACAAGGTTGGAGCTAAAATAGAACCTTGGGGCACCCCCGAATTAACAGGATACAGATCCGAACACTCGCCGTCCACAACAACTCGGTTCGATCGATTCTCAAGGAAGCTCCTCCAAATACTTAACTAACTCTGTATTAATGACTTTTTCCATCACCTTAGATAAAATAGACAGTAATGCTATCGGACGGTAATTTTGTGGGAGACACTTTTTTCCCGTCTTTGGGATTGGTTGAACTCGAGCGATTTTCCAGCAGGCAGGAAAGGTCCTCCGTGCATAAGATAAGCGAAAAAGTCTGCCAAAACCCGGCGATAGTTCTGGATCACCGGTTGCCTTCCCTACAACTCAGTTCACGTAGAATGCGTTGAATAATGCGCGGACGAAATCTCACATCCCGCATCGAAGACCGTATCGACGAGATCACAGGTGGCTCCAAAAGGCCAGGATCGAGGTTTGAATTCGCGAACACATAAGCTTTATCCTTTGAATTCGTGACTAACGTCTGTCTGTCACCAACGGAGGGAAAGAGGGGGATGTGAAGTTACTGCTGGCAGCTTTTGCCATTGACCAGGAGGAGCGCGAACCAGATAGGCACCGAAGGAGCTTATTGATCACTGTGTCGTTGTGAGATTTCTTCGCGGTATCAATCGCCTGGTTGCACGCGTCTCTTACTCTAACAAAATTCGTTCTGTTAACATCGGTGGGATTGGATCGCCATTGGTTAAAAGCTCTATTTTTTGCCGCTGTATTCTACTCGCATTTTTTGTCAAACCATGCTTTATCAGATGAACTTCGTTTGATGGAATGTGGAATGTAAATCTCCATCCCGAGAAGAATAATTTCTGTGACCGACTCCGCGCAAGCGTTAACATCGGAGTCTCCGAAGCAAACCTCCGACCGTGGAAAGGATGCGAAGAAATCTCGCAAATCGTCCCAGTTAGCAGTCACATACTTCCATACATGGCGAAGCTGCCTAGGCTGGTTATTCGCTTGATGTGCAAGTGCTTGCGCGAAAGATACCAAGCAGTGATCTGAGTTTCCCAGTGGCGCAGAACCCTCTACGGTATAAATACTCGGTTCGGATGTCAAAAACAGATCCAGGGTGTTCGCATAATCACCTCGGACATCCGGCACTCGCGTTGGTTCCTCCACGAATTGAGTCAAGTTGTGGCTTACAGCAAACATCTCCGCCAGCCTCCCAGCCTCGTTGGTTCTGTTAGAATGTAACAACCAGCCGGAATTCTGCACATTAAAATCGCCAAGGACAACAATTTCGGAAGCTGGGTGGTTGATCTGTATGCAGTCGACGGTATGTGAAAGATGTTCGAAAAATGTCGCGGGTCGATCGTCATTCGGGGAGCGGTAAAGACAAAAACCATATGATGTCCATATTAATGGGTTCCAACGCCTCCATCCTCTGGCAAGCCAGATCGGACCGCGCGAAGACGCAGACTCCGCCCTTAAAACGGAATCTTGAATGTAAGTGGTATCCTGAGCAACGAAGATATGTCGAATCAGTTGACGAATCGATCTGTGTCTCAGTTAGGGCAAGGATATCAGGTTTCGTTGTTTTCCTTCGTTGTTGTTGCCTTCGAAAAATACGCGGCGTATTAATTTAAAAAGACTATTGCCGGTATTCAGTCCAGTCCACGTAAAATACGTTGAATATTATGCGGGCGGAACCTCATCCCGGCTCCTCGATAGTATAGTGGTTAGTATACCCGTCTGTCACGCGGGAGACCGGAGTTCGATTCCCCGTCGGGGAGCAAGCCTCAGGACTTGCTAAATAAGGCCAAGACCAGTTCCCGGTTGTAGTGCCCATGATGATGATGATGATTAATTTGAAACACACACAAGTTGGGTCCGCCAAAAACTAGCGTCTTTGTTTTATCGTTCAGTGATCATGTCTAGTTTTGTGCCTGAAAAAGAACATTTGCGGAACGCATTGCTTTTCTTAATAATCAAAAACAAAAAAAAAGGCTGTTGAAAGTCATCATTCGCTGGTAGAAACATATGGCCAACACGCTCCATCAATTAGAACATGTGAGACATGGTTTCGACAATTTAAAAGTGGTGATTTCAATGTGAAAGACAGTGAGCGCCCTGGTAGACCACAAACATGTGAAAACGAGCAATTGCGGGAGTCATTGGATGATGACCCAACTCAAACTCAATGGCAATTAGCAGAAGCATTAAATGTGTCACAAGAAACAATCAACAGACGTTTACGAGCAATGGGGAAGATCAATACCAGGTGTACGCATAGCGAAAAGTACGCAGCACACAACAAAAGTAAAGACACCTTGAAATCTCTTGAATGGGATATCCTTCTGCAACCGCCGTACTCCCTAGATTGGCGCCATCTGACTATCACCTCTCCGCATCAATGGGGCACGCGCTCGCAGAGCAAGCAACAATCAGCAGACGTTTACGAGCAATGGGGAAGATCAATAAACTCGGTAAATGGGTCCCTCACGATTTGAATGAACGTTAAATGGAAAATCGCAGTCACTTGTGAAATGCTGCTTCAACGCCACGAAAGAAAATCATTTTTGCATCGAATTGTGACGGGTGAAGAAAAATGAATTTATTTTGAAAACCCGAAACGGAAAAAATCGTGGCCTTCACCTGGCGAAGCCGGCCTTTCAACACCATAGCCAAATCCCTTCCGCAAGATGACCATGCTATGTGTCTGGTGGGGGCAGAGAGGGATTGTGTATCATGAACTCTTGAAGCCTGGCCAAACCATTAATATACAACGCTATCGTCAACAAATGCTTAATTTTAGCAAAGCTTTACTCGAAAGACGACCGGAATGGGCCAGAAGACATGGCCAAGTGATTTTGTTACACGACAACCCGTCGTCTCACACAGCAAAACTAGTGAAAGACACCTTGAAATCCCTTGGATGGAACATCCTTCTGCACCCGCCGTACTCCCCAGACTTGGGGCTATCTGACTATCACCTCTTCGCATCAATGGGGCACGCCCTCTCAGATCAGCACTTCAGCGATTTCGAGGAAGTTGGAAAATGGTTCGACGAATGGTTTGCCGCGAAGGACAAGCACTTTTTCTGGCATGCTATTCATAAATTACCTCAAAGATGGGCGAAATGTGTAGAAGCCGATGGCCAATATTTTGATTTAAAAAAAATAATTTTCCAAGAAAATTACGTATTTTTTTTACCAAAGAAACCGGAAAAAAAGTATGCATACACCTGGTATATCACACGGCGAGGTAAAATTGTACATAAACCAATACCAGGCAAGTTATGGGCTCTTCGTTCAATACCTGTGCCGAATCAAGTACGGAGGAAGATCCCTTTTTTAAGAGGATGTGTACAAAGCGCGAAACATATGCTCATCGGATGTAGCCGTTTCCAAGAAGGAACAAAATTTAACGAGCCAGAAGATGCAGCTAAAATAAAGTTGCTAATGTTGCACTTTAACCATCGCATGGTTCTACAACGTTGTGCAGAAGCACACTACAAGAATAATAAGCACACTAACGATAAAATATACCAAGCAAAAATGTCGATAGACAGTTACAATTGTGTTGCAAGCTCAGGGTGGGTTTCATATGTAGGCACTTCCAGAAAATTAGGTATAGCATATTGTACTGGTTAGCGACCTAGGGTCACTAGCACATTTTGAAAATTACCTCTAGGTCGCAAACATATATTCCGACATTTACTGAAACGGAAAAGAATGTTATGAGAAAAAGTTAAAGAAATGAATGAAACACTATTCAACTTCAGTTAATAAACTTTAAAAAAACGACAATTATTGTAAGTTTTAGTATTACGCAAAATTGGTACTTAATAAATGGAATATAAAAACGCACAAAAGTAAAACAAGAATGTTTGAAGCTCTTTCCTTAATTCAATATATTTATTAGAGAACTTTACTTTTTAAATATTTTCTTCCTTAATTTACTTCTTGTTAAAGTCACGCTCGTACATCAACTAGCTGCATCGTATAAAGGGAAATGCTGATGTAAATATTCTGAAGGTATTGATATTAACTCACAATTGTTATTAACTCAACGAAATCCATTTTCCTTCCATTAAAATTCACGAGCAGACAATGAGTCCTGCTGTAATGAGGCGGTACTCATCACGCGTAACGTTAATAACGTCATTCATTTTTTATCGTTTCGTGACGAATGAAAAGGGAACGTCCTTTTGGAACTGATTAGTGGAACCAATATACGTGTCAGTTTCACGGTGCACTCTGTATAGGGTTTTGAATAAAATATCAGTGAGTTACAGCACACGAACCAGACGTAATTATCAATAGACTATTTTCAATTTATTTTCATTACTTGATCCTTTCTTGGCCTTCCCGATTACTCGAAATAGAAAACAAACTTCCTAGGTAGCACTCTCTATGCACGAACGTACATTTGAAAAAAAATCATACATTCATTTATTCCATTGTGATATTAATCTAACACTTGCTGTAGGGTCCACGTTAATGTAATGCACTTTGAATTGCAAAAGGGCAATTAGAATTTCCCATTTATGATCACACTTGCTATTGGCCATTAACCAAAGGTCAGCTATTAATTGGCTTTCACTTCACAAATCGTACTTCTGCTTCTAAATACAAGCGAGACATTAAAATAAGACAAGAAAAATTACATCCGTTAAATGGGCACCACTTGCACAAAACATTTTATTTATACTTTGCGGTTGCAAGACAAATTATTATACAAGGTGTTGGCATTCATCGTTCGAGAATAAAAGTGGTCTATGAAGGAACTACAAAGCTGGTAAAAAATTGAAATCGTTGTCTCGATGAGTAATAGGATATAATAGATAATAGATAGAATCTAAAGAGCGCCTTTTGTATATAAGCGAATGTAAAATATTTGATTTCCAAAAATATCCAACAAAAGTACATTAATTGGGGCTGGTAGAAAACTTGAGAGGATTTATAAATCCACTGAAAGAGTTTTATGTTTTACTTGACAGTAGGCGGCAGGATACAACGAAAAGGACGAAAAAAGGTTTACAGCTATACATGAGAACGTCGAATCTAGAATATTTATGGATCTATTGCTTAGTTTAGTGAGGCAACCACCCTATTTATAGGCTTAACTTAAGCAGCATAATTACCTACATCTAAAGTATATCTAAATTACAAACTAGAGAGCTTTAGAACTACCTTAACTAGGCTTAACTTAAGGTAACCAGGACAAAATAAGAAGGAAGGAGAGGGGGCGAGGGGTGGAGGCAGGTTATCATCATCATCATAATCGGTACTGCAACCGGGATCCGGACTTGGCCTTATTTAACAAGTCTGAGGCTTGTTAAATTTTCCAGAATAATTTGTTTTTGCGGGCAAGGTTATTAGCTTTGCGCCAGGAGGCAGGTTATAGTAGAGTGTAAAGCCAGCTTAAGATTGGTGGTGAGAATAGTTTAGGAGGCGGTGCTTGAGAGTATGGGTAGAGAGGTTGAAGTCGAAAAAGGTGGAGTTGACATTTCTCAGCACCCGCGAAAGGGGTTCGTTCAGACCATAAGAGGTCCGGTGGGGGGGAATGTAGAAAAGACGGGGATTACGCGTATTTCGAGGGTTTGCGTTTAGAGGAATTAAGTTAAGGATGTAGGCGCAGTCGACCGAGCCGGAGAGGACCCGATGAATGAATATTACGTCAGCCACGACATGGGCTCCTCAAGAATTCTGAGGTTGATTAATTTGAGGAGGTTAATGTGTGGGGAAATAATTTAGTGTCGTCGCAACACTGGTTCGCTTATTCCCCAACACTTGTCCGCAGAAAACTGTTCACCAAATTCCACGAATAAAAGAGAAAATGAAAAGCACTCTGTTGTTTAGTGGTAAACTCTTTATTTTTATTTCTGAATCTATTTTCACAAATGATGATCTGGAACCACAAAGTTCTCGTGCGCTTAAACTACTTTTTATTTCTCACTGCGGTATAACTATTGCATAGGTTTGTATTATACAAGTTAACTTTTATTTATTACTTGTTCACGATCGAAAGCTGAAGATTCCCCATTTGACGATTCAGTACATTCCAAGGATCTTCGGCGTTTTAGAAACACACTCAATCTGTCTCAAATAGTCAAACTCACAAAACATATTCTTAATTTCACCGACTTCGACAAGGAAGATACTCCGTAGATCACCGAAACAATTCGTATTTTGCTTCTTCACACTAGTCGCGGAGAAATTGGACCGGAGGTAACATTTTTACTTTCGACGCGTGAG
The DNA here is from genome assembly GCA_963931805.1 of Microdon myrmicae. NCBI lineage: Eukaryota > Metazoa > Arthropoda > Insecta > Diptera > Syrphidae > Microdon > Microdon myrmicae. The sequence continues at coordinate 5,427,285 of OZ007502.1, forward strand.
TTATGGTTTTTGATGTCTAGACCGTCACCAGAAACCTGACACCAAAGGGAATAGAGTCAATTCTTCTATTCTCACCAAAATCTACGAAATTACAACTCCAAGTCTTTCTTTAACTTTCGTTCACTTTTATTTGTTTCCTTTTGTTTTTTCTCGTTACTTAACTCTAATCTTATTTATTTAACAGTAGTGTTTTTTCTTACTCAAATCCTAATTCAGTTTCACTTTCCTTTTTTCTTTGTGTTATAATATCGGTAATTAATCCTCTTACCTTTGTGTCATTAAAACTAGTTCTCGTACAACAGTAAAAAATTCACTTTCATTTTCTTTGAGCTAATGTATCATTTCCTTTTCTTATTTTTCTTTTTCTTTTTTTTGTGGTTACAATTTTTGATCAGATGTTCATTCTTTTTCTTTGCATTAATTACTATTTCTCTGTATACTTTTCTATTCCTTTCCGTTATAACACTAACAGTTAATTTTTTTACCTTTGTGGCTTTACAAAGTTTTCTTGTATGACAATTCACTTTCCTTTTTCTTTGTGCTATACATCCACATTAGTTGTTCTTATTTAGTTCCAGCTACAATTTTCACTCTTCAGATATTCATACGTTAATTTTCCTACATTCAAAGATTCACTATCTTCTCACACATTAATTTTATATTCACTTTCTTATTTCCGTTTATCAAAGGTTCTCCACGACTTCGTTGCATACGTTCGCTACAATTAACCACCGACTTTTCCGATCAAATTCTCACTCTGCCATCACCACGACCAAACACCAACTCTCGTAATTCCCTTATTCATTGCCCTAAGAAACCTCCTATTCCGTCATCATCTTCCGGGGTTAACGTTTTCAGTTCACCTCCGGGGTTAAGACCATTCGATTCACAATCAGCAATTTGGGTTTTAATTGTCCCAATTACCGATCATCGGCTTTAGTTCATAAACGCCTCATATTGATGAGCTGGTCAATACTTTTTCCCTTCTCTAATATCTTGCGTTTCAACGACCAATCGGAAAGTGTTCCCCCAACCCATATCCCCGACTGATAGTACCCACCCTAACCCAAATCCTACCCATCGACCACTATACCTCCCGCCCCACCCTACTCTAACTTATTGTAATAATAATAGATTTAATAATTAGATAAGCTAGGCTAAGCTAAGTTAAGTTAAGTTAAGCAAATTAGTTATAGGTTAAGTAAATAATTATATCCTGGTTTTCTGACCTTTTCCAGGAAGCCCCACCTACTCCTATCTTGTCCACCCATGAAATCTATAACTTTATAATAATGTTTGAAAAATATACTAGCAAGTATGTGTAAACGATTAAAGCTACGCTAATTATAAGTTATCTGTATTACTTATTGTAACAAATCATTTATGGTCAATAAATACAGAAATGTAAAAAAAAAAAAAAATACTTTTTCATCGATTCGGACTCGAGTTGAACTTTTGCGTTCATGAATTGACCCAGTTAATTGCACTTATGCCGATTGTGCTGGAACATGCAGTTTGGATGTTTCCGTATTTTAATTGTTCCAGCTTGTGCAATCGTAAATCGGTTTGATAAATGCAATTAATCGTTTTTTGATTGATTTCTTTTGGAATGATGACTTGGATGTACTCGTTAGGCTGTAAGGTTACTGGAGTTCAGAATCTGGTTGTACTTTTCTGATCAAGTGTATCAATGACCCCTTGAATGATGTCCTTTTCTATGTTATCCCTGACACACTTAACACGTGCACACTCTTAGCTGTTGAAATTAAACTCCGATAAACGCCACGTCCCTGGTACGTTTACGTTTCGCGATGGTTACGATCTGACTCCCCGATGCAATTCACATCCGTCAGATTCGATGACCGCGAATTGCATCGATAGGGGAGGATTGTATGTGTCCGTATAGGACAAGTACGTTGCCCTTCAGCCTGCATATCAGCAACGACGAAAATGCACCTGAATAAACATGGGCTGGTGTAATGAATTGTAGGTATTATAGAGATACGCGATAGCGAAGATCGCCGTAGGGAGAAATAGGTTTCTGTGTCTTAAATAAACAGAAACCATATTTCGAGGGCCATAAATCTTTGATGACCTGCGCCTGAGAACGAAATAGGTTTTTGCTTTAAGATACACAAAAACGTTATTTCAGGAGTCACGATGATATGCACATCGTGTTTACTTAGGCGTTCATGCTAATGCAGTTGTGGGCTATACATTCTGGTGACGATAGGTCAGCCGAAAATTTGGGTTTTGTTTACAAGACGGTGCCGGTACATGAGTATAATGGCGAGGAATTAGCCTCGCAGATGTGCAAGCGTACATCTCGCCCAGGGTGGCCATGGACCAGCGGTCGATTAATAGGATAAACACAGTGATGCTACTGTGTGTTTGTTTGAACAGGCCGGAGCATCGTTAGGTATGATCTGGGGTATGATTGTCTAACGTCAATCGTTTTAGTGCCCAAATCCCATGATCGGTAGATAACCGATAAAGGAAATTGGTCGCACGTGTTGCAAACCTCGGGACTGGGGCAATAAATGGTTATGAACCATAGCAAAACCCATCGGCTACAACTGTGTCAACAATTACGCTGACCAGCAAGTATTTATCTATTATAATTGCTGACAAGCCGAGCCGATGGAGATATGGTACGGTTCATATAATAATTCAATGTAATGCATGACTTGATGAGGTTTAACTTTCAGGTGTGATGCTGCAGGGGAGCTTACGCTGCCCTAATTGCAGGTAAGTACTATGGGTTTGGAAGGTAGTTAATTTAAAAGGATGGGCGGTTCTTTGGGAATGTATTAAATAACCGCCACAAATGTACGGGGGGAGGATTAAGGGGTTTTCCAGTCCTAGCCCTCGGAGAGCGAATCGAAGGAAGCGACGTTGAATACTTTCGATTCTACAGATATCGATCTGGTAATAAGCAAACCATACCTGGCTAGAATATTCAAGCGGTGGACGGACGAGGGTAAGGTAAAGGGATCGAGTAACGTAAGGGTCGGAAAATTCCCATTCACAAAATCGAGGGTAAAATTGGCTTCCCGGATCGTCTCATCAATGTGAGAGCGGAAGTTAAGTTCCCTGTCGCAAAGGATCTCGATTCATTGGACAATGGTCAGGGGTTCGGTTATGAAGGGTATAGGAACATGAGGATGTGTGAATACGCTTATGGGAAAAGGTTATAAATTGGCGTTTGGCGATGTTAAGTACAAAGCAATTTTTGTCACACCAAGTCGAGAAGCTGTCAAAGTCAGAATGCAGCAGTGCAGAATCAAGTGGTTACTCAATGATCTTGTATAACTGGGTATCATCGGCGTATAGGGACAAGCTCGAATTCTTAATGACCTTATCGATGCCATTAGTTGCCAGTGTAAATGGGAGAGAGCCCAGGTGGCTACCTTGAGGGACCCCAGATGTGGCAAGAAAGAGGTTGGATATCCGAACGGAATAAAGTGTATCCTTTAGATAGGAAGAAATCCATATCAGTGTTTTAATCGAACACCGTGCTTCCTCGTCACGGCCGAGGGAAGAGCGTGGACACTGTTTTAACGAAGTTAACACTTAATAGCTTTCACATAAATAACACCATAAGGGAGGGAGTAAGTTAGAAATGGTCTGTAAAAGCTGATTGTATAGTTAGTTAGTTATTTATTTTTAGATTTAATACACATAAATAAATAAAAAAACAATATTTAATTTTCATCTTATCAACACAAAAATTGTTTAGCTTTATTTAAAACAAAATATAACGAACTAATTATAACAAAACTAAATTGATTTTCTCTGTGCGCTAGCATCAAACGTGCGTACTCTCTTGTGGTTTAAATTCTACTCCTCGTACCAAAGTACAAACTTTCTCTTTTACATTTTCTTCTTCTAGAAGTTTCTTTTGCATGAACGAAATCAAACCGCTACCGTTAGATTCCTTATATGTTTTTCGGTAGTGCGACCATAGTATTTTATTTTGTTTTATTTCTTTTTGGAATCGTCACATAGGGTAGTTACTATATTTACCTGGTGACGATTCAGGGTTCATCATATTAAGCCAACGCTATTGCTGCTGCTTATGTACGTAGGATAACGATTTTTTGGAAATCGTTTAGGAAAGTGTGATGATGGTTGGGATAGGTATTATGTATTATTATATAAGAAATCGTTTGAATTAATTGGGTATGTGTATGTTATATGAAGATATGGATTTTTGTACATTGTTATTAGGTAATAATGAAATATATTTATAATATGGGAAATGTGTATGTTATATGAGGACATGGATCTTTGTATATTGTTAGTAGGTAATGGTGAGATATATTCATAATATGGGAAATGTGTATATTGGGTTTGTGGGACGATGGTAGGACTTCCGGGGCACTACATCAGCAATCCAGGTTCGAAGCCGAGGGCAGATAATTTGAAGAGGATTAGATTGTGGGAGATTTTTTCGAATGCTTTACTGAGGTCGGTCGAGACCATATTGACCTCGTAACCGTGTTCTAGTGCTGAGAATGTACAACTCAACGAGATTGGTTGTAGTTGATCGGCCATTAAGAAAACCATGTGGCCTTGGTGAAATAAAAGGTTTGCAACGAAAACTGCTGGAGGTGATGAAGGAGATTTTCCAAAATGTGGGGGTATACGCCTTGAAAGAGTGAGAGATTAAAGATTCCATCAGGGCCCGGTGTAAACTTGTCTTTGAGTTCCAGTAGCTTGGATTCAATTAAGGTCGGATCAAAGGAGTTGTGAAGAAAGGGGCCCGGGGGAAAAGTTAGGTAGGGAGTTAAAGTATGACGGGTCAGGAACAAAGGAGTCATTAGTGAATTCAAGCAGTCATGCTTGAATTAAGTGACGAAGAGGTTGGTAATAGTAACAGGATCAGATGAAGTATGAGAGTTTATGGTTAGCGATATGGGCTATCCGTCGGACCTACGTTTATGATTGACGAACTGGAAGAATGTTTTGGGGTCATTTTTGAGATAGGTCTATGTTTTGCTAAGATAGTTGCGATAAAGGGTGTTGAACAGTTCCGTGAATTGGAGGTAACAGCCAAGAAAGTTGGAGTAGTCAGGTATAGTTCAATTGCGAGAGAAGATGATCCATAACATATTCCTTTTATTACGCAGGGAGCGAAGCTTGTGATTGTACCATGGAGGGGAAGAGTTTGATGTACTTTGTCTAGAGTAGGGAACAAACAGGGAAATCGAGAAAAGGATTTCGGTATATAAGTGGGTGATGGTATCTTCAACGGATAGGTGATCGTAGTTGAACGAAAGGCGGCATAGGTAGTCGTTGGTGAGGCGAAAATTAGCTTTATGGAAATCGTAGGAGAAGTGATTGGATTCGGTCTTTGAACGAAGACCTCTTACGTTCTGATAATAGATAATATGATATCACATATCCATGTCGTTAAAATTTTACGCTATAAATGCCGCCTTAAAGCACATTGATTTCGATACTTTATACAGCTCAATAAATAGATCCTGATCCTATAGCCGCACACTGACAGTATTATTGTGGATGATTTTGAATTCTATAGGTAAACAACACATAACGGTTACTATATTCAGCTTTTCCTTGATTAAATCAATTTAATTAACAGTAAACCTACCGACATATTATATATACCTATTTCTACCACAAGGGGTCAAGTGACCCGTGTTTTAAAAAATAAATATATAATCATGTAATACCTCTTAGACCAATTTGGTGTATGAATAAAACATTTTTCTAAATAACAATTCCATCTTCTATTTTTATTCAAATGAAAGAAACAATAAAATCTTGAATTTGGAAATTAATAACGTATAAAGCTTCACCGCGTTATCTGCAAATTATGGAACTTTGTAATACATATTTGCCGCATACGTATTTTTTGCACTGTAGCGATCCTAAATCGCCACTCCCATCCAAATCCCCAACATTACCAATAATCCCATCCAAATCCCCAATATTTCCCATTAACTTACAGCCAAATTCCATATTGAATCATATGAGCGACGAATTAAACCAAAAGTTAATTCGTCGCACATTGATTCAATTCCTAAAATCCTAACATCATGAAATGCTTAATTCAAAACGCATTTCATGATTTCCCTTCCAGAAACCTACCCAACTAAACCTTTAATCAATTTCTAGAACACAATTCCAATTGAAGCACACAAAATCTTGTGTGTGCTTCTTGGAATTTTTAAAGTTGACAATTCTCAACGTAAAAAAGAATAAAACGGCGATCATTTTCAATTTCGCGATCAGTCAAGTTCCAAGGGGCAGAGCATTTTATATCCAACCTTCCAATTTGAAAAATAACAAATAAAATCAGAATTAATAAAAAGCAAAGAGCGATGGTTTTCATTCGACTTGTGAGGCGGTAAACTTCTACTTGAATGAATTAATAAAAAGCAGAGAGAGACGGTTCCATCCGATTTGTGAGGCGGTAAACTTCTACTTGAATGGATTAATAAAAAGCAAAGAGAGGCGGTTCCATCCGATTTGTGAGGCGATAACCTTCTACTTGAATGGTAAATAACATATGAGCGGGACGAGAGGACCAGAGGGAACAATTCAAGACCCACCCCCTACAGCAAGAAACCCGCAACAGCAGTGTGTCCCGACCAGAGGCTCCCACGCCCACCGGGGGGAGCCACGAGGACACAGTCCCTGCGCCGCCCTGTCAAGCGGTAAACGGCCCTCCTGCCCAGAAACATCCAAGGAGACCAGAAGACGTCCACCCCAGTAGGTAAGCCATTTATTTTCCCTGTTATACCGATGGTACCTCAACAGCACCTAAAACAGATGGTTGTAGTTTTGTTTTCTTTGCAATATCTCATTTTTTCGCGCATCTGAATTATTCAGACTTGAACTTACAGAAGTTTCCTGGATATCATTTTGTTGAACATGTTGATATTCTTTGGCAAGTTCTTCAGCCAATTTGAGCAAAAATTCTTGCCTTGTAACATTTTCTCCCGTTGTTTCTCTACACAATTCCCAAGTATTTATTCCAACCAGATCAAGTATATTGAAAAAAACCTGCGATGGCCATCGTCGCAATTTCGATTTCACGGAGTACCTTCCAGCCTTTTGGTCCGTCATATCTACACCGAATTTCGTCTTATTGTAGAACCTGATAGTTCCAGATATGCGCTTATCACTTTTTCAATGTTTATGGTTTTATGCTTTGAGCTTAGTGCAAGCGCCTTTTCTCTTGGCTTACTTTTGGTCCGATTTATATAATTTTGATGAAAAACATGGCATGTTATCTTTCATCTGTTTGGCAAATTTTGGCAATTCTCTTTTATTTCAGCGGATAGTTCCAACAATAATGGCTTTCTTTTGCAGTGTGCGGAGCTTGTAAAATAATTATCTGTGGTGACGCTTCTTCCCCATCCTAGAAACGGTTCCATGAGTCTGAGAACTACGTATTCTCCGAGTGGGGCTGAAGATCCTCTGTGCTCATCCTTTCCCAAATATGGCAATCCATTTATAATGTATTTTGTATTAACATCAGATGCCAGCGAGAATTTTATCCCAAACTTATACCGTATATTTGGCATAAACTGGGTAAATCGACACCTGACTTTTGTTGGAAAAAGCTGTTCATCGATAGTGATATGTGCTTACAGCCACTTCATATTAGTTTATTCCTTCGAGATGTCATATAGATACTTCTACGGGTTAAATGACCCGTTGCGGTAGATAAGCCACATTACACATATTTCTCGGTAAATATAATACGAGAGGGGCAAATATGAAAAATGCACTTGATATATTTTTTATTAAATGTAGAAAATTCAAATGGCAAAGTGATAATATCATTTCCAAGAATTTTTAACAAAAAGTTTTAAAAGGGTTATTTGACCCGTCGTGGTGGGGTTAGTGTTAAGCTACCAAATGGGTTAACATAGATACCAGAGGTAGGCGGTCATTTCGCCATCACCCTAGATAGATCCTTAACTCGCTCTCTATTAAATAGCTTCTTCGCCCTTGGACACTTCATACATGTTAACGAAAATGTTCCCAAAACACTAGTGCATCTCTACAAAAAAAAAACCAACTAGTATCGTCTAAACGGTTTTTTGGCAACATCAACTAATTTCTATTCTTCCTTAATAACCGTGTTAACTCTGTAGATGGCGTCACAGGTATTATTCTATTTGATATGTTAAGCTTTATTCATGTCTAGAGGGGGTAGTTACACGCAAACTTCCATCCCTAAAATTTTAATCATTGCGGCCAACTTCCAAAATAATTCGATTCTCTTAACGTGAATTTCCTCTGTGTTGATTGATCTATGCTTAATCAATACATCTAATTATTTGTTATTTTATAAACCTGTAAAAATGCATAAAATCTGAGGTGTATAAACAGGTAGTAAAATCACACACTTCAGATACCAATATCTCGAAAAACACCCACGAAATAAATAAATATGTGGAAACAATGGCAATAAGATATTCTAAAATATCTTTGGTATGGTTGATGCCCCACCGCTTGGTAGAAACCTTGACGTGATGCGGGGGCTTAAACTACAATGAATCACTCAGGCTATGCTGACGGAAAAATATGCTTCCAGTAGGGCCGCTCATGTCAGATAGGCTACCGAGGTGTAACATACAAAGATCTACCACCCCTAATCCAAGGTGTTACGCGTCACCGTGGACGGTTTTCATCCAGGGGTATACCGGCTGTATTATAGTGGCGCCTCTCTGACACCGGGTTGAATCAGAGCAGTAAGAAGACCTTACCATATCAAAGAGGGGCCCTGATATGGCGGACTATTTAAAACCCCAAGACTCATGGGAACAAAAAACAATCCCACGAAAACCCGGTAGGCGTAGGTGTGATGAGCCGACACTACCATAAGGGAACAAATCTTCAAGAAAACACCGACGCGGCAAAAAGAAGACGTAGGGAAAAACGGAAAAAGCAGGATATCCGCGTCGGCACGTGAAATGTTCGAACGTTATATAAACCAAGCGCGATACAGACGGTCGTAGAAAACGCGAAACAATATAAAATGGACATCCTCGTGCTTCAGGAAGTTCGACTCCCACATCAAGTAATCGAAACCAACGGGCTTACACCTGCGTGTGGAGGTATCGATACACATAACCTCGGAACCGGCTTCATCATAAAGAAGAAGATTACGCCCCATGTAAAAGATGTGAAATTTATTAATGACCGAATGTCGGTGCTAAAAATACAGGGACCATGGTGTTTATATATATTTATAAACGTATACGCCCCAACAGAACTACCGACGAAGAAACGAAGGACACGTTCTACGAGATCCTGGAGGAAGTATTCGATTGGATCTCATCATTCGATGATAAAACCCTCCTCGGGGAACTCAACGCGAAAGTTGGAAAGGAAGATATCTCCCAACAAACTATAGATAGAGAAAGCCTACACGACGTCTCAAACAATAATGTTCAAGCATAAGTAAATCCATAAAACCACATGGATATCACCCGACGGCTAAACGCGTAGCAAAATAGACCACTTCCTCATACACAAAAGACACCAATCGAATATCCTTGACGTAAGATCATATAGAGGAGCAGATTGCGACTCCGATCACCTTCTAGAGATGGGCAAAATTAGGAGTCGGCTCGCAGCAAACCTACATGGACAGTCACGGGAGACGAGCAAAAAGTTCGACATTGATAAACTAAAAGATCTGCGCAAAAAGGCTGAATATCAAGACGAACTAACGAATAGATTTAGCATCCTAGAGAATGCGGCAGTGGGGAAGAGGAAGCCAATACTGTGGACACTAAATTGACATTGATCAGAGACAACAGCCCAAAAGGTATTAGGATTTAAGTATACAATTAAGTCCAAACCTTGGTTTGACGATGAGTGCAGGGCGAAGATCGAAGAACGTAAACGCCTCAGAGTGATCCAATTAGAAAGATATGATGAAGTCAACGCAGACAGATATGCGACAATTCGGAAAGAGCAATGAAACTTTTAAACGCAAAAAACGCGAACGGGAGAAGACTCGAATCGATGGAATCCTAGAAAATACCAGAGCAAAGAACATCAGAGGTATGTATGCCGGCATAAATTCAATTAGAAATGGCTACCGAAGGAGAGCCAAAATAATCCGAGACACAAACGGCTGTCTGGTGACAGAAACAAAAAATATCGTGACAAGATGGAAGCAGTACTTTGAAAACCTGCTCAATGTGCGCACCCATCAACCGCAAATAAACGCACCAGACGTACATACAGCCGAGCCCCAGATCCCAGAGCCCTCTTTCGACGAAGTTGTAGACGCGATAAATCGACTGAAAAATAACAAGGCCCTCGGAATCGATTGCATACCGGCAGAGCTTGTGAAGTATGGAGGAGGGGCAACCGTTCGAAAGATCCACCAACTGGTTAAAATAATATGGGGCAAGGAAGTCATCCCGGAAGAATGGAAAACCGCAATAGTCATCCCCATTTTCAAAAAAGGCGACAGATCTGACTGCGAAAATTACAGAGGAATATCATTGCTCCCAATCACATACAAAATATTAACAAATATCATACTGGCAAGAATCACACCGTACGCAGAAGAAATATTGGGAGACTACCAATACGGATTCCGTCGGAACCGGTCAACAAGCGACCAGATGTTCACAGTAAGGCCACTGCTGGAAAAGAAGTTGGAATACGGAGAGACGGTTCACCAACTGTTCGTGGACTTCAAGAAAGCCTACGATTTACTCGCAAGGTAAAGACTCTACCATATTGTGGTTGAGCTGGGGATCCCGAAAAAAATATGCTGCCCTCATTCAAATCTGCATGAACGAAAACAAAGGGCGAGTTAGAATAGAAAACCACCTCTCAGAACCATTCGAAATCCGGGACGGACTAAAACAAGGGGATGGCCTCTCACCATGTCTCTTTCACCTTATTCTCGAGTATGTCATCAGAAAGGTACAAGACGACAACATGGCTGGATCATACCTGAACGGGGTCACACAAGTGCTCGCATATGCGGATGACCTAGTCGTTTTGGGCAATAATCTAGAAACTGTAAGTAAAAACTGTGAAATCATCATGCAAGTGGCAGAAGAGGTGGGCTTAGAAATAAATTAAGACAAAACAAAATACATGATTACGGCGAGAGCAAGTGGACCTCGGGGAACACATATAAACGTCAGGAGCAAGATATTTGAAAAAGTTAAAGAATTTAAATATGTGGGAACGATACTGACGGCCAGGAACGAAATGTCGAAGGAAATTAATAAAAGACTACATTCCGGCAACGCTAGTTAACACGCAGTCAGTAAATTGCTGAAATCCAAACTGCTACATATAACATAAAGCTCCGTGTCTATAGAACCATGATCATGCCGATTGCTCTATACGGATACGAAACATGGGCTCTCACGAAACGGGATGAAAAAAAATTCCAAGTATTCGAGAATAAAGTTGTAAGGGATATCTTTGGAGGTAAATATGACGAGGAGGCAGGACAATGGAAGGAACTCCACAACAACGAATTGAAAGAGCTATACTGCAAACCTACAATAATGAGAGTAATCAGGCCGCGAATATTAAGATGGGCCGGACATGTGACGCGAATGGGCAACGACAGCACCGTGCATAGGATTCTTCACGGTAGACCAAAGAGAACGAAACCGACAGGACGGTCGCAACCTTGAGAAGATCGGATCAGATGGTCAATCGTGGAAGGAGAGTGCATAGGACAGGGAACGATGGCGAAGTCGAGTCGGCGAGGTCATAAACTTCCGGGTTCCCACCAATAAATAGTAGTAAAAAAAGGAGTATTAAGGTTGTCGTCGAGCGAGTCGACTTTAGAATTTGGTCGAGAAGAAAATTGAAAGTTGGGTTCAAAACTCCAGATTTAAAAATGTCTCAGTTAACTTATTTTAATAGAAGTAAGAGAGCTTTCGGCTCCAAAAGACAACTAAAATGAATTAAAATAGCGGTTATTGTTAATTAGTGGTGGATTCCATGAAGTTGCTGAGTTTTTATTATAATTTAAACCGAAGTCAACTCTCCCCATGTATTCCTAAATAGAATATAGATATTATTGTGGGGAGATTGGTACCCCTTAAAAACTTAGGGAAAGAGACTGACAGGACGACCGCGACGGAAATGGGAGCACAATGTTAGGTTTGACCTTGAGGAGATTTAATTCTTAAATCCAAACGAAGCAAAATTGTCGCTTTTAAAAAAATAATGGCAACCAGTTAAACACCTTAAGCAAGTCGCACATCTCGTCTTTGTTGCCGTTTCGCAAACCCACTTTCTCAACTCTTCCGAATATAAGTCGAAACAAAGATTGGCCGTAAAAACAGGGTTCCCAGCTTTTGGTAATTATAAGATAAATTACGACTACACACACCAGCAGGTAACCGACTGTGAAGTTTCTCAAGTGACAAGAGCGCCAACCTTCAAAGCAGTTCATTAAATTTCGCCCTCGAATCGGTTGATAAGCCAACCAAAGAGCTCAGCTTTCTATATTAATTATAAATCCCTCAACAACTTCTTTGTACAAGTCTACTGTAAAAACGAGAACGTACGTTATATCTCAGTCCCGTTGGTGACTGCGCATTCTTCCAACAGATTATTTTACCAGATTACATTGGAGCCATTGGGTTAGATGAGCGCTCCCATTATCCGCCACCGGCCAGGAAGCGAGATGATTTATATGCTCGCCCCGCAATTAAAAACCGACTGTTGCACAGCTTGTAGTTAAGCAGAATACCAAGTCGTGTTAGAGGAACATTGCCACTCGTCAGTTATCTCATTTTGATTATCGAGGGGCACTAGTCGATAGTCGAGATAATTGTATGGAAAATATTGAGCCGAGCAATGTATATATTGTCAAGCGATTAGTCGCAAAGTTGTGTTGTTTGATCAATAAGTTGAACACTTCGGAGGAAAATCACGAAATAGAACTATCTCCCGACTCTAGAATCAGTGAACAATAGGAATGAAAAGGAAAAATGTTTGTCACAAGGAGTGGAGATCTATTAGTCTCATAATTCCAAAGAGAGAAAGAAAATGAAATAGAAAAATATAGTGGAGGGGCGGGGAAAGTTTTACACACAGAAACGGTCCCAAATACCTGGAAATTGGGGCCGCCTTGCACAACTGTCGGATTCACTTAATATGAATTTTCCTATCTTGACCACCTTGGGCTTGATCAACACACCAAATTTTTAGTGGGCAAACCTTCAGAAATACATAAATCCTGAGATGTATAAGCAGACAATGTAAACGTAGACTGCAAATACCCGCATCTGCCTTGTGAGAAGAGCGGTAGAATATACTCACAGCTGGCCCGGCTAGTCGTAAGAGGCGACTATAGGCCGAGTGATAGATGGGGTCCCACCCGGTGAAATCCCACCGCATCAAGCTATAGGCTCCGTACAATGGTCGGAATGGTCCCCGGCCATTTTTCGGGGCATGTCTGATGGACCCATTCGAGAAAAGGTTGATTTGGTTGGTAAGTCGGTTCCAAGGTAAGATACCACCCCGCCACGCTGTGCATTCCGACATATCGTCGGGAGAAGTTTTCGACAATGTTTCGAATGTATAGTTGATGGCTCGAACTGAAAGGAGATAAATCATGATGGCGCCTTCTGAGGTAAAGAATTCCGGAAGTAAACTAGTTCCACTTTCGGATCTCCGGGGGAGGGGGGTTATGTCAGGGGGAACATCGTGCAAATATTTTGACAAATAACCGAACATTAAAAAATTCGTCATGACGTAATTGGGTTCGAGGCGGAGTCTGTGTCTTCACGGGCCAACCCAATAACTTAGACACCATGTGGTTGAAGGCTGTGCTAAGCAACTCTGTTAAATTTTGTTGTTACCTGTACCATTCCCCGAATGACGATCGACCAGCGACATTTTTCGAACATCTTTCACGTACCGTCGACTGGATACAAGATCAACCACCCAGTTTCTGAAATTGTCGTTCTTGGCGGTTTCAATGTACACAATTCCGGCTGGACTCTAACAGAGTCGACGAGGCTGGGAGGCTAGCGAAGATGTTCGCTGTTAACCGCAATTTGACTAAACTCCTGGAGGAACCTAGGCGAGTGCCGGATGCTCGAGACGATTATGCGAACACCCTGGATCTGTTTTTGACATCCGAATAAATACTCGATTACGTAGAGGTTTCTGCGCCACTGAGAAAATCAGATCACTGCTTGGTACCGGCTGCGCAGCCATTTGCATTTCATACGAATAACCGACCTAAGCAGCTTCGCCATATATGGAAATATGGAGCTGCTAACTGGGACGATTTGTGAGATTTCTTCGCATCTTTTCCGTGGTCAGAGGTGTGTTTTGGAGACTCTGAAGTTAACGCATGCGCGGAGTCGGTCACGGAGATTATTCTTCTCGGGATGGATATTTACATTCCGCATTCTATCAAACGAAAGTTATCTGATAAACCTTGGCTTGATAAAAACTGTGAGTGATCGTAGTTGAACGAAAGGCGGCCTAGGTAGTCGTTGATGAGGCGAAAATTAGCTTTATGGAAATCATAGGCGTATTGATTGGGAGAGGGGACGGATGGTGGTGAGTGGACTCGGAAGAAGGTCACTAGAAGAGGGGGAGCTGGTGGTGGTCTATAGATGTCAGGACGAAGGGGCTGGGCGAAACTGATGTATTGATAGGGTCTGTTGTAAAGATGTGGTCAAGCTGCCTACCCAAAAGGTTTCGAACGTTGCTGATCTGACAGAGACAAGAATCATCTAGTCGATCAATGAAGAGACATTCCTTGGCCAAGGTGTAAGAAACAGGAACGTGGCAGGGAAAGGGAACGTTTGCCGAAGAAGGTAATAGAGTGACATTTGACAACGTTAAGTTCGAGGCAGTTGTTAAGATACCAAATTGAGAAACTGTCGAGATCCAATTTTTAGTAGTAGTAGTGGTACTTTCATTTCTTATATGGTTTGTACATTAAATTTTACAATTCAATTGACAAATTGACTATAATAATATATAAGAAAACTAGAAGGCATTCAGTGTTTTTATACGACTAAAGTAACAAAACAGAGTTGAATGCCACTTTACAATGCCAATCAAGTCAAATATCAATTTTTTAAGGTGGGGTGAGTATTACCGGTTCAGGAATAGTTGTGTAATACATTCAAGAACCACCAAATTGCATAAACATTGAACATTAATTCCAAACGAGATTAATTTAGGTACAATTTGTTAAGTCGGTTGAAAGCATTGGCGAAGTACGGAGTCGAGGGGGAAGCGTATAGTTTTGTAGAGTTTAGTGTCATCAGCGTAGAGCAAGATAGATAAGTACTTGATCTTATAATCAATGTCATTAATGGTAAGGATATACAGGAGGTGTCCCAGGTGACTGCTCTGGGGCACCCCTGACGTGGGGAGAGGGGGATTTTAAAGGGAGGATCGGAATCTGATACGACAGGTTCGAGCTTTAAGATAGGGCGATATCCACTTAACCAATAGGGGTTCGAACCCAAGGGAGGATAGCTTAAAGAGAAGGAGATTATGGGAGATTTTGTCGGAGGCTTTGCTGAAGTGGGTTGTGATTTCATCGACTTTGCCACCATTCTCTAAGGCAAGGAGAGTATGGGATGAGAACTCAACCATATTGGTGGTGGTCGACCTTCCCGAAAGGAAACCATGTTGATTGGATGAAATAATGGATTTACACCGCAAAAATAACGCGTTGTAAAGGATACCTTCGAATAGGTTGTACGCCAAAAGGCATAAGAAAAACAAAATTGATAATGTATAATTTAGAGGGCTTGCGAAGAGCTAGTAAGTTAATGTAAGAATAATATTGGTAAAATAGAATTTATCATTAAGGCTTAAGTTAAATCTGTAAATGAATTGTCAATAAATGCGGAGATAAAACAAAACCAAAAATACCTTCGAATAGTTTTGGGATATAAGACAGTTTGGCGATGGGACGGTAGTTACTAATGTAATTTTAGGACCCTTTTTATGTATATTATACCTGCACTTATAGTCCATGCTTAGAACGCGCGCAGTGAGCACAAAAGACTCTCGCGATATATCTGAGGCATTGCGGCAGAATTGAATATTTGGACATTTACACATTTGTGCCGTGCAAAATCTGTTAGTATAGATTCATTGAGATCCTAAAACAATTTTTTAACAAACAATAAAAAAATATATTCCCTTTATTTTTTGTATTTCTAGAGCGGTATTACACCCCAATCAACCCAAGGGAATTCCCCTTAAGTGATTCGTAGCATGATGGAGCTCGGCAGTAATATATAAATTAACTAGGGTGAGTGGTTATAATACCCTTTCCAAAGGATTCACCTTCGCAGACTCGACGTAATTTCTCCCGATTTCGGAGTTTTCTATTCAACGTCATTTCTACCGATTTGCTCCCCGAGGACTGAGATGGGCTGGACCGTTTATCTCCCCACCATATATAATCTGCGTCAAACTAATTAATGTATATACCCTAAAGGAACGCAGAAACCCAACCGCTATTCTCATCGTCCTCCTGTTTCTCTAAGATTTACATCTTCACAATACAATCCTTTTCTAAACGACCTCGCGAAATTTGCACCAGATCTATATTCCCACGCACCACACCTCATACAGATCTGATAAACCTATCCCCCGAATTCCCCAGAGTATTAACACAAGTACAGCCTTTTTTTTACTTTAACACCAACTCTCCCACTTTAAAACGCCGTCTCCTAACTCATTTCCTCCAACTGCCCGCCTCTTAAATACTTATACCAGGTGTACCGGTCTGAAGTGAGCGTCAAGATACAAATGTATCGATAGGGAACGTTTGTTGTAAACGAGCCCTTATATTTTTTTTATTTGGTTGCTATGACATCTGTCAAACATATTTAGTATTCATCAAGTCATTGTATAAACATCATTTTTTTAATCCTGTTAAAAATGTCGAATTTTCTACCAGAAAATGATGATTTGCGGAAAGCATTAATTTTTTGTTTTCATTTGAAGAAAAGTGCTACAGAGTCGCATCGAATGCTTGTCGAGGCTTATGGTGATCATGCTCTATCGGAAGCAACGTGCAAAAGATGGTTTAAGCGGTTCAGAGATAATGATTTTGATGTGCGAAATGAAGAACGTGGAAGACCACCAAAAAAGTTTGAAGACGCCGAATTGCAAGCAATATTGGATCAAGATGACACTTTAAGTCAAAAACAAATGGCACAAATGTTAAATGTTGCACAACAAACAATTTCTGGTCGTTTAAAAGCTATGGAAAGGATCCAAAAGTGTGGAAACTGGGTGCCACATGAATTGAATGATAGGCAGATGGAAAAGCGAAACACCACATGTGAAACGTTGCTTCTACGACACGAAAGGAAGTCAGTATTGCATCGAATTGTGACTGGTGATGAAAAATGGATTTATTTTAAAAATCCTAAACGCAAAAAATCATGGGTACATCCAGGAGAAGCGTCAACATCGACTGCAAAGCCTTATCGGTTCGAAAAAAAGACAATGCTCTGTGTTTGGTGTGACCAGAAGGGGGTGGTGTACCATGAACTTCTAAAACCTGGCGAAACTGTTGATGCGCAACGCTACCGACAACAAATGGTCAATTCGAACCATGTATTGATGGAAAAACGACCAGAATGGGCCACAAGACACCGAAAGGTAATTTTGTTGCATGATAATGCTCCGAGTCATACAGCAAAACCCGTCAAAGAAACAATAAAAGCTCTCGGCCGGGAAGTGTTACCCCATCCCCCGTATTCACCAGACTTGGCTCCTTCCGACTACCATCTGTGTTCATCGATGGGACACGCATTGGCTGTGCAGCATTTCAATTCCTACAAAGAAGTCGAAAATTGGGTCTCCGAATGGTTTGCCTCAAAAGACGACCGGTTTTATTGCCGTGGTATCCATAAATTGCCAGAAAGGTGGTCGAAATGTGTAGAAAGCAATGGCCAATACTTCGAATAAAATGTTTTTTACTTTCCCTTTTAAAATTAATGTTTTATTTTAAAAAACCGGTACACCTGGTATGTACTTTTTATATTAACTACGTCTTATTTTTTTAGTCAGTATTTAAGATAAGTTGGGGGGCTGGGAGCGAACATACAAAGTCACTGATTGCTTTCAACCCGGCGAAGGCCAGGACGATCCTTGTCCCTGTTCAATCCAAGTTCACATGCAGTCTCCATGTGACACCCCTAGATAGCTACTTTGGCACCCGCCAAGTAGTGAACCAATGCATGCAGCGACATCCTGAGAAAGGTTGGCGCAAGGCTAATAACCATGCCCGTAAAAACGAATTATTATGGCAAATCTAACAACCCTCGGATATGGACCGGATATACGGCGACAACCACGAAAACGAAAATGGCTAAACGATTTAAGAATTTTCTAATGGAACGTCCGCTCACTATAGAGAGCTCACGATGCACAGCGGCTAGCCGATGCCCTTTGCGAATATAAGGCTGACATAACAGCATTACAAGAAATAATATGGACGAGGAGTGGTGTTATTCAAAGAAACGAGTATGCTATTTATTACAGCTGTCATGCAAAACACCATGTGCTCAGGGTAGGTTTTCTAGTCAGCCAAAAACGGAAGCCTGCCATCATCGGCTTTAATGCAATTAACCAAAGGCTATGCACTCTTCGCGCGCGAGGCAAGTTTAAGAACATAAGCCTCATAAACGTTCACGGACCTACAGAGGAGTCCCCTGACGACGAAAAAGAAGAATTCTATGAGAACGTCGAATGCGCCCTCAATGCCTGCTCAAGATACGATGTGAAAATCGTTCTTGGTGATTTGAATGGGAAAATAGGTCGGGAACGGCCAGAATGTCGGGCGTAGAAGAGAAATGGACACGGCTTAAGAATACTGTCATTAGTACTGCCAACTCCATCTTAGGCAGTAGTCGTAGAGATCGGAGGGACTGGTTTGATAATGAGTGCAAACTAGCAACTGAACGTAAGAATGCTGCATGTCGGTCAATGCAACAGTCTCATGGGTCGCGGGTATGCGAGGAGAAATGCAAAGAGCTCAGAAGATCTGAAAAAAGGCTCCACAGACAAAAGAAAAGTGCCTGGAAAAAAGAACTTGTCTGTGAAATAGAGAAAAGTAAAGAGCGAGGTCCGCACCAGGCGCAGAAGTTCTACCAAATAATCCGCAGTATGACGCGGTACACACCACGCTGCACTTACTGCAATGATAAAGAGGGACATCTGATCACCGATCCTGAAGGCATTCTGAAGCGATTGAAAGTACACTTCAATGAATTGCTAAATGGTCACTCACAGAAGAATTGGAGACTCCACCAATGCAAGATCAAGACCAAATGCTGCCGCCACCAAGCATTGAGGAAACATTAAAAGCCATAAGACAGCTCAAATCAAATAAAGCCCCCGGAGCTGATGGCATACCAGCTGAGCTGATCAAACAAGGAGAGACAGCGTTGCCTCACACAATTCATGACATCGTGGTGTACGTATGGGAGCAAGAGGAGATGCCGGAAGATTGGCGTCGCGGAATAATTTGCCCCATTCATTAAAAGGGAGATATCGCACTGTGCAGCAACTATAGGGGTATAACATTGCTGAGTACCGCCTATAATATACTGTCCACTATCGTACAAGATCGGATAGCCCCATACGCTAAAGCCATCATTGGTCAATATCAGTGTGGCTTCATCCCAGGCAAATCAGCGATTGATCAGATATTCACCCTTAGACAGGCGATGGAAAAATGTCTGGAATGTAAGATTCCATTATATCATCTATTTATAGACTTTAAGGCAGCCTACGACAGCGTAGCCAGGGTAGAACTATATAATGCCATGAGAGAGTTCGGTATTCCAAACAAATTGATACGACTACGTAGGCTGACCATTACCAACGTAACTAGTCAAGTAAAAATAGCCGGATAGCTGTCCGAACCAATAAACATCTTTAATGGACTCCGACAAGGGGACAATCTGGCCTAACTCCTCTTCAACCTGGCGTTGGAGAAACCAATCCACGACTCTGGCGTTACAACTAGAGGAATTATTGTCACCAACTCTAACCAGATACTTGCCTACGCAGATGACATCGACATCATCGGTAGGTCCCATTCCGCTGTAGAGGACTCATTCACCCAGATCGAACAGGCGACACAAAAACTGAGACTCCACATTAATGAGGGAAAAACTAAGTACATGGTGTCAACTTCTGCGAAGAGAAGGCCTAACGTTGGTCAAATGCTCAGGGTAGTGGAGCACGAAATTGAAGTAGTGCAATCCTTTAACTACCTTGGGTCAATAGTATCAGTCGATAACAATATGGAAGAAGAAATACGCGGACGGCTGATTAAATCCAACAAAGTCTACTATGATCTATCAAGGCTCTTTAAATCCCGAAATTTATCCAGAACATCCAAGCTACTACTGTACAAGACCATGGACCAGTACTCATGTATGAATCCGACATCTGGGTGCTCAATAAAAGGCACTCTGGACTCTTAGCCGCGTCCGAGAGGAAGGTTTTAAGGAGAATTGTTGGCCCCGTATGTGAGAAAGGACGATTCCGGAGACGCTACAACCATGAGTTGTACGCAATCTACCTTGAAGCTAATGTTGTTAGAAAAATCAAGCTCGGTAGACTCCGGTGGGCGGGACACCTAGCTCGAATGAGCGAAGAGGAGCCTGCTCGGAAAGTCCTTTTTGGCAGGATGTATGGAAGGAGACAGCACGGCAGACCTTATCTGCGATGGAGGGATGGCGTAGACCAGGACGCCCAGAGCCTGGGAGTGCCAAAGTGGATGACATCGGCTTGAAACCTGGACCGGTGGAGAGATTTGTTAAATAAGGCCAAGACCAAGGATCCCGGTTGTAGTGCCGATGATGACGATTTAAGATAAGTTTAGTTTGTTAATTAAGCTAATTATTAAGAACGTTTTGCCCCACCAAAATCAAATCAAAATAAAAAAAACCATACCAATGAGAGGTAAGAGTTTTTCAGATGTACAGTGATGGAAAAAATAATAGAAACAAGCTTATTCTTCGACATTAATCGTTAGGAAAAAATATATTTGGGGAAAAATAAGAATTAAAAATACACTAACAGATTTGGTGGACTGTAATACATAAAAGAAATACTAAAATTTTAATTAAAAAAGCGAGAAATTGTGAAAAAAAATATTGATTCCGGTTTTCCTTGGATTTGCCAGAAAAAATAATAGAAACAAATTATATTTTTGTTTGTATTTTGTGAAGAATTAATTTACAGTAAACGTGTTTCATATCCTTTTAATGGGGTATTCTGGTCTAGAAATTTGAAAAAAAAATCATTTTTTTTTCATGTTTTCAAAGCTTAACCCTCTAGGAATATGTCTTTAAGAGGATTTTAGAAAATTCAAATTATTTTCGGAGGTATGGCTGTTTTGCTGACGCGCCGTCTAAACCGGCTCTAAACGTTAAACGCGTTTTTCTCGAAACTATCTTTTTTAAAACAATACCCACGATTTTTCAAGTTCTACTGAACCGATTTACTTCAAATTTAGTATATATCTTCTTTATAAGCTTTTCTATTGCATGTACTATCCTCATCCCCAAATTTCAATGTGAACTATTTTTTAAAAATTCGAAAAACTAAAAAAAAGTGGTACAAAAATAATTTTTTTTTTCAAGCAGTTGCCATTTTGTTAAAAAAAATTTTTTTTTCAACTTTTTTTAGTTCCAACGATAGAGGCATTTCTGTAAATTAATAATCTTTTTTTTCAGATTGCTAGGAGGGTTGAATCGTGGATATGGCCGCGTGCCAAGGATCCCCCACTTCATCAGCTGCTAACTTTTTGAATTTTGAATTTTTTACTTTCAATTTTTTTTACTGTATTCTTGAAATATTAATAAACATCCTATAAAAAAATGAATAGCAAAAATATTGATTGCTTTTTTTTACAGCACTTCAAAAATTGCGTTAAATTCGTCGCGTCTAGACCAGAATACCTACTTAATACTTGGTTGTTGCACCTGTGCGGGTTCTCTATACCACATGGAGAACCAACCCACAATGCCATCCAATCTTGACCGCTAACAGCGCGTCACCTCAACCCAACTCCCCATTCAAAACCTGCAATACACACATTCAATATGCAACAGCATCCGTCCCCAATCCGCAATTGCATACATCCCCCAATTTACCAGGAACCCATTTCCCAAGCTGAAATAAATGCATATTCCAATTTACAGCGAAATATTAATCATCTCCCTCAATTACATCACCCCACCTACATTTTCCCCAAATTGCTTCGGTCAATTCTTTACTTAAGTTATATTCCTTCCTTGCGACCAAGCAATCTTAATTTCCCCGAAATTCATATGCTGTAATAAAACGCATATTCAAACCTACAACGAAAATTAACCGTCACCACCAACTATACCGAGCCGCATACATTTCCCCGAAATTGCTTCAGTTAATATCTTATCTAAATGATATTCCTTGATCGCACCCAAGCAATTCCAATTTCCCCTGAAAACCATTTCGATTCATTTCCTCCTTAAACTACACTTCTCGCTTGCAACCAAGCGACAGCTAATTTTCCACGAAATAATCACAACGATCAAGACCCTTGATCACACTTGGCTATGCTGCCGAAACCAATTTCCCGGCATACACAACCAACGAATCCAACCCAGCTTATACGGCGAGGATTCGCTGGAACTGAATTCCCAATGGAAACATAGCAATCCCCTTCAAGTTCCGAGTAAGTGGCAGTGACATTATTTTAGCTATGACTCCACTGCCACGACGCAATGAACTTTTTATTCCCTTCAACCGATCAGTCGTCATTCAACTACCAACGCGCGCACATCAAGTGGATATCCAACCGCCACAGGGGCCGGACACATATCGAGGAGTCGCCATTTATCAAACCCGGGGTGTCGTGCTGAGCCGCTGAATTTGATTTTGCTCCCCCGTTGTGTTTTGCCTTAAGTTAAGACTTGATTTTCGGGCCAAACAAAGTTAAATAAAAGCAACATTATACATAGTAAGTCTTCAAGCGTGGGCGAACTAACTTTAGATTTAAATGAACGAGATTCTATTGTGTAATATATTATTAAGTTTTGAGCCTAGTTAGTCTATGTTTCAGTGCACTTTTCCCATTTTAATTAAGCTAACCTGTTCCTCCATACTAAGGTGGATCGCCTTGTAAATATAGTGACAATAAAAATAAAAAGACGCTTAACAATAAAACCTTCCAGTGAGTTTCCATTTATGCTTGGCCCCTTTTAGTGAACAACGTTCGGCGGAACTTTTGATTGTTGGGGAATAGGAGTAACCAGCGCCCGTGTCGGCCCGCAACACGCCCAAAACCCCATACACCTTTGTTTTTAATGACCGCTTCCCATCTTCGTCCCATGGAATTGACTAGTTTGGTACAAGTCGCGGGTGGTATAGAGTACCATTCATCTTTTATTTTGGACCAAAGTTCTTCCTTATCTTTGGCTTTGCAGTCTCCGATCTTGTGCTTAAGAACGCCCCATAGAGGTTCTATTGGCTTAAGGTCAGGGGACTGCGATGGCCACTCCATAACATCGACTTTGTTTGAAGAAACTATTCTTTAGCCAATTTTTAAGTGTGCTTGGGGCCATTATCCTGCATAAACTCCCATTTAATAGGCATGTCCTCTTCAGAAAATGGTAGCATAAAGGTGTTTAAGATTTCTACATAATCTTTAGCACACATTTTTTCCTTTATAAGAAAAATTGGACCAACACCAGATGCTGAAAAGCACCCCCAAAACATTAAATTGCCTCCTCCATGTGGCACTGTCTTTTTCGTATACTTTGGATCGAACTCTGAGTTCATTGGTCGTGTGGGGTAGGTGATCGCGATGCCAACATGGGCAAGAGTTCTACCATCAACCCACTAAATGTTCCATCGATTGTTACACCGAACTTGTCCACCAAGGAGACAAAACTTCACGACAAACCGTCCTCCAGATAGAAATTGAAACACACTGTTTAATGGTTATTTTTCTGATCGGTAGAACACGCACGAACGGTATCGTGGCGTACACGCCGTACCGGGCGCACGGTACGGTGAATGGAGAACGCGATTGACTCCTTCGGTGGTCGGATTTGGACTCGACAATATTCAATCGTTGTTAAAAGAAATTCAGCCAGTGAAACTGTCTCTCTTAAATTAAGGATGCATTTCCTCTTCCGAGAGAGACGTAAAGTCTCTCGTTGGGGTAACCAAACAGATCTCATATAGAAGATCGCCACAGCACACATGCATGTGTATACACTGGTTCTTTTATGGATCAAAGCCATGGGAAAGACTCTAAACAAAGAAAGGGATAATGTGCATTCATGAGATGCGAGTCTGGTAAAGCAAACAAAACCGAAAGTCGTCGGATGATTGGGTCTTTGTTTGAGATGTGCGTCAAGGCTAAATAAATAGACTCAACGCATCGAAGAAATGGTGTTAAA
The DNA here is from genome assembly GCA_963931805.1 of Microdon myrmicae. Taxonomy (NCBI): domain Eukaryota; kingdom Metazoa; phylum Arthropoda; class Insecta; order Diptera; family Syrphidae; genus Microdon; species Microdon myrmicae. The sequence continues at coordinate 5,451,740 of OZ007502.1, forward strand.
GGATTTTGGCTAGATTACCGGGAAATGGTGTTTATGGCATCACTGGTAAGGGTAAGTATTGATTTCCTATTTGTATTTGCTTATGCTGTAGGATTTAATTGGTGCCAAGAGATGCGTGTATTTGTTTTGGTCCCTTGGGTGTAGGTCGCCAGCCAATGTGTTTGTCTGATAATTTATGATACACATGATGAAGCTGGGATAAGCCAACTCAAGGGTAATCTTTCCTGATTATGCGGTGGTATTATATATGAACCGATGAATTTTCTTTCAGGGAATTTATGATAAGCTTGGAGAGAACTCTTATAGGGGATTTTAAATGCGAAGTTATACATGCAGGTAAGAATTCTCTTTTCCAGGGGCTTTTTAGATTATACCTTAGATAATCCTAGATGCGTAAAGCATTTAAAGTGCTAATGCAATTGCATTAGCGAAGTTAAGAGATTGAATGGGAGTTATGGGGGGTTTTTTAGGTAAGTGCACCGCGGGGTTTGGCGGAACCGCCACAGTACATTTTTCCATCGGAACCAAACAAATTAACCTTGGTTCCATCCGACCATAACATGTTATTCCAATTCGCACGGTGGAGGTGTTTTTTTTTGGCAAAAACGAGTCTCTGTTTTATATTTTTCTTGCTCAAGTATGGAACTTTTCTGGGACTTCTTCCAGGAAGACCCGCTTCTATTAGTCTGTTTCTAATTGTACGACTCGTGCAAGGTGCGTTTAAGTCATTTTTTAATTCCGTTGAAAAAAAAAACTGCCTGTTCTTGGATAGTCGGATTAGCAGTTTGCCGAAGCGTGAGGTTGTTTTTCTTTTACTGCCGCCGGTTTCCATTTTGGGACCTGAATGAAGAGCAGTGAATATTTTTTTCTTAGAGCACTTCATTAGCGTAGCTATTTCATCCATTGTTTTCCCGTCATTTATTTTTTTATCAATTCACGATCGGAACTAGTGCATGTACTCCACGACCCATTTTCACAACATTTTATTTTTATTGTTTTTTTTTTTCTAACAAACACTAAAACACAAATCCAACAAATTTACGAAGATTTCAATAAAGACGAACCAGTAGTTTACTTCACAATCACGAGTGAAGACTGTGGTGATGGTTTTGTGGCGGATCCCTTGAACCGTTAAAAACTCCCACCTAGGGCATACAAAAACCTGGAAAGCAAGTACTTACTTGTATATAGTTGTACCATAAAGCCTTAAAACGTTGTAAAATCACAATATTTGATGATGCTAAATCCATCAGCACCAAACAGGCATGTGTCTTATGGGCAATTTGGTTGCATCACCATGCAACCAATACGAACCGAACCAATCCATTGAACATGTCTCGGATCGATTTCCATCACCAGCAGGCATCTTTCACACATAAAGGCAATCTGGTTGCATCACCTAGCAACCAACACTGCCCAAACTATACCAAGGAGATATACCCTTACGCGCCAGCCGCACACATGCAGGAAATGTTTTTGCTTCCCTTTTGCATACATGCCTACATCGATCGATTATCCGACCGACAAATACATGAAGGCATATGGCGGATCTCCCAAGCAAGTCGAGTTCTCAAAATGGAAAATAATCCATCGAGAATTCGACTACGTGGAGATGCCACCAGCATGTGCACGATCAGCATAAATACTTTACGCGGTCGCTGATCGTGCAAACACTTCAATCCCTACGTAGAGATATTTGCACCAGCTGCAACCATGCCCGCTAATGTTCCCCTTGTAGATGTGATCGATCCACGGCCCGCATGCTAGTGGACACACACACGCGCCATGAGCTGCAGAGACGATCATCGTGTGTGTGTTTCACCCTTGCTGGACCAAATGCGAGGATGATACCTTTTATGGTCACTGAGGTGATGGATGGAATTTTTGGTAATTCTGTCGCTTCGGTGGCAATAGTAATCGCGTTCTGGATTCCGTGGCGGCAAGTCGGGCCTCCACGTTAAATAAATAGGAGTCTTAAAATCGCTGACGGTGGATGTGCATCGTCGTTTGAGCTTGAGTTAAACTAAATGAAATAAGGATTATCGTGTGTACTTGATTAAAGTAAAGAATGAATATGCGTGCACTAGAATTAAACTAACTAAGTGTGGACTAGATGTAAACTAAATAAAATAAAATTAGGATTATCGTGTGCACTTGATTAAAGTTAAGAATGAATATTGTGTGAACTGGATTAAAATAAAATAATGGATACTGTGTGCACTTGATCAAAATAAAGAATGGATACCGTGTGAACTTGATTAAAATAGAGTATGAATACTGTTTGAACTAGACTTAATTAAGAGTGAATTTGTTACGTTTTGTTTTTTCCCGTCTAATTAAGACAATTAAAAAATAAAATTAAAGAGAAGAATTACGTTTCTTGTGTCACTAAACTGAGTTCGATGTTCAAGGCCCACGCCTTGCTTTGGTTGTTGTACCGGAGTCTCACAATAATTGAATGGGTAAGCCTTAGTGAACCAGGGCATTTGCCGGCACGTAACCAACACTAAGCCTAAAGAAAAACTACGGAAACGAATAAACCATACCCCATAGTTTGTTTCTATTATTTTTTCCAGCCAAAATAGCCCTTTCGCTTGCATTTTTTATTACTAGGCAAAAACAAAAAAACTGATAAGAGCAAATTGATGCATCATATCAAAGTACTTGTAGGTACGGTTCGGATATAGAAGTGGTGTCGAAGAAAAACCAAATTGTACGCAGTTACTGATTGTTGATCGTTATCTAAACTTGTGTTTCTATGACGTCATTTCTCCAAATTTCGGAGTTTTTCTATTCTACTGATTTGCTCTCCGAGGACTGAGATGGGCTGGACCGTTTATCTCCCTACCATATATAAACCGCATCAAACTAATTAATGTATATACCCTAAAATAACGCAGAAACCTAACCGCTATTCTCATCATCCACCTGCTTCTCTAAGATTCACATCTTCACAACTTAATCCTTTTCAAAACGACCTCTCGAAATTTGCACCAGATCTATTCTCCCACGCACCACACCTCATACAGATCTGATAAACCTATCCCTCGAATTCGCCAGAGTATCAACACAAGGCTCCTCGATAGTATAGTGGTTAGTATACCCGCCTGTCAAGCGGGAGACCGGGGTTCGATTCCCCTTAGGGGAGCCTCTGGCGCAAGACTAATGACCTTGCCCGGAAAAAAACGAATCCTTATGGAAAATTTAACAAGCCTCAGGACTTGCTAAATAAGGCCAGGGCCAGTTCCCGGTTGTAGTGCCGATGATGATGATGATGATCAACACAAGTATAACCTTTTTTGACTTTAACAGCAACTCTTTAAAATACCGTCTCCTAACTCATTTCGTCCAATTGTGCGCCTCTTAAATACTTATATGTACTTTTTATATTAACTATGTCTTATTTTTTTAGTTATTATTTAAGATAAGTTTATTTAAGATAAGTTTACTTTTATATTAACTATGTTTTATTTTTTTAGTTATTATTTAAGATAAGTTTAGTTTGTCAATTAAACTAATTATTAAGAACGTTTTGTTTTATTTTTTTAGTTATTATTTAAGATAAGTTTAGTTTGTTAATTAAGTTAATTATTAAGAACGCTTTGCCCTGCCAAAATCAAATCAAAATAAAAAAAAAAACTATACCAAATGAGAGGTAAGAGTTTTTTGGATGTACATATGTTGTCGAATTATGAAGAATGCCAAACCCTGTATATTAAATACTTTGCCTGCATTTAGAGAATCATTAGTTTCCTTGAATCCCCAATTCTCTATATCCGATTATCGTTACCCCACACCTGACGTTGTTCAAGGCTAAAGTGTATTCACCATCACAAATTCGATGATAATCTTTCAAGTCGGTCCTGCTCGAATGGTCCACCAAAAACAAAACAACAACCATAAATTATCTGGACAGAACCAAGCTGCAGGCATAGAATTAATTTCATTCCCGTATAAACAGAAAGACCAAACAGTATATCAAAACTGATAGATAAAGTTAAATGGCGATAACACAGCGGCCGCCAATCACTTGTCAGCCAATTGTTGATGCAGACATCGCCGATATTTTATAGTGTTCGGCCGTCCACGTGCGTGATTAAGAAACGCAAAAGCTCCCGCTCAAAGGTCATCTCCCGCATGCCTCTTAACATAATCAATCCAACAAAGTACTTTCCGATTAGAATCCACTGCCAGTCCTATTTCTGACTAATAACCCTCCACCGTAATCGCTATCGCCAGAAGATAACGTACATTGAACTAGCATCACATTGGGTTGCAAGGATACAAATGTCTACAGCTATTCTGTCTCTCATCATGTCCTAATCGATTATAAATACCGCAGCGCTATAGAAGTTGAAATGTTAAGGAAAGAAATACGCTTAGCGACATGGAAAAGAAACAAATTTGCACGAAACGGCGCCAAATTAACAAAGCATCCGCATGTCAACAAATGAGTTCACGTCAGCAGATGGCTTTGACTTGAGAACTCCCGAAATAACTGAGGTCCAACGCGACGCAAACTTCCAAACCGAGTGGCATATTTGTACAAGCTTTCCAGATACCACCGCTGAGTGGTTTACTAACTTCGGCTGCTGGCCTCCACGCCTCGCTTGGTCAGCTTGGCACTTCTTCTCCTTCTATAATCACCGCAGTTCATTAAACCCAAGAGGTCGATAATCGCGTGGAGCCGGGGAGGAGACAAAAATGTCGGAAACGCGGAACGAATTGCAAATAATTGAAGGCACTTCGACTGCCCGTTCACCTTGACTTAATGACAAAATTAATCTCGTCACACGCGTATAGGTCCACAGCAGACAAAATAAGAAGAACAAGAAATCGCACGTTGCAACAACTACACCAAGGAGAATCAGATATAGGCATAAAAATAGCGAGGAGGCAAAACCAAGTGTTGTTCCTTCACATCTTACGTAACTCCAAAGGCACCCTCTTGTCGGCCACACAGCCCCTTATTGAGGCACATATTACAATATGTTCTATTACAAAATGTTCTATTTAATTTAATTTAATTGTAGACTTTTTCACGCGGGACTTACGTTCAGATGCCGACCACAGGCGATGGGGATTCAGATCATCGCAGCGAAGAAGGCTGCTTTGGCGGTTGAATAGGAAGCAACATTGATCATCTAACACGAACACACCAGCAATAAATATTCAGTCAACTGTTATTGTTGCAAATGATTGAATAACAATTGAATTTGATATAAACACACGTTCACGCGACTATGCACTGCACACGCACGGTGGAAGCACTCTGTGGCTTGAGGTTATTATCTTATTGATTACTTCGAAAAAGCAGCAATTCCGCGGAAGACAATCATAATACTTTTCGTGTATCAACCCCTTGCTGAAGATTTAATCCGATTGCCATAGGCATAGTTGTTTACGCAACAACAACAACCTTCACTGCTACGGTGCGTCTAATTGGTACCCACCGCAACTAAGCCGACAACTTTCACCTGCTGGTAGCACAAAATTCCTCTAACAATAATTAAAGAATAACTTGCAAGACAATAAAACCGAATGCTCTGAACAGAATCTGAGTGATGGTGTATCAATTTCCTAGATAAATCCCGTCCAGTTGTCCCGCAGCACGACCACACCAGTGAATACAAACAACCATCAAACAATACTGACTGCATGAAGAGAAAAGCGCTTTGTTCAAGGGCCACTGGAAGAATTGCATGCGTTGCTCGTTACACTGGAATACGACGGCAAAATTGAGAAACAGTTTGTATTATAGATGCGCCAAAAAGTATATTGCTGTCAGTGAACTCACCACACCTTTAGCAGTGAGGTGAAAATGTCTGAGGAGGCGCCTTAGCTCGTGCCAACCTGAAAGCGACGAAACGTTTTAGTGGGACTAATAGCTACGGTATGTTGGTAGTGGTTGTAAGAGTATTATGTTCAGTCGAACGTGTTAATTAAGAGATATTAAAAAACAAGTAAAACGATCTAATTCAAATTAAAAGAGACACTCGGCAATGAAATAGTTTAATAATTAAACTATCTTAGAGTTGTGAAATAAATTTGAAGATATTTTGACGAGGAACACAGTCTTTTGGTCCGATTCCACGAAAAATCATCACGTAAAACGTATCCCGCAAGTCGTACGTGACGCTACGTTATAGAGAGTGGGCCATAAATGTTTGCAAATGGCAACACTTGATTTCTTAAAAACCATTAGGGGGTGGGGGGGGGGGGGCAGGGACGATGAAATTAAAAAAAAATTAATTTCAATAAACGTTTATTACGTTAAATATTTTTTTTTAATAACATCCTTTATTGGATATGAATAGTACAATCTTAACGATTTAATTTAATACTAGGTTTAAATTGTACTTAATTTAGTTTAATTAAGGGTACATTTTCATCAGTAAGGTAGATAGGCTATTTTCATGTTTTTTTTTGAGGAAAGTAATAAATCTAGACACGCGATTTTTCAGGTATATTTATTGTACTTTTAAGTAGCTTTTAAAAAATGTTCAATTAATTTCATGATAACCCGGGGGTAGGGGCACGTTGCGCCGTAGACCGCTGTGAAATAAAGGACCTCGATTTAGAGAGAGAGATCTTTTATTTCGTAATAATATTTTCAAAAAAAAAAGTCTGTGACCGCACATTTTACAATTCAGAGATTTGATAAGTTATATCTTACAACTGAAACATTATCTTGGATAAAGAAAAGAAAAATATGTATAATTAATAATTAAAAGAATAAATCGAAGGAAAATACGAAAAAGAAAAACCTTCATTTAAAAAAAAAAAAAAAAAACAAATAAAAAAAATAATAAAAAAAAAATAAAACCAATAATAAATAATATAAAATGTAAATATTTACATGAAATTATGACAAATTAAGCAAGAAGCTGGGTTATGAGAGGATTTTCAGAACTTTCACAGCTGATGTTAAAGTTATATACTAGTTTACGAATTCTTTCAGAAATCAATTCAACATCCGCCCTTCCGTGGAGACTTAAGGTTGAATAGTGCCAAGGGAGGTCTAGCATCATTTTCAAAACTTTGTTTTGTGATACCTGTAACTTCTTTAAATGGCACCTTGCAGCGTTACCCCATACTGGACACCCATATAACAGTATAGCTTGGAAAATAACTTTATGAATAATAATCTTATTTTCATTTGTGAGTAAAGACTTGCGATTAATAAAAGGGTAAAGCATCTTAATAGCAATACTCATTTTATTAAGAGTACTTTGAATATGTTGTTTAAATGTGAGTCTTGTATCGAGATGAACTCCGAGATACTTTACGGATTGCTCCCCTGCAATCGTGGTACCATTTATTTGCAGCTGACTGCTGGGAAGATAGCAAGCTTTTCTCTTTCTGGTAAAAAAGATGGCTTGTGTCTTCCCAACATTTAGCTTGATTTTCCATTTCATATAATATTTTTCAAGTATCTCGATCGCATGCTTTAGATTTGTCTCAACGTTGAGAGAAAATTCATGCGACGCAAATACTGCAGTGTCGTCAGCGAAGATAGCTGATTCACACTGCGGTAGATTTGGAAAATCCGAAGTGTAGATATTGTACAAAGCTGGACCAAGTACTGAGCCTTGGGGGACGCCACAATCAAAAAATATCAATCTAGAAACATCACAATTGACATGAACCTGAAAACATCTATTGGATAAGAAACTCTGGACGACCTTACACAAATACAAAGGAAAGTCGAACTGTATCATTTTATATATTATCCCATTGTGCCATACGGAATCAAAAGCTTTTTCAATGTCTAACAATATCATGCCCGTTGATTGACCACGTGAACGATGGTCTAGAACATGGCTGCAAATTCGTTTAACCTGGTGCGAGGTGCTGTGAAAGCGTCGAAATCCAAATTGGATATCGGGGAAAATATCTTTATCTGAAACAACTTTTAAAATATGTTGTTTCAGGATTTTTTCAAAAACTTTACTTATGTTGCTAAGTAAACTAATTGGCCTGTAACTTTCAGGTTTATCTGGGGCTTTTCCAGCCTTAAGGATAGGTACAACCATTGCTTTTTTCCAACATTGAGGAAAGTATTGACATTTAAGGCATGCATTGATTATAAATGTTAAGTATTTAATTCCAATATGAGGCAATTGTTTTAGATAGGCATTCTTAACTTTGTCTAGTCCTCCTATTTTTCGTGTTTGCAAGCACTTGATTACATTTCTTACGTTTTCTTCTTCTACAAATGCATTTAGAGGAGTTAATTCGTTTGTGGTGTCGAATCTTTCGATTCTGTTACCGACAAGTTCATTAGTTTCAAATTCAACCAAATGCTGAGAGACCAAGTGATTTTTTGAAAAACTTGTTCCAAATAGGTTTGCTTGTTCAAAACCTGTAAAAAAAGTAGTAGAAGAATCCTTCAGAAATGGTATTTTACGGTTTTTATTCTTGATTAACTTCACTACATTCCAGAACGGTTTAGCATTTTTATCCATAGCGCTCAGTTTTTTGTTCCATTCTCTATTACGATGGATTTGTATCTGGTCAGTAATGCGCTCATTAAAATGGGAAACCATTGATCGAGAAAAGGGCTGACGGTAATTCTGCCAGTTTCTTCGATGAATGTTTCTCACTTTAATAAGCTCTAAGATATGGATTGGAAGTTTTTTAAAAATATCTTTTTTTACTCTTTTGGGAATACTTTCATCAACCGAAGAAATTATAGCTTGTGTAAAGTTTTGTACAATAAGGTCAACATCATCTTTACAAGACACTCTTTCAAGATTTGTAGTACTATTTTGAAGGCTCATTTTAATCTTTGATTTGAATGAATTCCAATTAGCATTCTTCATGTCCAGGAAATATTGAATCTTTCTTTCACCCAACCAAGAAAGGTTACAAAAAACAGGATTATGATCTGAACTGAGAGCACTTAACGAAACGGGTTCTGTTATAAGACCAGGGACATTTGTCACAAACAAGTCAAGGACAGAGGGGATGCCACGAGAACCTGCCGGAAAATAAGTTGGACAAGGTGGATAAAAAATATTAATTGGTAGTGCCAATGGAAGGGCAGCCAATATATTGCCCCAAGCATTTGCTCTTACACACCCCCAATCTCTATGCCGGCAGTTAAAATCACCACCTAATAGAAATTCACCATTCATTGTGAATAACTTTTTTAAATCCTGCTTGAGCCATTTTCTTTTAATATCCGACGAAGATCCACCAGGGAAATAAACAGAATAGATTTTTACTGTCTTATGGTTTCTTAACTTAATCATTACACCTACATTCTCCACAAGCCTAGTTGGAATTACAGGTAAAAGCGAATGTTGAATTGACTTCCTGATAAGAATCGCCACTCCCCCACCCCTTTGGTCTACTCTATCAATGCGATAGCAGTTAAAGTCAGATGATGGGAGTCTTGTATCAAAATTAAGCCAAGTTTCTGTTACTAGAGCAACATCAACTTTCTAGCTATTTAAAAAGTTTAAAAAGTCATGAAATTTATTACGTATGCCTTTAGCATTCCAAGTAATTATTTTTATATGTGTATCTGCCATTTTACTTAACATTATTAGTGTATAAAAACTTAGTGGCTAAATGCGCGATCACATTAAATTGTTCTATTTTCGTTTTACAAACTGATAAATTTGAGATCATTTCCATGCACAAGGAATTTAGTTCCCCGATTGTGAAGAGTGCTGAATTGTTGTTGGGTAAATTATTGTTATTGTTTGATGAAGAAGCGCCGCGTGAATCATTTTCCCATGCATTAATTGTTGGTGGTAAACTTTGAATTTGCGGGCTTGAATTTGGAAAGCTTTTGCTCGGAGCATTGGTTAGTCCCAGTCGTCGCTGTGGCTGTGGAAGCGTAGGAAAATCACTCAAAGAGGCAAACGAAATCGGTTTTTGGCAAGCTTGATGATTTGAAATTTGAGTTGATGCAGCGAAATGAGTTCTTGGATGGATCTTGGATCTTCCGGATGATCTTTCTTTTATTTCTAAGTATTTAGATCTACTGGTGCATGTGACGTCAGTAGCTTTATGATTGCCGTTGCAGTTGGCACATTTATTTACCGAAGCGTTATTACATTCGCTTGTTTTGTGTGAACCAGCGCAAGTAGCACAATATGTTTTTATGTGACAATTTCTCTCACCATGTCCAAACATTTGACAATTAAAGCATTGTGTCACCTTACCTTTGATTTTCCTTTGGAAGTTCCAGCTCACTTGGGTATGAAAAATTGAGCGATAATTTTTTTTAAGTTCACTTAATTTAATTGTTCCATTTTCAAAGTGAATGAGATAAAAAAAGTCAGTAAATTTATCATGTTTTTTTTCAATTTTTTTAACATCAGAACATTTTAAGCCAAGCGAAATCAGTTCAGCTTTGAGTTCATTAGTTTTTATATCATCCAGTCCATACAAAATAACTTTGAAAGTTTTAGCACTTTTAATATCATGAGAAAAATATTGACAGTTATCCTCTTTTAGTTTTTCTAACACAATATTATATGATTCAATAGTTCCGAACATTATTTTTATACCAATTGTTAATTTTTTTATTGAATAACTGGATATTTTAAGCTTTTTCATGAGGCTATGCACATATTCTGGTGATTTTTGCAGCACTTTGATTGGTGGCACATACACTTTTCTGATTATTGGCAAATCAGTTTCGTCCATTTCAGAATTATCTGTATCTGGATGGCATTGTAGGGGAGTGAATTTATTACGGTAGGGGTTTTTACCAAGCCCACTTGTTGGATGCATAGTGGAACGAAGTTTTTTATCCGAGGACAAGCAATTGTCCCCGGTATCAGGCGATCTATCGCGTTTGGGAATGGTTGTAATGAGAACTCGCGACCGAGATGAAGACGTCAAACGCAGTCGAAAGCTCCGGGTGAACTGGGACCTCGATTTATAGGTCATAAGATTTATCTGAAACAAAAAATCGAAAAAGTTTACTGGTAAGTATGAGTGTGGTTATGGCATGAACCACGAAAAATGAAATCTATCCAAAAATAACAAAATGGCGACGTTTTGAAATTTATGTGCGCTTTTAATGAATGTTTTTGTTCTTTTTTTGTTTATAAAAAAATCAATTTAACACGTATCGGCATAATTGTGGTTCATGCGATAGAGAGTTCAATTACGCGTATTTAAAAAAAAAACATTAAGATTCGTTGAAAATTGACTGAGTTATCACAGTCGCCAGCACGAAAAAGGTTGTTTTCCAGAAAACGCGTTTAAAGTTTTAAGTGTAGTAGCTACCTGCTTTGACTCAGTCGGCTCGGAGGCTCATAACTTTTTAACCGTTACGAATTTCGAATTTTTCCTTTGAACACTGTCTAGAATCAGTTATAGCTATCGAATTCCGCAAAAAAAAAATTTGACCAAAATTTGACCCAGCTGATGAGAATGTACCCTTAAGTAAAACGTGTAAGGGTTTACTGGGCCAGTGTTCAGCTCCCAACTCGATTTTAGTATGTTCGATTTTAACATGTTAATTCATGAGGTTTCGTCCGTTTTAGCCGTCTCAATTCGTGGGTAATATCCAAGAGCTGAATAGCTTCTACGTTGGTATGATTATGTAGGCGTCTTTCCTGTTTGACAGCATATTCTTGGATAACTTCATAAATCCATTTGATCTCTAGGTCATCATGAATTTCCTGATTTGTCACAAAACGGTAGGCAATCGTGATAATGCGAAGGAATTTATTCTGGCTTCGTTGAATTATATCTCTATTGGATTGCTTTGTACAGCCCCATAATTGGATTCCATATATCCAGATCGGCTTGATGATAGATTGATAGATCAATCTTTTACAATAGAGATTGAGTTGAGAGTGATTCCCGATTAACCAATACATCTGTCTACGTTTCAGCTTTATTTGCTCAGCTTTTTGTTTCACATGATGTCTCCAGTTTAGTCTGCTATCTAGATGTATACCGAGATATTTCGCTGAATCTGCTTTGGGAACTGGAATTCCGTTGAGATATGTAGAAATATTGTTATCTGATCGTCGCAATGTAAATGTTACGTGAATAGATTTCATCTCGTTGCGTTTAATTTTCCAATCAGTGGTCCATTGACTAATTGCGTTGAGTGCCTGTTGCAATTGTTGTGTAGCTTTTTTTTGATTTTCGTCAGTTGATATTATAACTGTATCATCTGCAAAGATGCATATGAATGTGTTCTTGGTTGTTGGGATTTCTGCTATGTACAGTAAGTAGAGAAAATGTCCCAGAACACTTCCTTGTGGTACGCCTGCTTCTATTGGATAGAAACTAGAGTGAGCTCCTTCGTGTGTTACTTTGAACGTTCTATCAGACAAGTATGATTCGGGTAGTTGGCAATAGTTTGCTGGAAACAGTTTACTCATTTTATATATAAGACCTTCATGCCATACTCTGTCGAATGCTTGGGAGAAATCAAGAAAGACAGCTGGGCAATATTTCTTTTCTTCGAAAGCCTTTTCTATTGCTGTGGTCACACGGTGAACCTGTTCAACAGTTGAGTGTTTATTCCTAAAGCCAAATTGAAAGTCTGGAATATTGATGGGTGGCTTGAATTGCTTAAGGGGTATGGATGTTTTGAAATGGATGGTAATAGCGATATGGTTCTAGTCTGGTTTCTTGAGCATTATTTTCTGGGCTATTTTGAATGAATTTGGAATGTATCTTAGTCGAAAGCAAGATATGTTGCATAATGATATCTTTTCGAGGTAATTCCTGATGATATTTATCGATGCCTGGTGCTTTTTTGTGGTTTAAACTTTTGTCGATTTCTTGGGCAATCTCCATTGGGGTCACTGGTTTGATTGTTTGCTCAGTTTGATACCTGGGTGAAGGATCAATACTACTGTGGATGTTGTGTGGTTTGAACACTGAGGCCAGGTGTTGTGCAAATATTTCAACTTTATCTTCAGTTCTGCGTACCCACTGTCCCTGCGTATCTTTTATAGGTGGCACTTGGATGAGGGGACGTTTAAATTTACGTGTTGCCTTCCAGAGACAGTAATCCCGCTGACGGACTTAGTTCACTTAGATACTCATCTATACAACTCTGTTTATGGTACAAGGGTTGCCTTTTATATTTCGGGATTAGAGAACAAAAACAAATATTGATCATCGAAAATCACTTTATTGTTTTTCAAAATATTCCCCATGAAGATCTATACACTTTTGCATGCGTTTGAATCAATTGTCGAAGCACTTTTGCCACTCTGATTGAGGTATCTCCAACACATGCATTCTGAATGCAGCAACCGCTTCTTCAGGTGTCGAAAAACGTTGACCTCTCAGTTTGTTTTTTACGTACGGGAATAAAAAGAAGTCATTAGGTGCCAAGTCAGGACTATACGGCGGATGACCCATCAAATCGATGTTTTGGGTGCTCAAAAATGCAGTTGTCGCAGCCGATGTGTGAGAGCTCGCATTGTCGTGGTGAAGAGTGATCCGTCTTCGGCGGTTGGTTTTCCTGATTTCTTGGAAGACAACTGGCAAACAAATGGTCGTGTACCACTCAGAATTGAATGTTCTGCGTTGTTCTAGTGGTACGGTTGCGACATGTCCAGTTTTTCCGAAAAAACAGGCGACCATTTGCTTGGAAGTGCTTCGTGCGCGAACAACTTTTGTTGGGTTTGGCTCATCTTGAAACAACCAGACAGTCGACTGCTGTTTACTTTCGGGCTCATACGCGTAAATCCACGATTCATCACCTGTCACGATGTCATAGACGTGTTTCGAAGCACCGCGACCGTATTTTTTGAGCATTTCTTTCGACCAATTGACACGAGCCTTTTTTTGGGCGATTGAAAAATTGTGTGGGATCCAACGCGAACAAATTTTGTTGACAGTCAAATGTTTATGCAATATTGAATGTATGCTGGTCCCACTAACGCCTAAGGTTGTCTCAATCTCACGATAGGTCACATGACGATCTTCCAATATCAGTTCGGGCACAGCATCAATGGTTTTCAGAACAACAACTGATTTTGGACGACCTTCAGAAAATTCATCTTGGAGTGAACTACGACCACGATTGAATTCACCATACCATCGATAAACACTGGTCCTTGATGGAGCTTCATCGCCAAAAATTGAATTAAGTTCATCCATGCACTGTTGCTGAGTTAATCCACGCCGAAAGTTGTAAAAAATAATCGCACGAAAATGTTGACGATTTAAAAACCATTTTTGGGCCGAGATGAATCTTTTAAGTTACTGTAAACAACACAAATAGCGCTCGTATGTCAAAACGTTCTGAGTGTGTATAACCTCAAAAATGTCCAACTTTACGACAGAGCTGTCAATTGCCGGATTGCAACACTAGGGTTGCCAAATCCCGAAACATAAGAGGCAACCCTCGTATTTAATTAATTTGTTAACTAGATTACTCACCTTGTTGAATATTTTTTTATGGCTAGGGTGTCTAGATCCGTGCCAGGTTCGTCTAGTGTTGAGAATTGAATAATTGACAGCTGGTCTCCCCCAACACAACCGTCAGCCTGTGCGAACTTCACACAATTCTTGGACTTGAAGTTGGCACTGATCCCGTCCATCAATCAACTGCCTGATTCAAACGCAAGAGCAAGTAAAAGATATAGAAAAACGTGCCTTGAATTTTTGATCCAATTTTATCATGTGTATTCCGTGTCAATCGACAAATTTTCTTTTCGCAAATTAAATTAACATTTCAATTCACTGCTAACTCTAGACTGTTATTTATTGACGATCAACGAGCCCGAGTCATTTATAACTCCAACAGGTTATGGGTCCAGGACAGCAGTAAAAGGGTTTCGTCGGTCATCATCAACGAAAGTGAAAGCAAAATTGACCAAAGCCGCACAGAGCGGGAGAACTGGCAAGGACAACGTGATCCACAAATCGTCAAACATCGGAGCAGCCATCGCACAGCAAGTTAACCGTGAGTAACCCATACGTAAGTCAAGTCAGTCGAATTGCAGCCTCTCAACAAAATGGACTCCGTCAAATCCCAGTTGGAAATGCTAAGCGAAGACAGCCAGGGCAACGTCAACTTCATCTCATGGCGATTCAAACTGAACCTAGCACTGAAGAATAAGGACCTGTACGAAATCGTAACAGGAGACAAGCTCAGCCCGACAGGCGCTGCGTCGTCTGAAACCATCTCAGCATGGATCAAGAAGGATGTCGAAGCTCAAACGCTGATAGGCCTAAATGTAAGCAGCAAGATCGCAAACAAAATTGCCAACTGCAAGACTGCCAAAGCTATGACAGACAAATTAACCAGCTTATACGGCACAAAGACTGATGTAACTTTAGAAATGTCCCGAATCAAATTCTTTACCTTTGAATACGATGATAGCAAGTCAGCAGTGGAAAATTGTTTGGAGATCTTCGATCTGGCTGAAGAAGTGTCAACCGAAAATGATCCCATGAGAGAAAGTTGGATCATGACAAGGATCATGAGTGTGCTACCGCCAAAACTAGCGCACTTCAGGACTTCTTGGGACAATGTGACCGGAGCAACCAAGAATGTGGAAACTCTCATCGAACGTCTGAGACTTGAGGACGAGCGACTGAAGGAGACGACAAACCCAGAGGGAAACGCCAACAACGCCCTCCTGGCAAGACGTGAGAATCCAAGGCAGTCGTCAAAGGGCAACCAGGACAAGACAACGCTCGTATGCTACAAGTGTGGAGGAAAAGGTCACATGACCAAGCAGTGCACAGGCAAACCGAGCGAAAAATGCATTGCCTATTGTAAGAAGAAATACTCATGCAACATATGTAAGCAGAAAGGACATTTCGCCAAAGAATGCACTTCCAAGGAAGAGTCAAGCAAGTTTACAAGCGGAAGGCCACCAAGGGGTTCCTGACCACAGCCTTTTCAACAGTGGACAGTGACATCTCGAAGGACAGGGCAACTTAATGGTATCAGGACTGCGGAGCTAGTCAACACATGACGTCTCATAGAGAATGGTTTGCACAGCTGGTCGAGCTGGACGAACCAATCTCAATAGTGATCGGAGACTCAACCAGGTTGGATGGCGTTGCAGTCGGGAACATCGAGATGGAGGCTTTTGACGGTCGGAAATGGTATCCAGTGGTACTTGAGGATGTTATTTACGTTCCAAAACTCAACTTCAATCTCTTCTCAGTAAGTCAGATGCTGGACAAGGGACACTTTCAGAAGGCAAATGGAAAGCAGTCAACGTTTTACAGTCAGGGTGGCAGGAAAGTTGTGGCAATTTCCAAGCGCAAAGGAAACCTCTACAAAATGATGCTCAGGTCAGAAGAAGATACAAGTCTGATGACAATGTCAATCAAAACTTGGCACGAGAGACTCGCCCATCAAAATGTAAAGTATGTGAGGGATATACTGAAACGCAAAGGGAATCAAACACATTGATGACTGGAAGCACTATGTGTGCAAGGGATGCTTACACGGCAAGAATCGTCGAGCCCCACACCGAATCAAGCCAAAGAGAGCCCAGCAACCGCTAGATCTTGTACACATCGACACTGGAGAATGAACATTCCGTCGTTAGGAGGAGCCAAGTACTGGCTTATGCTCAAGGGCGACTTCACCCACTACCAAAGCTGCTATTTCATGAAGACGAAAGGAGAAGCACCTGAGAAGATAGAGAGCTACTTGAGACTCGTGGAAAATCAGCTTGGGAGGAGAGTCAAGTGTTTGAGATCTGACAACGGCACGGAACTGAAAAATGCCAAAACCAAACAGATGTTGGACAAGCTGGGAATACTTCACACATTTACGAATGTGCACACGCCAGAACAGAACGGAAGGGTTAAGAGAGAAATACATTCCCACAGACCGTGACGGCGACCAATCTCAAGCCTTCCCCAGATTCGAGGGCCTGGCCATTCATCATCAGTTGTGGAACCGATGATCCAGTTTTCTTTGTGAATGCTATATACTGCGTCTTCGTTGCATTGAAGTTGACGAAATTGGCTTTTCTCCACTGCAGGACCTTATCCAGATCCTGATTCAGAGAGTGAATCTATCTACATCTCAGCTGGTGCAAGATTGATGCACCAATCGGCCGAACACTCGAAAAGGAGGAAACAAGCGTACTATCATCCGCAAAACTGAACACTTTGTTATCCGTTGTCTCCAACAAATCATTTATGTGAAGCAAAAACAAGGTTGGAGTCAAAATAGAACCTTGAGGCACCCCCGAATTAACAGGATACAGACCCGAACACTCGCCGTCCACAACAACCCGGATCGATCGATTTTCGATGAAGCTCTTAATCCAGTCGCAAGACTGCTGGGAAGGTCCATATGAACGCAGTTTGCTCAGCAATGCTCCGTGCCAGACGCGGTCAAAAGCCTTGGAGATATCCAATGCGACCGCCCTTGACTCACCATGCCGTTCAATCGCAAATGTCCATATATCGGTTATAAGTGTCAAAAGGACTCCCGTGGACCGCCTGTCACGGAATCCGTATTGACAATCATTGAGAACTCCATTGCACTCCAAATACTTAATTAACTCAGTATTGATGACCTTTTCCATCACCTTAGATAACATAGACACGTCATAGTTTTACTCTGGGAAATAATTGCTGCACTCATTTTAATGCAATTCTAAATTGGAAAATTATATTGTGTGTCTTACTGGAACCACAATTACGTTCGGAACAGTTGATTATTGGGGCGCTGGATTTGTGAGAATGGAATGCTAGTTGGGCCATACAAACGCCATAATTTTGTCTGTGCCGATAAATGTTGCCGTGTAACAGGTTCCTAACAAATCGCTTTGCATCATCCCCGTGAAAATTATACGCAAACACAAGGAATTCATAAAAATAAAATAAAATATATACATACACAAACCAAAACATTGTTTTTTTTAATAAAATAAAAATTAATTTACAATAACTATCTACGTTCGTACTGGGCAATACACCTTTCCCCTTTCATCCGGAGCTGAGTCTGGCTTCGGAGGTACGAAGCGCGAAACACCACCGCACTATAAAGGACAAACATACATTGCAACCAACAAGAAGAATTCTACCAAACAATATCATAGTTAGCAGCAACTCAACATACAGTTCACTTCTAAAACTACGTATTTGTCAGTATTTGTCTACAATCTACAAAATTCAGTTGAGGTAGATCTGTAGAAAGCTCCCCAGGGGTCCCAACATCTTCAGTTGTGGACATCACTCTGCTCCATTTATTTCGACGGTGTTGCAGATACTTTTACGACCCACCAGTTCAATTATAGAAGTTGCCTCGTCATTGGGACAATTTACAACAACCTTCTACGCAGGTCATCCGGGCTGTATCTCATCGCACGTGCCAGCATCATATAGATATTCTCGGTGCCGGTTGTAATCTCTACAAGGCAAGATGAGCAAGACAAAGAGCTCGATGCTAATTGATGGCATACAAAATGCCTAGATCGAATTGACAGCCGATTACAAATCATATGCGGCTTTGGAGCAATCATTTAAGTTACGACACATGAACGAGGCTCGTCTGATAAACTTGGAGCACTCGTTCGGGGAAGCGAGAGGACTGCACCAAAAGATTATTGCAGCTCCAACTAATGACACCAAATCGAAATATATGGAAGAACTACTCTTCCACAAGCTGAAAGAGCTGTATTCTATATATTCTTCGGAGCTCAGATCACAGTTGGAGCAATTCGAGGCAAGTACGCTAGGACACCATTCTTTTGACAGCTCAATGGGAGGAACAAAGGCGCCAACGGTGGAATTAAAGCTTCCCCCCATCAAAATTCCAACCTTCTCCGGCTCCTATCAGACTTGGCCGGAGTTCAAAGGCTTGTTTGAGAGCCTCATCATTAGAAATACCTCCATCTCCGATGTGCACCGGCTGCACTACCTTAAAGCGAACTTGAGTGAAGAAGCAGAACGGCTGGTAAGAAACACGGCGATAGTCGACGGTAATTTCGACTCAGCATGGGCAACCCTGGTCAAAAGATATCAAAACCTGAGGTTGCTCAAGGATAACCAGTTCGATCTGGTGTTCCATCAGGCTGCACTCACACATGAGTCGGCTGGAGGATTTAAGGAACTCATGGACACCACCAATGAAGCCAAGCAGTCGCTGCAGAACCTCGGGGTTTCGGTCGCTGCCTGTGAGGACGTGTTGATCTACCACACGGTCCAGAAGCTTCGCCCCAATACGCGCGGTTTATGGGAATCGCACATTGCATCGTACGTGGACTATCCAGCTTATGACGTGCTGGACGACTTCTTGATGATGAGGGCAAGAGCCTTGGAAGTGATGGGCCCATCCACAACAGAGTTATTGCAACCAAGACCAAAGAGGCACACACAAGGTACAGTTCGCGCATTCAATTCAACTGTTGGTAAATGTCCCATGTGCCAGGCGTCACATCCCATCAAAAATTGTGACAAGTTTAAGGCATTGAATCCGAACCAAAGACAGGAGGTCGTTCGGAGAAACAAACTATGTTTCAACTGCCTTCAGATGCGCATACTGTACGAAATTGCACTAGCAAGTTCACGTGTTGGACATGCAAAAGGAAGCATCATTCGTTGTTGCACACAACTGATCACAACGAAATGCATGCTAATGAACCCCGTTCAACGGTGGATAGCCAGTCACCTTCTCCATCCACTTCCTCTTCCACTCAACATACACCATCGAACCAGGCTCAGAATTTTATACCCCCCTCCAGGACTGCTTCAGTAAATAATACGTACGTAGCCGAAAACCATAAGGTACAGACGGTTCTTCTGGCTACTGCTTTAGTCAAGGTCTTCCCAAATGTTGGACAACCTGTGGTGTTGAGAACATTACTCAATCCTGGAGCGGAGGCTTCGTTCATCTCTGAGTCTGCAGCACAACTGCTAAAGTTAAAAATGGAGGAGAATCATGCTAACATCCGTGGCGTCGGAGAAGACAATACCAGTGTATCCAGGCATGCGGTATCATTAACGATACATTCGAATGTGAACAAGGATTTTAACATTCAGCTGAGGTCATTGGTCCTACCCAAGCTTACGTCTATGCTCCCGACGCAGAATATATCGTCTGACAACTGGAGTTACATCCAAAATATTCAGCTTGCCGACCCATCGTTTAGTAAACCAGGTGAGGTCGACATGTTACTTGGTAGCGATGCATATCCAGCTATTCTACTAGAAGGGATTATCAAGGGACCACCAGGGACCCCCATGGCCCAGCAAACAGAACTTGGCTGGGTGCTTTCGGGCGGAGTCAATTTCAAGGTCCCCACAACAGTAACATCGCTGCATACAACCATTGAGAACCAAGGGGGAAAATATTTCGATAGGATTCATCCAGCAGTGCAATATTCAGCCGATGTTCCTCCTGGTCAGCGAACTGTTCTTCCTAATAGAAACCTAATTACGCGACCTGTCTCCCTCAGTCAAATGCCAGTTCCAGATCAACAAAAACCAAACCACAAGGCAGTTTCTGATGGGCACCAGGGGCAGTCACACAATATGCAGTAGCAAATCCATTTTATGGAAAATCATCATGAAGATGATGGCGGTTCTCAAATAATGACTACAACTCATGGCCGCATTATACCTTCATCAAACCAAGGTTGGGTTCAGCGACGTCGACGGCGGAATTACGAATCGAGTGATGGAAACCATAATTCAAATTCTAGAGTGACCACTAATACTGGAGGACTAACTTCTACGATCCAGTATCAAGGGAATAAGACAAAGAATTCTGGACGAAAAGGAAATTCAGCGAACTCTAGCAATTCGAAGAACGCAGCGGCTTCGTCTGGTCATCAAGGCCAGAAAGGTTATCTCTATGGCTGCCATCATAAGAAACACCGAAATGATCACTATCGACACCATCACTCTACCAATGGATCGAATTCACCGTCAGGCAATGCTAGCAACGCAAATGTTAGTCGCCGTCGAGAGAATCGCCCAAGGCCAAGCAGTGGCATTAGTGGCGTAAGTGGGGCACGTCCTCAACTGCAACGACCTCAGCCACAGCAATCACGTTGGATTCTAAACGCAGACGGTGCTACGCAGTTGGCGACTAATTCAACATTTCGGGCACAGGCTAACCGTACGCATCAGACGGCGAACATACAAGCGGTCAAGAACAATATTACACGACCGGCTATAACCCAACTAAGCGGACGTCATGCTGAATCAGCAGCCTCATCTGGGGCATATCGAGCTCAGCAATTGCTAAAAGGTCGCATTCCAAGGCAAGGTAGGACTGCACAACTACAAGGTCCTCAACTCAACGACAACTACACCGTTCGAGAACAAAGGCCAAATAATCTCAATGGTCCGATCTGTTCACAACTTCCAACGCAGTTTCAACCGAGCTTAGCAGATTTTAGTCTAACCAACGAGAACATCAATCTGAACCTGTGGAATAGTACAAATGTTCATCAAACTATTGCCGCGGCAGATAGGACCTTACAGGCATCTCTTCCACAAGGCGTCGGAAATTTACAAACGTCGACAACCTCAGTTATTACGCCAGCCCAGACTATCCAGTTGCCTGGCATGGCCTCGCCAGCAGGCTCCCAGCAACACCAAACGGTTCAGTCAGTAACCCCTGAACCGGCTAGAATGTCGAAGCCAGTTGATTTACGAAAGGTGAAATCAGGTTCACAACATACCAGCAATGGCAAACCAGGGAATGTGTTCCACAATCGCAAACAACGACATAAGGGGACTCCATACATGAGGTTAAATGGCGGAATCCTAAACAGCACAAAGAGAGGAGGAAAACAATTCCTACTGTAGCTGTCTCACCAGTCTTATCTAAGTGATACCCTCTTAACACCGCCCAGGCACCGCCAATCTCGTGTCTGGGGGCACCGCTCTCACGGAGTCGGTGTCTAAGTTGGACTTTCGGTAACAAGGTTAAGGAGTTAGAAGATGATGAACAGGAAAGATGCCGACACCCTTCGGGAAATCAGACCAACAGAAAGCGAACTATGAACACACGATCGAACCAACACTTCAACATATTGACGACTACGTCGTTCAACTACAATGTCAAATGGTCAAGGTTCCGAACATTTTTAAAAACCAACTAATGGAGTTGGTCTTGCTGTGCCCAGTGGGCGAAAATTCGGAGCTTGACAAATGTTCACCAAATCAACCGGAATAGTGACCTCAACCAATTGAATAAGGTAAGGGCTTATTCAAATCGTTGCCGCGGCTGATGCGGCAAATATCGCCATTCAGGCACTTCTCCACAACATGCGGGAGATTTTTCAATTACCTCGAGCTACAACGTTGGCACTCTATAGCCAATCGAGCCTTCGACCACACACACACACACACTAATAACTAAAATATGAATTACTTTCAGTATAACCACTAATCAATAACGAATTACAAGTAACATAATTTAATCCATATAATGAATAATTGCCACCCCCCCCCCCCCCTGCCCTTCCACAATGGTCGCGCTGATGAACAGCACAATTGATGGCGGGGACCCTTGATACCATTTAATGAAGTTTTTTCTTCTGATACGCAGACAAAAGAAGCCTAGGTCAAACATCTCCCTACTCATCTCATCATCGAACCAGACCAACCAACCGTTTTATGTGTCATCGCCGGCGCGGCAAGATGTTGCAGCACTAGGCAGCAACAGACGACAATAACGATCAGATGAATCGGTTTATAAAACGATAAATTTCAAAAAGCAAGTCATTGCCATCAGAACACTCCAAATCCAACTCGTCGCAGTCAGTATCACCAGAAGGTATGCAACAGAGATCGGTCGCAGGTTACCCTGATATTCGACTGCACTCAAAGTGACGTGACCCCCTAAGCAGCGGCAATTCACAAAGCACTGGTTCCATAGAACAGTTCGTTTGCCTATGAAAAATTCCTGTTCTGTAATACGGTGGTTTTTTGGTCGGCGAAATCTGCTGTTTCAACGGAAACCAAAACGGAGAAAAGAAACGGTTCGAGACTGCCTATAGAAAGGGGCACACTATATAATGAATTAATTGGTGCTTTGATTTAAGAAGGAAATCAGTTGCTGGACGTAATATTTTAACTTTCGGTGTATCTTGTCTCTTGTGAATATAGAAATATTGAATTGAATTTAATTCGAAGGCAAAGTGTGCCAACAATAAAAAACAATCCAGTGCGGTTAAAAACAAAACCTCTTGTGTTAGTTTTCTTTTTGTTTTTTGTGATTTTGTGTCAAGTGAACGATCACGAGACCATACCAATTCGGCTGTGTCCGTAGCGACACCCTGTTTTAGTCCATCGCGAATTTCAATGGTTCTAAGAGGTGGTTTTCTATTCTAACTCGCTCTTTGTTTTCATTCATGCAGATTTGAATGTGGGCGGCATATTTTTTTGGGATTCCCAGCTCAACTACAATATGGTAGAGTCTTTGCCTTGCGACTGACTCGTGGGCTTTTTTGAAGTCAACGAACAGTTGGTGAACCGTTTCTCCGTATTCCCACTTCTTCTCCAGCAGTTGACTTATTGTGAACATTTGGTCGCTTGTTGACTGGTTCCTACGGAATCCGCACTGGTAGTTTCCCAATATTACTTCTGCGTTCGCTGTGATTTTCGCCAGTATGACGTTTGTTAGTATTTTGTATGTGGTTGGGAGCAATGATATTCCTCTGTACTTTCCGCAGTCCGATCTTTCGCCTTTTTCGAAAATGGGGAGGAGTATTAAGGTTTTCCGGGCTCCTCGATAGCATAGTGGTTAGTATACCCGCCTGTCACGCGGGAGACCGGGGTTCGATTCCATGTGGGGGAGCCTCTGGCGCAAGACTAATGACCTTGCCCGGAACAAACAAACAAATCATTGTGGAAAATTTAACAAGCCTCAGGACTTGTTAAATAAGGCCAAGACCGGTACCCGATTGTAGTGCCGATGATGATGATGATTAAGGTTTCCATTCTTCCGGAGTGATTTCCTTAACCCATATTGTTTTAATCAATTGGTGGATCTTTCGAGCGGTTGCCTCTCCTCCATGCTTCATAAGCTCTGCCGGTATGCAGTCGACTCCGGGAGCCTTGTTGTTTTTCAATCGATTTATTGCGTCTGCAATTTCGTTGAAAGAGGCCTCTGTGATCTGAGGCTCGGCTGTATATACGTCTGGAGCGTTTATTTGTGGTTGATGGGCGAGCACATTGAGCAGGTTTTCAAAGTACTGCTTCGATCTTGTCACGATGTTGTTTGTTTCTGTGACCAGACAGCCGTTTGTGTCTCGAATTATTTTGGCTCTCCCTCGGTAGCCATTTCTAATTGAATTTATGCCGACATACATACTCTGATGTTCTTTGCTATGGCATTTTCTAGGATTTTTTCGATCCGAGTCTTCTCCCATTCGCGTTTTTTGCGTTTGAAAAGTTTCATTGTCTATTTCCGAATTGTCGTGTATCTTTCTGCGTTGACTTCGTCATATCCTTCTAAGTGGATCACTCTGAGGTGCTTACGTTGTTCGATCTTTGTCCTACACTCATCGTCAAACCAAGGATTGGACTTAATCTAAATCTAAATCTAAATCTATTTTTTTAACCATGTATTTTTATATTCATTTGTTTGGCGGGAAAATGATTAAAGACTTATCTATTGACCAACTTCAGTTGACCAACGAATATGATAGCACCCATAGAAACAAAGATACATTACGCCTATGCCTATGCCTTAGGATGACGGACATCTTCATAAGGTACATCTGGACCGATACAGATACATGCCCGATGACCTCACACCAGCACATATCCCCGCTGTTCCCGCGGAACTTTCTTTTTAGAAATTTTAAGAGTAATTTAAGAGCTTTAAAGAGAACACTGTACAGCTTTGTCTATTCATCGGGGACTGACACTAATTCACTTGCACTGGCGATTGATTGGGGTATCATCAATGGGCAGTGGCTACAGAGACGCGAGTGTGAAAACATCTAATATAATAATTTCATAAACTAGAATATAAGACTTTTATTTCCACAGCTTGTTACAGATATACCATCGTGGGACGGGACGAAGTTTATCTGTTACTCCGCTTAACTATATCACATAGAATATCATTTGTTACGGACTATGCTTCTTTTGACCTTAGGATGCTGTAACTTCTATCGAAATAACTATCATGTTTCTCTCCAAAATCATTCGTACGGTCTCGAATCTCACGCGCTCTGTGAGTACGTGTTCCGCATTTTCTAATAGGTGTGCAAGTAGAAACTCGACCCTGAATTGGTTGCATTAAAAACATACTTGAACGCATCCAATTCGCTCGACAATTTGGCTATATGTAGCTTAGTCATTGCTGTTTTTATTACTAAGTTTTAGTCATTCTTTGTGCATCAGTTGATAAGAGATGAATGTCAATAAGCAACATTTATTCTACTCTGTTTGCAATAGAAAAAGAAATACTGCTCAAGCTATGGAATTGATTAATTCGATTTCGGGTGAACATTCTGTGAGTTATTAAACAGTAAAAAAGGGGTTTGCAAAATTTCGTGTAGGATATATTAGTCTTCAGGATGCTCCACGTCCAGATGCAGTAAAAGTATTTGACGACGAAAAACTGGTTGAAGATCGATCTCAAACTCAAAAAGCGCTTACAGTGCAGTTAGGAGTTTCTCACCAAACAATATCACTTCGATTGCATGCAATTGGAAAGATACAGGACGGAGGAAAACGGGTTTGTGACGTTTCTAGCCAATAGTGAAGAACAACACCACCAAAAGCACATCCATTAAAGCCGAATACCATAGCAATAATATAGCATTTCCACATCAGTCGAATGTACTAGAATTTAGAAATCGAATTCGCACACGCGGCCAGTACCCTGATGCTTCAATGCTTCGCTTTTCACCCATTTCATCGTATGTTCAAATCACAGTCTTCACTATCCTTGCTTAACGCAACAACCCGATGTGATCTGTATACACAACACACAATATCCCATAGATAAACAGAACTTTACTACTACAATCACGACTTCCGCATAGAGCACCGGCACACTCGCCTGATCCGACGTTAACTCTCGCTCATTCGCTCCTCGCTCCGTCGTTCGCACACGAAATTGATTGTAACAAAGTTAGTGAGGAGGGAATAGTGTGGCGTTTCTAACAGATACACACACAATATGCAAGCAAATAGTGAAAAACGCCGAAAGGAAATTCGAATAAGCAAGCCGTATACCATACACGTTCTCCACTATCGTCGCAATACGCGATACCCCCTCCATCTAGTTTCGGACCAGCTGGATTGCATGGGAACAAATATTCTTTAGGTTATATAGATGTTTGGGTGCGGCCATTATCGCCAACTCATCTGCATACCCAAGGATACTTCTGGTACATTGACTTTGAGCACATCATCATACATGATATTCCATAGCAGCGGGCACACCTATTGTTATTTTATATTCTTGTGGTCGCTCATCAGTCCCAGTATGCCCTCACTGGATTGTTCCCGGCGATTGGCAATGACTCGCTCAAGCAGTTTCCCTGTTGTGTCCAGCATGCATAGCGGACGATAAAATAACGGCTATTCTGTTATTTTTCCATCGTGGAGAAAAATGTCTTGTTTGGAGGCAGGTGGTGAAGGGGCTGCTAAAGACATCCGGCAATCTTCACCACAGCATTGAGATTTCATTCCAATCCTGATGTCTTATTCTTTTTAATGAGCCTTGCACCTGTGATCATCTCTTCGATGGTAACTCGAGGTATTGTTTTTTTATGTTCCATTCCTCCTGTGCTCTCGTGTCTTCACAAAGCGAGAAGAGATCAGCAACGATTTTGGCCATATTACTTTTGCTTCTTTGCCTTTGACTACTGTTATGTAGTCGTTTCATGACTATCCTGTAGACGCTGCCCCATGGGTTTTTATTTAATTTATCCCTAAGTGCACCGAGCGCGTAATATCTACTTTTACGAATCATTTCCCTCAACTTCTTCCGTTTGTTGAGGAATTCCGCATTTAGCTGTGGGTAATTGGGTAGCCCGTGGTGGTTGTCTTTGTCGTGTCCAGGCAAGACCGGATGCGTTAGTTATCCACTTCATGACTTTTCCAGGTTGCCTGTTCGCATCGGGTTCTGCGTCGAGTTGTTCGATTCGGTTTTCCAGCATGTAATCGAGCAGTTCCTCATCGAGGTCTATTTTTCCATCCATTTTTTGGGCTGTCTTCGCTAATCTGCCTATGATGAACTCCCTGTGTACATTACTTTTGGTGCTCAGTATGGGTGTCGGGTTCCGGATCTCACCACTCTAGGTTTCTTACCAATGTGATGCTTGCAAAAATTATATTAATTTTTAACTGGTATATGTCTGTTATGAAGGTGGCCTTAACACCATCATTTAGTAGTACTACTTCTAGGACTGCGAGTGCTTCGAGCAGCGGCCCTACTGTTGGCCCTTGTGCTTCCCCATTCTGTCACCTAGGCGTTGAAATCTCTAACAATTATAAGGAGGCCCCTAGCTCTGAAATCTTCGGTTACCCGGTACCGCCTTCTCCTCTCTGATTCCAAGAACATCATGCATTTGGGTTGTGCTTGGCGGCCCTTCGCTTTATGGCTTTTTCCTCCTTATGTTGAAGGATTTATCGGAGAGAACAACACTTTTTTTGTTTTTGAGTTAACGGACATACATAGTTAGGTCATTTAGGTACCGACAAGAGGCACACCGACTTACGCTGAAGTCGTGCTCTCCTGCCAACACACAGGATAGATTGGAGATGTACGGTTATTGTTTAAACTTACTTTCCCCATTTTTTCAGAAGTTGATACTTTGCATCTCCTTTGTAGAGATAAATATATAATAAAAATATTTAAAACAAATAACAGACTTTAGCTGTTGTTCGAAATAATGCATTTATTTGAATAATATTTTTACCCA
Source organism: Microdon myrmicae (assembly GCA_963931805.1). Lineage (NCBI taxonomy): Eukaryota > Metazoa > Arthropoda > Insecta > Diptera > Syrphidae > Microdon > Microdon myrmicae. The sequence continues at coordinate 5,479,570 of OZ007502.1, forward strand.
CATTACTGCTCGTTTCCATATGTATAAAAAGTTAATAAAAGATAAGGTACTAATTAAGGTTAAAGGTGTAAATTATAAAAATAAAAATGGATATAACATAATACATCAGGATCATCTTAAGGTTTGATTTAGAAAGAGCACAGTAAATTTGTACAAGTTATAAATACGATTTAATTAAAGATCAATGAGTTAGAAGCGTTAAGTGTACATACATGGACCTGTAACGCAAATAAATAGCTCTAAAAGCAATCGCCCAGTGCTCTAAATAAATAATTAAGCATTGCAAAAGCAATCATCACTTTTAACTTATCTAATAAACTTGTTTTACTTTTTTTTTAAATATATTAATCAAAGTATTAAATCCACTTTGTATTCATATTCAAATTTAAACGAATTTTAAACAATGTTAAATGAAAAATAATTTATGCTATTTTACTTAAATTGAATTGCTAGATAAAATATCTAATTGTTTAATTAATTAATTATTTCCGTTCCGCCTGTCTATCTTTTGTCATGCCAAGGATCTTTCCATGCAGAAGGAGATTGGATTTCCGCAACTTTGGTGCTCGTTCGTAGTCATCATCGAAGGTAAGCTTCTGTTTGCCCTTTCGTCGGACAGCTTCATTGATTTTGTCCAGCTCCTAATAAATAATTAAAATAAAAAGAAGCAACAAAAACAGGTTTAGCGCGTTTAGATTATCGAAAAGTATTACATTTTGATTTTCATTTACTTTTGCCGGACTCTTATGGAACTCGTACATGATGTGATTTGGCGAATAATGTACTTCATTCTTCTCTAGCGGGTGAATGTACAGTTGATTAGACAATCTCTTTGGAGGATTTATTTTGTCGGTAGGATGGGGTGAGAGTAGAATCAAATCGTGTTGCTGTAGAAGAATAAACAAAGCGGGATCAGATTTTAAACGTTATTCACAAATATAATCAAATAAAACATTAAAAATTAGGTTGGTGTCCTATATGGACAATGACAGCCGAAATAAATGTAATCCAAAACATAAGATGGGGAGATGGGAGCGAACACACAGGGCAAATTCACTGATTGCCTTCAACCCAGCGAAGGTCAGGACGATGCTTGTCTCTGTTCAATCCAAGTTGACATGCTGTCTCCACGTGACACCCCTAGATAGCTACTTTGGCACCCGCCAAGTAGTGAACCAATGCATGCAGCGACATCCTGAGAGAGGTTGGGGCAAGGCTAATAACCTTGCCCGGAAAAACAAACTATTATGGCAAATTTAACAAGCCTCGGATATAGACCGGATACACGATGATGACCACGGAAACGAAAATGACTAAACGATTCGAGAATTTTCTCATAGTACGTCCGCACACTATACAGAGCTCGAGCTGTACAGCAGCTAGCCGACGCCCTGTCCGAATATAAGGCTGACATAACAGCATTACAAGAAATAAGATGGACGAGGAGTGGTGTTATTCAAAGAAACGAGTATGACATTTATTACAGCTGTCATGCAAAACACCATGTGCTCGGGGTAAGCTTTCTAGTCAGCCAAAAACTGAAACCTGCCATTATCGACTTTAATGCAATAAACGAAAGGCTGTGAACTCTTCACGTGCGAGGCAAGTTTAAGGACATAAGCCTCATAAACGTTTACGGGCCTACAGAGGAGTCCCCTGACGACGAAAAAGAAGAATTCTATGAGAACGTCGAACGGGCCCTCAATGCCTGCTCAAGATACGATGTGAAAATCGTTCTTGGGGATTTGAATGCGAAAATAGGTCGGGAGCCGGTTTTCAGGCACTACGCAGGTTCCCATAGTTTGCATGAGAACACAAATGACAATGGACTACGAGGCATCGAACAGGCAGCATAAAAAAACTTGGTCGTTGCGAGTGTCAGGTTTCCGCGTAAAGATATCAATAAAGCCATCTGGGTATCACCTGATGGAGCCACTTGCAACCAAATTGACCACGTGTTGATAGATCGCCGCCAGTCCTCGAGCCTGATGACGATACAAACGTACCGAGGTGCCAACATCGACTAGGATCACTATCTTATTGGTATAACTTTCCGAGCGCGGATTACCTTACTGAGACGTATTGCATCGCAGATCGGATTCGGATCAACACGGCTGCCTTACGCAATAGGAACACCAGAAACACCTTTGGTCATGCGGTAAGACTCGCCCTCGAAGAGCTCGATGGAGGGAAAGTAAGTCCTTGGGCCAGAATGCTAAATGGTCACTCATAGAAGAATTGGAGGCTCCACCAATGGAAGATCAAGAACAAATGCTGCCGCCACCAAGCATTGAGGGAACAGTAAAAGCCATAAGACAGCTTAAATCAAATAAAGCCCCCGGAGCTGGTGGCATACCAACTGAGCTGATCAAAAAAGGAGGGATTGCGTTACATTACGCGATTCGAGAGATCGTGGTGCACGTATGGGAGCAAGAGAAGATGCCGGAAGATTGCCGTCACGGAATAATTTGCCCCATACATAAGAAGGGAGATATCACATTGTGGAGCAACTATAGCGGTATAACATTGCTGAGTACCGCCTATAAGATACGCTTCTCTATCCTACAGGATCGGATAGCCCCATACGCTAAAGTCATCATTGGTCAATATCAGTGTGGTTTCATCCCTGGCAAATCAGCGATTGATCAGATATTCACCCTGAGGCAGAGATGGAATTTAAGATTCTTTTATATCATCTATTTAACTTTAAGGCCGCCTACGACAGCATAGCCAGGGTAGAACTATATAATGCCATGAGAGAGTTCGGCATTCCAAACAAATTGATACGACTTTGTAGGTTGACCATGACCAACGTAACTAGTCAAGTAAAAGTAGCGGGATTGCTGTCCAAACCAATAAACATCTATAACGGACTCCGACAAGGGGACGGTCTGGCCTGCCTCCTCTTCAACCTGGCGTTGGAGAAAGCAATCCGTGACTCTGGCGTTACAACTAGAGGGACTATTGTCACCAAGTCCAGCCAGATACTTGCCTACGCAGATGACATCGACATCATCGATAGAACCGAATCGGCGGTACAGGAATCCTTCACCCAGATCGAGCAGGCGGCACAAAAACTGGGACTGCACATTAATGAGGGAAAAACTAAGTACATGGTGGCAACTTCTGCGAAGAGAAGACCTAACGTTGGTCAAACTATCAGGGTAGTGGAGCACGAATTTGAAGTAGTCCAATCCTTTAACTACCTTGAGTCAATAGTATCAGCCGATAACAATATGGAAGAAGAAATACGCGAACGGCTGATTAAATCAAACAAAGCCTACTATGGTCTATCAGGGCTCTTTAAATCCCGAAATTTATCCAGAACATCCAAGCTACTACTGTACAAGACCATGGTCTTACCAGTACTCATGTATGGATCCGACACCTGGGTGCTCAATAAAAGCCACTCTGAACTCTTTGCCGTTTTCGAGAGGAATGTCTTAAGCAGAATTGTTGGCTCCTTATGTGGGGCAGGGTTTCGGAGACGCTACAACCATGAGTTGTGCGCGATCTACCTTGAAGCTAATGTTATAAGAAACAGCAAGGTCGGTAGAACCCGGTGGGTGGGACAGCTAGCTCGAATGAGCGAAGAGGAGCCTGCCCGGAAAGTCCTTTGTAGCAGGATGTATGGAAGGAGACAGCGCAGAGGACCAGGACGCCCAGAGCCTGGAGGGGCCAAACTGGATGACATCGGCTCAAAATCGGGACCGGTGGATAGACTTGCTAAATAAGGCCAAGATCGAATCCCGGTTGTAGTGCCGATGATAATGATGAAAACATAAGATGCTACGTACAATCATAAAATAGAGAATGACAAACTAATACACCACGTGCATCTTAATCCGACAGCTTACAGAGGCTGTTTGACTGTGATATTTTGTTGAAACGGTACTATTTTGGCCAGGGGATAAAAAAAAGTCATTTGGAGCTGGCTTTCGACTATAAGGAATATTCTTTTTGGTTGGGATGTTCTTTTTTGGAAGATAACCATCTTCCAAATGCAAATGCGACTGTAAAGAATTTGAGGCAAAATTATACGTGTTCACTTTATTGGGCGGTTCACGCGAAACTGTTCCTGATGTCGCCAAATTTGGCATATTTAAAGAAAATTCTTCCTTCTTTCTGGTGCGTATCACAAGATAGCGCTAATGGTACTGTGGGGATTCTCTACACCACATGCAGAACCAACCCACAATGCCAACCAATCTTGACCGCTAACAGCGCATCACCTTACCCTAACCTGTAACCCAACTCCCCACGCAAAACCCGCAACAGAATACAATTCAACAGAATATATTCTAATCATCCCCGCATTCATTTTCCCAAAATTGCTTCGATCAATCCTTTACTGAATTCATAATCCCCCCTTGCGACCAAGCAATCGCAATTTCCCCGGAAATTCATAAGCTGTAATAAAATGCATATTCCAACCTACAATGGAATACCAGCCATCTCCCTCAATTACATCACCCCACATACATTTTCCCAAAATTGCTTCCGTCAATTCTCTACATAATTCATATTCCCTCTTCGTGACCAAGCAACCTTAATTTCCCCGAAATTCATATGCTATAACAAAACGCATATTCAAATCCACAACGGAACATTAACCATCGCCACCAACTATACCAAGCCGCATACATTTCCCCGAAGTTACTTCGGTTAATATCTTATCTAAACGATATTCCTTGCTTGCACCCAAGCAATTTCAATTTCCCGGTATACACAACCAACGAATCCAACTCAGCTTATACGGCGAGGATTCGCTGGAACTGAGTTCTTGTGCGAGCATAGCAACTCTTCTCGAAATTCCCCGGAAGTGGCGGCAAGTTTATTTCTGCTATGACTCAATCACCGGACGCGATGAATAGATTTTTTTCCCATTCCATTAGTCAGTCGAGATCCAACCACCACCGGGGCCACAACACAAAAGTCGAGTTTTAACCACCATTGAGCTGGGCTGCGTACACGGTTAAGTCAAGTTTTTCTTCCGTTTTATGAGGCGAAAAGGCCCAGTTTCAATCATAGTGGAGTGTGGGTTTAATTTAAAAATGGACAACTTCCAATTGGTCCATAATATCCTTTATTGTAAAATCGAACGGTCAAGTGTCAATTAAACGTGGGCGTGGTTAAGAACACTAAAAATCAGCCGGACGCTGAATCTGTTAAAAGGCGAACTCATTTAAGAAAGTGCGATTTCTAAACGTTGGACAAATATTTGTGCTAAATAATAAAGAAACATTAACATTAAAATCAAACCAACGTGTTTTCTTTCGTGGCCGATCCACTCTGGTGAACAGTTCTCTTTTGTTGTCGCGGTGGAACGATCCTTGTGCGAAAAATCGTCGGTGCGACCTCAGTGAATCCGGTGCCGTGCGCCGGCACACAATACTAGTCCCCCACAGTACGTATTCACCTACAACGTCAGACCTTATCGCTGAACAAAGGTTTACAGTGAAAGTGCGTATAAAAAGCAATGCTATTTTCAGCCCATTCACAAAAAGTACGATGGTTATGTTGGTAACGTGATTTCAATTTTGCACGAGTTGAATTTTGAAACATTTCCGAAGGCTTCCATAAAGTTAGCGGTTACTGTTGCAATTGCTGTGCATGATGGCAAATTGACAAATTGCGGTCATTCTCAACACTGTTCTCATCAGAAGTACCTTCTTCGGTGCGTGCTCTAGGACGTCTCGGTGGATTCGCGACATCAATTAGAGTATGCGTGGTGCGAAATCGATTATGTCGATCGTAGAAGGGCGTAGCTCACATTCAGTTTCGCCAATTAAACCACAATTTTCAAAATAAATTTGCGCAACTTGCATGAGCTGTTCCGGCGTAAGTCTATGCATGATGAAATGGTAAAACAAGCGAACCACTGATTTGATGTCAACTATTCAATTGAATGTCGCTAGAAATAGTGCTGTCAAATTGAAAATCATCATCATCATCATCGGCACTACAACCGGGGACCGGTCTAGGCCTTATTTAGCAAGTCCTAAGGCTTTGTTAAATTTTCCATAATGATTTATTTTTTCTGGGCAAGGTCATTAGTCTTGCGCCAGAGGCTCCCCGACGGGGAATCGAACCCCGGTCTCCCGGGTGACAGGCGGGTATACTAACCACTATACTATCGAGGAGCTCAAATTGAAAATCAACCTTCTAAAAAAACACCATTTATACAAATGAACTAAAAAAAAATAATAATAAATAAGTAAAAATAAAATAAATATTAAGCCCCATTCAATCTAGCCAAAATTCAAGGCGGATATTTACCAGAAACTGGAAATAAATTGCCATATTTGACCAGACGCATAAAAAAATGTGTTTAATAGGATACAAAAGGAGCAGTGAAACACACAGGCCCACGCATTTCGATACCATCATTACGACATGGATGAAACGTATCGTGTGCATTGTGCTTCTACAGATGTCATCAAGGCCATTGCCTAACTAGTGAATGAATGAACGCAGTCCTCCAAAACATTTCCCGCGGTAAATGTGAAACAAAAGGTAAGCATCAGTTGGATTTAATTTCGTGGAATAAAATTTTGAAACTGCGAAAATAAGGCATAACTGTTTAAGGTCTCTTAAGAGGTGCAAAAAATACTGGAGGATTAGCTATCCCAACCAATCTTGGTCTCGGTTTGCAGGGCGAGTGTTGGACCAAAAATGGAATCTAAATCCTATATGCGAGAAGACGGATCAAAAACAGCACTACATGTGATTGATAAGATTCAAGAATTTAAAAGGAGCACAGAGGCTATATGGGACGAACGATTGCTTCACTATAATGCAGGTACAAAGTACCCTACCTTTTTTTTTTGTATAATTTAAATGCTCCTCGATAGTATAGTGGTTAGTATACCCGCCTGTCACCCAAGAGACCGGGGTTCGTTTCCCCGTCGGGGAGCCCCTGGCGCAAGACTAATGACCTTGCCCAGAAAAAATAAATCATTATGGAAAATTTAACAAGCCTCAGGACTTGCTAAATAAGGCCAAGACCGGTTCCCGGTTGTAGTGCCGATGATGATGATGAAATGAAATTAGTTTTAATTCGAGAGTAAGCCATGGGTTCACGTTAAAGATTAATTTCATACGTATGGATAAACACAGACAATTATTCTTCAGCCGAACTACACCTTCCTTTCCTCTAATTTACCTCTTCTCCCGCCTATACTATGCTTTGACATTTAGGCGTCCCACAAAATCTCCTTTATATGTGAATATTGTTAAAACCGAAAGAAAGTAATACAATCTAGTATTCATTTTAGGAGGTTATACCATCTTTTTAAATATTATCAGGGTATGGGCATAACAAACACTTCATAGTGCCTTAAAAATAGTTATTAAGAAATTGAACTTACAGATTTTTTCTTCTCGCTGAAGTTGAGGGCATACGGTGACATCATTTGTACGTAAATATTATTATAAAAATGTATGATGTCCTGATATTTGCCTGAAAAATAAAATATCGAAAATTATGATAAACAAATAAACAACCAAATTTAATAGAAGGTATGCCATTAATACAAAAAGTATGTTTTTACCTTTTTCACCATCCTGTTTGGTAGGATCAAATAATACCTGTCGGTAAATATTGCTCGTTGCTTGCGGTTGCTTCCTGTAAAATTTCATGATCTCTGAGAATTTCTTATAAGGTATTTCTCTGACCTGAAACATTTTTTTATTATTTCTCATACTTTATTTAAATAATCTCGTTGCCTGTGACAAACCTTAATATATATATAAATTGCACACATAAGCAGCTGATCAAGATGCCTGTCTCGCATCAGTTCAGTTCTGTGGGTAATAGAATATTCAAAGAGAGTCCATATTTTAGTCATATGTAACTCATCACTCATTTCCAATTCCAGACATAATTCTTTCATTCGTATCCAAGATAATGTGTAAAACTGTAAATGGAATAATTTAATATAAGTGTCGACTATAAAAACAGCAAATTTGGAGTCACCTTTCTAAGGAATATACACAACGAAAAGTCCTTCCTGTTCTCTGCGGCAGTCTTTGAACCGTCCGTTGACTTGCATTCGGATGCTAAAATAAAAATGCAGAATATTTTGCGAGTTAAAACATAGCATAACTATCGTCACGAACTTTTGCCTCTCGGCAATATCACGATATTCATCATCATCACGGCACTACAACCGGGATCCGGTCCTGGCCTTATTTAGCAAGTCCCGACCCTTGTTAAATTTTCCATAATGATTTGTTTTTCCGGGCAAAGTTATTAGCCTTGCGCCAAGATATCACGATATTACTTCTCAATTATCATTAAATTTTACAAAAAAAAAAAACTAAATCCAAAATACTTAATGCAATTTGTTTTTACTTAAATTTAACATACTTTCTAACTTACTTTTTTTAATACATATAGTATAAAACATATATTTCAACTAGGTCTATCCTAACCCTAGAGAAGCTTAGTATGTGTAACCTAGCCCATGATGCTATCACATTACAGACTTTGGAACACAGGTTCTTTGCCCTGTGGGAACACAGAACTAAATCCAACATACTTAATGCAATTTGTTTTTACTTAAATTTAACATACTTTTTTCTTAATATGAGTATCTATACATATAGTATTGTGGTTAGTATACCTGCCTGTCACGCGGGAGACCGGGGTTCGATTCCCCGTCGGGGAGCCTCTGGCGCAAGACTAATGACCTTGCCCGGAAAAAACAAATCATTATGGAAAAATTTAACAAGCCTCAGGACTTGCTAAATAAGGCCTAGACCGGTTCCCGGTTGTAATGTCGATGATGATGATGATACATACAGTATAAAACTTAAATTTAAACTAATTCTATCCTAAACCTAGAAAAGTTTAGTACGTGTAAGCTCCCCGATATATCACTTTACAGACTTTGGAACGCAGGTCTTTATTTACTGTTCAGCCAACGGACCTGATGGTGCTGTTTAATAATATGCGAGGGCAGGTCAATAAGTCTTTAGAAAATGAGGACGATTTTCTTATACTTTCCCTTTTAGCTGACCTAATAATGACCCATAGTGACAGACCCATATCGTCTGTCCCTTTCCAAATAGTCTATAAAGATAATACCATGTGCATCCCAAAACACAGTAGCCATACCCTTTCCAGGTGATTTCACCGTCTTTGCCTTCTTTGGAGCCCATTCGCCTTTAACAATCCACTGTGTTGATGTTCTTTCGTCTCGGGAGTGTAGTGGTGTATCCATGCAGAAACTCATCTGGGTTGCGACGCATCCAAAAATTCTCAGCTGAGAGCAAATACCATATAAAATCCCGATCTGGCAGATATTTTTTTTATAGCCAATTTATCATGCAAAATTTAAACATGAAACAAATTGAAAATTGACAGATACCTTGTGAGGAATGATGTTTACTAAAAACAGACCATTAGTCACGCTACGAGCGCCATCGTAGGTGTTTCTAAGGACTTATTGAACTACCCTCGTATAATATACTATGTCTCGTATAATATATCTCATGTCTCTACTGAACCGCAGGTAGTCGTCTTCGGTGCGCTTGACTTCCCAATCGCAGATGAATCGTTTGTCAGACGATCTATGTACACGGTACGTCAGCGAAATTCCGAATTTTTCTTAAATAGGGCTGTTCATGCTGAATTCGAGAAATGCCTCTAGTGGAACAAAGCCGTTGGAACGCCTCCTCTCATAATACAGAGTGGTTCTGTAATAGGCCCCAAAAATTAGGTAATTTGACGAAATTATTGCTGACATCTGGCGCAAGACTAATGACCTTGCCCGGAAAAAAAAACAACAAATCATTATGGAAAATTTAACAAGCCTCAGGACTTGCTAAATATGGCCAAGACTGGTTCCCGGTTGTAGTGCCGATGATGATGATGATTGCTCTGACAATGACCATAGGTAAATTGGGTTTGCAATGTCTTTGACCTTTTTTAGAATGAATGTATGATTGCTGTTTTCCAACCCATGAGAGTGTGTGGGTTATTCAGCGCGTTGGTGAACAGTACCGTGCATATGTACATTGCCATTGGTGGGAGGTTCTTGAGTGCGATGTTAGGTACTCCATCTATTTAACTTTTTGTTTCTCAGTAGGTCGAAGATATCCAGGATCACTTTTCTCGTTATTAATAGGCTATTGGACCTATCATTGGCCAAATTGTCATCATTGAAACCGTTAAAACCGAGATTCTCTAATTTCCAATGAGAAATTTCATTCCAATGATGTAGGTGGTTTAGCAGAGCTCTGTCCACCAGATCGTGGTGTCATTCACCTCATACGTTCTCTGAAAGACATTTTTCCTTAGTATTACCTATTTCCAGGGATCTTCTATTGGTTTAAGATGATGGTCTTTGGATCCATGCTTGTAGTGATTAGCATCTGATTGGCTTCTTCCGTTCATGGTATTTGGAGGCTTTGAATGTCGTCTTGGTTAAATCTTCCGAATATCATATTTATTTGTTGTAAGATGTTATAATTTGGTGCAAGGCTAATAACCTTGCCCGGGAAAACAAATTATTATAGAAATTTTAACAATCTCCGGGACTTGCTAAATAAGGCCAAGATGAAGATTTTATAATCCGAATTCTGGTGTCCCAATACAAATTGTTGCTAATCTGTAGTTAGATTTTATTAATTGTTGGAGATTTTTCAATTTCGATTTCAGTCGTATTATCTCCTGGTGCTTTCTGTCGGTGAACCGACTGCGAGCCACCCTATCAAGCTATAGGCCGACATACGAATGCCGGATTGCATCACAATTCAACGTCCGCGATTTACAGAGAGACTCAATGAACTTTGTGGGCAATTTGCCTTGTGAGTATGGCGTTAGAATATACTCACAGGTAGGCCGGCTTGTCGTAAGAGACGACTAAATGCCGAGTGGTAGGTGGGGACTCAACGCTCTGTCGCCTGGTGAAATACCACCCCGTCAAGCTGTAGGCGTCGCGAAATGGTCGGGAGAAATCATTGGCCATCTTTCGGAGCTTGGCTGATGGATCAGTTAGTAAAAAGGTTGGTTTAGGTTGTAAGTCGGCCCAAAGCTGTGATACCACCCGCGATACCGTCGGGAGAAATTTTCGACCATGTTTAGGATGTATGGCTGATGGCCCGGATTGAAATGGAGATAAGTCATGATGGTACCTTCTGAAATAAAGGATTCTAGAGGTAAACTAGTTTCCCATTCGGATCTCCCGGGGGGACTATATCAGGGGGAACATCATTTAAATATTCTGGTATATACCGAACTTTAAGAAATTCGTCATCGCGTAATCGGGCTCTGTCGACGTTCGACTGATAACGACAGTTTGTAACATCAGGGGCAGCGGTTTCACCAATACGATTCTAAACGCCGTCCACCAATATTTGCAAATAGCAAAACCGTAGACCCTTGCCCTAATTGAGACCTAGGTCGATTCGTCAACTGATTCGACGTATCTTCGTTGCTCAGGATACGACTTACAGTTGAGATTCTGTTTTAAGGGTGGAGTCTGGCGTCTTCCCGCGGTTCGATCTGGCTTGCCAAAGGATAGAGGCGTTAGAGCCCAATAACTTGGACATCATGTGGTTGAAGGTCGTGCTGAGGAATTCTGTTAAATGTCTTTGTTGTCCTTACCCGTCCTCGACTGACGATCGACCAGCGATATTTTTCAAACATCTTTCACGTACCGTCGATTGGATACAGATCAACCACCCGGCTTGTAAAATTGTTGTCCTTGGCGATTTTAAGGTACATAACTTCAGGTGATTGGTGCATTCTAATGGAATCGACGCGACTGGGAGGCTGGCGGAGATGTTCGCTGTTACCCGCAATTTGACTCAAGTCGTGGAGGAACCTATGCGAGTGCCGGATGCCCGAACACCCGGACCTGTTTTTGACTTACGAGCCGAGCATTTATACCAAGAACGTTGCTACGCCATTGGGAAGCTCAGATCACTGTTTAGTATTGGTCACGCCACCACTTGCATTTCAAGCGAAACACCGACCTAAGCAGTCTCGCCATGTGAGGATGTATGGGGCTGATAACTGGGACGATTTGCGAGATTTCTTCGCATCCTCTCGGTGGTCGGAGGAAAGAAACAAAAGCCGTCTTATAACAAAAAAAAAAAAAGAAAACAATAACAGCTCAAAATGAACTCAGAAGTCAGCCAAACTAAAGAAAAAAATCGCAGCATCAGGAGACAGTACACATGGAATGGAATGGAATTGACATATTTGATCAGGCACATCAAAACTGCTGATATGGTAAGGTCTGATTACTGCTCTGATTCGACCCGGTGTCAGAGAGGTGCCGTTATAATACAGCCGGTATACCCCTGGCTGCAAACCATCCAATGGGTACGGTGACGCGTAACACCCTGGATTTGGGGTGCTAGATCTTTGTGTGTTACTCCTCGCTAGCCTGTCTGACATGGGTGGTCCTACTGGAAGTGTATGCTTCCGTCAGCATAGCCAGAGTGATTCATTGTAGTTTAAGCCCCCGCACCACCGTCAAGGTTTCTACCAAGCGGGGGTCGAACGAGGAAGGAGAGTGCACAGGATGGCGGAGTCGAGTCGGTGAGGCCAATAAATAATAATAATAATATATGTTTATTTATATAATAAATCACTACTAAAATATATTGCCTAGACTGACCATTGATTAGGTGACTCGAACTAAAAACATTTCCAAACTCGACTATGGATCGTTCATGGATTTGCAATGGCTAACTTATGAATATAAAAACACCAGTTATCCATACTTTTTTTATGGGCATAATCCAGGATCGCCGTCAGTTCTTTCAGCGAATTTTCTCTTATGTTTTCTATCGACTCAAAACGGATCCTATATGGAGTGGAAATTTGAGTTTTGGAGACAGGAAATAACAGGGTGGAATTGGAGAATATGGTGCTTGTTAGATCATATTTCTGGTCAAAAATTTGCTCACAAGATAGATCTGGGAGCTGGTGCGGTATCGTAGTGCAAGTTCAAAAGTTGTTCTGCCACATTTTCCGTATTTTTGATTGATAATTTCTCTCAAGCGCCTTGTAACGTTTAATTTATTTACATAATTCATAGTTTATTCCACCGGAAGAAAAATTAACCTCAGATACTGAGTAGGATAAATGCACCTAAGCGACGGTATATGAAAAATGTTGAAGGACGAACTGTTGGTCGGTTGGACGAACTCGTGAAACGATTTTCTGTCAGATGACTTACCAGATATTGCCGAATCCACAGAGGACGCGTAGAGCCGCCTACGATACTGCCAATGCGGTGATTTTTAAAACAAAGATTAAATGTAATTATTACAGAATTCGCGAACCGAGCTGTCCCACACTGCCGACCATTTTAATAAACTTTCTTACCCCGCCTTTGTGTCTTAACTATAAGTTTTGGAAACTATAATCCCATTTCTCTTCTCACCACAACGCATCATTAACTTTCTATTGAAATAAAACTCAACCAAATAGAGGTATAATGTTGAAAGCATATTTAAGCATTACCTTTTCCAGCATTAAATAGATCTCTTCTTGTTGATTCAGATGCTGTAGTTGTAGACGTTGTATTGAAGCATTCGTAAGCTGAGTTCATTGGAGATTGCATCACTAGAAATTCACAAAATACATAATTAAAAGTTCTCGAAAAACCAACTAAATCCTTTACCATTTCTTTCATGATTACATCGGGCCATTTTATTTACATCAACGTCTGCCCATGACGGAAGTGGCGTATTTCTCTGGCGAATTGAAGCCCACACTGGAGACCCACATTTCCATGCTAGTGATTCTAGACATGTCTCTTCAATGCAGTTCAAATGTTTGATTAAATCTCGCGTTAGCAGATCCTGCCGCTTCACAACAATCTCAATGATTTTGATCAAGTTGAACGGATTTAGATTAAAGCAATTCAACACCCACGGGAATTTCAACTGAGAATTGTAGTTATACGCATGCAGGACAATTTCTACGGAGCATGTTATTAATGTGGTGTGCAGTGTATCAGTCGAGAGGAGAACCTTAAAGGAAAACTCAATGTAGGAGACGACGCACTCAAAATTAGTTCATAAACAAACTTTAACATCGATATTCTGTTTCATTGAAACTTCAGCTTTGACTATTCTATCTAATAAATAATAATAAAGAGATCGTGCTAGTGCAAAAGGTTTTTCAGCCTCAGTCGCTTCCTTGATGGGAAACTTCTCCTTGAATTTAGCTTTCATTGATTCTACGGTTGAAGCAATTTTCTCCACAATAGCTTCGCCCGTTTGCCTGTTGGGTGAAGGAAGAAATTATTTGTGGCGTCAGGAAACGCAAAACAAATGATTACTTGATGTAGTCCGTTGGTTCAGTGAGATCAGCTACAGATTGTAATTTTCTAACATTCCCAGTCGCACTAGCAACTGGTTCGGTCACGTTGTCTTTTTTGGGAAGATGGCATTTTCTCGTCAGTGGTGTTTCGGGAGCCAGAGCGCTCTAAAATTAAGGTAGCTTTTCATCAATATTACTGAAATAAACCAGGGTTATACCAAAGACTTACATTACTTACTGCCATTATGAGTCCTTGATTTACCGCTGCAGATTCTACCAAACAAACAAAAATAAATTAAACGTTAGTAATGGTGCGAGCTTTAAATAAATTACTATTCGTGGAATAGGCTCAGACAATCAAAAGGGTTTACATATGGCAGATATCGACTTCCGACTAACTAAAATCAACGGTTCCATCAAGACTAGAAATGGAAGATGTTATAAAGAAATGAGTTACCCTAACGAAACCGTTTGCTACGGGGTTAACACGCTGTAATGATACATCTCTCTCTACAATGTAAGCGATCTACGAGCTTACTGAGGTCTGACAGATACTTGGGTAAACTCAGGACAACCTGGTCGCTCCCAACTTAGTCATATTAATTCGTCCTTATGATATAGCGAACTCGATTTTCCTTGGCTCGTGACTATAGGCGTATGTAAGGTGAGAAGTCTTGGGCCTGTATTGTATTAGTTTGAAAAAAAAGGTATCCTCTATTATTTCGCTAGGTAGCAACGGTGATTTATTTCTTGTTTAGGTATTGATCTAAAAAAAACAGAGATGTGCTCATTGGAAATATCATTATGTACTAAAAAAAGAATTCGTGACATTTGTTTGATTGCTCAATTCAACTGTCAGTTATGGAATGTAAAATATGGAAGTTACCAAAGAGAAAATTCGATATATATATACCTATATACTATTTTACTTTGACAACGGCGGAACTGCCAACCAGAACCCTGAAATTGTGAATGGTGTTTGAGGTATCGATTCTGTCACAGCCAACTACACGCGATTTTATTTTCGTCGATTCAGTTCCGGTATTTTACACGTTAAAAATACAGGCCACACAGGTAGACCCATCGTCGAAAATGTCGATAATATCACGGAAATGACAGAAGGAAATTAATGATCACTGGGGATGAGCAATTGGCCACATACGATAATATTGTATACCTTGTATGTCCGTTTTAATCTTTTATAGACTGGTTGATCAACTCCACAGCAAATCGATTTCGACAATGGCGCTGGAGATGCCCCGTGCGACAGCCTTACTTTTACTAAATTAGTGCATGGAATCACTGCGCTTTTTGGTAAGCTATGCCATCAGATGTAGAGAATGGGAGCAGTGAGGAAGAGGAAGCCAATAGTGTTGACACTAAATGGACATCAATCAGAGACACAATCAAATAAACAGCCCAAAAGGTATTAGGATTTAAGAATACAATTAAGTCCAAACCTTGGTTTGACGATGAGTGCAGAGCGAAGATCGAAGAACGTAAACACCTCATAGTGATCCACTTAGAAAGATAAGATGAAGTCAACGCAGAAAGTTATGCGACAATTCGGAAAGAGACAATGAGACTCCTCAATCGCAACAAACTCAAAGAAGACTCGGATCGAAAAACTCCTAGAAAATGCCGAAAATGCCAGAGTAAAGAACTTCAGAGGTATGTATGCCGGCATAAATTCAATTAGAAATGGCTACCGAAGAAGAGCCAATATAATTTGATACGCAAACGGCTGTCTGGTCACAGAAACTAACACTATCGTGACAAGATGGAAGCAGTGCTTTGAAAGCCTGCTCAACGTGCGCACCCATCAACCACAAATAAACGCACCAGACATACATACAGCCAAACCTCAGATCACCGAGCCCTCTTTCCACCAAATTGTAGACGCAATAAATCGATTGAAACACAACAAGGCTCCCGGAGTCGACTGCATACCGGCAGAGCTTATGAAGCATGGAGGAGAGGCAACCGCTCGAAAGATCCACCAACTCATCAAAACAATATGGGATAAGGAAGTCACTCCGGAAGAATGGGAAACCTCAATAGTCGTCCCCATTTTCAAAAAAGGCGGCAGATCTGACTGCGAAACCTACAGAGGAATATCATTGCTCCCAACCACATACAAAATACTAACAAACGTCATACTGGCGAAAATCACAGCGTACGCAGAAGTAATTCTGGGAAACTACCAGTGCGGATTCCGTAGGAACCGGTCAACAAGCGACCAAGTGTTCACAATAAGTCAACTACTGGAGAAGAAGTGGGAATGCGGAGAGACGGTTCACCAACTGTTCGTTGACTTCAAAAAAGCCCACGACTCAGTCGCAAGGCAAAGGCTCTACCATATTGTAGTTGAGTTGGGAATCCCGAATATATATATATGTCGCCCTCATTCAAATCTGCATGAACGAAAACAAATGGCGAGTTAGAATAGAAAACCACCTCTTAGAACTATTGAAATCCGGACGGACTAAAACAGGGGGATGGCCTCTCATCGTCATCATCGGCACTACAACCGGGAACCGGTCTTGGCCCTATTTAGCAAGTCCTGAGGCTTGTTAAATTTTCCATAATGATTTGTTTTTTCCGGGCAAGGTCATTAGTGCGCCAGAGGCTCCCCGATGGGGAATCGAACCCCAGCCTCCCGCGTAACAGGCGGGTATACTAACCACTATACTATCGAGATGGCATCTCACCATGTCTTTTTAACCTTGTGCTTCAGTATGTCATCAGAAAGGTACAAGACGACAACATGGCCAGATCATCCCTGAAAGGAATCACACAAGTGTTCGCATATGCAAATGACATCGCCGTTCTGGGTGATATTCTAGAAAGTGTATGTAAAAACTGGGAAATCATCATGCAAGCGGCAGAAGAGGTGGGCCTAGAAATAAATGAAGACAAAACAAAATATATGGTGACGGTGAGAGCAGGTGGATTACACATAAACAAGATATTTGAAAAAGTTAGAGAATTTAAATACCTGGGAACAATACTGACGGCCAGTAACGAAATGTTGAAGGAAATTAACAAAAGACTGCATTCGAGCAACGCTAGTTGGCACGCAGTTAGTAAACTGCTGAAATCCAAACGGCTATCACGTAACATAAAGCTCCGTGTGCGTATAGAACCATTCATGCCGATTGCTCTATACAGATGCGAAACATGGTCTCTCACAAACGGGAAGGAAACAAATTCCGTGTATTCGAGAATAAAATTGTAAGAGGTACCTTTGAAGGTAAAAATGACGAGAAGGCAGGACAATGGAGGAAACTCCACAACCATGAATTGGAAGAGATATACCGCAAACCTACAATAGAGAGAGTAATCAAGTCGCGAAGATTAAGATGCCCGGACATGTGGCGCGAATGGGCAACGATAGGACCGTACGTAGGATTCTTGACGGTAGACCAACGGGAACGATACCGGAAGGACGGCCATGACGGAGATGGGAGGACAATGTTAGATTTGACTTTGAGGAGATTGGATCGGCTGGTCAATCGTGGAAGGAGAGTACACAGGACAGAGAACGATGGCGGGATCGAGTCGGGGAGATCATGAACTTCCGGGTTCCTACAGGCCAATAAATAGTAATAGTATAGTAATATATTTTACGTTAACTACGGTAATGAGAATATCGTTCCATGAATCGTGTAGCTTCTAGGAATAAGGATTTGGCGACGTATACGTTCCAAGTATTATCGCCACTATACGGAGTCCAACAATGTCGTTTTCAGATAAGAGGGCTAAAATATTCTTAGGCGACATTCTCGTAGACGAGGTTACATCTATTCGGGATTTTCGTGCAACCTCTGAACTTATTATCGATACTGTGGATTCAGATATGTCCACTTTGCCCTAGGAGCCTTTTAATAATAATAATAATTTTAAAAAAATCCTGTTTTTGAGTAGGGCAATATCGTCGCAGCAGTACTTGCTTGCTTAGTAGGAGTAATTTATCATTCTTTTATTATGCATTCGATTTTCTTTAAACAAGATCCATTTTATTAATGATTATGTAATTTTTTTTATATTACGATTAAATTTAACTTACAAATACAAATGATGGTTAGTGATTTTATAATTTTTTTTCTTTGAAAACACGGAACGTCACTATTAATCAATCCCGACTTATTTCAACTATGCGACAGATTACCGTTGGGGTTGCTAATTCCGAATTCGCTCGTTAATTCGAGAACTGATTCGAAATTAGCACAGAGGCTCTCTATGGTAAAAAATAATTATTTATTGTGGGCTTTTAAAGCCGATATTGATTCCCACGACGCATTGCACATCAGACTTCGAAGCAGAACACACATACTGCCTCGTTGGCAATTGAGCTGAAACTCCAACGAACCGCGTGTTATTTGTGAGACATCAGCTGAAAGGCTCGAGCGATTGATTCAAGATTGAACTTTACTAATAGACCGGTCAGCAATATTTCAATTGTCATGAACTAAATTAACTGACTAAGTTATTTGTTTGATTGCTACAATTTAATGAGTGTAACATTTAAAAAATTCGGAATTCTATATTGTATCACCATATACGATGCAACAGACGCACAATTTTTTACAATTTCTTTATGCACTTCTCCGACAATTTAGAACAGCCCAAAATCTCCGTTGTGTGGACATATTATGATTCGCAAAAAAAAATCCGGTTACTACTGTGTTACACATTGAACTGTCTATTCCGAAATAAAGACAAGACTTTCGAAAGAAAAAAGCACCACATGATGGCACCATCAACCGGCGTTCGTCCACTTGATAATTACACTGGTCAATACAGAAATCAAACGCGATCCCAATTAATTTTTTCAATATCCAACCACATTTCGAGAGCACCCTTTTCCAAATGGTATTTCTGATACTCACCGTTTGAATTCGATTTCACCAAGCTGGATTTGTGCAACATTATTCGCTCGTCAAAGTCTCCCACACTGAGCACGTATTGTTCGTAGGCGCTATTCAATAGTTTTAAATTTGGTTCGAAATTATTGTTCGATATAATATCCATGAATGTCTCTTCGTTAGCTCGTAAAGTCTATTTCCAATGAAAAGAATGGATAGCTTAGAAAAGCACTTTATTTAAAAATAGCTGCTTACCCTCGTAGTAATGAACTTGTTCATGATGTTTCTCCAGGAACTAAGCTTCATCGCTCTGGCCTCCACGTAGAAGGTTTCCGTTAATTTACAAAGAGGTTCTAGTATACAGTGTATGTGTATTTGGGAGGAATCGAATTCGTTCGTCCTCCATTTCTTTGGTACGCCTTCGAAAGCGGGATTTATTAAGTCTACTCGATTCTCTGCCAACGCATTAATATAAATCAGGTCTACGCAGCACAGCAACAGGTGGAATGATGATACTAAGTCGACAATTTTCTTGTCCTCATTCTTCGCGCATAGAAACAAGCACCAACAAAGACTGTAAAGTTTGCTGGCTGAACACTTCATTGGTCTGGAAACAATACAACAATTACACATATGCAAATTGTGCAATTTGTACAACCGAATTATCGGTCAATACCTTGACTTTTTGTTCTTCTTTTCATTTGGTGGCACAACGAAGATTTTGTTGAAGATCTTTTCGTACCAGTCGAATAGATTCATGGTTATTCCAAAGCTGCGTTCCAGCCACACCAGCTGATCGGCGAAGTTTTTCGAAGGATTCGCTATTTCGCGCCATTCTTTAATTTTTATAAAAAAATCATAAAGGCTGAAATAAGAATGTTCCTCAGTCGGTAAGGTTTAAAGCCACTGACAGGATTGGGACTTACCTAACATTGCAAATTCTTAGCAGTTTTGTAAGTGAGACGCAGTTTCCTTGGACGATTTCATTACGGCCTCCGACTGTTGGAGTGTAGGTTTCCCGACAAGCCGTATATAATGCACAACACACCCATTTGCATTGATCTCCCTGTAAAGATAAAATATTTGAATACTAAAACACCCATAAATGAATAATATCCTGGAGTGTGGGTAAAAGATTGTGCTGATAAAAGCAATGTGCATCACGACCTAAATAATGGTCTAGAGTAAACGAAAAGCCTCATATTGGCTTCTATCGTATGCCTTTGTTAATATATATTACTTTGTCATTCACTACAAGGATTTACCCACTGGAAATTAATTTCAAGTTCTGTAACTTGCGCCAGTCTTACAGGGATTAATAATAACGTGTCGCAACCGGTCGCCGTCCAAATTGGGTACACTTGTGAAAAATACTAATGCAATAAGTATTATATTTTAAGTATTCCAAGTATTCTGGATTGACAGTGCCGTAATCATGAACATATAGTATTCTATTGGTGGTTCTAAAACTCTCTTCTAACCAAAAAAGTGATAGACGTAAGACTAAAAGATAACTTGTCAGATTATTATTACAGAACCAAGTATAAACCTTGAATGTAGAATGGAAGACAGACAGCAAGGCTACGGGAAAGGGCTTAACGATTTCAAATGGAGCTTGAACTGCCCAGAACGGATAGGTCATAAGGATACACCATCAGTTCAGTTGCCTTATCGTACAGGTGACTCAACATTCGTGTTGTTAAACATATTACATAGTTGTTTTGTACTTTTGATAAATCGTCCATTTATTCTTATATTGGCAGACGGACTCGCAAGCGCAATAAACGAATTGCAAACCGCGATTTTAAATACTTCTTTCAGGAAATGCTCGTTTTGGACGAAATTTCCAGATTTTTACCGTTTCGGAGGAAGACATGTTTTGGATACTTTGTCGTTGTGAACATTCTACGTGGGCTGAATCATATAGTTGTTGGAATGGTACACAATAATATCATCAAGAATAATAGTCTCAGGTGCTTGATGGTTGACTTGCACGCTTTCGATTGAGTGTGAGAGATGGTGAAATAGGATTAATAAACGATTGTTCTTTGAGGAGCGATACATACAAGAAAAAATTTCATGGAGTCCCGTAAAATGTTTAACCAAATGGTGTCCAGGTTGTGGAATTTCTTCACATTCCACCTTTAAATTGGAATATCGCAGTCAAGTCGTATCTGTTGCAACAAGTTGGTTGACAAGTCAATCCGGATCTCGGTTGGAGGCAAAACACCGATCTTTGCTGTTTGTTTTTAAGGTAGGGGGTTTATATCAGTATTAGTGAAAGTCATCTAGTATTACGAAAAGCCGTTACAAGTTCAAAGTTGACAGTGTGTCGTGGCTGGAACTGATTTTAGGCAGACAAGCTGTTCCCTACGTGGTGTACAACTTTACTTCCACCGATTTGTGCTCAAAACTGTTACGGACCGACCTTGAGTCCAGGTCCCCCCAGAATCCACTAATCCCCCTTCGTTTCCCCTTTTTACCTATAAAGGGAGATCAACTCGCCAAGTAGTTAATTTGCATAAACTACTTGGCGAGTTGATCTCCCTTTATAGGTAAAGAGGGAAAACGAAGGGGGATTAGTGGATTCTGAGGGGACCTGGACTCGAGGTCGGTCCGTATCAAAACTTGACACTGACAAAAAACGAATTCTTTAAAGTCACGCTTTGCATTATCCTCCTATTTCCGTCCCGGCCTCCTCACCAATCTCTCTCCCGTTGGTCTTCCCTCAAGAAATTAACGGAATGGTTTTTCGTTACCCATTCTCACTACATGTCCGGCTCATCTTATTCTTCGCGGCCTGATTGTTCCCACTATTGTTGGTTTGAGGTTTAGCTCTTGCAACTTACGATTGTGCAGTTTCCTCCATTGTCTAGCGTCAAAAAAATCCATTAAAACTTTATTCTCGAATATTTGGAATCTTTTCTCTTCCCGTTTTGTAAGAGCCCATATCTCACATCCATATAAAACAATCGGTATGATCATTGTTTTATAAATACGTAGCTCTATATAGCAGCTTGCTATTTGCGTACCAACTAGTGTTGCCGCAAATGCAGTCTTTTGTTGATTTTCGTTGGCATTTTGTTACTAGAGGTCAGTATTGTTTCTGGATATTTAAACTCTGTAACGTTCTTAAATATTTTTCCCTGACATTTATGTGTGTTCCCTGAGGCCCACATGCTCTCGCTGTAACCATATATTTGGGCTTTTCTTCGTTGACTTCCAGGGCTACACCCTCTGTCGCTTGCATGATGAGTTAACTGTTTTACTTACAGTTTCCAAATAACGCAGTTCAGGGATAATTCCGCCACGTTGGCGTCCTGTACCTTCCTAATGACATACTCGAGCACAAAGTTGAAAAGACAAGGGGAGAGGCCATCCTCCTGTTTGCATCCATCGTGGCCTACTAATGGAGTTGAGAGGTGATTTTCTATTCTAACCCGTTCCTTACTTTCGTTCATGCAGATTTGAATAAGAGCGACACATTTTTTTTTAGTATTCCCAGCTCGGCTATAATATTGTGACGCATATGACAATCAGTACAAGAATATTATAGAAAGTCCGAAACAAAGTACTAGAATATTCTAGAAAGTACTGGAAAACTGGAGAATATGAGCAATAGAAAATTCGAGACTGTGGAACGGGCGGAAACGAAACACCGAATCAGAATGAGGAAAAACGGTATAAGTACGTCGCACGCAGATCGGGAAGATAAGTAAGAAGTAAGCAGTAAAAGACGCGATAAGTACGGAAGCGATAAATTAAGAAATCGTTGTGTACGGTAAAATTAACGGTTGTTATTAACGGACCAGTAAAGTGTTACATTAATTCAAATCGATTTAACGGCTCTTATTTATTAAAAATAATTAATCCAGCGAACCCTATGCTCGCTACAATATTGTTACGTAATTTCGATTTTACGTTGATCGACTTGCTCGGTTCGATCTCTGGATTGTGAATAATCCAAATAAAATTCCAAAGTTTGTGCTTTTTACTTCTCTAGATTCATCATTTTCTTTATTACTTTTAACGCTTGTTAGTTTTTCCAAATCCCATTATTGCCTGACTTTTCACGCTTGTTGTTTTCTCCAATCCAATTATTGACTGACTCTTATTATTCCGGTAGATGTCGCGTTTAAATCCTTGCCTGCTATTCACTTCGGTTGTAAATTCTTCACAATATGGTGTAGTTTTATCTTGCGACAGAGTCGTAAGGGTTTTTGAAGTCAATAAAGAGCTGGTAAAGAACTGTCTCCCTACATTCCCACTTCTTTTCCAACAATTGCCTTACTGTGAACATGCTCGCTTGTTGAAAGGTTCCCGCGGAATTCACACTGGTAATGTGCTTCTTCTGTATGTGGTGTTATATTGTTAATTTACATTTGTTAGTATTTTGTATGTGATTGGGAGCAATGATATTCGTCTATAATTCTTACAATCAGATCTGTAGCCCTTTTGGAAAATAGGAATATCTTTTATTCTTCCAGAGTAGCTTCCTTATCCTTAGCATGGAGGAGAAGCAACCACTTCAAACATCCACCAGATGATTAAAACAATAAGTCATCTGATGGATATTTCAAGCGGTGCTTCTGCTTCATGTCCCGCAAGTTCCACTAGTATGCTATCTGCTCCGGGAATCTTTTTGCTTTTCAGTTGACTTATTGCATCTATTGGGTTGTACCACATGAAATGTCCGATTTTATAGTAAAAATTTAAAAGCCAATATTATTTTTCCGTAAATTTTTATTCAATCAAAATAGGATCCGTTGGCATCTATGACATTCTTCCAACATGATACAAGGTCAAATATTCCTTTTTCGTAGAAGTGCTGACTTTTTGAGGCAATGAAATCTTCAAAGGCTTTTATGTCTGCTTGGTTCCGGAAGACCTTCTGCCGGCAAAATGAATCCAGATTTCGGAAAATACGGTAGTCCGTTGGGAAAATGTCAGGAGAGTACGGTGGATGCGGAATAATTTCCAATCGCAACCGCAACCGTTTTTGCACCGTTATTTGTGAGGTATGGGGCCTAGCCTTGTCCTGCAAAAGGATCGGGCCTATTGACCAACGCAGGTTGCTTTTCTGCCAATTTGGCATGCAATATGTTGATTTCCTCACAATATTTGATAGCGTTTATAGTGGTTATAGAAATGAAAAGTGGATTGGTCCTTTCGATGTCCACCAAATTGTCACCATAACCTTTTTTGTGTGAAGATCGGGCTTGGGGGTGTGTTTTGGTTTTTCACCTGCATCCAACCACTATTCAGGTCTTTTACGGTTATCATACAGAATCCACTTTTCATCACAGGTGACTATCCGGTGCAAACACGATTCAGTTTGGTTTCTTAATCTAAACGATGCGCAGATTTCCAGGCGCCGTAGTTTTTGGGACTCGTTCAGTTCATGGGGTACCCACTTATCGAGTTTCTTTACCTTTCCTATGAGAGAAAGGTGTTGACTTATTGTTATTGGGGATACTCCCATGCTTTGTGCAATCTCCCAACCGATTTCGTTGGGTCCGCATCCACCGATGCTTTTAAAACATCGTCGTCAACCAACGTTTCCAGCTTCCCACATAGTTCATTTTCGAGGCTGAAATCTCCCGAACGGAACTTTCCAAACCAACGTGGTATAATGCGTCCGTTTACCGCTACATTCTCAAATGCGTCATTAATGTTTTTCATTGCCAATGGGGCATTTTGTCCCATTATAAATTCATAAAGGAAGAGGGTTCGAATTTGAGCTGCCGACAGCATGGTAAACAATTCTTAGAAAAAAAAAAACTGTACTTGCACCGAATCCTAAGATTCTCACACGTTAAACACACGTACCATTTTGCTTTACAAAAAAAGAATATTTAACGTTCTGGCACAGATGTTCACTCAAGAACTGCGCGAAAATCGGACATTTCATGTGATGCAACCCAATACACACACAATATACAAGCAAATAGTGAACAACACCGAAAGAAATTCGATTAAGCAAAGTATCGGAGACATATACCATAGGGATAACATACCAATTCCGCATCGGTTGAATGAATACTTAAGATAACGACCGAATTCGGAAACGCGGCAATGGTCTGATGTGCATTGGTTTTATCCTTTAGTGATTCTAAACGCCATAGCGTCGATACGAATCACACGTTCTTCACTATCCTCGCAAACACTATACCCCGGGTTTTTGGATATATATATTTAGAAAATTACACATTCTTTGGTGAAACTATAAAAAAAATACCTTCTTCGGGAGTCTAGTCGGTGTAGACGGTACCAAAGTAACGGTTGGCACGTTGTGTGTGCAAGCTTTTTAAAAACAACAATTTTGTTTTTATTTTACACTGAGAGTTTTACAGTGGTTACTTTAGAGAAGTGCCGAGTACTCTATTTATTAAGACAAGTTTGAGGAGACGGTTCGACATTGAATAATCGTCAGTTTAGAAACTTACCACTAAAATAACGGAATACAAACTATTATGGAATAAATACGCAACCATCATACTTTAATATAATGTAAACCTTGATTCATTAAACCTCTCCAGTATTTTATTGAAGAGTTTTTGCTTTGAAAAAAAACTTTTGAGACACTCTGTATGATTTAAATCTAGACATAATCCTCCAGATACCGATAAGCATGCTGTAGTTTACTCGTATGAAATTTAACTGGACCATATCTGTGTCCACGATTGGGGGTCCAATTCTATATAATAAATAATAGATCAACGTAAGGAGGTCTATAAATGGTGGCTTCGCATAAGAAGCAGGAAGAAAACCAACCAAACTAATATTTATAAGCAGATTATCCACATTATCCGTAGATTCCACATGGACGCCCTAGAGTAATAAATCGAGGACATTTTATAAACGAAAGCAAGGAATAAAATTATAGATGCAACATATAAAATGAAAAAGCAAAATCTAATAAGTCATTGCAGGTGTGTAAAGAAATGCACCTGAACAATAAATTGGGAAGAACATCGTTTTTTTCAAGGGTATCGAAAGTCATTGAAAAAAATCGGTATTAAAGCAGTGAACAGGTGCAAAACAATAGTCGAAACTTCTTCCAAAAGTAAAAACAAAACATCATATCTACCTAACAACATTAGAAAGCTAGATATTGCTACGGTAAGATTGCAGCTCTAAATTTCTAATATAAATGAACTAAAAAAAATCCTCCGAAATCTGATACCGAAAATTGTTCTAAGTGAAGCTGTAAAAAATATACGAACATTTAACAATAAGTGTTTCCAGATTTATAAATTACAGAATAGGATGAGAAGCAATCCGGCGTTCCAAAGGCCAACGCAAAAGTAATATAATCAGTTTATTTTCGATCACCA
The DNA here is from genome assembly GCA_963931805.1 of Microdon myrmicae. NCBI lineage: Eukaryota > Metazoa > Arthropoda > Insecta > Diptera > Syrphidae > Microdon > Microdon myrmicae. The sequence goes on from OZ007502.1 coordinate 5,506,065, forward strand.
ACGGATGCCCTAGAGTAATAAATCGGAGAGAACATTTTATAAAGGAATAAAAAAGTAGATGTAACTCATAAAATGATAAAACAAAATATAAAAAGTCAGTCAGACCCGAGCAGGTGTATTACGAAAGGTATTCGAACAAAAATGGATAAATGACCACACAACGATGTGTGCATTGGTGTTTTGATAGAAACAGATGTTCCACGAAACGTTCGTACGCAAACTTCATTTTTTACTTCTGCAGACATAAATCTAGCAACCGTCACGCCCACACAGTATACACAGAATATTTACACGTAACTTTATAACAATATGAAACTTGATCTGCTTTCCTAAGGACACAATTTCTGAGCTAGACGTATAGAACGCCATCCAACACTTAACAACCAAACAAACATTGCTATTATCAAATCGTTGTTATCAGGTGTAATCGAGATCAAGGTACACAATCAGTATTCGGAAATGTTTGCTAACAAAGAAAATCCCACAAAACATTGCACAAGTTCATTAACTTTTCTACGACAAACACTTACATCCAATGAATGTTTTTGCCAAATATCATTGTAGGTACTCCATGCAGTTCTTTCGGTCTCACTGTCCATATTCAATTCACAGCAAATGTCTTGAAACTTTTTCAGATCCATTTTCAGTTTCGGCTGCGTCATATTGAATAAATTTTATCAATGTTATGTTTTAACAAAACGTTTATTCAACCACTTAGTGGAATGTCAAAAATAACAAGTTCGCGTAAGAGACGCAATTTCGATATATTGCTTGTATCTACAACTCCTGCTCGAAATAATTTATTACAAAGCACCGACAGAAAAGAATATACTTGCTATTATGCGCCAAAAAATTGGGCGCCAAATAGAGATGACATTAAAATGCATTGAGTGCGTTCCAAATCATTTGTTGTTGGTTGGTAAGTGAGGTTTATGTCATGGATGACACGTACGTTGTAATTTTTCGAAATCATTTTTCGAGTTGTTGTTTTGAAAAAAAAATGATGAGCTTCTTTGGAGGTATTGCCTTTCATAACTTGTGACGAACTTCTAATTCCAATGATAATTTGCACAAGGACGTGATGGAATAGGATTTACCAACATATAAACGCCAGAGTATTCAATGGACTCAAAGTATAAAGTTAAATAAAGTAATCCTAATCATGTTAGTTAAAAAGTTTTAAAAGACATGCTACGGATTTATTTATTTGCATTATTTGGAAAATATGGGAACACTGAATGAACCTAATAAATGTTAAAAACTTAGACTTCTTCTATGATTCGTATAGCAACGAATACCGGAACGATAACCGGAAGATGCATGATTAAATCAGGCGATGTTTATTAAATTGTTTTGATTTATTATCATGCAAAACACAAAAAGGACAAAGAGGTACCAAGACGTATAAAAATCTAGATTTTTGTGGTAATTGGTTGGCACTCTACAGCTCAATTACTTATTGTTATAAGGTACGTCCGTAACGTAAGGTGCGCATTTCAACACTTTTTAATAACGACCAAATTAAATAGATAAAGCATTAAACAATTACATCAATTCGAAAATATAAATCAAATTAACAACAAACAATATTTAATAAATCAAACCACGTCCACATTATTAGAAATTTCAACCGAACGAAGTTAATATATAAAATTATTACGTTAAAAATAAGAAAACTAATAAACAGGAGTTAATGCACTGAAAAGGTAATAAGCACAAGCAGTAAAGAAAAAATGCAATAAATTATAAACGGTAAAGTAAAAAAGAAATGTAAACCTTCCTCTAGTCAGTTTTAATCACGTAATTATTTTACTCCACTATTTGATCATTCCCTAATAATATGCTCTGAACAAAAAACAAAAGAAAATTAAAAAGCGGTATTTTGATGGTGGACAAAATCGGTTGTAAAATGCATGTAATAATTTATAGTTTACAACATGCGACCCATAAACAGTAGCAATAGAAGTCTGTGTACTCAATCTTGTCATCGTTGACCAAATCTTGTCGTTGTCCTGTATGCCTGAAGATTTTGACCTCGAACCTGAAAAGTTCATCCCCGACTTTAGTTCCACAGGAGAGAAAATGCTTTCCAAAAAAAAAAAAAAAAAAAAATAGAGCGGAAATGACTACAGAGTCCATATCGGAACTGTGGGTTCCTTATAAAACCTTTGTTTGAAGTCTTTGAAGGCATTGAAGTCTTTTTATATTTTGTTTTTGTTTATTTAATTTTTTTCAAATACTTTAAATAGCTTTTGCACAACTTCATTAACTATTCAATACTATTCAACTATTCTAAATGTTATTGTCTCGAGTAAAAACCGAGAGAGTAAAGACAAGAAAGATCTAAGGAAGCGGAGGACGAAATCCACCACATGTGATCAAGGTGACTCAGCAACGCATTCAAAGAAGTGATTGACCAATCTACTCTACAACGGAATAACTACTGTAAAACATTTCAGCATTTGGATTCTTGTAACGTCTACCCGCAAATTTAACAACGGAGTACTCTTCAAACGGATATTTGGTGAAGAAAGCAGAAACTTATTTTTTCCATTAGATATTTCATTAAGTAAATTAATCAAGCCGAAACGCCTGAAGTCCCATTGATCCCCGCTAACATTTCGTGAGTTTTAATTATATTCGCTTTCCCTTTTACATTAATGACTGGGTGCCACCATCTATAAGCGAAGGGATCTATGATTTAGTGAACGAAGAAAAACTTCTCTTCAAAACTATCAAGGAAGGGCACCCGGACTGACAGACTTGTTAATATTGTGGTCTTTGAATGCTAATCCCGTGTGTTGCCTGTGCTTAACTTTTGGGAGAATTAAAGCATTATCAGGCAGCCTTGGCTGCGAACTGTCTATCAAGTATATGCGATTCTCCTTACTGGAGTGCCAATTATAAACGAGGAGATAGAGAGAGGACAGAGTTTTGGATGTTTTTCACAAACATTCAAAAATGTCTGCTACCTGGTGAAATGTGTATTACCTTATTGTTTCACTTTCTGGACGTGTAGGAGTGATATGCGTTGAATGTTCGCATTGCAGTTATTTCTTCCATCTTAAATCTCCTCCGGTTTCCCTCTGTTTTGCTTGATTTTATCTCTTGAATTCTAATTATCCTGTGATGATTGTTAGAGCAAAATAGTAATGCCTAAGAAAATTAAAGCCAGTGACGTAAGACACAAATGACACAACATCTCTGCGCCGGAAATCGAACCACATATTCAGATTGAGCACTCTTTATTCGGTCTGAGATTAAGACTCGCATACCAGTGAAATCAAAATTGCGTCGGCTATAACATAATATTGTTACTGAGGAAGAATAACTAAGGCTTTTTTATAGCGTCATACTATTTTTCGAGAGCTTTTCTGTTAACCCTGCTGGGGGTTAGTTTCAATTCATCTGACAGAATATAGTGGCTTAACGTGCCTACGATCGAAGAACTTAAGGAAAAAATCCGGTTATGCGGAATCACTGTTTACATCCAATACCCATTACGGGATTAAATTGTTTGAATGGGTAAAGAACTGAACCTAGTACACTTCAGACGTTTGTCTATCTAGAATATCGAAGTCATTGAACATGTTTACGCTCCTCGATAGTATAGTAGTTAATATACCCGCCTGTCACGCAGGAGACTGGGGTTCGATTCCCAGTCGGGGAACCTCTGGCGCAAGACTAATGACCTTGCCCGGAAAAAACAAATCATTATGGAAAATTTAACAAGCCTCAGGACTTGCGAAATAAGGCCAAGACCAGTTGCCGGTTGTAGTGCCGATGATGATGATGATGATGAAAATTGTTCATAATAAAATCACCCGTTATTAGAATCTCATAGGACATCAAATTGATTTAAGAAAGCGTTTTAAAATGAAGGCCCTATTTTTATTACGAAATATAAAATATTGTCAATTCGATGGTATCTCCTTTCGAGCGATCTTTTCGGCTTGAGTATAAGGTAGTGGAGTAATCAACCGAAGAGATGAGTCGTCATTTTTCTATGGTGGTTTTTTCTATATTTATCATTAATCAATTTTGGGACTGCCAAGATTGTCGTCGGGACTACCAAAGGAGAGTCAAAATAATACGAAACGCAAACGTACTTTGAAAATCTGCCCAATGTGCGCACCCGTCAACCACAAATAAACGCACCAGACGTACATACAGCCGAGCCGCAGATCACAGAGCGCTCTTTCAACGAAGTTGTAGACGCAATAAATCGATTGGAAAACAACAAGGCTCCCGGAGTCGACTGCATACCGGCAGAGCTTATGAAGCATGGAGGAGAGGCAACCGCTCGAAAGATCCACCAATTGATTAAAACAATATGGGTTAAGGAAATCACTCCGGAAGAATGGAAAACCTTAATCATCATCACCATCGTCACTACAACCGGGTACCGGTCTTGGCCTTATTTAACAAGTCCTGAGGCTTGTTAAATTTTCCACAATGATTTGTTTGTTTGTTCCGGGCAAGGTCATTAGTCTTGCGCCAGAGGCTCCCCGACGGGGAATCGAACCCCGGTCTCCCGCGTGACAGGCGGGTATACTAACCACTATGCTATCGAGGAGCCCGGAAAACCTTAATACTCCTCCCCATTTTCGAAAAAGGCGAAAGATCGGACTGCGGAAAGTACAGAGGAATATCATTGCTCCCAGCCACATACAAAATACTAACAAACGTCATACTGGCGAAAATCACAGCGAACGCAGAAGTAATATTGGGAAACTACCATTGCGGATTCCGTAGAAACCGTTCAACAAGCGACCAAATGTTTACAATAAGTCAACTGTTGGAGAAGAAGTGGGAATACGGAGAAACAGTTCACCAACTGTTCGTTGACTTCAAAAAAGCCCACGACTCTGTCGCAAGGCCAAGACTCTTCCATATTGTAGTTGAGTTGGGAATCCCACCCTCATTCAAATCTGCATGAATGAAAACAAAGAGCGAGTTAGAATAGAAAACCACCTCTCATAACGATTTATCCGGGACGAACTAAAACAGAGGGATGGACTCTCACCATGTTTTTTAACCTTGTGCTCGAGTATGTCATCAGAAGAGTACAAGACGACAACATGACCGGATCATCCCTGAACGGGGTCACACAAGTGCTCGCATATGCGGATTACATCGCCGTTTTGGGCGATAATTTAGAAACTGTAAGTAAAAACGGTGAAATCATCATGCAAGCGGCAGAAGAGGTGGGCCTAGATATAAATGAAGACAAAACAAAATACATGATGACGGCGAGAGCAGGTGGAACTCGGGGAACACATATAAACGTCAGAGGCAAGATATTTGAAAAAGTTAAAGAATTTAAATATCTGGGAACGATACTGACGGCCAGTTACAAAATGTCGAAGGAAATTAACAAAATACTACACTCCGGCAACGCTAGCTGGCACACAGTCAGTAAACTGTTGAAATCCAAACTGCTATCACGTAACATAAAGCTCCGTGTGCGTACAGAACCATAATCATGCCCATGTATAGATTACAGATGCGAAACATGGTCTCTCACAAAACGGGAAGGAAACAAATTCCGAGTATTCGAGAATAAAGTTTTAAGAGGTACCTTTGGAGGCAAATATGACGAGAAGGCAGGACAATGGAGGAAACCCCACAACCACGAATTGGAAGAGATATACTGCAAACCTACAATAGTGAGAGTAATCAGGTCGCGAAGATTAAGATGGGCCGGACATGTGGCGCGAATGGGCAACGATAGGACCGTGCGTAGAATTCTTCACGGAAGACTAACGGGAAAAAGACCGACAGGACAGTCGCGACGGAGATGGGAGGGCAACGCAAGGTTTGACCTTGAGGAGATCGGATCGGCTGGTCAGTCGTGGAAGTAAAGTGTACAGGACGGGGAACAGGCGCATTCGAGCCGGTGAGTTCATGAACTTCCGGGTTCCTACAGGCCATTATATAGTAATTAAAAAAATAGTATTAAGGTTGTCGTCGAGCGAGTCGACTTTAGAATTTGGGCGAGAAGAAAATTGAAAATTGAGTTCGAAACTCCAGATTTAAAAATGTCTCGGTTAACTTATTTGAATAGAAGCAAGAGAGCTTTCGGCTCCAAAAGACAACTACAATGAATTAAAATAGTGGTTATTGTTAATTAGTGGTGGCTTCCATGAACTTGGTGAGTTTTTATTATAATTTAAACCTAAGTCAATTCTCCCCATGTATTCCTAAATAGAATATAGATATTATTGTGGGGAGATTGGTACCCCTTAAAAACTTAGTGTCCAATTGTCAGTTGGAATATTTAGCAGTTTTTGTCAGTAATTTGCTCTTCTTCTTAATATAATTTGAATGTAATTATAGTAAGTTATTACATTTCAACCATCACCAGTCGACTCGACTATTTAAAACGAGCTTTTAGGATTCAACACCAGGAATATAATTTCTCAATGACATTTGGTTTTTCGAACTTCCGACTTTGTAATGAAATGACGTCTTGCGCTTGTAATTGTCAAAATCATCTGTTTCGGAAGTTTGACAATTGGACAGAATGCAGTTTTTCTTCAAATACCGAACATGAAATAAGCTCCCAGTAAATTCTTAGATTCCTAAATTACTCTATCCTTTTTAAAATGTTTAAATTAAGTAATCTTCTTCATGCGCACGCTAACTTTTCAAAAAAGTTAGCGGCGTTCATCTCGCCGTTTCCTTTCGTGCCGAGAATAAATAGCATCCAATGCACCAGGAAACAGGTGAATTTCATAATGTTATTTATTTATTTCTGTTACGTCATCATTAATATTTTATAGTTCAAACATTTTAAACAAGAATACAAGTCAATAGTAAGAATAGCATGCGCCTCTTTTGGAATCACACCTCGTAAACTACACGAATATCAAATAACCACGCGCTTGATGTCTAAGAATGTTCAGGACAGTAACAAACCACCCCCTGAGGACAAATCACCGAAATCTGCAGAAAATAATAGTTCTGGGGATAACAAGGGAAAGAAAGACGACAACGATGATAAATTAAAGTCAATTGCGATGAAAGTTGCCTTGTGGCTGTTCACTGCGTACATGCTAATATCATTCATGAGTCTTATATTAAGACGACCGAGTGGACCAGAGGTTCGTCTTGCTAATTTTGACAGCCAATGGGATACATAGTATATTTGTAATTTTGTAGCCTACCACAAGGTATGTGTCGTGGAACGAGTTTGTGTATCATATGCTGGCTGTCGGAGAAGTAAAAGAGTTAATTATCCGTCCAGACATGGATATGGTCACCATCATTCTACACGAGGGTGCTGTTATTAAAGGTCGCAAAGTTATTTCGAATATCTTCCACATGTCTGTTGCGGATATTTCTAAGTTTGAGGAGAAACTTCGTGACATCGAAAAGCGATTGGGAATCGTTGAGGGTATGATTTTAAACTGGATATTTGATATGGTTTACAAGTGCATAACTTCTTCACAGGAGTGGCTATAACATACGACAGACAGACCGATGTTACTGGGAAAATCCTAGCGTTGTTGTTTATATTCTTCCTGTTCTCCATGCTAGCAACCAGAATGAAGGGAATTAAAAGTCCTATCAATATGGATACTTTCGTAAGTATACAGAATAGGAGTTAAAGTCCTCCTTCAATAAAAACAATTGTTTCAAGGCAATGCATAGTAATGTAGAATGAAACAGGTACAAATAGGTGATATTATTACTGCATTTGGCGAAAGGCTAATAACCTTGCCCGGAAAAACAAATTATTATGGAAAATTTTACAAGATTCGGAACTTGCTAAATAAGGCCAAGACCGGATCCCGGTTGTAGTGCCGATGATGATTACTGCATTTGCATATCGGGATATCGGGAGAGAAAGAGAAGAGGAACATTTCTTTAAAAATACAGCCGGAAGTCCATCAGATCCAGGGCTGAACTCGTCTTTGAGTAAGTTTAAATTCTCCTCAACTACGTGACGCTGAATAATTTGAGTCGTGAAGGGGCCGAGGGAGAATTCAAGAAAGTGTAGCCCTGGAAATCAACGAAGAAAAGCTCAAATGTATGGTTACAGCGAGAGCATGTGGACCTCAGGGAACACACATACCTGTCAGGGGATAAATATTTGAGAACGTTAAAGAGTTTAAATCGGGAGACAACTTGACCTCGTGTTCATAACAGGCCCACACATGTCCCCAATTGCCCCTAGTCCTCACGCCCTCTCTACCATTGGAAGTCGTAGGAAAAGCAGTCATGAGGTGGAAAAGGCTGGGTTTCATGATCAAGATATAGGGATAAGAGCAGCGGGGGTGGTAATTATCAATGGTAGAGAGGACGTGAGGACTAGGGGCAATTGACGACATGTGTGGGGCTGTTGTGAACACGAGGTCAAGTTGTCTCCCTTTTTAAACTCTTTAACGTTCTCAAATATTTATCCCCTGACGTGTATGTGTGTTCCTTGAGGTCCACATGCTCTCACTGTAACCGTACATTTGGACTTTTCTTCGTTGATTTCCAGGGCTACACCTTCTGCCGCTTGCATGATGAGTTAACAGCTTTACTTACAGTTTCCAATTAACACCGTTCAGGTATAATTCAGCCATGATGGCGTCCTGTCCCTTCCTAATGACATACTCGAGCACAAAGTTCAAAAGACAAAGGGAGAGGTCATCCTCCTGTTTGAATCTGCCCTGGCCTATTAATGCAGCTGAGAGGTGATTTTCTATTCAAACTCGTTGCTTACTTTCGTTCATGCAGATTTGAATAAGAACGGCATATTTTTTAGTATTCCCAGCTCGGCTATAATATGGTATAGTTTTATCTTGCGACAGAGTCGTAAGCATTTTTGAAGACAATAAAGAGCTGGTAAAGAACCTATATTCCCACTTCTTTTCCAACAATTGCCTTACTGTGAACATTTGGTCACTTGTTGAAAGGTTCCCGCGGAATTCAGGTTCGTCTGTATTGTGATGGATATTTCGAGCGATTGCTTCTCCTCCATGTTTCGCAAGTTCCACTGATATGCTATCTGCTCCGGAAATCTTGTTGCTTCTCAGCTGTCTTATTGCATCTACTACGACGTCGAAGGAGAGCCCTCTTGTCTCTGGCTCGGCTGTATATACGTTTGGAACATTTAATTCTGGTTGGTTGGTCCGTATATTAAGCATTTTCACTCGATTTTTCTCCCATTCGCGTTTTTTTTTTTGCGCTTGAAAGGTCTCGTCCCTTTTCGAACTCTCACGTATCTTTCTGCGTTAACTTGATTGTATTTTTCCAAGTGGATCATCCTGAAATGTTCACGATGCTCAATCATCGTCCCGCAGATATCATCAAACTAAAATTTTGGCCCAATTGTCTTCTTAAGTCCTAATACGTTTTGGGCTGTTTGCTTGATCGCTTCTCTAATTAATGCCCATTCGATCGGCACATTCTTATCGTACCAGCAAACATTTCATGATGAATCCGCCTATGCGTGATATGTGTAGTAGAGCGGTAGATATGAACTTGGGAATGGATCTCACTTTCTCCAATACTTGCTGCGAGGCCTGTCAACTAACGAGCGTCATGAATTGACTCAGACCAATGGATAAACACTGGGATGCTCTGTGTGATCATGTGTTTCATTGTAATATCCAAGCATTCAAAACCAATGTACATCGACATTTCTTTCTCTTATTCTAACCCTCTTTTTTCGCTCGTACATTACTTCGATATTTCCAGGGCTACACCTTAACTTATGTTAAAAAGTATTTAGAGGAAGTTCTAGGGCATTTTCTAGTTGTGTACTGCCTTAATGGGAAGGAGGCTTATACTCTTCCTCATGTGATATTCTAAATTTTCTACAAGATAAGAATGAACAGTAGCTCGCTGATGTTGTGAATGCACGGTCTTTATGTCAGACTATGTTAAGACGAATCAATCAATCGATCAGAATTGGAATTGTAAGACTAAACAATTTACGAGTGGTTTAAATTTTTTAAAGATTCTTCTATCTTCTGTTACGTCGTCATTGCATTTCTTTCTCTACGCATATGTTCGCCTTTAACCTCAGTTGGCATTATGTTCTAGTTTATTTCACATTCATGTAGATTCACTTGTTACATTTTCTAGGGTATTTGATTGTGGTAATCCAATTTCACCATACGACGGCAAAACCATCATACTTTTCCCTTGATCCCATCCTCTATTGCAATGAATGTAATTATATTTTATACAAACAAAACATATGGTTTCAATTGCAGACACAAATGGGCCGAGCAAAGTTTACATTAGTGGATCCATTCGATGGCGGTCGGGGAGTTTTTTTCAAAGATGTTGCGGGATTAAAGGAAGCAAAACAAGAAGTTAAAGAGTTCATTGACTATTTGAAAACGCCTGAAAAATATCAGTCGTTAGGGGCTAAGGTTCCTAAGGGTGCCCTACTTCTGGGCCCACCGGGATGTGGTAAAACACTTTTAGCAAAAGCAGTTGCTACAGAAGCACAAGTACCGTTTCTAAGTATGAATGGTTCGGAGTTCATTGAAATGATTGGTGGACTAGGAGCGGCACGAGTCAGAGATCTTTTCAAAGAGGGAAAAAAACGTGCTCCATGCATTATATATATAGACGAGATCGACGCAATCGGTAGAACACGTTCAGGTATTGGTTCCGCGCAACAAAGCAGTTCTGGAGAATCAGAACAAACACTCAATCAACTGCTAGTGGAAATGGATGGTATGGCTTCTAAAGAAGGTGTTCTAATGCTTGCCAGTACGAATCGAAGCGATATCCTTGATAAGGCGCTTCTGCGTCCTGGACGATTTGATCGTCATATATTAATTGATCTACCAACCCTTCAAGAGCGCAAAGAAATATTTGAAAAGCATTTGTCAGTGGTTCAATTGGACAAAGAGCCAAAGATATACTCTGCTCGTCTTGCAAGATTAACACCTGGATTTTCGGGAGCAGATATTGCAAATGTCTGCAACGAGGCCGCCTTACATGCGGCTAGATGCTCCCAAGCGTCGGTATCAACTGCAAATCTTGAATATGCAGTAGAACGATTAGTCGGTAAGTGGTACATACGAATAAATAACATCCGATTAACTTATTGTTATTTTTAGGTGGCACCGAGAAACGTTCACATGCACTGTCACCTGTGGAACGTAAAGTAATTGCATACCATGAATCGGGGCATGCGTTGCTGGGATGGCTTTTACCCAATTCAGATGTTCTACTTAAAGTAACAATTGTTCCACGAACAAGTTTAGCGCTTGGTTTTGCACAATACACACCTAGCGAACAGAAGCTATTTAGCAAAGAAGAACTTCTAGATAAAATGTGCATGGCGTTGGGGGGAAGAGCAGCTGAAAATATAGTGTTCAATAGGATAACAACGGGAGCACAAAATGATTTGGAGAAAGTTACAAAAATCGCATATGCCCAGGTAATGAAAAAGATTGTAACTATCCTTCGACACATTACCTGATGAAAATCAATGGTTTTATTGTCTTGCTTTTTCTTTTCATATTCTTTTTTAACATCAACTGTTTCAAATCATATCTCTCTCGCGCCATTTCTTTTTCATATTCTAAACAAGCTCTTTGTTTATTGTTAACAGTTAAGGGTACATTCTCATCAGTTGGGTCAAATTTTGGTCAACATTTTTTTTTTGCGGAAGTCGATAGCTATAACCGTTGTTATGTGTGGCTTCCGCCATCCCCATCGTTTATTTTATTTTAATATATAATCTGTGTGGTAAGGTAGTGAAAAAACACACGATCCACATGTTGAATGTACGAACATACTTTTGTTGGATTGTGGATAGTGTGGAAGCTGGATTCCTTTTCGGAGTGGGTGGAGATTGAGAGAGAGTGGCGAATGTGGTCTTGAACAAAAAAAGCAAGAAAAAGGAGAATTGTGAAGAGGTTCGATAGAACTGGTGCGCGTTTCTTGAAGAAGAAAAAATAAAAGTAAAAATGTTTGAAAATCGCACGACGCGAAGAATAAGTTTCCAAAAAAGAAAAAAAGGACATACCAAATAGTTAAATTATATATATGTTGTCACGGAGTGTGAAAAAAAAGTCATCAATTGCCACAATTTGGAGTTTTCTTCGTGGAATCCATTTCGCAGGTAACGCAGCTAACGCCTCTTATACAGGTGGTAGAGGACCACAGTGATGCCTCGAAACCGCGGCCAGCGGTATCCACGGGGAGACCACTAACTGATCGAGACAAAGGGCCGTTTGACCGTAACAGAACGGAAATAGGCAACGGGATAAAACACCATTGACGGTTATCGGGGTCATAGAATACAAAATAGCTAATACCCACCAAGGGGTAATTTGAAAGAAATAGCCCTACAAACCAAGACGAAGCAATAAATTCCAAATTAATGGGTAAGACTATTGCAGAAACCGAAACCAGGCCGAGAAAGTACACAATATATACACAACGAACGCTTGCACTCAACTACAACACATACATATATAACACAGTGCAATCACGCACGAATTTTATCTAACACCGTCTAGAATATCATGTTAAAAGGAAAAATCGAAATTCGAAACGGTTAAAAAGTTATGAGCCTCCGAGCCGTCTGAGTCAAGGTAGCGAGCGTGTTACGGACCGACATTGAGTCCAGGTCCCCCCAGAATCCACTAATCCCCCTTTGATTCCCCTCTTTACCTGTAAAAGGAAAATAACGCGCCAAGTAGCTAATTTGCATAAACTACTTTATGCAAATTCTACTTGGCGGAGAAATTAATAAAAAAAATAAATAATAAAATAAGACGTCAACGGAAATAAATTCGTAAAAATGACAATTCGCCGTAAATTTCCAAAATAGACAGAACGAATAATTTTTGGTAAAAAGTAAAATATTCAATATCGCAACAAGCCTTACATTGGACAACAACCGCGCTGTTTTATTCTGAAAAAAGCGTAATAGAGGATGAGTAAGAAATACACATAAATATTTATATATATTGCCAATTAGTTGATAATGAGCACATAAAATCATATGATATTTGCATATCAAGGAATACAAGTGTGTTGAATCAGGCCTCTTTTGACCTGATGTATTTCGTTCGCTGTACCGAACTGTTGCTCAAACCTATTGTACACTAGAGTGCAACACCCTTAGTGTGATAAGTTGTATGGCGATATTCGGGCGCAACGCCACTAAATATCTAAAAGAATCCTGAATATTTGGGCGCAACGCCACTAAATATCTCATAGGATAAAAATTAGCTGAAATATGAGAAATGAGAACACGCCGGGGTTACTGTCGGATGCATTCTAATTTTATTTTTCTAATCCTTAAGCTATATATACAATTTGCTTATACTACTACTCTTACAGCTAATCGATACAAAATCATGCTCGCCGCAGAGCATTACTAATACATACATCGAATCGTATCTCTAATTTTGACTACAGGATTTCAAAATTCCTGTTTACAATAGACATGAGTACGAAACAAAGACAATAGGAAGGAGAGTTCCTATAATACACACCAATTACTGGTGTACACAGAAAACAAGGAACAAAGGACGCACATTCTTGCACACAAAAAAATTAAAAACATTGCATTGATGGTGGTCCCTTTTTGCGGTGGCGGCGATTCAATTAACACCTTCTGGTGTTAAAGATGTTTGCTGATGGTTATTGTGATTTGCCGGTTGCGGGCAAATGTGGATGATGACGGCATGCAAATAGACTCGGGTTTATGGCCGAGTCATAAATCGTGTGGTGCAAGGAAGTACGGCGGCTAGTGTTTTATCATGCTCGTAAACATGATAATGGTACCGCACAAATGGCGCCGCATGATCTCATAAACATACTCCCCCCGTTGAATAACAATTCAACCCTGAAGCATGACTGGTGGGCCGATGATCCTGATCGTTGACCATTCGGCGTCGTTTGTAAGGGGAATCCTCGTGTTTGGGCGATTCATCCGTTGTAGATGCTGGGCGAGAGAAGTCGCTGGGGTTGTCGCACTCGATTGGCAGTGGCGCTAGGCGGTGAATGGGTCTCCGAACCACTCCGGAAGATGTTCGCACGTCCACTACTCGAATTAGGCCGTCATCCCCTGGGTGTGTGCCAAGTACTCGGCCGAGCTTCCAACGTAAGGGTGGGGTATTATCTTCCTGGATGATGACCATTGTCCCTGTGTTAATGTTATGGACTCGCTGCTTCCACTTACTTCTATCCTGTAGTTGGTGTAAATATTCCACATGCCATCGTCTCCAAAATTGGTGTTTCAACTGTGTGACCAATTTCCAGCGTGTGGGTAATTTCACGTTTAGCGGAACAGCGTGAGCATCCACATGTGCGGTCAGAGGCTCTCCAATGAGAAAATGCCCCGGAGTGAGTGCCGATAAATCGTTTGGGTCGTCGGATACTGGGGTAAGAGGCCGGGAATTCAAAATGGCTTCGACTTCCGTAATGATGGTTTGCAACTCCTCGTATGTGAGGGATGCTGCATGCAGTGATGATCGCATCAAGTGTTTTGCTGATTTGACCGCCGCCTCCCACAGTCCTCCAAAATGCGGGGCTCGGGCCGGTATCAGATGAAATTGTGTTCCCCTGGTGCTGAGAGATGAGGTCACTTTGTTGATAGCTCCTTCTGACGCTAACAACTCTCCGACCTCTCTCAGTTGATTACGCGCTCCTACAAAATTAGTAGCGTTGTCACAATATAGGTGAGAGCAATTTCCACGTCTCGATGAAAAACGCTTGAGAGCGCCGATGAACCCTTCTGCTGAAAGGTCCGTTACCAACTCCAGATGGACCGCCTTTGTCGCGAAGCAGCAGAACAGAGCTATGTAGCTCTTTTGGGGTCGCTTACCCCTGATGTGAAAGTGGGTCTGGAACGGTCCACAAAAATCGACTCCTGCGTTTGAGAATGGACGAGCGGGTTGTACTCGAGTGACGGGTAGGTTCCCCATGATCTGTGTCAATAATTTTGGGCGGGTTTTTGCGCAAAATACACAGTGCTGGACGATGGTGCGTGTGAGGTTCTTTCCCTTGGTTGGCCAATAATTTTGCCGCGTCACTGCGAGTAAGCCTTGTGGGCCGATATGCCTATGTTCCATGTGCAATTCTCGGATGATGATTGTTGTGATGACGTGCGTATGCGGTAGAATAATGGGGTGCTTGGACTCATAAGATAGGTTAGATGATCCAAGTCGCCCGCCTACTCTCAGCAGTCCGTCAGAGTCGAGGAATGGGTTCATGGCACTGAGGGGACTCGATCGAGCTGGCTCGCCGTGCTGGTGGATGTGTTTCAGTTCCCCTTCCAATTCCTTCCTCTGTATTGCGCGTAGGATCTTAACCCGAGCGTTGGCAAGTTCCGTTGGTTGTAAAGACCCGAAGACACGGCTTCGTCGGTGGGTCGGGGTTCCAAAACGCAACATGTATGCCACTATACGTTGAAGTCGCTGGAACGAGTTCCTATGGTTGATGCGGTCGATCGTCTGATCCTCTGCTTCAATTGACAAAGCGACAGTGGCCGTACGTTTGCGTTCCACGTCGCAGTCCTTCTTCCTGATATATGCGGGTGGCCAATGTTTCTCGTCCCCATGTAGGAAGAATGGGCCGTGGAACCAAATAGCACATGCACTTAGTTTATCCGGATCCACCGCCCTTGATAGCGGATCGGCTGGGTTGTCCTTTGATCTAACATGCCGCCATTGTGCAGGTACACTATGTTGGTGTATGGTAGCTATCCGATTGGCTACGAATGTTTGGAACTCAGCCGCTGTTGAATGGATCCATGCTAACACGATCTCTGAGTCTGTCCACAGATAGGTCGGAATGTTGTCTTGTCGCAGGTGCCGTTGCACCTTTCCACACAGGGTGGCCGCTAACTCTGCCGCACAGAGTTCCAGGCGAGGAATGGTCACTCGCTTAGGTGGAGGTGGGGCCAACCTCGTTTTTGAGCATAATAGATGAACGTGAATTAGTCCATCCGATCCCGTTGATCTTAAGTATACGGCAGCTCCGTACGCCTTCTCGCTAGCGTCTGCAAACACATGTAATTGAGGATCTTTGGTAATTGCTCCACCGCATACATGTCGTCGAACCTTTAGACTCTCGATCGTCTTAAGATTCTCGCGGAATTGAAGCCACCTGGTTTGGAATTCCATTGGGAGTGCTGCATCCCAATCTTGTTGTAATCCCCACAACTCTTGGAGGAATCTCTTGGCGATGACTGTTACTGGCGCAATCAGTCCTAGTGGGTCGAATATTCGAGCAATGTCGGAGGCTACGGTGCGTTTTGATGAACGTATTCTGGGTGGCAGGTTAACTCGGACTCCAAATTCGTCTACTTTTGGGAGCCATATTAACCCTAATGTTTTGATGGTGGTATCTTCACTGTTGCTAAAATCCAGTTCGACTTCCTGGTCTGTGGTTGGAATATGTTCTAGGAGTTTTGGATGATTCGCACACCACTTTCGCAATTTAAAGCCTCCTTGGCTCAATAGCGCCGTCAATTCCTTTTGCATCACACCTGTTGTGATCAGGCTGTTGGAGCCAGTCATGACATCGTCCACGTAGAAGTTGTTTTTGATAATTTCTGCTGCATGTGGGAACTGTGGAGAGGCCTCCTCACCTAACTGACGTAGGCACTTGATGGCCAGGTATGGTGCTGAAGTTGTGCCATAAGTTACCGTATTGAGCTGGTAACATTTTAATGGTTGCTCGCGATTAGCTCGCCACCAAATCAGTTGGTATTGCTTATCAGCGGGCCTGATGCTGATCTGCCGATACATCTTCTCGATGTCTGCTGTGAACACGTATCGTGGGAGTCTAAATCGGAGCAGCACGGCAAACAAGTCCTCCTGTAAAGCTGGTCCGGGATGCAAAATGTCGTTCAACGATGTATTAGTGGTTGTCTTTGCCGATGCATCAAATACCACTCGTAATCGTGTAGTGGTGCTGTCTGGCTTCAACACGTGATGATGGGGAATGTAATATTGCGGCGACGGAATCTTCATCGCATCTACTGGTTCCATATGTCCCAACTTGAGGTATTCCTTCATAAAGGTCCTATATTGGTCGTAGATCTCAGAGTTCCTTTCCAAACGTCGTTCTAGGGACAGGAACCGATTGCGTGCTAGTTCCTTGGAATCTCCTAGCGTTTGTGGGTCGCTGGCAAATGGTAGCCCAACAGTAAAGCGGCCCACGGAATCTCTGATGCGATGCTGGCGAAATAATGTCTCACATTGTTGTTCTTTAAGTGAGAGTCGTCGTTCCTGACCGTCCGCCGGATTATCCAATTCCCAAAATTGTTGGATGGCCCTTTTGATGCCTTCTTCGTCATCGGTAGTACACACCCCACAAGTTGCTGTTGCCACTGGATGTTGATGGGTTGGTCCGGCGACAATCCAACCGAGGCGGGTATTCTGGAGCACCGGAAGTGTTGGTCCTAGTTTAATTTGACCAACGGATAATAATGAGAAGAAGTGTTCGGCTCCCAGCAGGACATCGATCCTGCCTGGGTGTTGGAACTCTGGGTCTGCTAGCTGGACATTCAATGGGAGCTTCCAAGCGGAAATGTCGATTTCCTGACTTGGCTGTGGCGAACTGATCGTGCCGATCACATACGCTTCGAGTCGCGTGGAGAACTTCGTTGTGGTGGCAGTGAGCTCCATATTCACGCGTCGCTGGGATCTTTGGGGTACGTCCCCGATGCCGTGTATCGTCAAATTCGTTGATTTTGTGACTAATGCTAGTCTCTTGATGACTCGTTCACTGATAAGGTTGACTTGTGACCCTGAGTCCAAAATGGCGCGGCATTCGATTGTTCGGCCATTGCTGCTTGACAGCTTTACCCGAGCTGTACCGAGGAGTGTTAATTTCTTGACGGACGAGCTCACTGTCGATGCTCCCAAAGACACCGATTGTGTTTGGTCCTTGAGCTGAGGTTGGGAACTCGACTCCGAGGTCGGAGCTCGATGTGTATTGTTTGTAGGATGCAGCAACGTGTTGTGCTTTTGATTGCACTCCTTGCATCTAGTTTTTACACATCTGTCTGCAAAATGTCCCTGCTGGAGACAATTACGACATAGCCTTGCCTTGCGCACGATGTCCATCTTCTTTTCCGTTGTCAGTTGTTGGAATTGCTGACATTGATAAAGGGCATGTGCCTTTTCACAGGCAGCACACTGTTGTTCCTTCTTGAATGTGGCCTGGGATACTGAAGACGTCAACGTTGTTCGGGATTTGTGTTCATCCTTCTTATGATCCTTGGACCCGATTGCTTCCAGAGATTGGAAACGCACTTCCAGAAATGCCAACAGCTCCTTGATGGATGGGATCTCTTTTGGTTTTGCCAGGCCTTGCTCGAACAGGGAATGGGTGTTGCGGTCCAATTTTTGCAACAATATGTTCCCTAAAAGAGCATCCCAACTGCTGGTGTCGACGTTGAGGTTCTTCAAACCTAGAAGACATTCCTGCGTAGTGTCATGCAGGGCCTTTATGTGCGCGCAATTCGACCCAGTCGTCGACTGTGATGGCTGGGACAAAAGTTTATTGATGAGTGAACCAACCAGTAGTCGGTGGTTCTCGAAACGATTCTGCAGCATCTGCCATGCCGCATCATACTGGTCGTTTGATGTGGTAAAATGTCGGACCAATCTTTCGGCTTCTCCGGTCAGATTGGTTTTCAAATACCACATCTTTTGGCAATTACTTAATGGCTGCTTGTGCACCATTTCTCCGAACAGATCGGCAAACTGTCTCCACGTTGAATAATCCCCATCAAATTTTGGGATGGTGATCTTCGGCAATTGGCCGCTTGGTACCGAGGGGATCTGTCTCTGTTGTTGTTGGCTCGTCTCATGTTGAGAGCTGCGTAGACTGGCCAATGAGAACTCGACTTGTTCTTCTAGTTCTTGATGGGTGAGGCTGTCGTACCCTATCGTCTCAGGATCGTCGACCAGCTCTCCAATCCGTAGATGTAACTCTTCTAGATCTGCCCAGAGCCTTGTGATGGTCGAGAATTGGAGTTCCTGATGGAAGCTCATTTGTGCTGTTCCTCTCATTGTTCGCGCTCTGTCAAGCGTCCGAATGAGCGTCTCCTTCTTCAGCTTGTATCGTCGTATACTTCTAATGGCCTCCTGGGCAGTGCTGTCGTCCTCCATATCCTGGCCGTCTGTTTGTGGGCTGCATACCGAGTCATTTGCACCTTCGGACTGCCGTTTTATTGGCGCCGTCGCCATCAATTGTTGGTACATCGATTGTACCTGTTCGAATGTATTAAGGCGGATATAGTCGTGATCCTCCTTAATACTCTCGATAATCTCTAAATGATTATTGTTGAATTGCGTCCATGCCGTCCTGGCTTTATTCATTAACGCGTCGGTCCATTTCTTGCCACTGGCTGCCTGAAGCTTGGTCAGCTCGCGTTGTAAGGCCTTTTGCCTGGCTAGGACCTTGGTTATTTCACGGGCGTCCATGCTCCGTTCCATTACCTTCTTTTCTGCTGAAAAGACGTGGTACTGTTAAGTGGGTATGTTCGCAAACACGTCCACAGATGTCTTCTACCTCGTTGGTGGTTTGTTGTGGCGAATGTGGATCGCTTACGGACGTGCTGTTGTTCACTGGGTGTGCTTCGCAAACACTCCCACGGATGTCGTCTACTGGCGGTAGTTAACTAGGCTGTCGATAGCCTAGGATGCGTGCTTCGTGAATAGTCTTCACTGATATTGCTCCTTACCTCCGGTGAGGGGGCAGCAACCAATGTGAAACTATCACGTCGGGGTCACCAAATGTTGAATCAGGCCTCTTTTGACCTGATGTATTTCGTTCGCTGTACCGAACTGTTGCTCAAACCTATTGTACACTAGAGTGCAACACCCTTAGTGTGATAAGTTGTATGGCGATAGTCGGGCGCAACGCCACTAAATATCTAAAAGAATCCTGAATATTTGGGCGCAACGCCACTAAATATCTCATAGGATAAAAATTAGCTGAAATATGAGAAATGAGAACACGCCGGGGTTACTGTCGGATGCATTCTAATTTTATTTTTCTAATCCTTAAGCTATATATACAATTTGCTTATACTACTACTCTTACAGCTAATCGATACAAAATCATGCTCGCCGCAGAGCATTACTAATACATACATCGAATCGTATCTCTAATTTTGACTACAGGATTTCAAAATTCCTGTTTACAATAGACATGAGTACGAAACAAAGACAATAGGAAGGAGAGTTCCTATAATACACACCAATTACTGGTGTACACAGAAAACAAGGAACAAAGAACGCACATTCTTGCACACAAAAAAATTAAAAACATTGCATTGATGGTGGTCCCTTTTTGCGGTGGCGGCGATTCAATTAACACCTTCTGGTGTTAAAGATGTTTGCTGATGGTTATTGTGATTTGCCGGTTGCGGGCAAATGTGGATGATGACGGCATGCAAATAGACTCGGGTTTATGGCCGAGTCATAAATCGTGTGGTGCAAGGAAGTACGGCGGCTAGTGTTTTATCATGCTCGTAAACATGATAATGGTACCGCACAAATGGCGCCGCATGATCTCATAAACAAAGTGTATAAAGGAGAATCATACCATATTGTTCTAAACAATTGAAATCTAAATAAAAATTATATAATTAAGAATCAAAACTAAAAACCAAATATCGACGGAACAGCGATTGTGTGGTATCTTCACTGTTGCTAAAATCCAGTTCGACTTCCTGGTCTGTGGTTGGAATATGTTCTAGGAGTTTTGGATGATTCGCACACCACTTTCGCAATTTAAAGCCTCCTTGGCTCAATAGCGCCGTCAATTCCTTTTGCATCACACCTGTTGTGATCAGGCTGTTGGAGCCAGTCATGACATCGTCCACGTAGAAGTTGTTTTTGATAATTTCTGCTGCATGTGGGAACTGTGGAGAGGCCTCCTCACCTAACTGACGTAGGCACTTGATGGCCAGGTATGGTGCTGAAGTTGTGCCATAAGTTACCGTATTGAGCTGGTAACATTTTAATGGTTGCTCGCGATTAGCTCGCCACCAAATCAGTTGGTATTGCTTATCAGCGGGCCTGATGCTGATCTGCCGATACATCTTCTCGATGTCTGCTGTGAACACGTATCGTGGGAGTCTAAATCGGAGCAGCACGGCAAACAAGTCCTCCTGTAAAGCTGGTCCGGGATGCAAAATGTCGTTCAACGATGTATTAGTGGTTGTCTTTGCCGATGCATCAAATACCACTCGTAATCGTGTAGTGGTGCTGTCTGGCTTCAACACGTGATGATGGGGAATGTAATATTGCGGCGACGGAATCTTCATCGCATCTACTGGTTCCATATGTCCCAACTTGAGGTATTCCTTCATAAAGGTCCTATATTGGTCGTAGATCTCAGAGTTCCTTTCCAAACGTCGTTCTAGGGACAGGAACCGATTGCGTGCTAGTTCCTTGGAATCTCCTAGCGTTTGTGGGTCGCTGGCAAATGGTAGCCCAACAGTAAAGCGGCCCACGGAATCTCTGATGCGATGCTGGCGAAATAATGTCTCACATTGTTGTTCTTTAAGTGAGAGTCGTCGTTCCTGACCGTCCGCCGGATTATCCAATTCCCAAAATTGTTGGATGGCCCTTTTGATGCCTTCTTCGTCATCGGTAGTACACACCCCACAAGTTGCTGTTGCCACTGGATGTTGATGGGTTGGTCCGGCGACAATCCAACCGAGGCGGGTATTCTGGAGCACCGGAAGTGTTGGTCCTAGTTTAATTTGACCAACGGATAATAATGAGAAGAAGTGTTCGGCTCCCAGCAGGACATCGATCCTGCCTGGGTGTTGGAACTCTGGGTCTGCTAGCTGGACATTCAATGGGAGCTTCCAAGCGGAAATGTCGATTTCCTGACTTGGCTGTGGCGAACTGATCGTGCCGATCACATACGCTTCGAGTCGCGTGGAGAACTTCGTTGTGGTGGCAGTGAGCTCCATATTCACGCGTCGCTGGGATCTTTGGGGTACGTCCCCGATGCCGTGTATCGTCAAATTCGTTGATTTTGTGACTAATGCTAGTCTCTTGATGACTCGTTCACTGATAAGGTTGACTTGTGACCCTGAGTCCAAAATGGCGCGGCATTCGATTGTTCGGCCATTGCTGCTTGACAGCTTTACCCGAGCTGTACCGAGGAGTGTTAATTTCTTGACGGACGAGCTCACTGTCGATGCTCCCAAAGACACCGATTGTGTTTGGTCCTTGAGCTGAGGTTGGGAACTCGACTCCGAGGTCGGAGCTCGATGTGTATTGTTTGTAGGATGCAGCAACGTGTTGTGCTTTTGATTGCACTCCTTGCATCTAGTTTTTACACATCTGTCTGCAAAATGTCCCTGCTGGAGACAATTACGACATAGCCTTGCCTTGCGCACGATGTCCATCTTCTTTTCCGTTGTCAGTTGTTGGAATTGCTGACATTGATAAAGGGCATGTGCCTTTTCACAGGCAGCACACTGTTGTTCCTTCTTGAATGTGGCCTGGGATACTGAAGACGTCAACGTTGTTCGGGATTTGTGTTCATCCTTCTTATGATCCTTGGACCCGATTGCTTCCAGAGATTGGAAACGCACTTCCAGAAATGCCAACAGCTCCTTGATGGATGGGATCTCTTTTGGTTTTGCCAGGCCTTGCTCGAACAGGGAATGGGTGTTGCGGTCCAATTTTTGCAACAATATGTTCCCTAAAAGAGCATCCCAACTGCTGGTGTCGACGTTGAGGTTCTTCAAACCTAGAAGACATTCCTGCGTAGTGTCATGCAGGGCCTTTATGTGCGCGCAATTCGACCCAGTCGTCGACTGTGATGGCTGGGACAAAAGTTTATTGATGAGTGAACCAACCAGTAGTCGGTGGTTCTCGAAACGATTCTGCAGCATCTGCCATGCCGCATCATACTGGTCGTTTGATGTGGTAAAATGTCGGACCAATCTTTCGGCTTCTCCGGTCAGATTGGTTTTCAAATACCACATCTTTTGGCAATTACTTAATGGCTGCTTGTGCACCATTTCTCCGAACAGATCGGCAAACTGTCTCCACGTTGAATAATCCCCATCAAATTTTGGGATGGTGATCTTCGGCAATTGGCCGCTTGGTACCGAGGGGATCTGTCTCTGTTGTTGTTGGCTCGTCTCATGTTGAGAGCTGCGTAGACTGGCCAATGAGAACTCGACTTGTTCTTCTAGTTCTTGATGGGTGAGGCTGTCGTACCCTATCGTCTCAGGATCGTCGACCAGCTCTCCAATCCGTAGATGTAACTCTTCTAGATCTGCCCAGAGCCTTGTGATGGTCGAGAATTGGAGTTCCTGATGGAAGCTCATTTGTGCTGTTCCTCTCATTGTTCGCGCTCTGTCAAGCGTCCGAATGAGCGTCTCCTTCTTCAGCTTGTATCGTCGTATACTTCTAATGGCCTCCTGGGCAGTGCTGTCGTCCTCCATATCCTGGCCGTCTGTTTGTGGGCTGCATACCGAGTCATTTGCACCTTCGGACTGCCGTTTTATTGGCGCCGTCGCCATCAATTGTTGGTACATCGATTGTACCTGTTCGAATGTATTAAGGCGGATATAGTCGTGATCCTCCTTAATACTCTCGATAATCTCTAAATGATTATTGTTGAATTGCGTCCATGCCGTCCTGGCTTTATTCATTAACGCGTCGGTCCATTTCTTGCCACTGGCTGCCTGAAGCTTGGTCAGCTCGCGTTGTAAGGCCTTTTGCCTGGCTAGGACCTTGGTTATTTCACGGGCGTCCATGCTCCGTTCCATTACCTTCTTTTCTGCTGAAAAGACGTGGTACTGTTAAGTGGGTATGTTCGCAAACACGTCCACAGATGTCTTCTACCTCGTTGGTGGTTTGTTGTGGCGAATGTGGATCGCTTACGGACGTGCTGTTGTTCACTGGGTGTGCTTCGCAAACACTCCCACGGATGTCGTCTACTGGCGGTAGTTAACTAGGCTGTCGATAGCCTAGGATGCGTGCTTCGTGAATAGTCTTCACTGATATTGCTCCTTACCTCCGGTGAGGGGGCAGCAACCAATGTGAAACTATCACGTCGGGGTCACCAAATGTTGAATCAGGCCTCTTTTGACCTGATGTATTTCGTTCGCTGTACCGAACTGTTGCTCAAACCTATTGTACACTAGAGTGCAACACCCTTAGTGTGATAAGTTGTATGGCGATAGTCGGGCGCAACGCCACTAAATATCTAAAAGAATCCTGAATATTTGGGCGCAACGCCACTAAATATCTCATAGGATAAAAATTAGCTGAAATATGAGAAATGAGAACACGCCGGGGTTACTGTCGGATGCATTCTAATTTTATTTTTCTAATCCTTAAGCTATATATACAATTTGCTTATACTACTACTCTTACAGCTAATCGATACAAAATCATGCTCGCCGCAGAGCATTACTAATACATACATCGAATCGTATCTCTAATTTTGACTACAGGATTTCAAAATTCCTGTTTACAATAGACATGAGTACGAAACAAAGACAATAGGAAGGAGAGTTCCTATAATACACACCAATTACTGGTGTACACAGAAAACAAGGAACAAAGAACGCACATTCTTGCACACAAAAAAATTAAAAACATTGCATTGATGGTGGTCCCTTTTTGCGGTGGCGGCGATTCAATTAACACCTTCTGGTGTTAAAGATGTTTGCTGATGGTTATTGTGATTTGCCGGTTGCGGGCAAATGTGGATGATGACGGCATGCAAATAGACTCGGGTTTATGGCCGAGTCATAAATCGTGTGGTGCAAGGAAGTACGGCGGCTAGTGTTTTATCATGCTCGTAAACATGATAATGGTACCGCACAAATGGCGCCGCATGATCTCATAAACAAAGTGTATAAAGGAGAATCATACCATATTGTTCTAAACAATTGAAATCTAAATAAAAATTATATAATTAAGAATCGAAACTAAAAACCAAATATCGACGGAACAGCGATTGGAGCAAGCTGAACAGGGGAGCACGACGTTCAACGCCCCCTGCAACCTGACGCGGACAAACAACAGCTGCAGCGACCGCTCAACAATAAATATACAAGTAAGTCCATTTGAACTTACCCATACACATATTAATAAATATTAAATATATAATTAATACAGATATATTATCAAATTGTTATACAAATAAACATAACAAGCGTCACTTAAAACTTTAAACGCGTTTTCTGGAAAACAACGTTTTTCGAGCTGGCGACTGTGATAACTCAGTCAATTTTCAACGAATCTGAATGTTTCTTTTTTAAATACGCGTAATTCTCTATCGCATGAACCATAATTATGCCGATACGTTGTAAATTGATTTTTTTTTATAAACAAAAAAAAGAACGAAAACATTCATTAAAAGCGCACATAAATTTCAAAATTTCATTTTTCGTGGTTCATGCCATAACCACACTCATACTAAACAAGTAAACTTTTTCGATTTTTTGTTTCAGATAAATCTTATGACCTGTAGGACAGTCGCCATCGAGGTCCTTTATTTCGCAGCAGTCTACGGCGCAACGTGCCCCTACCTCGGGGTTATCATGAAATTAATTGAAAATTTTTTAAAAGCTACTTAAAAGTACAATAAATATACCTGAACAATCGCGAGTGTCTAGATTTATTACTTTCCTCAAAAAAAAAAACATGAAAATAGCCTATTGTTCGGCCTTACTGATGAGAATGTACCCTTAACAAAACAACCTTATAGGCTTGCGAGAGAACAACGAAGGTTTAGGTTTTCAAGCACTCGAATTGATCGATTTTTGTCTTTCTTTCTATACAGTAAGGAGATTTTAGATTCCTGAGATTTGTTTATGGTGGTGTTGCTGAAACGAAAAGAAAAACTGAAATCGCGGACGGTGCTTTCTCTAGTGACGCCTCAGTCTCTCCCTTAGCGGACTGTATTTTCCGGCACTGGCCGGCCAACGATGCTTTCCTAATCCGAGGGATTGTACCTCCAGAGCCAGACTCTTCTCTGGATGAAACGGGTGTTTGAGTCTTGCCCAGTACAGATCGCTATTTAACGCAAGGTGAAAAAATGACCAAGGAAAGAAGACGAGCAAATGCGTTTGCCAAATTATTCGCTTCTTTTTATTTATTAATTCCCTTCTGTGTCTCTTTGGAGCTGGTCTTGAACAAGACCTGTTGGGTAGGAGTTCCTGTGACGACTCCTCCTGCTTAATTTTTTTTATTTTTTTATTTACTGCATTTATTTAACCAAAAATTAAGAGTGACAATAAGTCATACAGCTAACTTATAATAGATTGATTACATAATAAGTGTTTACATGTTATTTGTTAACATTTTTCAAACAGTTCTTTTTTACATGTGCTTAAGATTTAATGGGATTTAGATACATTGTTTATTTTGTTTTTCCTGGAAAAGGTCAGAAGAAAAACCAGGAACTCTGTTTATTTTAACTTAGCCTACTTAAAATTACTTAACATAACTTAATCTAATCTTAAATACAATTTACATTTGATATTGCAATGAAAGTGACAATTTGATTAAAATAATAATTACAATTTTGTCATGTGCATGTGGGATTTCTCGTTTTAATGGAGGATAGCAAGGGTCAGGTATGTTCTTGAAGGTGGGGGGTGCCATTCGGTTCTGTGTTAAAAGTAAGAATCTTGGAGAATGGTTGGATCTCGTTTAGATCGTTAACCAGTTTGCCTGAGGTGAAGAGGGTCTTGATTTGGAGACAATTACGGTAGTGAGTTCTCGTATTGGAGGAGGGTGATGGTAGGTCTGTTATTATCGGGTTGGGATTGTAGCGGTACCGCCAAACCCTACGATCTACTTACCTGAAACCCCCCGATAGCTACTACCCAACTCCTTTAAATTTGCTAATGCAACAGTATTAGTACCTAAAAATGCTGCACGCATTTAAGAGATCAAATCTATGATCTTTAAGTCCCTGTAAAGAAAACTTACCTTCATGCATTCTCTTCGCATACCATTGCTCCTTAAGATTTCCGTATTAACTTACCAGGAATTTCCAATTAATTTCGGCATCTACGTCGCCAGTCAAATTCCCTCAGATGAATTCCTGTAAACAAAATAATTCGGATTGCATTCAATGTAACCGTCATGACAGGGACCATAAATATCGCGCCGTCTATTTTCTCAGCCGCGTCATATACCTTTTCATACACATGCCTGGCAACCTTTTTGGTTTGTCTTATCAATAAACAACCCAAGCAGCTGCATATAATTAGCGCAATAGACGCCGAAACCAAATTCTCCAGCATTTCCTAATGCAAATATGAACCCGGTTTCTACTGCAGCCAAAGATGCCATAAAAATCCAATTTGCTTTAGCACCTTTTTCTCCTAACGTCGAAAATAGCGACGAGGCATCGTGTAAACAATGACCCGCATTACCAACGGCGCATTTGGTCATTTTTCCCTATTGTCTTTGCCGCCTGCCTGTTTCGTCGTTCCACTGCACGTGTGAATCGCATCTATCCGAACGATCCCACACATACCACCATGACCTTTATTACGAGATCTGGTTTTCTTGTTCCCACAAGAGAGACTCTACGTTACACTTGTGGGAGATAAAACATATCCTTGGCAAGGATATATTCACACCCTTAAGAGAAGAGTTTTTCTCTCTCTTCCTTTTTTCTTAGCGAAATCATCTCTGCTTGAGATGACGATCGTGGAGTCCTATTACAACCACCGTTCGCGACGGTTGGTTCTCTCCCGCTCTCCGCCGGCAGCGGAGATGCGTAAATTAATTTTCGAAGTCGAGTGGGTAGTTGTATATGTATAAACTATCACTGTCGTTTCTTGTGCGTATTGACTCCGTAAAATCTGTGTAAATCAAGATACCATGGATAAATCCGAAATTAATGGAAGTGAAATAAAATTGAACAAAATGAAACCAGTGTTTTAATTTGTTGCGCTCTGTTCCTGACAGTGTTTTCCCTCTTGTTCTTGGTGATCGTGCTTTCGAACAGTTTTGCTTCTCTCCGTGTGGTGTCCAACGAACCGATATAATATTGGGGACGAGGTAGAACTCTCGCCCATGTGGCGTCGCGATCTCGTACCCCTACAGGATTGTTAAGGTTTTCTATGAAATTTATCGACAGTTCTAGGATCCGTCTATCCAGTCGTTCGATGCCTGCGGTGTTGTAAAGATCGTTGTTACAATGGTATCTATATGAGTTGGTTTTGCGGTGTAAGCCAGTGATAAACCGGAAACATTTTCGTTCAAACACTCGTAATTTCTCCATTTGGGAGGGTGAGATGCGGTACCATGATAGGCAGGCGTATGTAAGTTCTAGGATCCGTTTATCCAGTCGTTCGATGCCTGCGGTGTTGTAAAGATCGTTGTTACAATGGTATCTATATGAGTTGGTTTTGCGGTGTAACCCAGTGATAAACCGGAAACATTTTCGTTCAAACACACGTAATTTCTCCATTTGGGAGGGTGAGATGCGGTACCATAATGGGCAGGCGTATGTAAGAGTGGGTCTGATTATCTGTTGTACATGAGTTGTTTGACCTTGAGAGAGAGGCCACAACACTCGTCTGTAGAGGTTAAGCTGTATTGAGGCTTTATGAAGGGAATTTTTGATGTGGGTTGGGAATGACCAGTCGTTGGAAAGGGTTACTCCCAAATATTTTAGAGTTTTGGACAGTTTTATGAGGGTGTTATTAAGCTTGAGTTTAATTTTGTTGTGGCAACGTTTAGTGTTGTTTGTGCAGTGAGCGTTTTTACCCTTAAACACTGTTAGCTGGGTTTTGGTTCGGTTGAGGCGAATTTGCCATTTGTTAAAGTATGCTGAGATGAGCGGGAGGAAGTTGTTAACGCGGTTTCTTGCCGCTTTGACAAATCTACTGCTAGAGTAGATTAAAGTATCGTCAGCATAATTTAGCATTACAACACTAGGTGGAGGTGGGGAAATATCGGATATGTACAGAAGATATAAAAGTGGTCCTAGAATGGATCCTTGGGGAACTCCCGCGGTTATGTTGGGAGTTTGTGAGAAGGAAGAATTTATTCTGACCCGGAATTTCCTACCAGAAAGATACGATGCTAGGAGCTTTGTGATGTTGGAATTCAGACCAAATAAGCAGTGCAGCTTATAAAGAAGTCCTGAGATCCAAACACAATCAAATGCTTTGGAAATATCGAGAGATATGCATACTGTAGGGCATTGGTTTTCTAGACCAGTTGTAACATCGTGTGCAAGTTTTAGCAGCGCATGGCAAGTGGAGTGTCGCTCACGAAAGCCAAACTGAGAATTAGGGATGAGAGCGTTATCACTGGCAAACAAGAGAAGGTTTTGGTAGATCTTACATTCTAATATTTTGCATAGGGTGTTTAATAAAGATATCGGACGATAGTTGGAGGTGTTATTGGAACTGCCGGACTTTTTAACGAGAACTACTAGCGCAATTTTCTAGTTCTCTAGGAAGTGTAAAGCATTTATGATTTGGTTAAGAATGGTGCGGGTAGAGACTGTCTGATTATTTGAGATATGTCAGAGTCAGGGAAGTCTGGTTCTCGTGTTGGGGGGATGTAAACGGATGTATATTGAAAACAATCAACACAATGGGCGTTGCTCAACGTTATAGGTGTGCTCATCTAAGAGTAGTATTTAAGAAAAAAAGTTCCCTGTTGGGATATTTTGACAGCCTTTCCCCTTCCCCATGCATACGTTAATCACATACATCGTTTCAGATTAAAAAATTTGGTATGAATGAAATGATCGGCCCCATGTACATTACGGATGCCGAAGAAATCCAATCTGGAGATAAACCATTTTCCAAAAAGCTGGACAACTTGATCGACTTCGAAGCTAGAAAGGTTGTTACTCTTGCGTACGAAAAGGCAGAGAAGATTCTAAAGGAAAACAATGATAAATTAACTAAGGTAATTGTAATCATATTCTATTGACTAACCATTAACTTCAGTACTTCTTATATAGCTGGCCGAAGCATTGTTGGACAAAGAGACCCTTAATTACGATGAAGTTGTGAAGCTGATTGGTTCTCCACTCCATGAGAAAGCTAAAAGAAAAATTGAGCCCGTTGAATTTGAGGATTCTTTAAAAACATTGAGTCGGTCTCCTGGTTAATTTCCGAGTGCCGCTGAGATAAATGACCTCATATTAACAGCTTTGAAAAAAAGCTTTTGTATTATGATGTGCGAGAAAGGATCAATTAAAATATTGGTGCAGCATCAGTCGGTTTTCCTTTTACTTAATCTTAGATTTCAAGACTGCATTACTTGTGTTAATACGCCAACTTCTACCATTACCGATCATGGCAATACCACTTTTTACTTTAGAATTGATTTTCAGCAAGACGTGGCAAATTCATCTATTGTGTTCAACAGCTGGTTCTACTGTATATTCCGCGAGTGAGCATACAAAATACTAAACAAAGAGTTAAATGAAACAATCACAGTTTCTTTATCATAAGGGCCACTCTTCTTCTGCTCGCATTGTGTTTCGATATTTGAAGATATATCTAAAAAACTAAAACTAAAATTTCCCAATACATAAAACCCTCGCCACCAGTCCCTTTACTTTCGAGCATTCTTTTTATGTCGTTGCACAAGAAATTGGTCTAAAAGAAGTATATTTATTTAAGATTAAAATAGCCTTGAACGTATTACAATAATTTTTATTTTGTTACTACTCTTATAGTAATACTTAACTTAATCAAGGGTAGAAGCGGTTGAGTGGGAGATGAGGAATGTATTTAATGCGATTTGAGCCATGGAAGTAAAATAGAAGAATAGTACATGGACATCATCTGGTTAAGGGCCGTGCTGAGGAATTCTGTTAAATTTTTTTGTTGTCTTTACCGCTCCCCGAATGACGATCGACCAGCAACATTTTTCGGACAACTTTCACATACCGTCGACTGAATACAGATAAACCTCCCAGCTTCTGAAATTGTTGTCATTGGTGGTTTTAATGTGCACAATTCCGACTGGTTGGTACATTCTAACACAATCGACGAGGGTGGCAGGCTGGCGGAGATGCTTGCTGTTAGCCACAACTGGACTCAACTCGTGGAGGAACCCCCACGAGTGCCGGATGCCCGAGGTCATTATGTGAACACTCTGGATCTGTTTTTGACATCCGAACGCAGTATTTATACCGTAGAGGTTTCTGCGCCACTGGGAAACTCAGATCACTGCTTGGTATCTGTCGCGCAACCACTTGCATTTCAAGCGAATAACCGGCCTAGGCAGCTGCGCCATGTATGGAAGTATGGGGCTGCTAACTGACACCATTTGCGAGATTTCTTCGCATCCTTTCCATGGTAGGAGGTGTGCTTCGGAGACTCCGATGTTGATGCTTGTGCGGAGTCGGTCACAGAGATTATTCTTCTCGGGATGGAGATCTACATTCCACATTCCATCAAGCTAAGTTCATCTTATAACCCTACAGCGGCAAAAATAGAGATTTTAAGCAATGGCCCTCCAATCCCACCGATCTTAACAGAACAAATTTTGTTAGAATCAGAAACGCGTGGAACCAGGCGATTGATACCGCGAAGAAAGCTCACAGCGACAGAGTGACTAATAAACTCCTTCAGTGCCCGACTGGTTCGCACTCCTGATCAATGCCAAGGGCTGTCAGCAGTAACTTTGCTAACTCCTCTTTCCCTCCGTTGCCGACAGACAGCGGGACGTTGGTCACAAATTCAAAGGATAAAAGCTAATGTGTTCGCGAATTTATTTTCCGCGAATTCAAACCTCGTTCCCGATCTTTTGGAGCCACCTGTGATCGCGCTGGTACGGTCTTCGATGCGGAATGTGAGATTTCGTCCGCGCACTATTCAACACATTCTACGTGAACTGGACTCTAGGAAGGCAACGGCCCGGACGGAATACCAGCAATATTCCTTAAGAACTGTGCTCCAGAACTATCGGCGGTTCTTGGCAGACTTTTTCGCTTATCTTATACACAGAGGACCTTTCCTACCTGCTGGAAAATCTCTCGGGTTCAGCCAATCCCAAGGACGGGGAAACCTTTTGACACTTATAACCGATATATGGACATCTACGATTAAGCGGCATGGTGAGTCAAGGGCGGTCGCATTGGATATCTCCAAGGCTTTTGACTGCATCTGGCAGCAGGCATTGCTGAGCAAACTTCGTTCATACGGACATTTCCAGCAGATTTGCGACTGGACGAAGAGCTTCCTCGAAAATCGATCGATCCGGGTTGTTGTAGATGGCGAGTGTTCGGTCCTGTATCCTGTTAATTCTAGGGTGCCTCAAGGTTCTATTTTGGCTCCAACCTTGTTTTTGCTGAATCGGAGTCGGGATAAGGTCCCGCAGTGGGGAAAAGCCAATCTCGTGCGAAAACACAATATACAACATTCACAAAGAAAATTGGATCATCGGTTCCGCAGCTGATGATGAGTGGCCAGGCCCTCGAATCTGGGGAAACCTTGAAATTTCTTGGCGTCACGGTCTGTGGGAATGTATCGTGGCATAAACACATGCCGAGCATCGCCAGGTCAGCCTTAGGAAAACTGAGTTATCTTTTTAGAGATATTTTACTCCGCCCCAACTTCTTCTCTTGTATAAATCCGAAATTAGACCTGCGCTCGAATATTGCTCTCATGTTTGGAGCTCAGCTCCTAAACATACCCTCGACCTACTTGAGAGCATACAGACATGAGCGATCCGCCTGATCGGGGACTCGGCGTTGACGTCGGAACCACAGTCGCTATCACATCGAAAACGCGTAGCCGTAATAATATCTGTTCTACAGACATTATTACGGGTACTGTCCTTCGGAGATTCATGGTATTGTTCCACGCAATTCTGTTTATATGCGCTCCACAAGACAATCCGACAGATCGCACCAGTTTGCGGTTCATCGCCCTGCATCAGAACTCATTCCGTTAGAGAGCGGGAAAATTATGGAATTTTCTACCCGCGCGAGTGTTCCCGGGGCGTTACAACTTGCAGCTGCTCAAAAAGAACTGCAACACTTATTTGGTGGCATGATACATTCCCACAGACCGTGACGCCGATCTCAAACTTCCCCCAGCCTCGAGGGCTCAGCCATTCATCATCAGCTGTGGAACCGATGATCCACTTTTCCTTGTGAATGTTGTATACTGTCTCTTCGCTGCATTGAAGTCGACGAGATTGGTCCTTCCCCACTCCAGGGCCCTATCTAGATCCTGATTCAGAGAGTCAATCTGTTCACATCTCAGCTGATGCGACGCAGATGCACCAATCGGCCGAACACAAAGGAGGAAACAAGCATACTATCATCCGCAAACCTGAACACTTTGTTATCGTTGTTCATTTATGTGAAGCAAGAACAAGGTTGGAGCCAAAATAGAACCTTGAGGCACCCCCGAATTAACAGGATACAGATCCGAACACTCGCCGTCCACAACAACCCGGAACGATCGATTTTCGAGGAAGCACCCCGTCCAGTCGCAAAGCTGTTGAGAAAGTCCATATGAGCGAAGTTTGCTCAGCAATACCCCGTGCCAGACGCGGTCAAAAGCCTTGGAGATATCTAATGCGACCGCCCTTGACTCACCATGCCGTTCAATCGCAGATGTCCATATATCGGTTATAAGTGTCAAAAGGTCTCCCGTGGACCGCCTACCACGGAATCCGTATTGACGACCATTCAGAAGTCCGTTGCACTCCAAATACTTAACTAACTCAGTATTGATGACTTTTTCCATTACCTTAGATAAAATAGACAGTAATGCTATCGGGCGGTAATTTGGTGGGAGACACTTTTTTCCCATCTTTGGGATTGGCTGAACTCGAGCGATTTTCCAGCAGGCAGGAAAGATCCTCCGTGCATAAGATAAGCGGAAGAGACTGCCAAGAACCGGTGATAGTTCTGGAGCACAGTTCTTAAGGACTATTGCTGGTATTCCGTCCGAGCCGTTGCCTTCATACAGTCCAGTTCACGTAGAATGCGTTGAATAGTGCGCGGACGAAATCTCACATCCCGCATCGAAGACCGTACGGGCGAGATCACAGGTGGCTCCAAAAGGCCGGGATCGAGGTTTGAATTCGCGGAAAATAAATTCGCGAACACATTGGCTTTATCCTTTGAATTTGTGACTAACCTCCCGCTGTCTGTCAGCAACGAAGGGAAAGAGGAGGTTGTGAAGTTACCGCTGACAGCCTTTGCCATTGACCAGAAGGAGCGCGAACCAGTCGGGTACCGAAGGAGCTTATTGATCACCCTGTCGTTGTGAGCTTTCTTCGCGGTATCAATCGTCTGGTTGCACGCGTTTCTAATTCTAACAAAATTTGTTGTGTTAACATCGGTGGGATTGTAGCGCCATTGCTTAAAAGCTCTTTTTTTGCCGCTGTAATAAGCTCGCATTTTTTATCAAACCAATGTTTATCAGACGAACTTCGTTTGATGGAACGTGGAATATACATCTCCATCCCCAGAAGAATAATCTCTGATACCGACTCCGCGCAAGCGTTAACATCGGAGTCTCCGAAACACACCTCGGGCCATGGAAAGGATGCGAAGAAATCTCGCAAATCCTCCCAGTTAGCAGCCCCATACTTCCATACATGGCGAAGCTGCCTAGGCCGGTTATTCGCTTGATATGCAAGTGTTTGCGCTGCAGATACCAAGCAGTGATCTGAGTTTCCCAGTGGCGCAGAAACCTCTACGGTATAAATACTCGGTTCGGATGTCAAAAACAGATCCAGGGTGTTCGCATAATCGCCTCAGGCATCCGGCACTCGCGTTGGCTCCCCTACGAGTTGAGTCAAGTTGTGACTTACAGCAAACATCTCCGCCAGCCTCCCAGTCTCGTCGGTTCTGTTAGAATGTAACAACCAGCCGGAATTATGCACATTAAAATCGCCAATGACAATTTCAGAAGCTGGGTGGTTGATCTGTATCCAGTCGATGGTATGTTCGTTCGAAAAATGTCGCCGGTCGATCGTCATTCGGATAGCGGTAAAGACAACAAAGAAATTTAACGGAATTCCTTAGCACGACCCTCAACCATATGATGTCCATATTATTACCTATGAATAGCAGTTACATCACTGAAGCAAAGAAAAAGTCCCTTATTTGGCGTTCCAATCAATCGCTCGCACTGTGCTCTGATATTTAAGAGTACCACAAAAAACGCTTTTTGTCTAATACGACAATACATCACCATAAGAGTGTTTTTTTTTAATAGGAAACGAGCACAAATCATCATCATCATCATCATCGGCACTACAACCGGGAGCCGGTCTGAACCTTATTTAGCAAGTCCTGAGGCTTGTTAAATTTTCCATAATTATTTGTTTTTTACCGGGCAAGGTTATTAGTCTTGCGCCAGAGCACAAATCATCATCACATCTAAAAACAACTCTACGATAGCACGAACATTTAAATCCTCTTTTATGGGACAAATCGTAGAAGCTGCGGAATAAATAATTACGTGGAAATGATACCAATAAGATATACATAAACATCTTTGATGGCGTTGACTATGAATGGACACTCGTGTAAGCAGAAGTTGCTTAGGATCCTGATATCATCACCATCATCGGCACTACAACCGGGATCCGGTCTTGGCCTTATTTATCAAGTCTCTCCATCAGTATCCGGGCCTTATCCGAGACTTGTTAAATTGTCTATAATAATTTATTTTTCC
The DNA here is from genome assembly GCA_963931805.1 of Microdon myrmicae. Taxonomy (NCBI): domain Eukaryota; kingdom Metazoa; phylum Arthropoda; class Insecta; order Diptera; family Syrphidae; genus Microdon; species Microdon myrmicae. Next base: position 5,541,691 of record OZ007502.1, read on the forward strand.
GGACAAGGTTATTAGCCTTGCGCCAACCTTTCTCAGGATGTCGCTGCATGCATTGGTTCACTACTTGGCGAATGCCCAAGTAGCTATCCAGGGGTGTCACGTGGAGACTGCATGTGAACTTGGATTGAACGGGGACAAGGATCATCTGGGTCTTCGCCGGGTTGAAAGCAGAGACTTTACCCTGTATGTTCGCTCCCATCCCATCTCACTGTGCAGCAACTATAGGGGTATAACATTGCTGAGTACCGCCTATAAGATACTCTCCACTATCCTACAATATCGGATAGCCCCATACGCTAAAGCCATCATTGGCCATTATCAGTGTGGCTTCATCCCAGGCAAATCAGCGATTGATCATATATTCACCCTTAGGTAGGCGATGGGAAAATGTCAGGAATTTAAGATTCCATTATATCATCTATTTATTGACTTTAAGGCCACCTACGACAGCATAGCCAAGGTGGAACTATATAATGTCATGAAAGAGTTCGGCATTCCAAACAAATTGATACGACTTTGTAGTTGACCATGACCAACGTAACTAGTCAAGTAAAAATAGCAGGATTGCTGTCCAAACCAATAAACATCTATAATGGACTCCGACAAGGGGACGGTCTGGCCTGTCTCCTCTTCAACCTGGCGTTGGAGAAAGCAATCCGTGACTCTGGTGTCACAACTAGAAGGACTATTATCACCAACTCCAGCCAGATACTTGCCTACGCAGATGACATCGACATCAACGGGTAAACCGAATCGGCTGTACAGGACTCCTTCACCCAGATCGAGCAAGCGGCACAAAATCTGGGACTGCACTTCTGCGAAGAGAAGACCTAACGTTGGTCAAACTATCAGGGTAGTGGAGCTCGAATTTGAAGTAGTGTAATCCTTTAACTACCTTGGGTCAATAGTATCAGTCGATAACAATATGGAAGAAGAAATACGCGAACGGCTGATCAAATCCCACAAAGTCTACTATGGTCTATCAAGGCTCTTTAAATCCCAAAATGTATCCAGAACATCCAAGCTACTACTGTACTAGACCATGGTCTTACCAGTACTCATGTATCGATCCGACACCTGGGTGCTCAATAAAAGACACTCTGAACTCTTAGCCGCGTTTGAGAGAAAGGTCTTAAGGAGAATTGTTGGCCCCGTATGTGAGGGAGGACGATTCCGGAGACGCTACAACCATAAGTTGTACGCAATCTACCTTGAAGCAAATGTTGTAAGAAAAATCAAGCTTGGTAGACTCCAGTGGGCGGGACACCTAGCTCGAATGAGCGAAGAGGAGCCTGCCCGGAAAGTTCTTTGTGGCAGGATGTATGGAACGAGACAGCGCGATGGACCTTGTCTGCGATGGGGGATGGCGTAGACCACGACGCCCAGAGCCTGGGAGTGCCAAACTGGATGACATCGGCTCGAAAATGGGATCGGTGGAGAGGTTTGTTAAATGAAGACAAAACCGGATCCCGGTTGTAGTGCCTATGATGATGATTATGAATTTAATAGGTTCTTTTCAAGTAATTTTCTTAAATATTTGTTTATTTATTTGATCATTTTATTTTTATTCTTATCTTTAGCTTACAATAATTCTTTGCCTAAAAAACAAATGCCATTGTGTGGAATAGGAAGGGAGGCTTTTTATTGGGCTCCCGACGAGTCGCTGCATTTATGCAACATACGAGAGACCGGTTCATTAAGACTAGTCAATTCAACATCGACCGACGTGAAACAAAGGAAAGGTTGTGAGATTAGCGTTGAGGAATTGTAGAGGACAGCCAATCAATATATTGTATTGTGTATGAATCCCATATCGACACAATCACCATGGTCAGTGGATACATATCCATCAACCGTCTACCTTCGAAAGTGCTAGTGATATTGGATTACTCTGAAGGAGCCTGTGTAGAGCAACTTAAATAAACCTACGTTGGATAGATTCGACACCGAAAGTATTGTAATGAATTTACACTCGAATAATCGTGAATAGCATGCCGGGCGTCAAACAGCAGTTGGACCTTGGATGTCGAACGATACACACGACTCAGTAAGAAAAATTGACAGCGTGATATTAAGTGTCAAGTTATAAGTAGAAATAAAATAAATCTATTCAGGAAAGGAGAACAAACTTGGAGTTTTGTTGGATTATTCACAATCCAGAGATCAAACCTAGGAAGTCGATGAACGTAAAATCAAAATTACGTAACAATTGGTGTCAGATGTGGGATTGTTGAATAATCCTATATCATCTGGAAGTGTAGCTGTGGACCTGGAATAACCCTACATTATGGTTGGGTTTGTTGACTTGAGGATAACCCATTTAAAGGAAGAATTGGAGTCTCGAGGATTGCTGCTGACAGGGAATAAGGCGGATCTACAAGCACAATTGCGTAAAGCAATGGAGAGCGAGGGCACCGAGGTTGATGGACACGAGTTTTGTCACGATGCCTCAGGAGCTTCACTTAAAGCCGAAGAGCAGAGGGTAGAGCCGCAGCCAGCCCCAGCAATTGACATGAACGTGCTTCTAGCAGCAATGGTGCAGCAGTCCTCACGCATGGAGGAGCAGCTGACATAACAGTCCTCGCGTATAGAGAACCAGCTGGCACAACACACTTCACAACTGCAGGAAAAACTATCGCGCATCGAAGGGAATTCTGCCAGACTGCAGGCGAGACAGGACGAAATGGAGGACGAATTGTACCAAGTTACCCAAAACTAAACAAAATTAGAAGCAGAAATATTGAGGTTGGGTGGTCATATCCGAGAGATACTGTTGTATTCCAGAATACTACCCTTTATTAAATTTAACACTGATTCTCCTTACACATCCTTAAAAACTTCCCTTAACATATATTACATTCTCACTTAATACATACCATTCATAAACATTCACAATATTACCAGTTACAGCACACTTAATAACCTGCACCTTTTTATTCATTCAAAACATAGTAACTTTGATTTTCGTCCAAATTTTATTCATGTTAAAAGTCACAGAGACCTTGTTAAAAGTTGTTTTGTTCATGTTATAATTTCCAACCAATTAGAACACAATGTTCTATAAGAAGAGGAAAAATTGTATTGTAAGGACACTTTTGAGTTCAGTTCAGTTTCAGTTTGGCAGTAGAGTTTGAATTTGAGAGTTGAAGAACTTTGAGTTTAGATTGAGTTTAGTTTGAATTGTGATATTAAAGTGACAACCTTCAGATTGTGGCGACTAACTTTTATTTCAAAAATAAACATAATAAAAAAATCTATAAACGATAATATAATCAAATGTTTAAAATGGCTGGTAATATGAATTCATCGTAAAACCCTGAACCTCAGGCGTAAATAAAATATCCTTTACCAGAAGTAGACTTATAGTTCATCACATTCTGTTTCGGTCTGCCGACGAGACACTTAACGTTATTCATTTGGAAGTGTGTCTGCATCAAAGGAGACAACTAATTGCTTTCGGAGAGTACTTAAATAAGTACTTAGCAAAAGGAACAGCGAGAGTGGATAAGAGTAAGAACAAAAAGGAAAAATAAAAAGTCCCCGCTCTTCCCTCGATCGAGGAAGCACGGCGGGACCTCGACAATACAGATCAGTGGATCAGTTGCAGCTGTTAGTGCACCGAAATTGAAGGCCCCAACGTTTGATGGAATCGTACTGTTTAATATTTTTAAACTACAGTTCGAGACCACAGCGCGAACCAATCACTGGTCTACGACAGGCAAAGTGGCAGCTATGGTTGTAGCATTGAAGGGCTCCGCCGCTGAAGTCTTGCAAACAGTTCCGGAAATTGAACGGGGAAATTATGACGCGGTAATGGCAGCGATTGAACGGAGATATGGTAGCGACCATAGGAAACAAATATTCCAAATGGAGCTCATGAATCGGTAGCAAAAAGTTAACGACCCGTTGCAAGAATATGCAACGAGATAGAGCGGCTCGCGCATTTGGCCAATGCAGACGCACCGGTAGAAGTAATTGAATTACTCAAAATTCAAGCGTTTAGGAATGGAATACGGGATGAGGATACCAAACGCACAGTCTATTCCGCGCCAAAGAAGACGTTCGCTCATTTGTCATTTGCTCTTATGCAGGAAACAGCCAGCCTTCGGAGCAAACAGACGCACAGATTTCATTGGCTGGAACTCGAGCCAGGAGAATCTCTGGGGAAAACCATGAGGGAACTCATCCAGGTTATTTCTCAAATGATGCCGACCTCGCGCAAGGAAATGATGCCAACCTCACACAAAAGCTCTGAAGGAAAGAGTTAGAGCTGTGGAAAAACCGGACACCGCACGAATTTGTAATGATTCTCGTAGGAAAAACGAAAACAAAGCAAAGTGTTACAGCTGTGGAAAAACGGGACACTTCACACGAAATTGTAATGCGTCTCGTAGGAAAAACGAAAACACGTCGAAAAGCAGCTACTGGGAAATGATTCAGTCCGAAATGTATGCCATACACCAACATGTGAGGCAGCGAACACAGTTGATGAGCAACAATATGAAGGATCGATATAACCGGGCTATGAATTCTGATGGGTTTCAAGAAGGCGACCTGGTGTTGCTGTACAATCCGCAACGGAAAAAGGATATGTCTTCAAAACTGCAAACATCATAGGAAGGGCCGTACAAAGTCATAAAGCGACTGAACGATGTTGTGTATCCCATACAATCCTACACGCAGAGACGAGGTAAAATGAAAGTCGTCCATTTGGAGAGACTAGCCTCATATGGATCAAGGATTTTGGTGTCTGATCGCAACGATCAGACTTAAGTGGAGGGCAGTGTGACGAATTTTCACTCGAATAATCGTGAATAGCATGCCGGGCGTCAAACAGCAGTTGGACCTTGGATGTCGAACGATACACATCGACTCAGTAAGAAAAATTGACAGCGTGATATTAAGTGTCAATTAATAAGTAGAAATAAAATAAGGCTATTCAGGAAAGGAGAACAAACTTGGAGTTTTGTTGGATTATTCACAATCCAGAGATCGGACCTAGGAAGTCGATGAACGTAAAATCAAAATTATGTAAAATGTATGATACGGTGACAAATCTTGACTTACGTATTCAGGGATTGGCTAAACGAATGTCACGTAGAGGCACTTGTTGAAATAGGAATCTGAGAATTCTTTGGAGAAACGTTTTATGGAACCGAGCATTCGATTTATCTTGTATATTATTTGCTTATTACATGGAGTTCAGCTGTCTGTCAGAAGTGACTTCTACCTCACCAAATACAGGAACTCATTGTAATTGAAGTAGGACTCTAGGGTGATGTAAGATCATTTGCGGGAGGAAGAAGTAAGCTTACATAGAGATGTTTTGAGCTCAAAAAAAAAATGCTGCATCTTTATTAAAAAGTTGCCTAAATTAGTTTGAACTCGATGGTATAAAGAGATATTGATATCTTTTTAGGTATCTTCATGTGTTCCGTGTAAATAGATATGTCTGACTTTTTTAATACGAAAATTATGGGGTTCGGGTGGCTTTCTCCGGGTTTCCAAAATTGTATCACAAATTGATCAGAAAAGTGGGTATCAGATATCATTTCGTGCGGGCGATTTTCTAAGTACTATTTAAGTTACTAAATGTAATGTGATGGTAAGCCCATTAATATCGAACATTTATGGGAGAGACTCTTTAATAATTTATTTTTTTGTGTGTGCTTCTTAGAAAAGGCGTCCATTGTGTTTCTTTTTCGAGGAATTCTCTTTGAGTGACACAATGTTGTACGTCTACATTACAAATTTAAAATACAACAGTTATTATCCACTTTACGATAAAAAGAAATATCGTACGAGACAAACAGGTGCTTAAGCGACCGATCATACTTCCCCTTCTGCAATCGAATGAGAGACAATGACGCGTTCAACAGTTTTTTACCCACTTGCACAAATTATCGATTGTGAACAGGTGTAACCTCTTGCATTTATCAATCAACGGATTGCCTTTCCCCAGCTTCCCACAGACGAGATAACCAGCACACCTAGTGCTGCCTTTCGGTCCCACACACCAATACATCAAGGCCACAAACGTTCGCTGCCGTGAGTCAAATTACAAATAAACAACTTGCTGTCTGATTGCACACCTAAGAGAACGAGAAAGAGACGACCGATCTCCAAATGTTCCCCGCATTTTTTCTTCCTAATGCTGATGCTGGATGCGATCATTTTGATTGATATTCGCTTAATGAGCAGACGCGGATCTGGTTTTTCGTTACGGCGTCAAGTACCTAAACAACGCGATCAAAAATTCGGTGGTTAATAAATAGATAAGTTTCATTGTAAAAGTTCCAATTTTTGTTATTCTGAATATCGGAAATTGCGCATCCATTTGTCGATTGCATTCGTCTAGTATCGTAGTGTACTCTTTCGTCTCTGGTGTCGGATTACATGTGCTTTGTGCAGTTGTTTTGATTTGGTAGATATGGTGCTTCGCAAGGCGGCAATCCTTTGTATTTTGATCGCGTACACGGGTGTGCTGATTATTACGCAGGTGGAATCATGTAACGAGGTTGTTTGTGCGTCAATCGTTTCGAAGTGCATGCTGACGCAGAGCTGCAAATGCGAGCCAAAGAACTGTTCCTGTTACAAAGAATGCCTCAGCTGTTTGGGAAAGAAATACTATGAAGAATGTTGCAGTTGCGTTGGTAAGTCAACTCAATAAATAATGAGATTTTCGAGTTCAAAATTCTATTTGTTTCTGGGAGTAAAATTAGTAGCATTGGCTCTCAGAACATATTGGCGAGAGCCCAAAGAAGCAGGAAGTGCAAAGTTGAAAACAGATGAACCTTGTGGCTTATAATAACTGATTAAGCGCATGTGTTGTACCTGAATTTTGTTCCTTATAGCCTCCCTAGAAGGCAGATACATTTGTCAAGTTCATCCTGAACACAATTCTTTTTCTTCGTCAATACAATGTTCCAAAATATTTTGAATGCATCTAAAATACCCATTAGTGAGAATGTGTTATGAAAAGTCATAATCACTAATTCAAGAAATATTTTTTCTTATAAAAGATCCTAAAATTGATAGGGTATGATTTTACAAAGAATGTTCTTAGGTAACATTCTCCCAAACAGTTTATCTAAATGCAAACCGTTGTTTGTAGATATTTTCCGCTAGCTTCATTAACTGCTTCTTGTTTGTTTTTTCTCCCACTCTCGGTTGCAGTTATAATAAAAATGCATGTATTCGACTTGGGTCTAGATGCCACAGAACAGTGACTTCTTAACAAGGAGTATACACAAAATCTTAATGAAATTAATAAAACTCTTGACTAGTGATGTCGAAAACACCGCTTTTGGAACAAACTGATTGTAGTTGCATATTTATAAAAAAAAAAAAAATAGTTTTTGGACTATAGAGAAGATGATTTACTTAACGGCAGAAAAACAAGAACTCAGTGACATTAATGAAACTCTTGACTAGTGATGTCGAAAGCACAGCTATTGAACTAATCTTTTTGAAATTGCAAATTTGTTTTATAATTGTTGAGAAAGCCAATTGTTATACGCAACTACGCGCCTTTTGAAAATAAATTTAATATATCGGAAAAGAAAGAAGAGATCAACACCTTAACTAAATTTGGGGCAATTATTTAGTAGAATTTAACAAAATTGATAAAGATGGGCCATCTCATTGCTTATATCATCTCTACTACCTTATATGTACCAAATCTATAGGTGTTGACATATGTATGTTAAAAAAACATTAAGGTTAAAAAAGAATGATTGTGAAAAGTATCTCCATTATTTATTTTTATTACACTTCTTTATCGAAAACAGATGTTTTATTTATATAAAATTGCTAGGAATATTCATTCTCTCAAAATAAATGCCATCAATTCACGTTTCGTAGCAAGAACTCCACAGGAAATTTAATGAAGTTTGTTAGAATTACATAAGCATCTCATGTAGAGGGACGATGAAAGAACCATCGACATTCCTCCAATCCTCTTGAAGAGATGTTCCTCTTCAATCGCCAAACCACTGCGGAAACTCTTCCATTTGTCTTATTCTACTGGCCGTTTCCCAAATAGATGGAAGTCAGCGAACATTCAGCCCAAAAAGGACGACAAATCATCCCTTTCTTCTTATCGACCCATGGCGCTATCTTCTATTCTCTCCAAGGTAATGGAATCTCTTATCAACCGTCAACTTTCGAAATATCTGGAATCAAGTAACCTCCTCAGTGACCACCAATATGGCTTTCGTAAGAACAGGTCCACAGGAGATCTGATGGCGTACCTTACCGAAAAGTGGAGCCATTCCATCCACTACCTCGCTGAGAGCAAGGTAGTCGCATTGGATTGTTGTGTATATGATTTAATTGCCAACTTCTTGCATGGCCAGAGAGTGAGACAAAAAATACTACATTCTCCCACAGGTAGTAGAAACTTCTGGGTGTTCGTGAAAAACATTCAAAACTCAGTATCTTCATCCATTCCATCGCTTATAGTCGATGAAAAACCAGACACCACTGCAATAGAGAAGGCGAATCTACTTGCTGCACATTTTGCAGCCAACTTAAGGCTGCCTGATACCACATCAGTTCTACCTCAACTTGAGCATAAGCAGCACACCATGAACCAGATTCATTTCCGAACGCGTTCTGTTGCCCGCGCACTCAAAGAGCTAAACGCACACAAATCCACTGGTCCTGATGGCATTCCCCCAATTCTCTTGAAGAGATGTTCCTCTTCACTCACTAAACCACTGCGAAAACTCTTCCATTTGTTTTATTCTACTGGCCGTTTCCCAAATAGATGGAAGTCAGCGAACATACAGCGAATTCCCAAAAAGGGTGACAAATCATCCCTTTCTTCTTATCGACCCATAGCACTAACTTCTATTCTCTCGAAGGTAATGGAATCACTTATCAACCGTTGTTGAGGTAGCTTGTAATGGTTGGGGGTTAAAATCGGTTTTGCTTACCTCCTTTTGTAGGTTACCAATGACCAGTGGGTCATCTTTCTTTATTGATGGTCTTCTGGAGGGGCCGCTTTCAGGGTTGATGTGGATGGCGTGAAGGAGTGTGCCCTCGCAACTTCTTGCGTCCGTGTTTGTGGGCTTCCGGACGTGGGCTCGGTCTCCGCGAGCTCCTTGGCAGGGAATGGCGGCGTCTTCGGTTGTTTGAGGGGATTCCCGGAGTTAGGGTCCGCTATATCTTGTCCACGTCTCCTTTCGTGGTGTGCCCTGGTCCGCAATCTCTTGCCAAGACCTCTTTTAACCTTATTGTTAAGATTTCTTTTAACTTCGTTGTTAAGATCTCTTTTAACCTTCTTGTTAAGATCTCTTTTAACTTGGTTGGACACTCTCTACCGGGGGAGTGTTCTGTGGACAATCAAAAAGGCTGGTGTGCTGTATTCTCTTTTTAAAGTTTTCTTTTTATTTCTTTATTTTTATATTATTTTTACTACACATCGGACCAGGGGTTTGGCCTTCCAGAACTTGACTCATCACGAAAGAAAAGAAAAAAAAATGGGTGGCGAGAGGTCCGACTTTGGCGAGACAAGGACAGATGTGTCCTTCATCTTGTCTCTGGCTTCTGGTCATCTTGTGGTAACCAGAATCACCCACATCCGTGAGAATGTTGGGCTCGGTCTCGAGATATCTGAAAACGAAAAAGGGGGGAGAGGTATCTGAGGATAGTGTGGACAGGATTAGTTCGGATGTCCTCTAACTACTTGGATGGAGGGATGGTGGGAAAGAAATCGTACAAGACCGGTAGATCTTGAGTGCGGTGGTAAACGCAGATCACGTCTTTGGCGTCTGATAATCTGCGCTTTGGTCGGTGTGCGTGTGTGTGTGCTTGTGCTGTCTTGTACTGTGCGTGCGTGTTTGTAGTGTGTCAGCAGTAGACCCTATGGGATGGGTCCAGGAATCCTCTATTATAGAGGAGAATGTTGTTGGGAAGGGTGCTTTCTTCAGTTTTGTACTGAAGAAGAAATTGTGGGGGTTTGACCCGAAGAGATCGAGAGAGAGAAGGGTCAAGAACGCAAGAGTCCCGTACAAGTAGGTTCTCGCTGGTCTGAATGTTTTCGAGGTACTTATATGCTAATAGAAGCAAGTACTCGTCGATAGGGGTAATGGAGGCGCCTTCGTATAGGTGAAAGTTGGGGTAATGACGACCGTCAGGACTTCTAGAATGATTGGTGCATCTTCTGAGGAGTTTCCTTTCGAAAACCCGAAGTCTTTCTATTTGAGCCGAAGATATGCAGGACCATATGGGAAAGGCGTACGATATTCCAGATCGGATTAGACTCATCACGAAAGTCAAAGGTACCGTCCTTTTATACTTTTCGTCGTTGAGATTTTCAACGTTTTTAATGTAAACATTCCAAGAAGCACACACACGGTTTCGTGTGCTTCAGTTGGAATAAGGTTCTTGGAAATGATTAAGAATTTATTTGAATAAATTCCTGGAAGGGAAATCATGAAATGCATTCTGAGTTAAGCATTTCATGATGTCAGGATTATGGGGAATTGGATCAATGCACGACAAGTGGATTTTGGTTTAAATTGATCGTGCATATGATTCAATTGGATTGGGGTATGAGTTAGTGTGAAATTGAATCAATGTGCGACAAATTAACTTTTGGTTTAATCTATCGCTCATATGATTCGATATGAAATTTGGATTTGGATGGGGTTATTAGTAATATTGGGTATTTGGAACTTCAACTTTCGAAATATCTGGAATCAAATGACCTCAATGACCGCCAATATGGCTTTCGTAGCAACAGGTTCACAGGAGATCTGATGGCTTACCTTACCGAAAACTGGAGCCATTCCATCCACTACCTCGGTGAAAGCATGGTAGTAGCATTGCATATTTCAAAAGCCTTCGACAGAGTTTGACATCCAGCCCTTTTGTCAAAATTGCATTCATATGGAGTGGACAATTCCCTGATACAATGGATAAGAGACTATCTTTCTGGCCGTTCAATGCAAGTGGTTCTTGATGGCGTCAAATCAGTCTCCCACCAAATTAATGCAGGTGTTCGCCAGGGTTCGGTACTCTCACCCACTCTCTTCCTCATCTTTATAAATGATCTCTTGTCAATTACTCACAACCTAATTCACTCGTTTGCTGATGATAGCACATTGAGTTTCTCATACTCATACGAACACTCCCGTCCAAACTCTTCGAACGTCACTACCAACCAGCCACTTATGCTTGATACATTGAATTCAAACCTCAACAAGATATATTCATTGTAGATTATCTAACCCAGTAGAATTCAATGCCCTAAAAACTCAGTGCTGCCTCTTGTCGTCAAAAGTGAGCCCCAAAGTAAATATACTGTCTATGAACGGGACTTGCATCGACGAAGCCAAGGAATTATCAATCCTCGGCACTCGAATTAATTTGACTCTTAACTGGAATGACCACATATTTGAAGCTGCAAAAAATGCAGCCAAATGTATGGGGTTCCTTAAGAGATGCAAAAGATACTTCACTCCATCCCACCTGGCCACTATATACCAGATGTACCGGTGTGAAGTGAGCGTCAAGATACAAATGTATTGATAGGGAACGTTTGTTGTCAACGAGCCCTTATGTATATATTTTCATATTGTCATATGCTATATGCTTAAAAATATTTCAATTACTCCATGAGCCGATTCCTCATCGTGTAATTTCCCACTTCAGTGATCGATATTGTCGGCCCGGATTACGCAATTACCATCGTTGGACTTTTTTTTTCAGTAGAACGCTTATACCAATCAGTTCACAAAAGATTGGAGTGTTTACCTTGGCTGATTTTTTGTTGTAATTCTTGAATTTTAGCTTGGAGGTTTTTGCATCGCTGACATGGAGCTAGATCGCTAAAGTATATCTCACGTCATCTACAGAGAGTGCATTTTTGGCAAGCTCAAGTTGATCACACCAAATTCAATTTTATCTATTGAAAGTTCTAAGGAGACAAAAGGATGTCGACGAATTGACTAACGAAAATAGAATATCGATGAAACACAATTTATTCTAATTTACCCTTTGTTTGAAATTGTTTTACATTTGATGCATAGTCCTTTTTGAATCCTGGTGTAGTTTAAGTCCATTCACTTTCACACTTAACTTAGGCGTAACGAACAATGGAGTACTTATAATCATCTTGCTCTTTCCTTTTACACGGTGTTTAGAATTTAATTAATGTCGTTTTAGTCATGTTTTGATTCACAAGGATATCCTTCGGATAAATACACATAGGCATGGTTAACATCACACTGAACTCTTCACAGTGAAGCATTTATTATTATTATTATTATTTATTACAATGTAATTAATTACACAATAACTTAATTCTAAATAGCGCTAGCTGCTAGGGCTTTCGGCTAATATCGAGTTACTTTAAATTTTGTTATGAAGGTTAGTAAGTGTTAGTAATTCGTATGTGTAGTTGATATTCTGTTCTGATGGTTTTGCCAGAATGTTGCTGAAGGTGTCGTTTCCAAATAGTTGGTTTGCGATGGTTTGGACTTTTGACAGTCGAATATGATGTGATGTGGAGTAAGTGGGACTTGGTTGTTGCAGTTACTGCATTGTGGGGGGCTGGTTTTTGTAAGGATGTATTGGTGTGTCCTAGCCGGAGTCGTAGGAAGCATTTTATTTTTCTGTTTGAGACTGTTGTTGGGTAAGTAACGGGTTTGGTGTCCTGTTTAATAGTGCTGTACAGGTGGGTGTAGTGGTGCCATTCCTCTTCCTCCACGTTCTTAAGGGCATTTTTTACCTGTCTTCTTATGTCCGTTTTGTTAGGATAATAGAAGGAGACGAGAGGCGACTTTGTCCCTAGTTTTGCGGCCGCGTCGGCCACTTCATTTCCACTAATGTTACAGTGCCCGGGGGTCCAAAGTAGCTTTATTTTATTAGCTTTCTTAATAATGTTATCTTGGATTTGACGAATGACAGCATTTGTGGAGTTTACGTTGGTTATTGCTTTTAGAGTTGAAAGGCTATCAGTACAGATAATCGTTGGGATTTTCTGGATCAGTTTTGTTGCTTCCAAAATTGCCGTTGCTTCCGCTGATAGGATGGAACAAAAGGTGGGAAGTGATCCCATTCTGATTATTTCTTTGCGATCGTTGACTATAGCAAATGACACATTTGATTCGTTTTTGGAACCATCTGTGAAAAACAGGTTCCAGTTTTGATGTTTGTCGATGGTATCCTTGAAAAGTTTTTGATAGATTATCTGATTTGTTGAATGTTTTGGATAATGGGACAGGTCATCTAAGATTGTATTTCTCGGAATTAACCATGGAGGGTGTTGTGTGCGGTGGGGTTTTGAAATATTTATAGGGATATGTAAGTCCTTGGCTATATCGATGGCCCTTTCCAGTCCTGAGCGGTATCTCGACCTTCGTTTTTTTTAATAAATTTTTCGGATGTCCTGCACTATGGGGGTTGCTATAGACATTGTAAATTTGTAAGCAAGTGTAGCTGATATATATTTTAGTCTCTTTTCTATAGATGGGAGACCGCATTCGACGAGGATGTTTTTAATTGGTGTAGTACGGAATGCTCTGGTACTTGCTCGAGCTGCGGCGTGATAGGGAGATTTTATTGTTTGCAGGGTCGTTTTGCTACATTTTCCGTATATCATTAGTCCGTAGTCGATTTTAGATAGGATGATGGCTTTAGTTATGTTAATAAGGGTGTTAGTATGTGCAGATCCATTCTTATATGCTAGGTATTTTACAATATTTAATCTTGCAGCTAGGCTTTTCTTAAGTGCTAAACAATGTTCTTTAAAATTGTATTTACTGTCAAAGAGGATACCGAGGATTTTCATGGATTGGATTGTAGGGATTGTGTGATTCTGAAAGGGAAGTGAGATGTTTTTGCTGCAGCTGGTTTTTCTACAAATGTGTAACATTTTAGTTTTTTCGAGGGAGATCTTTGCGCCTGAGGTTTTACGCCAATTAGTGATGTCGTGTAGTATTTCTGAATAGGTAGATTGTACTTCGTTGAGATCGTTTACGTTTGTTAGAATAACTAGGTCGTCAGCGTAGAGGCAGTGTTTTATGTTTTTATATTTTACGAGAATGTCGTTTATTCCGTCAAAGGCTATAGCGAATAATAGGACTGATAGTGGAGAACCCTGTGGAATACCGTTTTTTATGTTGTATATTTGTGAGAATGCACCACCTGTTTTGACTCTAAACTTCCTGTTAGAAAGAAAGGACTTGATTATGTGGAACATATTGTTACCAACTCTCCATTGCGCTAATTTATTCAAAATCACATGAGGACCGATCCGGTCGAACGCTTTTTCAAAATCTATGGAGAGAATTGTTGTATGCTTTTTGGTTGACAAAGAAGATGTGATGAAGTTGTCGATATGGAGTAGCGCATCAATCGTTCCACGTCCTTGCTTGAAACCAACCTGTTCAATGCTTATTAGATTGTTTTTCTCCATGAACCAGTTGAGTCGTCTAGCTACAATTTTTTCAAATGTTTTTCCTAGACATGGGAGTAACGATATTGGGCGATATCCTTTTGCCGAAGTCGGTTCGCCCGTGGGTTTTGGAATGGGTACAATTGTGGCTATTTTCCACACTTGTGGAATTACACCTGTTTGGAGTATGTTATTGAAGAGATGGAGTATTCGGTGTCTCAGGAGTGGTGGACTGTTCTTTAACATTATGTAATCGACTCGATCATATCCTGGTGTTTTACCTGTGGCGCCGTGTAGGGTTGACTCTAATTCAATTTTATTGATCGGGAGATCTATTAATTTAGAGGATGGGCTTGTGTGAGGGGACGGGCTAATTGTGTCTCTTTTGGCAGAGAGAAATGACGGATGGAAGTTTACGTCTTCTGCGTAGTTTGACCATGTTTTGCCGAGATGGTCGGCAATTTGAAGGGGAGATGTGAGAGTGCCTGAGTCGGTGTTCATGCATTTTATTGAGAGGGGGCGATACTGCCCAGTTAGCGTTTTTATATCCGCCCAGATTTTTCTGGGAGTGGAGTTCGGATTTAACTTTTCGGTAAATGTTTGGAAGGCTTTTCTTTTTTCTTCCTTGGCATTTTTGCGAAAAAGAGCATTTAACTTTTTATAATTGATTAGGTTAAAATCGGAGGGGAATCTTTTGAAAATTCTCCAGGCTTCTTGTTTTTTCTTCCTTAGGTTGTCCAATACTGGATTCCACCAGGGAACTACCGCCTTATGGAGTTTTCGACTTGTTTGTGGTATCGAGGCATTTGCTCCTATTCGGATTGCTTTAGTGATTATGGCTGTTTCTTGATTAATATTTTGACTCTCTACATGTTGACTTAGTGCCTGGGTAGTTATATTTTGAAATTTACTCCAATTAGCAAGTTCGGTTTGGAATTTAGGAAGAAGTTTGGAGGGTTTGGGACACATGCTAGTGTTAATGTTTATTATTATTGGAAAGTGGTCGCTCCCGTGCAGGTTGGGTAAAGTATTCCAAGTGCACATTGGGGCCAATTGAGGTGAGGCTAGTGATAAGTCTACATGTGTGAAGGATTTGTGAGTGGAAAAATGTGTATGGCTACCGTTATTGAGTAGTGCTAGATTTGCGGTCAGTATGTATTTCTCTACGGTTTTTCCCCTTTTATTAGTGGACGAAGATCCCCAGATGGGACTCCACGCATTAAAATCTCCGAGGAGAAGTATCGGTGTTTGGATGCTATCTGTGATAGTGGTAAGATCGTGTATCGTTATTGGTTGGGATGTGGGGGTGTATGCTGATATTATCGTGAGGTTTCTGCCGATATTTATTTCTACTGCTACGACCGAGATTGCAGAGTTTACTACTATAAGTTTATGTGGGATTGATCTATGTATAAGTATACCTGTACCATGTTTAGAAGCAACATTTTCCGTAAGGTTGTGAAAGAATGCCGCGTATTCTTTGGGTCCTGTGGCCCGAGAGTCGTGGCGGATGTGCGTTTCTTGTAGAGCTATGATGGATGGTTTTAGATCTTTGATGAGTATTTGGAGCTCATGCATATTGTTTTTGAGTCCGTTCAGATTCCACTGTAGTATTGTGAGTTTATGGACATGAATGCTATTGTGTATATTAAACCTGCTGCTGTTGGGGATTTTGTTGTTGTAAGGGTTCAGTCTCCGTGTCTCGAGTGTTGAACCATTCAAGCCGAAGCCCTGTCTGCTTCGGCCCGAGTTGGGATTTTCTCGAGACACAGAGACTGTGCTTTCGTTGGGAGTGTTAGGGTTATATGTGGTTATTGTGAGGGAGTGGGGAGTTTAATAATTCTTGAATGGTGGGTTCATTTATTTTTATGTTAGTGTTTTTTTTAATAGGTATAGGTTCGTTGTTACGGTTGGTTGTTGTGGGTTTTATGATTAGAGGTGATTGGTTTTGTATGGCTTTACGGTATTCTGCAGATGTAGAAGCGCAGTTTGAAATGAATGAAGTGTTTGTCGATGTTGGTTGGCGTGTAGTTTTTGTTGGGTTTTGTTTTGTAGTTTCTTTTATTGGTGATGTTATATGTGTGGCTGTTGTTTTGAGAAGTGCGGCATAGGATTCCTTTGGTTTGTTTGATGGCGTGGGATTTCGTTCCCTATATATCCGTTTCGCTTCGGATAGAGAAATTTTATTTCTCGTTTGTATTTCAAGAATGGACTGGTTTTCTATATATTGGGGGCATAATGGTGATGAAGCAGGGTGAGGGCCTTGACAGTTGGCACAGTGGGTTCGGGTGCATTCTAAGTCGGGGTGTGGAGGAAGGTTGCAGTTGTTGCACGCTGGGTTTCGTTTGCACCATTTGGCTGTATGTCCGAGTAGTTGGCATTGGCGGCAGCGCATTGGTCTTGGGATATACTCATTTACCTTGGCTTTGTGCCATCCGATTTCTATGTTACTCGGTGGATTGAAGCGGTCAAATGAAAACAACATTAGTCCGGAGGCCCTGATTTCGCCATTTTGCGATTTTTTAAATTTATGGACACTTACCACTCCTTGAGGTTTCATTTCTTGGACGATGTCTTCTTCCGGAACATTAATTAGGTATGGTGCGTAAACAATACCTTTCGAGAGGTTTAATTTCGGATGCAACTTTATTGTTACCGGACATAGTTGATCGAACCGTTTGGTATTTACAAAACGTAGAGCTGTTTGTTCATCTTTCACTAGTAAGAGAATTGAACCGTCTCTTAGCATGGACACTTTTTCATATTGTGTACTAATTGAGTCTATAGCTCTTTTTAACACGAATACGTTCACTCCGGTCAGAGGTTTTGTCGCGTCATTAGGAACAATTTGAATAAATTTCGGGTTTTTTTCACTTGTCTTTGTTGGTAATTCCGGGAAGTTCGATTCAATAGGACTAAATGCCTGCCGTTTTTTTTTTATTGACGGGGACGTCACCCAAGGACGTTTCCTGCAACATACCGAATCTGTTGCCGGTGTGCTGCTTTGGCCCTAAGGCCATTTTTTATTTATTTCTCTTTTCTTTTGCTTTACTTTGGAACCGGTTAATTTAAAGTACACTAACAAAAGCAATACACTTACAACACGCACAGTACCGTAATAAAATATTCACACGCGGTTTTGTGTTCACAATTCTTTCACTGCACAATACGGTTAAAATTTGCGTCCTTACTGTTCGAGAGTTCGTCTGGCAATGTCACAGTGAAGCAAATAGCCAAGGTAAAACAACAAACCAACTGACTGACGAATCAACCAACTCAACGAAATCAACTCAATTCTATCTAACTCGTGAACAACACTACTCGCTTCCACAATCAATGAATCTGTGCGGACAGAAGGTCGCATTGTTACATCAACCAATTTCGGTGATAACGAACACCGGAACATCTTATGTACACTATCGAGTCCTTTTCTCCTCAAAGAAAATATGATTGATCATTACCAGATGTATTATGTTTACTTGTCAAGTAGATTTATGTTCTTCTGCATGATCGAGTTCCTGGGATGGATTATCGACTTTGTATTGTTGCTAATGTTTTGACGGGTTGGCGCTTATCCTGTATATGATAACAGGATGAAAGGGGCGCATGCGAACTGCTAGATAGAAGTTCTATGATATTAAATATTTATACAAGCGCATGTGGGGGCAACCTGGAGATTTTTATGTTCTCACATCTAACAACCACCTACGCCTTCAAGAAACAAATGAAGTCCTAAATCAATGTAATTCGGGCACTTTTATGTATTTGGAGGAAAAAGTATGAATATGGCAGCAAAGTCGTGGAGACCATTTATCCCATAACTATTTCATATATAACTCTATACTATATATGTACTTTATGAAACAATAA
Organism: Microdon myrmicae; assembly: GCA_963931805.1. NCBI lineage: Eukaryota > Metazoa > Arthropoda > Insecta > Diptera > Syrphidae > Microdon > Microdon myrmicae. The sequence goes on from OZ007502.1 coordinate 5,559,968, forward strand.
AAAATGTATATTATTTACTTGTGGATAACCTTTTCCTTATTCCTGTTATTTTTCGAGTCAATTCAAGGAAAACAATCGAAATCATTAATTTCCTCGAGGCAAGTGCTCCAAAGAGGTGAGAAGTGATGAACAAGACAAGTAATTTATAAGAGCGGAACAGAGTGGTTGATTGATTATCCACATACATCGATGACGAACGCACGGGAAATTAGAGAAAACTCCAAAAACGCGAGTTGGAGGAATTATACCTCAAACCAACAATAGTGAGAATCATTAGGTTACAAAGATTAAGACAGGTTGGGCATATGGCGAGAATTGGCAATGAAAGAGCAGTCCTTAGAATTCTTTCAGCACCTGTTATTGTTTTAACAGCTAGATCAGACAGTGTCACAGCTACACTGTTCTTTTACGTTTAAATATAACTCTAATCGTTTACTCAACGCGTTTTTTAAATCGTTTTTCATGTGATATTAAAATTGAGTAATAAAGTTAAATCAATGTACTGTGTTACAAAAAATGTATTTATTTTGTGCCCAATGCGGCGGTCAGTTTTGTTGTCACCTGAGGAGGAAAGGATCGAGACGCAGAATTAACAACCTTTTGCTGTTTCCCAGTTGGCGAACCATCGGCAACAACAGAGTTGCGTTCCCAACTGGCGAAACATTATGGTCCTTCGAGCCGGATGTCCAACATCCGTGCAAGAAGTCGGCGCCACAACCAAGAGATTTTGCATCCGTATCAGGAACAAGTCAAGGCGCCACAAAATTGGACTACGTCCATAGGATCACGTCCGACATACAAAAACCTCAACGAGGGAGCTACACACCGAAACAAGGTAGGGTGCATTTTATAATTTATTATAAATTAATTAGCGATCCGAATGGATCCTAACTTAAGGAGTGTTGTGCTGTGTCGTGCTTTGGGATTGAATCTAAGTGTTGACGTCACACTATTTTCATCATCAAAACTAAATGAAGGATTAATTAAATCAACAAAAGGATGTAAACTAAGGTTAAGCTAACCGCTTTCAATGATTGTTGCTGAATTTCCAATGAATGGAAATACGCAGAACAAACAAAAGCAAATGAATTCAATAATAATTTTAAACAAAGAAATCGTAATTAACAGCAAAATTGTGAAACGGGAAACAATCACCTTCGTATATCAAGAACAGCATCGTGCAGTGATTCGGGACTACTCTAGTTTCTAACATGAATTGAGTTTCGACATTGATTTGAGTCCAATAACGGCAATTCAGTGTTTACGGTTGATAGATTTCGAAAATGTCCGATCAAGTCAACAAGCAGTTCGTTAAATCCTTCATTGACTATGTAAAACAACCGAGTGAGGGCTAATCGCTGGGCACTGACGTCGTCGAAAGTCTGGATGTTGTTATACAATGTTTGCAAGCAGCGTTTAATCTGAGCGATGATGAGGATCTCGATAGCGAAGAAGCTACGTCTAACAGTGCAGGCACAACCTCACAAGCGGAACCACAAAGGTTAGACCTATTCGAAATGTTCCAGTCGATGTCTATCAAACGCAATCTACAATCCCTTGGAACAGACGAACGGATTAAGAATAAAGGCAACCGCCTGATGAAGGAATGCAAATATTAAGAAGCAGTAATCCAAGACAACCGGGCAATTAGTTTCGATCCGGAAAACCCAATATTCTACTGTAATCGAGCTGCAGTTTATATCCGTGTAACAGAAAATGATCGTGCGATTAAAGACTGCAACTCTGCATTATTCTACAATCCAAATTACAGCAAAGCATATGGCCGAATCAATACAGGAAAGTACGATGAAACCATAGACGCCGATACGAAAGCTATTCAATTAGAAGCTGACAACAACAATGGGAATCGGATGCAAGTATTACATTATCAAGCGCTGATAATAAACAAAGTGATGGAGCACTTTTTAAGATTGAAACTCGGGCAGATGTGCTTCTGAAAAACGAAGACACCGTGGTCAAGTGGAATATGCTTACCACATATATATTTCTAGAGTTCAATCGGACTAGACATATCCGAGCCCGTACTGATTAAGTGGTTCATCACTCTTGTGAAAATAAACTAATTTCTGCTTTATTTTAATAATTTTTCTATTGCAATCGATGGTAAATAGAATAATTTAATAGATATTTCCTATTTTTACCAACATTATAAACTTCCAATATAAATAAAACAACATTTTTTTCGTTTCATTCGAGTGGAACGCGTATGACTACGTTCAAAGGTTCATCGATGACATAGAGGGATTCACGATCCAAAAGAGGACTACGTCCAAGAAGTCATCGATGATATAGATGGATTTACGATCCAACTTATATTTTAACTTTAACATACAAGTCGAACAAGTCATCATCAATAAACGAAAAGCTAGTAATTCTTCCAAATACAAATTACAGTCCACAAATTACTATTATTTAGCAATTTAAATAACACAGTTAACCAACAATTTAATTAATACTCAATTAATCAAATACAAAGTACAGTCCACTGTTCGACATCCAAGGTTGTTTCATTTGGCTTAATTTTACAGAATTCACTACATCAAGAAATATTCGATCAATTCCAGGGTTTGGATTGAGGACATCATTCGGCTCCTCTTTTTAATGAAGTTGCAGGTACTTGGAACGACCCACGCTACCATAAATACGCCCCGCGTACATTAAAAGAACCTCAAGAAGAGGACGATGGCCCATCGGGCAAAAAAGTCAAGAGGACAATTCAATCAAATCTAAGGGGTCAGTACCAAGAAAAGTTTTGTCAACAAGGGCACATCCGGTCCTATACCTGCAAGTATCATCTCAAACATCGAACTTGGATATGAATAATTCCAAGAACTCTGAGAATTGCGATTCCACCGCATCATACACATCAGTTCCTGGGCACCACTTCTCGAAACCTGGGCGCATCATTTACACATCCAGGATTTGTCGCTTCTCGTCACCCAGGCACATCGTTGTTAAGTGTCTGGGGTTCTTCGGTTTCGCCGCCTGGACGAAATGCTCTGGGGGCACCCTCTTAACACCGCCCATTGCACGTAGCTGCCACGGGGGCACCACTCCAACGGAGTCGGTGTCTAAGATAAGCTTTCGGTTGTAAGATTAAGAGATAAGGAAAACGAGGAACAAGGAAAGATGCCGGCACCCCTCGGAAAGCATGTCCACGGAGAACTGTTGCGGATTTGGAGTTCACCGATTCTCGTTACCTGGATTCATCGTTCCAACAGAGTCGGTGTCTAAGATAGGCTTTCGGTGCCAAGATAAGGGAATACAGCAGGAGAAGAACAGGAGAGATGCCGGCACCCTTCAGGAAATCCGACCAACGGAGGGCAAACGGTGAACACATGGTCCAACCACCAATCGAAGAAGAAAGGTACCTGGCTTTGGGATTATTGCATACTGCGACACAATTGAACGAAGGCTTCTATCAATTAGCAGAGTATTCTTCCTGATAGCAACCTGGATGCGTAACCTCTCTGGCTCAATCAAGTGCCAGTTCTAATTCAACAAAATAGGCCGCAAGGACTCAACCACAACATTCCAAAAAGAAAGCCACCATGTCCAGCACCATCATTCAACCGGTTTATCAAATACGACCAAAGGTAACGCTGCCAACAGAGGGTCCAGTTCCCATCAAGAAACTCGCCCAACGCCGAGCATTGGTTTAGCGGCGTAGATGGGACATATCCCCAACTGCAACAGCATCAGCCAGAGCAATCAAATTGGATTCGAGTCGCAGATGATTCTATGCAGTTGGCGGGATACCTAACATTTCTGGCAGCGGCACAGGCTGGACATACCTAGAAGATGGTGGAATTACAACCCATCACCTTCAACATATTGACGACCACATCGCTCAATAACTATTTAAGGATGTACAATCCAGCATGGGACTACGTCCAATATATTCTTATCATAGGACTACGTCAAAAGTATTTATACTATATCTATGGATCTACGATCCAACATAAGACAACGTCCAAGATATTCTCATTGTATTAATGGATTTACGATCCAATGGGGACTACGTCCAAAATATTTATACTACTTACGGATTCACGATCCGACATGGGACTACGTCCAACATATAATTCTACGTACGGATTTACGATCTAACGAACATTCAACATTAAAGGCATAAGTCAACACCAAACAATGACGGCCTTATCGCAAGCTATAACGTTAGCAATCAATGGCCAACTGGACCTTCGGTCATACACATACACACACACACACACACACACTAACACTGATAATTGACTAGAAATTGAAGCAATAACTAAGTATATTTTATAACAAATTAATTCAATTAATAGTTAGTTCTAGTCAACATAATTAATTATTGCCACCCTACCGTTTTACCGTACCGGTGTATGAGCCATACGAGCATTAAGGGCTCTGAGCTCAACCAAACCCAACCGCCACTTCCCACGGCGCTGACACCAGGTGGTGACGCCAACTAAGGAGGCCTACTGGCTCCATCGTCGCGGCCCGGGAAGATGTTGCAGTTCCGCAACATACATACCAGCGTATACCAGTTAAAAAGAAACATACTACCCGGAACGCCACCTATTGCTGAATAGACAAAGCAAAATTGTCTATTCATGTGACGTTTTTATATGTTACTGTTTTGGAATACAGTTTTTTTGTGACTTTTGATATGCGGTGCTTTCAGCACCTGTTATTGTTTTAACAGCTAGATCAGACAGTGTCACAGCTACACTGTTCTTTTACGTTTAAATATAACTCTAATCGTTTACTCAACGCGTTTTTTAAATCGTTTTTCATGTGATATTAAAATTGAGTAATAAAGTTAAATCAATGTACTGTGTTACAAAAAATGTATTTATTTTGTGCCCAATGCGGTGGTCAGTTTTGTTGTCACCTGAGGAGGAAAGGATCGAGACGCAGAATTAACAACCTTTTGCTGTTTCCCAGTTGGCGAACCATCGGCAACAACAGAGTTGCGTTCCCAACTGGCGAAACAGTTATGAACTTTCGGACTCCAATAAATAATAATAATAATAATAATACACGCCGATCGAATATAAACAAACAAGAGGAATATCCCAAAAACACCAGAGAGGCGTCAATTAAAAGCACCAGCAATTGCATTGAATGGAAACTAAAGATTAAAGATCTGTTTGCCGGAATCAGGTGAGTTACAAATGAGCGACCATTATACAAAACGTGTATGAGCAGGGCCGACGGACAGTGCTTTATGACTTTATTCGGGTTGTGTTTAGAACGTATAAGCTACACTATAAGCATTTTTGACGTGACAACGTCTTATAAATCGGTATACCTTGGGAGGCATTCGGAAAAAAGTTTGTAGCGTTACGATAACGATAACCGATAACGCACGAGCCGTAGTGAGCGAGAGCGCGACTCTTTTAATTGCTCCTAAATCAAATGCAGAGAGACAACGGGAATACAGACAGCGCCTTGCACTGTCGAGAACAGCTGTACAGGTTGAAAGTGTAAAGACAAAAAATCCACAGAGGCAACGCGAATACAGGCAGCGGCTTGCAATATTAAATAAATCGGATATAGCTAAGAGAAAATTGTCTGTTCATAGTGGTTTCGCAGCGGCAAGTTCAAACAACGTTCAAGAACTACAGGTTGTAAACCTACAACAGCCTTCAGCAGCAGAACCCGTGTATTTTACAATACAACCAGTTATATCGGCGCAAGAGGTATGGGGCATGAAATGGAACAAATCGATATCAAGATTCAAATTGATGTTTCTTGACAATGACTTTGGGTATGCTTGCTCTGTTTGCGATAGACTTTGGTTTGAACGCGATTTAAAACCGATCACAGTGCAACAGATGAACGTAATTTCGGACTGGCACACAAAAGAAAATCGACAACTGTGTCCTTACGAATACACTGTAGTTTGCAATACTTGTAAAATTTCGTTAAGCAAATCAAAATGAATGCCTACACTTGGAGGCATTCGGAAAAAAACACTTTAATTTTGATTTAATAACTTGTATATTCAATGTTACATATTTAGGATACGTTGTCACGAATATAATGTCCGAGCGCCTTGCGCCCAGACAACCACTTTTGTCCAGATATTAAGTAAAAAATTTAAGAAGAAATGTAAAATTATGTTAGTAAAAACCAATAAATAAAAAAATGAATAGGTGACCAGGAGCTTGAATTTGGATGGAAACATATTCAACTTGAACTAACACAATAAGAACCGAGCGCACAGTAAGGTAGACTCCTTCCCGTTAAATCAGTTTATTGCATACGTCGTAGGAACATAATTTCGACAATAGGATCGAATAATAAATTCCATCTATCGTATGCCCTTGAGTTATCTAGAGCGACAAAATTGCTCTCAGATTAGGCTATTAAATTTGTGTGTCGTATTAATTATGCAAGATTATTTCCGGCATTCGACAGGATCTAAAAGTGTCCCGGTAACAATGAAAACTGGAAAAAAAAACTCGAAAATTGTATTTGATTCTGCGGTAAGCCAACAGGCCCCCATTATTTTACTGTACAAGACACTTTTTGTTCTTCGTCCGAAGCTGAGTCTAGCGTTGGAACGCGATACGATAAGTAGCTTCAGTGGAAGAGCCCTACATCAGAATTAATTTAAAAACAGTGGGACGACACAAAATACCTAACAAAAATCCAAACAACAACAATATTAATATAAAAAAGTGGAATAAGAAAGAAGAGTGTTTTTTATCTCGTTCTTGAGTTTAGACAATACAAATGACTAAGTGAATATTATTTTGTGATTCTTTCTTTTTTCGTTTTTTTTTATTTTATTTTAATTTTTTTATTTAAAACAGTCGATTATGAGTGAGAGAAACTTGTAAATTGGTCAAAGTCGTTTTACTGAACGTAGCCGTGAAGCAAAATCAGCGTTTTTTCAAATGCGCGAAGAAGCATGCGTTTGGGGTCTTTATTATTCTTTATATGAATTATTCCGACACATTGTAGTTTCCAGCTTTTAATTTTGACTAATAGATGTCTCTCCTACCCCCATGCTCAGCAAACAGCTGTTTGTAGAAAGTCGAACAATAGTTAGTGTTTGGTTTCACCATGTGTCTATCAGTGCTCCGGTGTAGTGATCCTAAATCACTCCTCTCACCCAATTCCTAATAAACCCCAATCTAATTAGTGCGTCATGGTACGAACCTTATGTTTATAATGTGCGTTGAACAAATCCCTGGAATGATAAGATCATGAAATGCATATCTTCAAATGCATTTCATGGTTGTGCCTTCCGGGAAGTTGCTCAACCAAAATTCCCCAAGTGAATCATATACGCGACAAATTAAATCAAAAAATCTATTTGTCGCACATTGATCCAATTCCCATTAACCCTAACATCATGAAATTCCTAATTCCAAATGTATTTCATGATTTTACCTTCCGGGAATTTGTTTAAACAAATTCCCTTTCACTTCCTAGAATCCCATTCCAACTGAAGCACACACAAAATCTGGTTTGTGTTTCTTGGAATTCGTATGTTCAATTTTGAAGCATATCTCTGTAGATACAGAGTATAAAGGGGAGGTACACTTTGGATTCGGGATCAGTCGAAATCCAGGAGGCCGAATTCACGGCCAACCAGTAATCCGCGACAAAAGGAAACTTTTATAAACCGACCTCTGACAAATTAAATCTTAAAAATAAAGACCAGTAGAAACGATTTAGTCTTTCTTTCTATTACGGTTCGACCACCATTGAAGTCATTGAAGACATCGAAAGGCACGGAAGGCAGCGAAGCCACCGAAGATACAAAAGGCACGAAAAGAACCGAAGAACCGACGGCCCATTGGGGCCATCGAAAACATTGAAGATATTGAAGATAAAGAGGGGCACCGTCGCCCCAATCCGGGTGCCAGAAGATTTGAAAGGAATATACCCGCTCCAGGTAAGCCGAAACCTAAACCAAAATAATATAACCTCTACACCGGTAAAAATCGTGGTGTTTACATTATAAAGTAAACAAAAAATGAATCCGAATGAGCAACAATCGCGAAAAGAAAAACAACATGCCCAACAAATGTCCAAAACTAAAACTTTTTTGTCCCCAAAGTTCACCACAAGATCACTTGTCCCCAGAAGGACTGATATCCTGGTTCTCTTGGCAAGCAGAGAAGGCAGCTGGTGGTAACATGGCTAATTTTAAGCATCCACTTGCCATGCCAATGGTGGTATTCGATGCCGTGAAGCCAATTTATGAAGAATTAAGCAGCGAAAATCACACATAGCTACAACGAAAGATTGAAATCGCTTGCGTGGTCTTTGGCGTTAAAGAACACGTCCAGCGACAAATCTATTCTTGATACAGCAGTTTATATTGCTGCTGTATACAACCTTATTACATGATTCCATCTGCGTAATAATCAGCACACCCATGTACGCGATCAAAATACAAAAAACGGCCGCCTTGCGAAACACCATATCTACCAAATCAAAACAACTGCACAAAGCACATGTAATCCGACACGATATTCAGAATAACTACAAGTTGCTGTTGTATACTTCTATGACGGTTATAACAAAGTAATTCAAGTTATGGATTTATTGGGCGTGAAAATTTGATCAAATTGCTATAACTTCTGCATCGAACTCGATGCGAGAGGCATTTCGCTTTTCGAGCGATCGCTCACAGAAGAGGCAAAAACTGCTCGCCTGGGCGCAATTTTGACCAGAAAGGATGACGAGGAAGAAAACCTCCAATTAGAGGGCCAATTGTATGGAGCAGCATCGCAAATTAGAGGTAAAACGAAAAATTCAACAAAATGTCACTACTCAAAGCTACAACTTCAAATATCTTGGCTCAATGTTTTTCAAACTGGCCGTACCAGTAGCTCCCTCAATTTTTATCCGATTGTAATTTTTTTGATGAAATGATTTTTATAGAGATTATAGCGGTTTTCTACTTTCATATCACAAAACGCCATATCCCTATCCCCTTCCTATCGTTCGTGGTACGTCTCAGACAATCACGTGAAATTTAGTGAACACAAGGTGATATTACCCCTTAAGTCAATTAAAATTTAAATTTAAAATATAAAAGGAAAAAATGACACCAACAACAAATTATAGCAACATAATGAATTGTATCACGCATGTTGCGGATTCGCAATTGAATACAACCATCGCAACCATAAATAACAAATGTCAGCACCCAGCTGACAGACGAATAATTTTCGTTGTCAAGCAATTAAAATAAACAAATTTCTTCTTCGTTGACTACTCTGGGTGTTCGGATCGACAATAATTCTAATCTTGGTACATCTTAGTAATCTTTATAAATAAACTTAATAATTAAAAACCGTGAAACGAACACCGAGTTGTTATTTCACTCTGGAGGATTATTTCTGGGATTTCTGCCATCAATCAAATTGAGGTACTTTCTTCCCTTTTAACAGCATTTGCCTTAGCAATTGTTTCAGTTAACGGTTAACAATAGATAATAATGTTTTTGAATAACAATAATACAATCCAAAATTAAATTAAATTCCATGACGAAAAACTCTCTAATTTAGATTGAGTAACCCAACAAATATGATTTAAAAAATAAATAAAACAACCCAAACCAATTGAAGAATCGGAGACAACAAAAGCAGCACCGCATCGATCATAAAAGCCTTACAACTAACAACAACAGCACCGATAACGAAGTCAAAGATAAAGAAATATTAGTCCGAGCATATCACGATCCAAGTAATTTGTGCAGCACTTGTGTTTACCCTAGGATTTTGGGTTGGCGTTTATTAGTGGTCAACAACACTAAACATATTGCTACACGTATAGCTGAATGAAATTGTTGTCACATTTTTGTTTACTGAATAGATTAGAGTGTTTGCGAAAAGCCAGCAAGTTAATATAAGCACAAAAATTGTGGAATAGGAATTAGAATTTAGTCCTAAGTTATAAAATTTATAAATTTATGGTAAATGAGTGTGTATATGAACTCAAACTGAGAACACGTTTCTTTATCTTATGATTAGGATCATTTTGCCTCGTGAAGGACATTTTTCCTGGAACAGTTCTTAATGAAAGTGTCATCACATGGCTTTTACTACATGTGTAAATCTGGACTCTAAGATTCTTTTTCCTGTTTACGAATTTTTAGAGATTAGCCCTAGACCAAGTTTGGTGTGTCAATCAATTTAAAATTAAACAACGCGGGTAAATTCCGGGCCCGATGGATGACGGCCCAATTGAGCAATTGTTTACGATGCGGTGTTATGGGCCTGCAGTTGCAAAAACAGTATTGGTAGTAATTGAGGATTTCGATTTTTTCCACGTCCGTAACTTTTGCCAGGAGGAAACTAAATGCTATGAGTAGATACGAAAAGGGAGATTATGGATGAATGACTCCTTATGGGAATATATTATTTGATTTCAGAAGAGTTTTCTTACAAACTTTGCGATCTAAGAAGAACATTTTCCCAAAAGTGCTTGTGAGTGTTTAACTTATTGAGCTCTATAGCAAATTTGCAAGGTTCGAGAAAAATATAAAGAGAAAGGATTAGTGGTTTTTCTGCATTGCAATAACACTTGCGTTTTCCTGTCACAGCACTAAACACAAGCACACATTTTATCGTGTTCTTTTTTTCACCATACAGACCTTGTCGCATAAACCAATGAATGCCATTGGATGTCCTGATTTTCTTTAAGAGTGCCACGACGAACTTTAACTTTAGGTACATAGAACATTTTGATTTTTTTTAAACCCATAAATAGAGTTTAAAAGGCTTGAATAATCTCATATTAACTGCTGAAGAATACATAACTTCACGTAATTTAACGAACATCCAGAGTGTTCAAAGTCACTGATTGCTTTCAACCCGGCGAAAGCCAGGACGATCCTTGTCCCTGTTCAATCCAATTTGACCCCTGGATAGCTACTTTGGCACCCTCCAAGTAGTGAACCAATGCATGCAGCGACATCCTGAGAAAGGTTGGCGCGGGGCTAATAACCTTGCCCGTAAAACAAATTATTACGGGAAATTTGGCAAGCCTCGGATATGGACCGGATACACGACGAAGACCACGGAAACGAAAATGTCTAAACGATTTAAGAATTTTTTCATGGAACGTCCGCTCACTATACAGAGCTCGAGCTGCACAACAGCTAGCCGATGCCCTGTCCGAATATAAGGCTGACATAACAGCATTACAAGAAATAAGATGGACGGGGAGTGGTGTTATGCAAAGAAACGAGTATGACATTTATTACAGCTGTCATGCAAAACACCATGTGCTCCGGGTCGGCTTTCTAGTCAGCCAAAAACTGACACCTGCCATCATCGGCTTTAATGCAATAAACAATAAACCTCATAAACGTACACGGACCTACAAAGGAGTCCCCTGACGACGAAAAAGAAGAATACTACGAGAACGTCGAACGGGCCCTCAATGCCTGCCCAAGATACGATGTGAAAATCGTTCTTGGTGATTTGAATGCCAAAATAGGTCGGGAGCCGGTTTTCAGACACTACGTAGGTTCCCATAGTTTGCATGAGAACACTAATGACCACGGACTACGAGTCATCGAACTGGCAGCATCAAAGAACTTGGCCGTTGCAAGTACCAGGTTTCCGCGTACAGATATCCACAAAGCCACCTGGGTATCACCTGATGGAGCCACTCGCAACCAAATTGACCATGTGTTGATAGATCGCCGCCACTCCTATGAACGTACCGAGGTGCCAACGTCGACTCGGATCACTATCTTGTTGGTACAGTTTTAGAGAAACATAGAGAGTGAGGTCCACACCAGGCGCGGAAGTTCTACCAAATAATCTGTAGTATGACGCGGTACATACCACGCTGCACTTACTGCAAGGCTAGAAAGGGTCTGAGCTGATCAAACAAGGGGGGACAACGTTACATCACGCGATTCATGAGATCGTGGTACACGTAAGGGAACAAGAGGAGTTGCCGGTAGATTGGCGTCAACGGAATAATTTGCCCCATACATAAGAAGGGAGATATCACATTGTGGAGGAACTATAGGGGTATAATTTTGCTGAGTACCGCCTATAAGATATTCTCCACTATCCTACAAAATCGGATAGCCCCATACGCTAAAGCCATCATTGGTCAATATCAGTGTGGCTTCATCCCAAGCAAATCAGCGATTGATCAGATATTCACCCTTAGGTAGGCGATGGAAAAATGTCTGGAATTTAAGATTCCATTATATCATCTATTTATTGATTTTAAGGCCACCTACGACAGCATAGCCAGGGTGGAACTATATAATGCCATGAGAGAGTTCGGCATTCCAAACAAATTGATACGACTTTGTAGGTTGAACATGACCAACGTAACTGGTCAAGTAAAAGTAGCGGGATTGATGTCCAAACCAATAAACATCTTTAACGGACTCCGACAAGGGGACGGTCTGGCCTGCCTCCTCTTCAACCTGGCGTTGGAGAAAGCAATCGGTGACTCTGGCGTCACAACTAGAGGGACTATTATCACCAACTCCAGCCAGATACTTGCCTACGCAGATGACATCGACATCATCGGTACAACCGAATCGGCAGTACAAGACTCTTTCACCCAGATCGAGCAGGCGACACAAAAACTGGGACTGCACATTAATGAGGGGAAAACTAAGTACATAGTGGCAACTTCTGCGAAGAGAAAACCTAACCTTGGCCAAACTATCAGGGTAGTGGAGCACGAATTTGAAGTAGTCCAATCCTCTAACTACTTTGGGTCAATAGTATCAGCCGATAACAATATGGAAGAAAAAATACGCGAACGGCTGATCAAATCTAACAAAGCCTACTATATCTAGGCTATTTAAATCCCAAAATTTATCCAGAACACCCAAGCTACTACTGTACTAGACCATGGTCTTACCAGTACTCATGTATGGATCCGAGACCTGGGTGCTCAATAAAAGATACTCTGAACTCTTAGCCGCGTTCGAGAGGAAGGTCTTAAGGAGAATTATTGGCCCCGTATGTGAGCGAGGACGATTCCGGAGACGCTACAACCATGATTTGTATGCAAACTACCTTGAAGCAAATGTTGTAAGAAAAATCAAGCTCGGTAGATTCCGGTGGGCGGGACACCTAGCTCGAATGAGCGAAGAGGAGCCTGCCCGGAAAGTCCTTTGTGGCAGGATGTATGGAAGGAGACAGCGCAGCGGACCAGGACGCCCAGAGCCTGGAGGTGCCAAACTAGATGACATCGGCTCAAAATCGGTACCGGTGGAGAGATTTGTTAAATAATGCCAAGACCGGATCCCGGTTGTAGTGCCGATGATGATGATGATGATGATTGTTAACGAGGTTCGAAGAAATTGATCCAGAGTGTTCAAACGAGGATGAGATTCAGCATACTGTTACTAGCAAACGTCTGAATTAGGTTGAAGGTAACGGGAAAGAGTTCCTTTAGAAAAATTATATTACATATTGCGATTTATCTCGAGAATTTACTTTTCATTTGTCTATTAAATTCATGTTTCGTCATCATCATCATCGTCATCGGCTCTACAACCGGGATCCGGTCTTGGCCTTATTTAAAGTAAAATTTGATAAATTTTCCATAATAATTTGTTTTTCCGGGCAAGGTTCTTAGCCTTGCGCCAATAAATTCATGTTTACTAGTCAGAAAATCGCTGTAGAGTGTAGAGGAATTACTAGTGGCTATCAAGGGCCAGTATCGACATCTGATATCCGATGAGCTGATACATTTTTTTGGTAAGTGCTGTCATTTGTTTGATCTGGATGAGGACAGATCATAGGTTTAATACCGAGACACGACTTTGGACTAAAGAGGATCGTTAAACCCAAAAACAGCCATCTCCAAATACTTACACATTGCCCCCACAGGTGCAATAACCGAATGTGTTTAGGCTTGGCGGTTTTTGCATTTAGCACAGATATCCCATATTTTCCTAATTTTTTTTTTTTACACAAAACGCAGGTACTAGATGAATATTGGAGTTGGTACGGTGGGAAGGGAATAAAAGCAAAACGATAAGGAAAGGAAGTATCAATGTGCATTGGTCTTGAATGCCTGTATATCACAATGACGAAGAAATACATAGTAACGCATGTAGGCTATCAGAGGTTTCGACCGAAATCTGAGTGAGATATAACCTAGCGCGAATGCGAAAAAGAGAGATAGGAAGCCAAAGAAGGCACCAGAATTTACTTTCCTACGTAGGTGCAGCGTTGTTATACACAATATCGCGAACCATGTATACTAGAGGGCGCGCCTCTGTTATATTTAAAATATTACTCATTCTTTGATACAACCATATAAAAAATATGACCAGGCACGGTATTATACGTTCGTGTGCTTCGACTAAAAAAGGAATGTTTGTATTTATCTGAATGTCTGAATTAACTTTTCGTTAACTGATGCGAACTCCCCGATTTAAGGGGAGGTTCCCATCAAAAAGTTATAAAAAATCGATTTTCTTTTTGTGTAGAATAAGTCCACAAAATCGTTTTTTGCGAAAATAATTTTATAAAAAAGTTACAGCATAAATAGATGATCCACCATTACCAACGTTACCAAAACTTTAAACGCATTTTGCTCCAAACCATGTTTGGCACATTGGTCTCCAGGGTATCTGAAAAGCTACTCAATGGATCGGCTTTTTTTAAAAGTAATTTAAATTCAAATTTATTGGAGTCTGAATCTATGGTATATGTAGATGATTTTTTTCATAATTTTCTTCAACGTTAAAGAGCAAAGAAAAATGCGAAAATCGGTACCTAAAGTTCGCATGTCGCCATTTTGTTTATTTTTGATTTTTTTTTAATAGGTCCAGACTCGGGAAAATATTATATAATTTCAACAAACTTTTTGTTGTTTGATTATAAGCGATTACAAACAGCGCTACGATGGAGACCGGTTGGGTACAACTAGAGGTTTTAAACAATGGCGCTCCAATCCCACCGATGTTAACAGAACGAATTTTGTTCGAATCAGAAACGCGTGCAACCACGCGATTGATACCGCGAAGAAGGCCTACAGCGACAGAGTGACCAATAAACTCCTTCAGTGCCCGACTGGTTCGTGCTTCTTCTGGTCAATGGCAAGGGCCGTCAGCAGTAACTTCGATTCCTCCTCTTTTCCTCCGTTAGTGACGGGCAGCGGGACACTAGTCACAAATTCAAAAGATAAACCTAATGTGTTCGCGAATTTATTTTCCGCGAATTCAAACCTCGGTGCCGGTCTTTTGGAGCCAGCTGTGATAGCACCGGTACGGTCATCGATGGGGGATGTGAGGTTTCGCCTGCGTACTATTCAACGCATTTTACGGGGACTGGACTGTAGGAAGGCAACCAGCCCGCACGGAATACCAACAATAGTCCTTAAGAACTGTGCTCCGGAATTATCGCCGGGTCTTGGCCGACTCTTTCGCTTATCTTATGCACGGACGACCCTTCCGACCTGCTGGAAAATAGCTTGAGTTCAGCCAATCCCAAAGAGAGGAAAAAAGTGTCTTCCACAAAATTACCGACCGATAGCATTACTACTAGGTAATGGAAAAAGGTCAATGCCGAGTTAATTAAGTACTGGGAGTCCAACGGACTTCTGAATGATCGTCAATACGGATTCCGTAACGGGCGGTCCACGAGAGACCTTTTGACCTTTATAACCGATATATGGACGTCTGTGATTGAGGAGCATGGTGAGTGAAGGGCGGTCGCATTGGATATCTCCGAGGCTTTTGACCGCGTCTGGCATGGGGCATTGCTGACCAAACTTTGTTCATATGGACTTTCCCAGCGGCTTTGCGATTGAACGAAGAGCTTCCTCGAAAATCGATCGATCCGGGTTGTTGTGGACAACGAGTGTTTGTCTGTATCCTGTTAATTCTACGGTGCCTCAAGGTTTTATTTTGGCTCCAACCTTGTTTTTGCTTCACATAAATGATTTGTTGACGACAACGGATAACAAAGTGTTCAGTTCTGCATGTTTCCTCTTTTACGAGTGATCGGCCGATTAGTGCATCAACGTCGCATCAGCTGAGATGTAGCCAGATCTACTCTCTGAATCGGGATCTGGATAAGGTCTTGCCATGGGGAAAGGCCAATCTCGTCGACTTCAATGCAACGAAGACACAGTATACAACATTCACAAAGAAAAGTGGATCATCAGTTCCACAACTGATGATGAATGGCCAGGCCCTCGAATCTGGGGAAAGCTTGAGATTGCTCGGCGTCACGGTCTGTGGGAATGTATCGTGGCATAAACACGTATCGAACATCGCTAGATCCGCTTCAAGAAAGCTGAACTATCTTTTTAGATCCAAGAAATATTTTACTCGGGCTCAACTTCTTCTCCTATATAAATCCCAAATTAAACCCCCGCTCGAATATTGTTCTCATGTTTGGAGCTCTACTCCTAAATATACCCTCAACCTACTTGAGAGCATACAGAGACGAACGATCCCCCTGATCGGGGACTCGGCGCTGACGTCGGGACTTCAATCGATATCACATCGAAGGCGCGTAGCCGACCTCAGTCTGTTTTACAGATATTATCACGGGTACTGTTCTTCGGAGATTCATGGTATTGTTCCACACAATTCGGTTTACATGCGCTCCACGAGACAATCCGACAGATCGCACCCGTTTGCGATTCATCTCCCTGCATCAGAACTTATTCTGTTACAGAGCAGGAAAGTTGTGGAATTCTCTCCCCGCGCGAGTGTTCCCGGAGCGTTACAACTTGCAGCTGCTCAAAAAGAACTGCAACACTTATTTGGTGGAATCTCGGAGCGCCTACTCGGCGTTATAGATTCGTCTCTCCCGAGAGAAGTGTAATAAAAAAAAACTCTAAGAAACGGCTTCGATGTTTTGACCAAAGTGTTTAAGATTACCAATTGTTGCAGTCTCCCTGAATTTCGGAATCAATCTGTTTACAGTTGATGAAATTAAATCACCGACCATATTTTGTACGAAGATTAAGGCTGTTAAACTTTCATCGTTTTTAAAATATTGCTGTTGCTTTTTCTCAGAGTTTCTTAAGAGATGCTAGATATATTTCATCCCACCTAAACATTTTATTCACCAAACATTTTTTGAATTTTATTTGCCTATTTGGTTAGGCATATTAAAGATAACACTCTAGGTTTGATGAAGTAACTCCTAAATGAGCAGCGGAACTCATAGAGGACTAAGCCACAATTGGTTTAGTTCCATCATTGAAAAATAGTTGTAACGTATTCTGCCTGTCCCTCTCTATAGGTACTACAACAGTTTTCGCTCAATTGAACTGGGCACTCCATTTCCACAAATATATTCTAGCGTTACCCGTTTATCAGAGAATGTATTTCGAGGCACTCTCAATTGGGAATTAACTTCCAACGTAGAGATACGTAAAGAGCATTCTTTAACTGACCTACACAAATGTGAAATTCTCTACCCATTCATGTATATATGTATTGTACAACTTTTCGGCATTCAAGGTTAATATATACTTCCTTTTTCCATCCGGTCTCTCGCATTGCATTAAAGTCTTTCATGTCCGTTTTTATTACTAGTGAAATGTTTCAGTCAACGCCCGGAGATGGTATTAAGTGACTTTTGGAGTTGTTTTAGAACGATTGCAAATTGTAGCCCAACGGAAATACCCTTGTCGGGCGGTAGTTTCATAGTTTAACCCTTCTGTAATAAAACGACTTTGGAGGGATGAACTGCAAATTGATGGAATACATCGGATTGCTTGTGAGATACAAATGAAACGAGTTCCTTAGAATCATATCACAGATTTCAAAGGAACAGTCCCCGCGGTAATATCTATGAAAGAGGTAAAGGTTCACTACGTGCCTTCTATAGAATAGTGACTATATAATTGATGTTAGTTCTGTATTAGTTGTATAGTTCGCTTTGAATAATATCGAGTAGCTCAAAGGTGTATTTGGGAGCAGAACTCCAAACATGTTACCAACACTCGAGCCCAGAGCGACTTGTAAGGGATAAGAAATTGTGTCGAAATAAAATATCATCTAGTTCGGTGAACGTAATACAGCTTTTGAAACGGACTTGGCGATATTCGACACATGTTTATGCCACGTTACATTCGCCCTGACTATGACAGCGACCAGTTTTATGCTTTCCTCAAATTTAACAGCCTGGTGTTTGGTCACGAGCTGTGGTACTAACGACCTCTTTTTTCAAAACATTTGTATATTACGTCTTCTTGTCGTTGAAGATATGAGATTGGCCGTTTCCCTTTGAAGGATCTGTGGGGGTTCTCTATACCACATGGAGAACCAACCCACAATTCCATACCTTATTTCGACCGCTTTCAGCGCGTCATTTCTACCCATTCCCCTTGTAGGCTATTCCCCCTGTAAAACATGTTAAACGGACGCATAGCTAAACTCATTATCCTATGCAGATAATGCATAATTGAGTTTAGCTACTCTTTTGCCATACGGCAACCCCATTTCGCTAACCCATGAGATTTCCACAGGAAATCGTATCATGTCGGTTAGCAACGGTATAGTCTGATCTAACGGCGGTTGCTTAATCTTGCGACCGCTGGGGAAATTATTAAAGCATTCAAGTTAATTCCCATGATCAGATTTCCCTAGCCAAGTCAGCGTCCTTTCCATTTTCTCCAGACACTTCATTCGCTGGGGATCAATGCTCTCTTTTTGCAGGTGAATACCATCAGCTTAATTTTTCTCTCTTTCACAGTTCTGTCTTCGTACAGATCAATGTACTCTGAACTCACCATATTACCGAATTAGGTCAATCGGTTCCGCTCAGAACTACATTGATGCATGCACATACAACCAAATCTACCCCAAGTAATCATACATCGAGTTTCTGTTCTCTCATTCTCCCGCTCTCTTCGATCATCAGTTTACCGATGTAACCTACCACACATCGAAGAACGCGGCAATGAGAGAGCAGAAATATGTTCTCTTTTGGTTGTCAAATGCGAAAAATTAAAAATCCAATTTCATCCCTAATTGGGATCAGTCTTTACTAACCTATCATCGTGGATGGTTACACCGCCACGAATCGTTTTGTTCCACCACCGCCGTGTCCGCACGCGAGTGCGTCCGTGTGCTTTAATTGTATATTTTTTAATCTGTAAACGCTTCTAGTAAGAAATATTATTCATTAAATTATGACAGTCCGCAGGTAAATTCGTTCTCGTACGAATAAATGTTAAAAAGTGTGTAATTTTTCGCGAATAATACTAAATTCAATAAAACAAATATATTTAACAGTGTATTAATTCGTTTGGTGGCAAGATAAAGTCGTCTAACTTGAAATCAGTGAGCGCACAACACGCATTTGTCAGTGGTGCACTCGTCAAGTGCAGAGCATTTGCAAAAAAAAAGCCAAATTGGTACATACACTCATGTGTGTAGCTATGTGTAGACATTTTCCTTTGACAAAGCCAAATAATAATTTGAATATTATCTTAAAATAACTAATGAAGCAAATCGTCAAGCAACATCGATGGGGCAGAAGTGAACCGCGCGCCCGTGTCTGGCGCAAATACTTCTCGCACCCCCACGGATCTGTGGCGGTTCCGCCAGATCCCACGGCTCGCCTTCCTGAAAAAACCCCCATAACCACAACCCAGTCTGCACCAGCTTTCGCTAATGCAATTCGCATTAGCATCTTAAATGCTTCACGCATCAAATAGATCCAATTATTATAACCCAAAAGTACCTGCAAAAGAATTCTTACCTTTTCAAGCATTCCTTCGCTTACACATCCCCTGTAAGAGTTCTTACTTTCCTTATCATAAATTACCCTGAAAAGATAAACCCCGGTTCACATATCATGTAACCATTCCAGCCAGGAATAATTATCATTGCGTCGCCTATTCCCAGTTTTATTCATGTGTACCATAAATTTCTTTATGTATACATAGGCTGGCGTCCTTTTCTCCAAGCAATAACATTCCCTGACTCGCACAATGTGCAAACCAAAGCAAATACGCATCTCGCGTCTTAAACCTATTAGCACCATGTGCATCGGCATTGGCGCTATCGTAACAGCTGCAATGCATACCATAGACAATTCATATCGTTTAGGTATCCGAATCACATTTTCTATTTAATGAGCGGCTGCTATTTATCTAGCTGACCCCCATTACCGAACTATGCATTAGGTCATATTTCCCGTGTCCTTTGATTCGCCGAATCTTGTCCCTTACGAACTAGATGCATAAATAATACAAAGCCATTAACATCCGACAAGATGCGATTCGTTTGTTTCAACAATTACACATCTCTTGGATGCCCATTATGCCCCGTCCTTGAGTTTCAGGATTATTCCTATGGCCCTGTGTATGAAAAATAAACCAATGTGATCTTCACTCACACATACACACTCATTGCCAAGTCTGTCTTCCTTGTTTCCACCCCAGGGAAACATTTTCTTCTTGGGCAAACTCACCTCAAAACGAGATAATTATCGTTGAGTCAATTTCCATCCGCCGGCCGCGATGGTCGGTGCTGACTTCCGCTCTCCGCCCGTGGCGGGGAGACGCAGATACCCAAAGTAATTGGTGTTGTAGTTTTTATTTGAGCCAAACGATGAACTTGTATTTAATTTATCATTTCCAGTCCGGTGTTCGATCGAAAGTGTAACAAAAATAAAAATTAATTAAGAACTTTCTTTTGTGTTAATACCAATAAAAATTATTGACAGCTATTCATATCCTGTGCGTTCTTATTTCTGTCGACTACTACCTGTGTGTATTTTTTTGTTTCGTGTCTTGGTGACGATTTCTCGTGTACAATTAGGATGGTGGTTAGGAGTGAACCCAGTGCCGTACGCCGGCGCACCAACCTAACTCCACAGATCTACCGAGATTTCCGTTTAGGGTGTCGACTTGGTTTTGTTATTCGGCCCCTCGTTCGAAAATCAGTGCAAGATAAGATATAAGATGGTCCCCAGCACTGAAACATCCCAGTAAAATAAAACAAGATCGAAATGGTTCCTTTTTTCTTTTTGTGTCCACTTTTTACTTGCATTAGTGTCAATTTTCTTGTTGTTAACTTTCGTTATCTCACTTCGACATTACATTCAATTTTCAATATATTCTATGTAGTCAATCTAGTTATTGTTAACTTTCGTTATCTCACTTTGACATTGATCGTCATCAATTCGATATATTCTTTTACCGGTTAATCATAGTAACTCATTAATATTGTGACGCATATGACAATCAGTACTAGAATATTCGAGAAAGTCAGAAACAAAGTACTAGAATATTCTAGAAAGTACTGGAAAACTGGAGACTATGAACAGCAAAACATTCAAGGCTATGGAACGGACGTAAACGAAACGCCGAATCAGAATGAGAAAACGGTATAAATACGTCCACACAGATCATGGAGACAAGTAAGATCAGTTCAGTCAGTGTTGTTTGAAACGTTGTTGCGTACGCAGCTATAATACAGTGGTGAGAAAAAAAAAAAAAAAAAAAAAAAAAAAAAACAAAGATTATATATTATAATATAAAAAATACGGGGAAACCAAACTGTGTGCACATCAGTGCTTTTTCATTTTAAGCGGTTTTTAAAGGAAACACCACCATCAGTCATCGCCAGGAAGCTCAAAAAAAAAAAAGAAGACAGGATTGAGCTCTTTCATACACAGGAAGTATCTTATTTTATTTATTATTTATTTATTATAATTCAAATTTAAAGTATTTTACTTATTACAATTATAATTTAAAATGTATTCAATTTATCTTTTCTCTTTGTTTAAACTTCATCCTATTCGCAATTTCAATCTCATTGAATTTTCTCCCCTTTCCTTTAAATTTCCAAGATCGCATCTAGTGTTTTAAAAACCATAAAATTGATTTTAAATTTTCACACTTTCTCAAACATTTCTATTTTCATTTACATACCACATTTCTATATTCCAGGATTTCTATATTCCAGGTTTGTGCTGAAATTTTGGTTTTCATTTAGGTCTCATTGGATCTTTTACTTTCCCGGTTCTTGTTCCTATCTTCTTTTCCTTGTTTCCTGCACTCCTACTTGTTTTTATTCACCTGCTTCTTATCTGCTTGGTTCTCGGTCTTTGTAATTGCCCGTGTCCATCTTTTTCCTTTCAATTATCCGTTCCAAAAATGGACCTCTCTTCTCCTCAGAGCTTAGGGCATCAACCCAATCAGGATTTGATGACTCTTCTTGAGAGATTGAGAAGCGAACTCGCGACCGCGGTAGCCAGGATCGCTGCTCTCGAGAGGGAGAACGCAGCATTGAAAGCTACTTCACCCCCGACCCCCTCCAACAAAAACCTGGAACCCCATCATTCACAGGTCGAACCTGAAATGATAAGCCTCGACAGTGACTTTGATGTCTCTGCCGACGAGAATGGTCTCCATGTCCCTACTCTTAATACTTGCCGCTCCACGCCCACCTCTCTCCGCGCGGAAAAGCGGAAAACACCTCGACCCAAGCTGAACTGCGAGGGAGCTCCCTCCAGTAAACGTGTTGCCACCGGCTGTACGCCAATAATAGCCCCAGCTTCGGCTAATGAAATCGTGGCAAACCTCTCGGTACACCCCACTGCACAAAAAGTCGTTCCGCTGGAAAAATCGTGCACATCGAAGGTACCATCCTCCACAACCCCGAAACCAAAGACCACTCCAACTCAAAAGGCCAACCAAACATCGGTCGGGGCAGACGTACCTGCTTTAAAAAAGAAGCAGCAACCTGGGGTTTTTGCACGAGACCTCAACCTAAAGGAGTTCGTCGGTGATATGAACCGACAAGGAATATCCAACTTTAAGGCAAAGACCTTGAGTCCAAGTCTCAATAAAATCGTAACCTACGATCGACAAACGTTCTCCAAGGTTAACGATACCCTGAAGGCCAAGGAGATGAACTATTACACATTCACCCCGGCCGACGAAAAGTCGAGGATCATTCTCTTAAAACGAGTCGCTGCCTGCTGGGAAAAGGACCACATCGTAATTGCCCTTGAAGCAACATTCCCCCACGTCAAATTCACTGACGTTAAAAAATTCTCTCCCCCACAACGGTTTGTGAACATCAGACCGCAAAAATACAGCAAAGTAAACATATGGCAGCTTCACCTTGCCCCAGGAACGGACATAGACTCCATAATACGGACAAAGTCGCTTCCAACTCTCCATCAACAAGTTCTGTTCGAAGTATTTCATAACAATGAAATACCTCAATGCCGACGTTGCCAACGTTTCGGGCATGTCTCCCGGAACTGCAACATGGCCCGCCGTTGCGTCCGTTGTGAAAAATCTCACGACATTGGCAAGTGCGAACTCCCTTCAGCAAAATACGATCCCACAACAAATGTGCAGGTTGAAATTACCTTGCCAATTTGCTGCAACTGCGGTAATAAAGGACATCCGGCCAGCTACAGGAACTGTCCCAAATATAAAGAGATAGTCCACAGAACCAAGGAGACTCGAGCTAAACAAGTAGCCAAGTCAAACTTCGGAAAACAGCCCACACAAAATTTCATCCAAAATGGATTTACATTCGCTGATAAGGTTAAAGGGAACCAAACAAAGAATATGAAAACCGCACCACCTCTACCCCAAAAACACATTCAAGTTCCTAAGCGATCCGCTATACAGGCCACCACAATGCCACGAATCCAAGCGGCGGCACAAAAGCCTCCAAAGGGGCAACCCTCAATGCTGGAGAAACTACTTAGTCTCTCTCGCGTGATTGAGGATATTCGACCCCGATATGAAAAACTAACAACTGAGGCTGAGAGTGATGCACTCCTTTTCACGGCATATGTAAGACATACGCTTCAAAATGGATCCCAAAATTAAAGTTATCCTTATAAATGCCAACTCCCTTGTTTCGCTATCAAAGCGTGCGATAGTCTCTGACTTCATAAAGGATAACCGGGCGGACGTGGTTCTTGTAACCGAAACTAGGTTGCATCCATGTCACCGTCCCACTTTCCCAAACTTTTCAATGATTCGAAGAGATCGAACCCCCACTGGCGGCCCCACCATCAACGGAGGTGGCACCTGTATTCTAGTTAATAGCGAACTTCGCCATGAAGCTATTGACCTCCCACATTTCGAGTCCATAGAGGTCTCCGGGGTTGAACTGCATCTAGCTAATAATGGTAGAGTGAACATATACTCCGTATACCACTCGCATAAAACCAATAATGGCCCCATTAATCCCGAAGATATCGGCCAATTAATAACGTCCTTGGGGTATAGACCCTTCATCATAGGCGGCGATTTCAACTCCAGGCATCCCCACTGGAACAACTCCGTCTCTTGCCCAAACGGCACAAAGTTGTTCCAATGGTACAGCGAAAACTGTCATGCCCTCAACTTCGAAATAGTCGCACCTACGGATGGTACCCGAGGTAACTCCATCCTGGACATCTTTATTGTGTCCAAAGACTTACTTCCCCAAATCACTCCTCCCCAAGTATCGCCGGGTGTATCTGACCACAACGCTGTGACCATGTTCATTCGCGGCTATCGAGCATCCCGGGCTCATGTCAGATACATACCCGATTATGGACGCACAAATTGGGACAACTTCAATATTACATTGAACGGAAAACTCCACCAACTCTCTCTCCCCACTGACAGGAACCTAACGACGGTTGAGATAAATAACGCTGCAACTCGACTTCACGAGATTCTAGTTGAAACTTCTGAGACTCATGTCCCGAAGTACAAACTTGAAAAGACTTATCAGATTCCCCTTGACGACCTCACTCTTCGTCTCATCCGGGAGCGTAAAAAGCTCTGCAGAATGAGATATCGTCACCGCTTTACGCAAAGGGAGCCATTATTGCGAGCCATTATTCACAATATTGGCACACTGATAAAACAGAGAATCCAAAACAATCGTACCCGACAATTGGAAGACAAACTGAAGGGTATTCAGATGGACCAGAACATTTATAAAAATGTTAAAAAGATATGTGCCACCTCTCGTATCACTGGACCAATCATGCACAACGGCCTTGTTGTCAATAATGACACCAATAAAGCAAACATCATCGGAGAGACCTTTGAAAATAATCACAAGCTCACTCTCGAGGATGGCGACCCGGAATCAAATGCAATAATTAGTTCAGAGGTTCACAACAAATTAGACAACTTTAACGAGCCAATAGTTGTCGTTAACTCAGCTAACAGTGCATACTTCGACGACACACGTGATAATAGTCACGGCTTCGTCACACCAAATACCCTACAGAACCTAGTTAAATCTCGAAACCCCAAGAAGTCATCCGGTATCGACAATATGTCCTACCACTCGTTGCGAAGGCTTTCTGCTTTATTCTTCATAAAGCTCTCCATTCTGCTCAACCATGCCTACAACATGGGGTATTTTCCCCAAGCTTGGAAGCATGCTGTTGTCTGCCCAATAGCAAAAGCTGGGAAACCAAATTATCACCCCTCAAGCTTTCGTCCTATTTCGCTCCTCACCTGCATCAGCAAAATATATGAACAGTTCATATACGAGAAGCCAAATAAATTTATCAGTGTCAGGAACCTAATACCTGACTTCCAATTTGGATTCAGAAGAGCGCATAGCACTACTATGGCTCTCAATATATTTCAAAACCACATTTGCGTGCGCCTCTTTAATAAGGAACCCACCATTGCGGTGAGCTTGGACATTGAAAAGGCTTTTGACACAACCTGGATCGAAGGTCTCGTTTTTAAATTACTGAATACTGGCCTCAGTAAAACGCTGTGTAATATAATCTACCAGTTCGTTTTAAACAGAACCTTCCAAGTTCTAGTGAATGGAAAGCTTTCCCGAACTTTCAACGCCGCCGCAGGCGTACCACAGGCCCCATCTTATTTAATATCTACACCTCAGATATTCCTCGCCCTGTGAATGGTAGAGTAAACCAGATTTGCTATGCGGATGACGTCCTAGTGTACACGTCATCTAAAAGCCCAAAACTCGCAACAAACCGACTCAACCGCCATCTGGACGAACTGTATCAGTATTACAGTCGGTGGAAAATTCGACTTAACCCATCTAAAGCAGTAGCTATAATTCTGAGTAGTAAACACTCCCAACCTACTTCTCGATATTCACAGAATATTCGAATAAAAATGGGAGATACTACGATTAGACCACAGGACAGGATGAAATATCTTGGGGTCATTTATACCCCAAAAATGAATTTCATCAAACATGTGACCCACATTCTCCAAAGGGGCCTCGGTCGGTCTAAGCAACTGCACAACATCTTCAAGTGGAGCAACAAAGTTGACACCAAAGTTAAGCTTCTCTGCTATAAGCAGCTAATCCGATCTGGAATATCGTACGCCTTTCCCATATGGTCCTGCATATCTTCGGCCCAAATGGAAAGACTTCGGGTTTTCGAAAGGAAACTCCTCAGAAGATGCACCAATCATTCTAGAAGGCCTGACGGTCGTCATTACCCCAAGTCTCACCTATACGAAGGCGCCTCCATTACCCCTATCGACGAGTACTTGCTTCAATTAGCATATAAGTACCTCGAAAACATTCAGAACAGCGAGAACCCACTTGTACGGGACTCCTGCGTTCTTGACCTTTCTCTCTTTCGATCTCTTCGGATCAAACCCCCACAATTTCTTCTTCAGTACAAAACTGAAGAAAGCACCCTTCCCAACAACATTCCCCTCTATAATAGAGGATTCCTGGACCCATCCCATAGGGTCTACTATTAACAAACCACACACACGAACGCACAGTACAAGACGGCACAAACACAAACATATACACCGACCAAAGCGCAGATTATCAGACGCCAAAGACGTGATCTGCGTTCACTACCGCACCCAAGACCTACCGGTCTTGTACGATTTCTTTCCCACCATCCCTCTATAAAAGTAGTTAGAGAACACTCGGACTAACACTGTCCACACTATCCTTGGATACCCCCCCTTTTTCTCTTTTCTTTTCAGAGATCGCGAGACCGAGCCCAACATCCTCACGGATGTGGGTGATTCTGGTTATCGCAAGATGACCAGAAGTCAGAGACAAGATGAAGGACACATATGTCCTGTCTCGCTAAATTCGGCCTTCTCGCCACAATTTTTTTTTTTTTTTTTTTTTTTTATGGAGACAAGTAAAAAGTGAAGAAGTAAGCAGTTAAAGACGCGATAAGTCAAGAAATCGTTATGTGTACGGTAAAAATAACGGTTGTTATTAACAGACTAATAAAATGTTACATTAATTCAAAATCGATTTAACGGCTCTTATTTATTAAAAATAAATAATCCAGCGAACCCTAAGCTCGCTACAATATGAAGCAAAAAAGAACCAAAACGAAGCCCTCTATACAATTTTCGCCTTACACACCTTAAAGAGATGGGTTTCGTGATAGACTGAAACTTTATTCTTTTTGTATTATATTTTTTTAATAAGTATTTAAAGGAATTACATTTACGAAAGAAGACTTCAACAATTTTCTACTCACCTTTTTTAGTTTTTAATTATTTCCTTCTGATTCGGTAAATCCATGAATAATGTTACTTAATTATATTATTCAAGTACTGCCAATAAATGAAAACCAGAAGAAAATAAAATTTGGATACGATCTGTGATACGTAACCTAAATAAATATGTTCTTTCCAATGTTCTCCCTACTACTTATCTATAAGCATATGTTTAGAGTCTTCCAACTATCGTAAAACCTCACGTAAACCTAGACCACATACTACTCACTAAATCAATTTATTAGTATTGATTTTTTTAAAATCATTTATACAGAGCTCTGCCCAAAGCCGAATGAAACGCGAAATGCGTTGTCCAAAAAATCGCACGTTGAGGAATTCGATGGCGTACCGGAACTCTTCAACACTCTAATCACATCAGAACCCGAAGAATACGATTGGGACATTATAACTTTCCCCGTGGATTTCGATACTATTCTCGCCGGCCCTAAATTGGAAAAGGATATCAAATACTACCTGAGTGAGAACCATTTACAATACTCATACTTAGCTCGAACACATGTCAATGTTGTTTTCAGAATCCAACGACCAGGACGGTGATGACTTTGTCAAAGAGCGGGACAATACAATCACAGTGAACTGCAGCGTCATATACCTGGCGTCCTGCATTTCCTGGAACAAATGCCGGCAGAGTTGTCAGAGTACTGGCGCCAGCAGCTATCGGTAAGTGATCGGGTTTCTTTGTTAATTTATGACCTGATGATGCCTGCCGTTCACTGAATTTTCAACGGTAGACGTTTCTGTTTGGATGAATACCCAACATTAAGAGATTTGCCCAGATTTGAAGAAACGACTTGCTAACATATTTATGCGTTTTATGTAAACGTTTTCTCGTGCCTTTATCAGTGTGTTACTTCAAGAATACGAGGAATAATTTGTTGTTTGTTTTATTTCGACAGTTGGTTCCACGACGGCTGTTGTGAGTGCGTTGGTGCAACCTGCATCAATTATGGGATAAATGACAGCCGTTGCCGACGTTGCCCGGAAACGAAGGACGACTTAGACGATATGGAGGATAACATTGACGACGAACTGCAAGATTTTGGAGATGAAATGGGACCTTTTGATGGTACCGTGAATATGAATTTTTAAGGGATAGGAGTGAGAGAGAAAGAGATGCCATAATTTGGGTTCAATGAATCAGGATTACTTATTAGTCCAGTGTGCTGGATCTTCTGCTCGAATACTTAGAATAAGGACGATAGATTTCAATGTGCTATAAGCGAAATGTTTTGTTTTGCCTGGAAGTGACTCATCGGTTTTATATCCGTGTATGTAATTTTGTAACAGATATTTATGTATAATTCATCATTGTACAGTTGTTTTCGGTATTTTGTAACACAATTAATGAATTGAACTAACATTCCATTGTAAGAAGTATTTTAAATAAATAAATGTACAATATGGGATTGAAGTCATACATGCATCAACCGTGTAATAAATGCTCAAATTAATTATCATTTGAATTATTGGCACTACTGATGTGATGGAATGCTGACTATTCGCTTTTTGATTCAGTATAACGTAAGCCAATTACATATTAACTTAGAACTGATTGCTTTAGTTTTTAAAGCCTTCGATGGCAACGTTTTCTTATACATTTTTACAATTCATTTTTTAGTCTAACTGAGATCAGTATAGTTGGTTCAATTTATTGACATTATAGTTCGCGATGCAGATTCATTTAATATTACGACGTATTTGATTTAGTGATGACATGGACAGGTAATGAACACACACTGGAGCGTATGAGTGCTTGCGAATGATTAAAATAGTACCATTTTCATAGCTTTTTATGTGCCTACCCATGTTCGTTTTGTATCGATATAGAGAGTTCTAATAAGCTCTTTGATATCCACATTTTTCTGGGTAAAAGCTTTTTATATAGTTTTTCGTGTCCTTAAAATGATTACTTGCATACAACTGTTTAGATAGTTTTACGCAACTTTTTACCTCACGTTGTCACATTTGAACTTTGTATTACTTTCCCCAGGTTGGAGACGAGAGAACTTACCTTAATAAGTCACGAATTCTCTCGCGGAAAATACGTACTCCATAAAAAGCTTAAGCCATCCAGCCTTAAACTTATAGTACGGACGTAACAGGCATGGATGGACAGGAAATGGTGCCTTACAAAAACCAGACTAGTCAAATATTATGGTAGACATCATATGTTACGGGTGCAGTTCGTAATCAGCATGAGGATGAAATTCTCAATTATCTAATTCAAACCAATTTATGAAAAGCTTTGTATCCTTTCCGTGCACGCTACTTTTAAAAGCACAGTCACATAAATGTTCATTGGTAACCTTAGTTGTCTCTGTTATCACAAGTTTACTATAATATTAGCAAAGATATAAGTAAAAGATCGAAAAGCAATAATTTAAGATTTAGTCACCAAATATTTACTTTACTGCCTCCTGCAATTTAAGATTTATTCAGAAAAAAATAAAATTATAAAATGTTTAAAAAAGGTGAGAAAAATAAGAATTTTTAGAATTAGTTGAAAGGGAACTCGCCGTCTTCATTTAGCAGCTAAATGTGACAGATAGAGACAACCAGAAACCTGTTGAGTGCGAGATGGATACCAGAGATAGTCATTCCCAATAAATTAGACCACTTCTTTATCATTTTGGTGGAGCTTTGACTGGCTTAAGTCTTGTGTTCAGAAATCCGGTGAACACAATATGTGGGAATTGTTACGTGCGACTTCCGGCACCTCCATCGTTTGTTGGTTTTTATATAATTTAATAGTAGATGGTAAGGTGGTGAGAAAAACACACGATCCACATGTTGAATGTGCGAACATACTCCTGTTCGAGTGTGGATCGTGTGGAAGTTTAGATCTCTATCTTCGGAGTGGATGCTGATGGAGAGGGAGAGAGAGGGACAACAGGTTAGATGTTTTGACTCCGTTTATTTTGATTTTGTTTGCTGGATACTGTTTTTTCAGTGCAGTTAGTTGATTGAGTCCAGTTGCAGCCAGCAGTGAAGTGGAAAAGCAGAAGAAAAATTGTCCCGTTTTTGAAAAAGAAGTAACATTTTTGAGAAAGAAAAAGATTGTGAAAGTAAAAGTTTGGAAATAAACGTAGAAAAGTTAAAGTTTAGAAATTAAACGTAAAACTAAAAGTTTGTAAAAGTTAAAGTTGGAAATTAAACGTAGAAAAGAAAAAGCTCTTTCCTTTCTTGGAGCGCCGTTTACAGGCGCAAGTGTTTAAACTTGGATTGGCCAGATCCATCAAGCTCGTGTTTTAATCCGTCAAAGACAAGCAGGAGGTGAACATCCCATCGCTTGTGGTGCGATTGGATTCGCAGAAACACATCGACTTCTCTCTCGTCGCGTAAAGAGGAAGAACCTGAAGAAGAACCAAGGTGGTGGAGCAGCCTCTGAAGAAGAAGAGGAGTCCTAACTGGAGAACGAGATAATAGACACACCACTCTGAACTGGTCACCGGAGAAAGGACTAACCACAGGTAACCAATTCGACTTTACACTAAATTTTCTGTGGCGGAAACGTCACAGAATTAGCAGTGAGCTTATAATTTTGCGATGAGGACTCACAACAAGAAAAGGTTCCTCACATAAGGTGGGTAATTACAAAGTTATCTGCTGTAATAAATGCCACTAATGGATTTTTTTGCGATTTGATGGTGATGTGTTCTTCGATATAATTACGTGTTGTATGTCGCTATTGAAATCGTCACAGACTCAAAATACCAGATACGAATGGGACTTAGCCACAAATTTAAAACTCTGTATAGTACAGAGCAACTGGCTAAACAACTACTTGGTGCAGTATTGATTCGATGGCGAGAGCAAGTTGATGGCTGAACGTAAGAAAGCTCTCTGTAATTTCAAGTAACATGGCCACGCAATCAGTAATATCAAGAACTAAGGAGAAAGTAAAAACGAATTCTCAATGAAAGAGTGAAACCATTGAAAAGACTTGTCTGTGAAATACTAGAAGTAGAACATCACAGAGAGTGCAAAACGTACTAAGCACGACATTTTTATTAACGTAACACATAATACATATTGCAAACAGCAAAGGAAGGAATTAGAGGCTCCATTGCGACATAAAGCCCCCGCTTGGTAGAAACTTTGACGTGGTGCGGGGGTTAAACTACGATGAATCACGCAGGCTTTGCTGACGGAAGCATACGCTTCCAGTAGGGCCACCCTTGTCAAACAGGCTAGCGAGGAGTAACACACAAAAATCTACCACCCCTAATCCAGGGTGTTACGCATCACCGTGCCCATTAGATGGTTTGCAGCCAGGGGTATAGCGGCGCCTCTGTGACACCGGATCGAATCAGAGCAGTAAGCAGACCTTACCATATCAAAGAGGGGCTCTGATATGGCGGACTATTTGAAACCCCAGAGTGTTCCCACGAAATGAATGATCAATATACAAAAAACAATCTCACGAAAAACCTGGTAGGCGTAGGTGTGATGAGCCGATACTACCATAATGGGAACAAATCATCAAGAAAACACCGACTCGGCGAAAAGAAGACGTAGGGAAAAACGGAAAAAGCGGTATATGTCTGCGCAAAAATACAGTATCCATGGTACAATTATGTAGAACACGTTCTACGAGACCCTAGAGGAAGTATTTGAGGGGATCTCATCATTCGATGTTAAAATCCTCCTCGGGGACCCCAATGCGAAAATTGGAAAGGAAGATATCTTCCAATCAACTATAGGTAAAGAAAGCCTACATGACCTTTCAAATGATAATGGAATTCGAATTATCACGTTTGCAGCGTCCAAAGATCTGGTAATGGAAAGCACGATGTTCAAGCACAAGCAAATCCATAAAGCCGTATGGATATCATCAGACGGCGTAAGGCGTAACCAAATAGACCACTTCTTCATAGACACCACTCGAATATCCTTCACGTAAGATCATATAGAGGAGCAGATTGCGACTCCCGTCATCTTCTAGTGACGGGCAAAATTAGGAGTCGGGAAACGAGCAAAAAGTTCGACATTGATAAAGTAAAAGACCTGCGCAAAAGGACTGAATATCAAGACGAACTAACGAATAGATTTAGCACCCTAGAGAATGGGAGTAGTGAGAAAGAGGAAGCCAATAGTGTGGACACTAAATGGACATCGATCAGAGACACAATCAAACAAACAGCCCAAAAGGTATTAGGATTTAAGAAAACAATTAAGTCCAAACCTTGGTCTGGCGATGAGTGCAGGGCGAAGATCGAAGAACGTAAACGCCTCAGAGTGATCCACTTACAAAGATATGATGAAGTCAACGCAGAAAGATAAGCGACGATTCGGAAAGAGACAACGAGACTCTTCAAACGCAAATAATGCGAATGGGAGAAGGCTCGAATCGAAAAAATCCTAGAAAATTTAAGAGCGAAGAACATCAGAGATATGTATGCCGGCATAAATTCAATTAGAAATGGCTACCGAAGCAGAGCCAAAATAATTCAAAACGCAAGCGGCTGTCTGGTCACAGAAACAAACAACATAGTGACAAGATGGAAGCAGTACTTTGAAAACCTGGTTAATGTGCGCACCCATCAACCACAAATAAACGCACCAGACGTACATACAGCCGAGCCTCAGATCCCAGAGCCCTCTTTCTACGAAGTTGTAGACGCAATAAATCGATTGAAAAACAACAAGGCCCCCGGAGTCGACTGCTTACCGACAGAGCTTGTGAAGCATGGAGGGGAGGCAACCACTCGAAAGATCCACCAGCTCATCAAAACAATATGGGATAAGGAAGTCACTTCGGAAGAATGGGAAACTTCAATAGTCGTCCCCATTTTCAAAAAAGGCGACAGATCTGATTGTGAAAACTACAGAGGAATATCATTGCTCCCAACCACATACAAGATATTAACAAATGTCATACTGACGAGAGTCACACCGTACGCAGAAGAAATACTGGGAGACTACCAATGCGGATTCCGTAGGAACCGGTCAACAAGCGACCAAGTGTTCACAATAAGTCAACTACTGGAGAAGAAGTGGGAATGCGGAGAGACGGTTCATCAACTCTTCGTTGACTTCAAAAAAGCCTACGACTCAGTCGCAAGACGAATACTCTACCATGTTGTAGTTGAGCTGGGTATCCCGAAAAAATATGCCTCCCTCATTCAAATTTGCATGAACGAAAACAAAGGACGAGTTAGAATAGAAAACCACCTCTCAGAACCATTTGAAATCCGGGACGAACTAAAATGGGGAGGTGGCCTATCACCACGTCTTTTTAACTTTGTGCTCGAGTATGTTATCAGAAATGTACAAGACGACAACATGGCCGGATCATCCCTGAACGGGGTCACACAAGTGCTCGCATATGCGGATGACATCGCCGTTTTGGGCGATAATCTAGAAACTGTAAGTAAGAACAGTGAAATCATCATACAAGCGGCAGAAGAGGTGGGCCTAGAAATAAATGAAGACAAAACAAAATACATGATTACGGCGGTAGCAGGTGGACTTCAGGGAACACATTAAACGTCAGAGGCAAGATAAACTGCTGAAATCCAAACTGCTATTACGTAATATACAGCTCCGTGTTTACAGAACCTTAATCATGCCGATTGTTCTATACGGATGCGAAACATGGGCTCTCACAAAACGGGAAGAAAACAAATTCCGCGTATTCGAGAATAAAGTTTTAAGAGGTATCGTTGGGGTTAAATATAACGAGGAGGCAGGGCAATGGAGGAAACTCCACAACCACGAATTGGAAGAGCTATACCGCAAACCTACAATAGTGAGAATAATCAAGTCGCGAAGATTAAGATGGGCCGGACATGTGGCGCGAATGGGCAACGATAGGACAGTGCATAGAATTCTTGACGGAAGACCAACGGGAAAGAGACCAACAGGACGGCCGCGAGGGAGATGGGAGGACAATGTTACGTTTGACCTCGAGGAGATCGGATCAGATGGTCAAACGTGGAAGGAGAGTGCACAGGACAGGGACAGTCGAGTCGGTGAGTTCATGAACTTCCGAGTTCCTACAGGCCAATAAATAATAATAATAATAATAATTGCGAAATAAAGCCGCACAGAAGTTAGTAGAACTATGAACCAATTCAAAAGAAATAAAACCACAGTGTCAGAATATAGAGATATCTGCCACGCGGTCTAAACCTTAGAATCAATTTAATACACTCTGAAAAAGAAATGGACTGATCCGCCATCATTTCAGTTTGATTTTGGGGAAAACCACCCAAGATTCGGGAGTCACAACAATAGATATTGTGGCCTTTATAACAGAACATACTCCATACACAAATGAAGACCAACACCGAAAGAAAATCGTATAAGCAAAGCATCAGAGCCGTAGACCATAGCAATTAACACAGTAATTTCACAAGAGTGAAAGTTTATTTGAGAATATGGATCGAAATCCACAAGCGGCAGTGGTCTGATGTATTGAGAGTTTTGTTATCTCTTTTAGTGATTCTAACCGTCATAGCATCGATTTGAATCGCCTTCTCTTCACGATCGTCGCAACCATTATCATCGTATAAACATTACCCAAACCCTTACCAACCTTCAAGACACCTTCAAACTGAACGCGAAAAACGGAAACTAAGGCTGTACATTCTTAAGAACAGAAATTGGTGAATTGTGGTAGTAGTAGAGTTCAATGCCTTAAAAAATCAGTGCTGTCTCTTGTCGTCAAAGCCGAACCCAAAAGTAAATACATTGTCGATGAACGGCATTTGCATCGACGAAGCCAAGGAACTATCAATCCTCGGCACTCGAATTAATTCGACTCTTAATTGGAGTGACCACATTTTTGAAGCTGCGGAAAGCGCGGCTAAATGCATGGGATTCCTTAGAAATGCAAACAAATTCTTTACTCCATCCAACCTGGCCACAATTTACAAGGTGTATATTCGTCCGTACAAATGGAGTTCAACTCCCATATTTGGTCAGGCGCATCCAAAACTGCACTACACGTGCTCGACAGGATGCAAAAGCGAGCAGTGAAACTTATGGGGGACCCAGCTGTGGGTCGATCAATTCCATCGTTAGAACATATGCCCAACGTATCATGCCTATCTCTTTTCTATAGGTATTACCACGGTCGTTGCTCAACTGAACTTGCTGAATGTGTTCCGCTCCTTCAGACATTTTCCCGCGATACCCGCCAATCTGAGAATACGCATCAATTCACGTTGAAAGTCAACTTCAGGCGCACAAATAAACATAGAGAGTCATTCTTTAGCCGAAGAATGTGGGAAGCTCTACCTGATCATGTCGTTGTAATGTCCAGGCATTTAAGACCAATGCACATCGATATCTCTTTTCTATACACTATCAAGCGGTAAATAAACACAAAACGAACTTAATGAGCGGCAAATCCATCCAACAATCAAACAAATTTATAGTTGGACAGTCCTTAATCTTCGATCAATGAATGCAGGATAAGTCAGGATTGTAAAGTTAAGATAAGAAATTTCTGTATATATAGCCCAGTAAGATTAAATATACTTTACTCGATAAGGAATCGCCGTAAAACTCACGTGATAACAACATAACCTCAAAATATTAGTGATTTTGTATCAGCTTTACATAATTTGTTTCGTGCAAAAATTCCTAGTTTTGTGCCAAATAAGCATCATTTGCGGGAACTTTTGATTTACTTTTTTAATTTGAAGAAATCTGCCGCTGAGGCGCATCGATTGCTTGTAGAAGCACATGGTGAGGCTGCTTTGAGCGAAAGAAGTTGTGGCGAGGATGTAACTCAACAAGCAATTTCACATCGTTTAAAATCGTTCGGGATGATTCAAAAACAAGGGAAATTGCAAATTAGTACGATTGTTTACGAACTGAAGGCGAGAGACGTTGAACGCCGACTTTGCGTAAGTGAAATGCCGTTTGCCGAGCAAAAAAGAGGGTTTTTGCATCGTATAGTCACTGGGGATAAAAGTGGATCCACTGCGATAACCCAAAGAAGAGAAGATCATAGGGACCACCTGGCCATGCCTCAACATCGACGGCAAAACCAAATATTCATGGGAGAAAACTCATGCTGTGTATTTGGTTGGATCAGATTGATGTCGTGTATTATGAATTCCTGAAACCGAGTGAAACCATCACTGGAGTTCTCTACCGTACACAATTAATGAGATTGAGCCGAGCACTCAAGGAAAAACGCGCCGATTACTACTCCAGACATGACAAAATTATTCTTCTCCATGATAATGCTCGTCCACATGTTGCGGTGTCATTGGGAAGTCCTATCCCACCCGCCGTATTTACCAGACCCTGCCCCTTCTGATTATCACTTATTTCGATCCATGCCACATGGTCTATCCGAGCAGCACTTTACAACATATGAAGATACCAAAAAAATGGGTCGATTCGTGGACCCGGATGCTGCCAGAAAGATGGGAAACAGTGGTATCTAGTAATGGACAACAATTTTAATAAAAAGTAATGTACCGTTCTTTCACAATAAATTCCTAATTTGTTATAGAAAACGGAAACTTATTTGTACACCTAATAATAATCGTTCTTGTTAGGGATTTCAAGTACACCGAGTCGCTTCACCCCACCCACGCTAAAGGGCCTCCAACAGATTACTTTTTATCTCTACTTTTCAGGTTTTGAGAACCGTTTCTCCTCACAAATGGTAAGGAACGATTCGCAAGAATTTAGAAACTAAGTGGATTGGTAAAGATACCGCGGTACATTGAACCTGGGTGTCAATCGACTGAACGGGTAGAGTACTCGGCTCAGCAAATACTCTGCTCAAGGCAGGGATTCCTTATTACCCTTTCATACGGAAATCTGTGGATAAATCTATGATTAACATACATATTTCGTACTATCTCTGCTGATATATTTAGTAATATTATTACTGACATACGATTAGGAAAAAAAAAAACGCTCGCATCGGATATTATACTTATCTAGCAGAAGCGAAAGGTTCAAAAAACCTCTTGTAGTAAGATTTATAGTGAAGCCAATCAATACCTTTTTCTCGAAATCCACGATAACTGCAGGTCAAAGTAGAATCCAAATTTCACGACCACATAAGTGAGTAAGTGTTTATTAATCTATACATTCTCGTTCAGTCTACTTGCTTAACAGTAGTAAAGCTTTTTATTTTACATTCACAAGTGAAAAGGGGCGTACGATCCCATTGTTGTGTAGTTTTTATTTTGACAGTATACATTATTTTCAATTCTGCATATTATTATGGTTTATCCTTTTATATTTGTGTATAATACACAAAATACTGCAAAAATAAATTCTAACGAATAAAACATAGGCATAAAAAATGAAAAACTCGAAAAAGAAATGTTACAATTTTAGCCAATTTGAGTATCTCGGCATATTCACATATGCAATCCCCTTCGAAATTGAAAAATAGCAGTTTTGAAATACGGATTTAAAAGTTATAAAAAGAGTCGAACGTTGTACTTAAAAAAATCTGTCAATACTTTTTGAAAATCCGGATACCTGGTTTATATCCCCCAATTTTATTAAGTCAAAATATAATTACGCACATAAATATTAATAAACTGCAATAGTCTTTAAGAACAACTGGATCAATGAAATCTTTTGAAGCAGCTGGATTTCCTTTGTGCACTATTAATTGACTGCTGTCAGTGAGTCAGAGACTAAAAAACGTCAAAACGGCAAATTGCAAATTAGTACGATTGTTTGGAGTTTTACATTTAGTGTAGTGGTTTTGCTTTGTTAATCAGATAAGCGATTGATTGGGTATTGGTTCACGAGATGTAATATAATGCACTTACAATAATTTAATTAAGATAAGCCAATAAATGTGATAATAGCATGAGTTCAAATTATTTCAAAGTTGTCTTGTTGGGCGAAGGATGTGTAGGCAAAACTTCAATTGTTTTGCGATATGTCGAGGACAAATTTAGTAATAAACACATCAGCACATTGCAGGTATGAAATTACCAAACTCATCTGCATGGCAAATTCGAAGCTCATTGATAATTGTGGTATTTTATCAATTCCAGGCCTCGTTCCTAACGAAAAAAGTTACACTAGACGACAAACAAATTCAACTCAATATCTGGGATACCGCTGGACAGGAGCGGTAAGTTACACAGAATCACATTTGCAATGTAATTCATTGTTCTCCACATTATCTCTAGATTTCATGCCCTCGGTCCGATTTATTATCGTGGCTCAAATGGGGCGATACTCGTGTATGACATTACAGATCAGGACTCTTTCCAAAAGGTCTTTATTGTCGAATGTGATTTTGAATCTCTTTATAAAAGTTGTTTGTTTCATCAGGTTAAGAACTGGGTAAAGGAATTAAAGAAGATGCTTGGAGCCGAAATAGTGATAGTGATAGTTGGAAATAAAACCGACCTAGAAAAGGACAGAACTGTAAGTGTTGAGGAAGCGCAAAGGTTTGTCTAGTTTGTGAAAAGTCTTTATCCTTCATTAATTGATCTCTATATACAGTTACGCCCAGAGTGTGGGAGCCAACTTGTTTGAGACTTCAGCGAAACAAAACGAAGGAATAGAAGAGCTATTCTGTGAACTCACTTCATTGGTTGGTTTAAATTGTACTCAATATGTTATTTGCGTTTGTGTTAATTGTGACCACTTGTAGATGGTGCGACATACGGATGTCAAAGAAGCAAAAGTATCGTCACTGAACCGCAATAATTCCGTTCGCAGCTCTAATAGATTAATAGTAGACGACTCGGATGATAATGCGGAAGCCCGTCCAACCACGGTCAGCTCGCGGTGTTGTAGTACTGGCTAACTAAACATAAAGTGTGGTGCCAAGCATTTCATAGAGAAAAAGTGTAAAAAATTGTTAATATGTTTCAGTTTGATTCATCCGGTACTTGCATTATTTTAATATTCAGCAAAACATTTATTTACTAAGTTTATAGTTGCATGCTCCTCCTACTGGACAGTAAATAATTTTGTTCTGAGAGAATTGATGGAGTCCTCTACGAATTGGAAATAGAATACATTATTGTGATTTTTGTCACTATGTTATACGACGTCGAATCATCTTTATGATTCCGGAAATTTTCATTTATGAATATTGTAAATAAACAAAAGAAAAACGTATATATTTTTGCCATTGCCATTAGTAATGATATTTTGCGTGAGTATTATGTTGTCCTGTTCCAAAAATGAAAAGAAAACTGTTGGTCATCTCGACGGTTGTTCTACTACACTGATGTAGTGATTTTTTTTTTTTAATTTTTGGAGTGGGCGAAGGCATTATATGCGTGGCACTAAATATCTATTTGGCTTTAGTTTACGCATTCAGGAAATAACTAACATTCCCAAACCAATTGCCAAATCTAGTTTTGCAAATTTGTTTCATAATGTGGCTTCTTTAGGAATAAGATTAGACAGATGTGTGTTATATTAAAGGCTTTCGGTGTTCAATGTTTATGGAATCAAATTTTTTTTTCCGCTGTTTGACCAAGCTTCTTCTTATCTAGTGTTCTCCTAGTAGGCCAGTAGCCTGATGTGTTAAGCATTGGTTCAATTTTTGGTGATTCTAACTGTCATAGCGTCAGTTCGAATCACACGTTCTTTACTATCATCGCAAACGCTATAGTGTGGTCTCGCACTTTTTTATTCACTGTTAAGTTTTACGGCAAATACATCCGAAGCAGATTCTTCAATGCTCGAAAGAAGCAGTATGTAGTTTGGGAAGCTACAGAGCGTAATGTATTTCCATGGCATCACTTTTATTTTCATGTTTTTTTTTTTTAATTTTTGACTAGACAAAAATGCTGAAACTCTACCTTGAATCTTAACTGACTGGCCACACTAAGCTATATACATGTATAACTTGACCACGTCGTAGACTATTAACTTCGGGGAGGTAATCTTGTCGCTGAGAAAATTCGTTCGCCCTATTTTGGTAAACACTTTTTTCGACCTCATTCAATCCATATCTGTTGGCGCGTTTGTAGACATCTCACCGGCTTCCATTAATTATTGGCCTGCTGAACTTAAAACGTTCTTCCTCTGTGATTGCGACCTTCCGATGGTAATATATGCGTTTGCCTACCGATCATCCGAGGTAAATTATGTCGGAATGTCGGATTTATCCTGCATAAAAAATCGAAGTTTAACCGCCGGCGCTTCTGCCTCATGTTCCGTACCATCGAATCAATTGTGCAATCTGTTTAGGTCTTAAGTAAACACAAGATACCCAATTGCACTATCGGTTCGCGCATCAAATCTTCTGGGGGATCCGAAGTAAACAAACGGATCACCACAAACGCGTCCGAGTGTAGTGCAGTGATATATATGGGATTCGCGCCGTAGTGTGAAAATTGTGTGAAAGTGTACAGTGCGGGCAATTCTCATACCCTTTCCTTTCATTGCGTCTGTTTTCCTATTTTTCGCACCTCCCTTCCGTCCCTCGGGCATCAATACTCTTGATTGATTTGTAATATTTAGAGAGTTTTTGGTATTCGAGTGGCGTAACATTCGTCAGGGAAAGGATGTGACGTGGATTTATGCACGGATCTAGTAGGTCACCTACTATAAGAGTATAACACCTGTAGTGGCTGCTTTCGCTCATCTATCGCTGGTTCCGACGCATCCTTTTCCGAGGAGGTTTTGTTTCAGGCCCTTTCAAAGGAACGGGAATTTCACGTCGCGACCTAAGATGCAATTTCTTCTCTCTGTCAGCCCACGTCTCTTATCAGAAACCAGCAATCCTTGCACTTAGCGAGACCAGGTAATAACTGATACAAATATTTCTGATTTTACTATACCCGGCTATAACTTAGACCCTTTTTTCTTTCTACATCGTGGTATAGCCACAAACATACAAAGAGATATTGCGTATCAGCTTCTGCCACAATATGAGCTCTGCACCAATCCAGAATTTAATTTCTCCTGGGTAAAACTTCATGTTCGTAGCCATACCATACATTACTGCTCTCTTTATAGAAGCCAAAACTTGGATAGAAACGCATCCTTTAACGAATTTGATGCTCTATCTGATTCTAAGGATAGGATCTTGACCCTATATCCGTACACCGAATTCGCTATTGCGGGTGATTTCATTGTGCATAACTCTCAGTGGCTTCGTCACTCAGGATACACAACACCCTGATTGAAATAGTTCAATTCAACTCGTAAATGAGCCAACACGGGTATCAGATATATATGGTCATGCCGCCAGCACACTGGACCTATATCTCACCACCCGCCCGAACAACTTCACAATTGAAGTTTCTTCGCCCTTGGGCACTTCAGACCACTGTGTCGTGACAGCTAAATTTGGTCTAGCCAACAGCCACGCTAACGAGAAACCCCCCAAAAGAACTGTATGGTTTTATGAGAAAGTCAACTGGGAAGGTCTGAACGAATTTTTTTGGGACGTTAAATTAGTCGTTATTTTTGCTCCATAACGATGTTGACTCTATAGTGGACACGTTGACAGACACGATTCTGCTTGCCATGCGAACCTTTTTTCCACACAGAGTAAAGAGTATCAATCATCATCATCATCATCGGCACTACAACCGGGATCTGGCCTTGGCCTTAATTAGCAAGTCTCTCCACCGGTATCCGGTCCATATCCGAGACTTGTTAAATTGTCCATAATAATTTATTTTTTCGGGCAAAGTCATTAGCGTTGCGCCAAAAAGAGTATCGAACCCAAGAGAAATATGTGGTTCGATTCCGGGTGTAAAGAAGCCATTAAAGCTAAAGAGTTGAGCTTCAGGTTGTATAAATCAAACAATACTGAGGAAAACTGAAAAATATTTTAGAGAGCTAGAAATGACTGCAATGCCCTAATTCA
This sequence comes from Microdon myrmicae, assembly GCA_963931805.1. Classification (NCBI taxonomy): domain Eukaryota; kingdom Metazoa; phylum Arthropoda; class Insecta; order Diptera; family Syrphidae; genus Microdon; species Microdon myrmicae. Next base: position 5,602,239 of record OZ007502.1, read on the forward strand.
ACGTGCCAAGTTCTTGCATGACCAGAGAGTGAGACAAACAATACTACTCTCCCATAGGTAGTAGAAACTTCTGGGCATTCGTGAAAAATATTCAAAACTCGGTCTCGTCATCCATTCCATCGCTTGCACTCGATGACAAAATAGTCACCACTGCAATGGAGAAGGCTAATCTACTTGCTGCACATTTTGCAGTCAACTCAACGTCGCCCGATACCACATCAGTTCTACCTCAACTTGAGCATAAGCAGCATTCCATGAGCTAGGTTCACTTCCGAACGTGTACTGTTGCCCGCGCACTCAAGCAGGTAAACTCAAACAAATCTGCTGATCCGGATGGGATTCCCCTGGTTCTCTTGAAGATGTGTTCCTCTTCACTCGTTAAACCACTGCAAAAACTTTTCCATTTGCCTTATTCTACTGCCCGCTTTCCAAATAGATGGTGCTCAGTGAACATTCATCATCATCATCGGCACCACAACCGGGAACCGGTCTAGGCCTTATTTAGCAAGCCCTGAGGCTTCTTAGATTCTCCATAATGATTTTGTTTTTTCCGGGCAAGGTCATTTATTCTTGCGCCAGCGAACATTCAGCCCATTCCAAAAAGGGCAACCAACTACTATTCTCTCGAAAATGGAATCACTGATTAATTGTCAACTTACGAAATATCTGGAATCAAATGACCGCCATTATGGCTTTCGTAGTAACCGGTCCACAGGAGATTTGATGGCATACCTTACCGAAAAGTGGAGCCATTCCATCCACTACTTCGCAGAAAGCAAGGTTGTTGCGCTGGATATTTCGAAACCCTTCGACAGAGTTTGGCATCCAGTCCTTTTGTCAAAATTTCATTCCTATGGAGTGGACAATTCCCTGATCCGATGGATAAGAGACAATCTTTCTGGACGGTCAATCTAACTAGGTCTTGATTGTGTCAAATCTGCCCCCCATCAAATTAATGCAGGTGTTCCCCATGGTTCGGTACTCTCACACACTCTCTTCCTCATCTTTATAAATGATCTCTTGTCCATTACTCACAACCCAACACTCGTTTGCTTATGAGCAGGATATGCTTAATATATTGAATTGCGAGCTCAACAAGATACAAGGTGGCGCAAAATTAATCACCCTATCGGAACATGTTATAATTTTTGCAAATGGCGTCGTATGTCAATCATATTTGACATTTGTGAATGGGAAAAATTTGTAAAGGTCCAAATAAAGAATTCCATCACTCAAAATCATTTTTGTTTATTTAGTAAAAAAGTAATTTAAAAAAAAATTGGACGATTAATTTTGCGTCACCTTGTATATCAATGAAGATTATCTAACCGAGTATAATTCAATGCCGTAAAAACTCAGTGCTGCTTCTTGTCATCAAAGGCGAATTTCAAAGTAAATATATAGCGTTTGCGACGATAGTAAAGAACGTGTGATTCGAACTGACGCTATGACGGTGAGAATCACTAAAAATTTAACCAATGCCCAACACATAAGGCCACTGCCGCGTATACGAATTCGATTTCTAAACTCAAGTACACTCAACTGATGTGGAATTGTTATGTTATCGCTATGGTATACGGCTCTGATGCTTTTTCTTATTCGATTTTCTCTCGGCGTTCTTCGCCATTTGCTTGTGTATTGTGTGTGTATCTTTTAGAAACGCCACAAATATACTGTCGATGAACGACACTTGCATCGACGAACCCAAAGAACAATCAGTCCCAAGCACTCGAATTATGCCGACTTTTAATTGGAGCGCCCACGCATTTGAAGCTGTGAAAAGTGCGGCCTAATGTATGGGGTTTCTTAAGATATGCAAAAATACTTTACTCCGTCCAATCTGGGACCTATTTACAAGGCGTATATTCGTCCCAAAATGGAGTTCAACCCCCATATTTAGTCAGGCGCATCCAAAACGGCGCTGCAGGTGTTCAATGGGATGCAAAAACGAGCAGTGAAATTTATTGGGGACCCAGCTGTAAGTCGATCAATTCCGTTTTTTTATTTTACTTCTCCCAGGAAAGGTGAACCTATAGCGCCGAGTCAGCGCCCTAAGATGCTATTTTTTCTCGACCGGGTCTATCAGCCAAACTCCGAAAAATGGTCATGGATTTCTTCTAACCATTTCACGAAGCCTATAGCTTAATGCGGTGGTATTTCACCGGGCGGCTGGGCTTTGGGGCTCTTCCTACCACTCAGTAATTGCGCCGGACTGCACAATAGCAAGATCCGTCAGTTGAACTTAAGTTTGCACAATCAAACGCAAGACACAACCTCCTTACCAACTCAGCTATTGTCGTTGTTAGAGCATAGCCGCAATCATGCCCGTCTCTTTTCTATATGTATTACCAGGGTCGTTATTCCACTTTCTGATGTGTTCCGCATCTTGAACTTTAACTCTTTAGCCAAGCCACACGAATGTAGAATGCTCTACCCGATCATCTGTTTCCTTGTTGTTGTAATGTCCAGGCATTTAAGACCAATGTACATCGATAACTCTTTTCCCTATTCACTTCATCTCTTTCCGCTCGCACTTTTCTCTGACATTTAAGGGTACTCCTAAATCCCTGTTTTTGCGTTTTATCTTAAATTTTATTTTATCTTTAACGATCATTGGCCTGATGATGACCATGTAGGTCATAATGTCTACTCTGTTGTTAAGTTGGATACTGTGAAGTAGCCTCCTTGTCCTGCCCCCACTTCATTCATTCATTGTTATAACAACAATTCTTCTGTTTGATCGCTATATGTATGTAAACAATTATGGATACTACACAGATATTTGGCAATATGCTTCTTGCAATCCCGCAACAACCAGTTTTTTGGTATTAAAGTGCTGATATACAATAACGTTTTCAATTGGATGATTTTCCTCTTTTGGACGTTGAACTCGTGTCGTTGTATAACTATAAAATGTATGGAAGTCACGCCACAATAAAAAGTTAATGACCTCAGTTTTTAGAACTGTTCTGTAAGCTGTGGGATCATCTATAATGCAATGGCTTGCTAAATAAAGCCAAGACCGGTTCCCGGTTGTAGTGCCGATGATGATGATAATGCTTGTAATTTCCCTTTTATTTATCTGTTTCACTTATTCCTCGACGCTGTGCCCGCAGCAATTGAAAGGGGGGAACGTTCGAATCGACTTTATTTGGCAGGCGGGGGGCGCGCGTTCCCCCGTGTGGTCGCGGCGGTTATCAGGGCAACCTCGACGTGCACGTGTTGGGAGTTGAACGACGACTGACTAAAGGACGAGAAAAATCTATTCATCGCATCGTGGCAGTTGAGTCATAGCTGAAATAAACTAGCTGCCACTTACGAGGAATTTCGAGAAGAGTTGCTATGCCTGTATAGGATATTGGGTTTCGGAGAATCATTGCCGTATAGGCTGAGTTAAGTTCTTCTGGCGCCATGTATACGAGGAATTGGTATTGGGTAGGATGGGAGCCGAAATGGTTTTCGGGGAACTGAATTTTGCTTGGTTGCAAGCGAGGAAATAGTTTAAGGAGGAAATGAACCGAAGTGGTTTTCGGGGGAAATTGGAATTGCTTGGGTGCAAGCAAGGAATATCATTTAGGTGAGACATTAACCGAAGTAATTTCGGGGAAATGTATGCGGCTCGGTATAGTTGATGGTGATGGTTAATGTTCCGTTGTAGGTTTGGATATGCGTTTTATTACAGCATATGAATTTCGGGGAAATTAAGATTGCTTGGTCGCAAGGAAGGAGTATAACTTAAGTAAGGAATTGACCGAAGCAATTTTGGGAATATGTATGTGGGGTGATGTAATTGAGGGAGAAGATTAATATTCCGTTGTAAATTGGAATATGCATTTATTTCAGCTTGGAAAATGGGTTCCTGGTAAATTGGGGGATGTATGCAATTGCGGAATGGGGAGTTGGGTTGAGGTGACCGCTGTTAGCGGTGTTACACCTCGCTTTACACCCCCTCCCAACATACATAACACAATTAAGATGCCATCATCTTAAACTCACCAACTCACCTGTCCGGCAATTGAAATTCGTATCTTGCATACAATGCAAAAATTACAAATTCGCATTTATTCGGAAGTAAAGACTTCCCCAAATCAAAACATATCGCATACCTTGCATACCTTAATTTTCCAAAGCATATATCCATCGTGCACTTGACCTTGCATTTCGTTTCGCATTACGAAAAGCAAAACCAGACCTAAACGGTTTCAGTTTACGAATACACATGTTAACAAGAATAATACATGTTATTCGAGCGCCAGCAGCATGATCGAGGAAGACCGACTGCGACACAGTTGAACATCGGAGAAATGCTGATCGCAGCGAAAATGGCGGACGCAGCGAGTTGTCGCAAATTAACCGTATGATACGATTTGCACGTAGGGCAATGCACTGAAATTGCTTCGGTCATTGCTGCTGCAAATCGAGTAAACATATGAATCGCTTCTGCTGCAATCTTTGCAGAACAATTAAGCGATTATTGAAAATTGCGAATTAAGAATTGACAGGCAATTAACCCCCAATTAGGCTACACGCGCTGGGTAGAAAAAATGCTCCATCTGCAATTGCGGACAATTAAAATGGTATATAAAGTGGCTGCAGGTGAGTTGAAAGTCGCACAATAACGAAAGCAAGAAGACTGCGGCCACCCGTAAGTAGAGCGGGTCTTCTTGCGAGTAAGTTATTATAGGGCAGTGTAGATTGATCTGATCAATTTGTAAAGTAGCCAAGGGATGGAAATTCCCAATTTGACTGGAAAATAAAGTGTAACGTAATCAGTTAAATAAGAAGTGTTTTCTTTAATTAAACAAAAGAGAGAAGCCAGTCAATTTTAACAGCAGCCCAACGATCGTGTAACTATCGAACCGGAAGTCAATCCATTCTAACAGCAGCCCAAGGATCGAGTCAACCCACACAGGGTGCCAACTACGTAAGTAGAATCATATATGCCAAATTGATAAACCATAACGGTTGTAACCAAACAATGCAACGGGTAGGATAACAAGTAGTAATAATAACTCCTATAACTAAATAATAAATGTCAGCATCTGGGGTTACGCTCAGGTGTTGCATTTAGGCACCCAACGTGGGGCCTAATAACCTATAATAATAAAACCGATTTAAAATCTGATAAACAATTATTTAAATGCTAACATTAGAGATTACACTCTAATTGTTACAGCGGTCAAGATTGGTTGGCATTGTGGGTTGGTTCTCCATGTGGTATAGAGAACCCCCACAACTGCATCAACGTCGCATCAGCTGAGATGTAGCCAGATCGACTCTCTGAATCGTAATCTGGATAAGGTCCTGCATTGGGGAAAGACCAATCTCGTCGACTTTAATGCAACGAAGACACAGTACACAACATTCACAAAGAAAACTCGATTATCGTTTTAGAGCCAAGAATTATTTTACTCCGGCTCGACTTTTTCTTCTGTATAAATCCCAAATTAGACCCGCGCTCGAATATTGCTCTCATGTTTTGAGCTCGGCTCCTAAGCATACCCTCGACATACTTGAGATCATACAGAGGCGAGTGATCCACCTGATCGGAGACACGGCACTACAGTCGCTATCACATCGAAAGCGTGCAGCTGATCTCTGTTTGTTTCACAGATATTATCACGGGAACGGTTGTTTGGAGATTCCCGAAGCCTATAGCTTAATGCTGTGGTATTTCACCGGGCGGCTGGGCTTTGGGGCTCTACCTACCACTCAGTAATTGCGCCGGACTGCACAATAGCAAGAGCCATCAGTTGAACTTAAGTTTGCACAATCAAACGCAAGACACAACCTCCTTACCAACTCAGCTATTGTCGTTGTTAGAACATAGCCGCAATCATGCCCGTCTCTTTTCTATATGTATTACCAGGGTCGTTATTCCACTTTCTGATGTGTTCCGCATCTTGAACTTTAACTCTTTAGCCAAGCCACACGAATGTAGAATGCTCTACCCGATCATCTGTTTCCTTGTTGTTGTAATGTCCAGGCATTTAAGACCAATGTACATCGATAACTCTTTTCCCTATTCACTTCATCTCTTTCCGCTCGCACTTTTCTCTGACATTTAAGGGTACTCCTAAATCCCTGTTTTTGCGTTTTATCTTAAATTTTATTTTATCTTTAACGATCATTGGCCTGATGATGACCATGTAGGTCATAATGTCTACTCTGTTGTTAAGTTGGATACTGTGAAGTAGCCTCCTTGTCCTGCCCCCACTTCATTCATTCATTGTTATAACAACAATTCTTCTGTTTGATCGCTATACGTATGTAAAAAATTATGGATACTACACAGATATTTGGCAATATGCTTCTTGCGATCCCGCAACAACCAGTTTTTTGGTATTAAAGTGCTGATATACAATGACGTTTTCAATTGGATGATTTTCCTCTTTTGGACGTTGAACTCATGTCGTTGTATAACTATAAAATGTATGGAAGTCACGCCACAATAAAAAGTTAATGACCTCAGTTTTTAGAACTGTTCTGTAAGCTGTGGGATCATCTATAATGCAATGGCTTGCTAAATAAGGCCAAGACCGGTTCCCGGTTGTAGTGCCGATGATGATGATGATGATGATACGGCTTTAATGGATGTGCTTTTGGTGGTGTTGTTCTTCACTATTGGTCGGTGTATCTGGTAGAAACGCCACAGCATGATGAAGAGAACTTCTCAAGTCGCTACTGTATCAAAGAAAGTCTCACTATTTGTGGAAAAGACATTTTTCGGATTGTACGTCATGTTACCACTTTTGACAAGGAATCTCTTTGCATATACAATGTCATAAAGTGTATATAATAATGGTTTACGTATGTCTAGTTTGGCGACCTTGTAGTATGACCCTTCAACGGTGTCGAAGGTTTTTGTAAGTGAATTAGGCGGGCACTTGTAGATTTCTTGTTGCATCTATTGGCTTATATATCGGAAACCAGTTCAGATGCAAACTGTGCAGCTTTATGACCCGTCTTAAAACCGATCTGCTTATTTGTGACAAATGTTATTCTCCTCAATCCAGTTGGCGAAAGCTTTGCTTAAGAACGTGTGGTACTTCTAACAGATTATGTTCACACAACCATAGGAATACAATACACTACCAAAAGGAAGTCGAAAAATTATCACCGTTGCATACAAGAGCATTAACGTAGCTACTGCAGGTTATGTAATACGATAATACATTCTCCTCGGTCCTGATTTGATGCGTCGGTGCATTGGTTCTAACCGTTTGGTTATTTTTTTTTAACACTTCTCTCGAAGGAGGCGAACCTATAACGCCGAGTCGGCACCCCGAAATGGCACCAACTAACAATTTCAGTTCTTTTTGAACAGCTGCAGGTTGCACGGGGAAGTCCACAGCTTTTCTTGGTGTTCATGAAATACAATGTCGGAATACCTTTTTCTAAGACCTTAAGCTCCTGATACTGCTTATTAGAGGAAGAGCTCTTCGAGTACCTGAAAAAAAATGTATATCGAAAGGCCTTCCTTCTAAGATCTTGAACACTCCCTCCCACTGCTTGGTATAAGAGCTCTTGGAGTACCTGAAAATGACATTGGAATACCCTCTCTCTTGAAATGACACAATACAGCTAATTTTAACACAATTTTATTTAAGTTTTTTAAAGCTAAATATAATGAAGAAATTCTAACACCGAACTGTTTTCCAGTTGAGCTTCCCAATCAGAATTCTAAATGCTTCTAGAGATTCCCCCCGTTTTATAGACAGGACCAATGTATCATTGTTATTTTCGGCTAATGCCCATGAAGTCGGCATTATGAGCACGTTTGAAATTTTGTTTCATGTGATAGGGTGTACGAGTGCGTTGTCAAACAAGGGGATTGCTTGAATAGCTTCTGCTGGTAATATTTTGTGAAGATATTTATTTCATACCAAGTTGACTTCAATAAACAGCTCTTGCCTCAAGAGAAATATTAGCATTTGTTGAACATTTTCTAGTGTTTATTTCAAATATAAACTATTCATTAATTTCGAAATATCTACTCTAACTAGTAACTAACAGGAAACATTTACGAACTAGGACCCCGCCTCCATGATTTGAATGATATAATTAATTGTATTGGACTCCAGATTAAGCTTGTTCAGTTCATAAAGTAGTCGGATGTAATTCATTTGTCCAGATAAGTCGGTTGAATTAAGCAGATTCGGGTGTAATCCAAAATAAATGATTCCCGCCACAACCTTCGGTATTTCCATCGGAGATATTTCTACCAAATCACTAAAACTATGAGATGTAATGTACTTCTTCAGGTGTTGATTGCTCTCATGTAGATATCGTTCTATAATAGATTTACACACGTCTAATGTAGAATTGACGATTTCCCTCGACACTAAGATGTGGTCCTTTTGCTTCCGCAGATATATTTCAATGATTTTCAATTGCCACACGTCAAAGCTGCTGGGCTGTAGACTGATTGCTTGTAAGGTCTTAGAAGAAGAAAGATAATGAATTTTGTGCGGGTCACATTTCATAAGTTACTTTTACTTACATTGATAATGGATAAGTAGATCGGAAGGCCGTGCATATTGTCCTTAATGACTGCATTGTAAAAAAGTATTATCAGTTGTTGATACCGTTCGATTTCAAGTTTTGTCAATTTAGATTCCCGTGCATCCATGCTCAAGAATCTGTCGGTGAATCCGATAACGATTGGATCTGAAGAGAAAGTCTCTAAAGATTTAGTATCTATCTTCCAGCAGGTATATTGTTCGGTGGTTAGTGTTTGTGCGAAAAGGGTCTTTAATCGGTCAGGATCATCTAAATGCGAATGGCATCCCGATCGTTTCTTGATGTCTATGCAACCTGATACCTCAAGAGCTTGACTGTAAATAGATATTGTATTTAAAACATTCCTTGGTAATATTGACTTGATTACGTACATTAATTGATGCCAGTTTCGTCCCTTTTCAAAGCAAATTGGCCAGTAACTCGGATCGTTTACCATAACTGACTTCAAGGTACTGAGATCAGGTAGCATACATGGAGCCATGGGGAGATGTTTGATTCCCGGTTTTCCTAATTCAACACAGGAAATATTGCATAGGCACAATTTTTTGGTATCTATATCTCTCGGTAAAAATAGTCGGGGTTCGACGGCTAACACGTACAGGTGTCTGAATGCTTGGAGATGGTATCTGGAAGTAAATTCAATGTGGATTAAAGGTAACTAATTCATGCATATGAGGTGAAGTAGATTTGAATTATGTTCCTTACTACTTCGCTCTAGGTTCATCTGAGGTAAAAAAAGAGTCGACATCCCACTGTAAGTCCCAAAAATATTAAATCAGAATTTACGTAATCAATTAGACTTGCTGGCTGTTTCTACGGTATAAGAACTAACTCGAGTAGAAAAAACTGTTAAGGAACAGCAAGACGAGCATATACGATTTTAATCATCCAAGTCCTGCTTTGTGGTACAGAAAAGGGACATTAAGGAAGTTAAATACAAACGTTCTTGTTCGAACGCAAATTTCTTCGAGCAATTTTCGATCCCGTTTTCACCGATAGACTAGGAAGAAGGAGATTTATTTGCGAACTTCTCAGCGAAGTTGGTCTGATCAAGAAAGTGTGCATCTACCGCCTAAGGTAGATAGGTCATACGTAATGGATTAGTTTTCTTTTCCAATCTGGAATGACGTAAACGTAGAGGAAAGTTTTTTCATGGGAGGCTCACATAAGCCAAGAATGACTATAATCTCCCATGTGCATATTACTTGACATCCAGACCGGGCTAGCTAGAGAGGCTTGTTGATTGCGGGGCATGTCAGGCTGGAGGTTCATCTAAGTAAATAAATATCCAAAATTAGCGGTCCTGCTTATATTATATAGACTTTATCATAACGCCTGGGTTGATAAGGAGATGGGGAGTTTACCTAGTGTTACGGACCTCGCGTCCATGTCCTCGCCTAACGCCCACTAATTCCCTTTCGCAAATTTCCCCTCTCTACCTGTAAAGGGAACACAAATCGTCAAGTAGCTAATTAGCATAAACTACTTTGTGCAAATTCTACTTGGCAGAAAAATAATAAAAAACGGTGTTGGCGCCGAATAAAAAATAAACGTCAACGCCGAAAACAAAAAAGATATGAGATTCGACCTAAAACTACGAAGAAAACCGCACATCTCGAGAAAACAATTCGGACGTTGAATAACTTCGAGAATATTTTAAATATTTGTAGTAATTATCGTAAGCTTTATGTAAATTCTTTAAACAATAGAAATAGTATTCAATAAAATAAAAGCACGACTGAAACGGAAAAGGGGAAACAAAGGAGTCAAATCAAGAAGCTTGAGACCAGAAATTATCATCATCATCATCGGCACTACAACCGGGAACCGGTCTTGGCCTTATTTAGCTAGTCCTGAGGCTTGTTAAATTTTCCATAATGATTTGTTTTTTTTCCGGGCAAGGTCATTAGTCTTGCGCCGGAGGAGACCAGAAATTAGCAATTGATAATTCCTCTGCAACATGTGCACCATTGACCGTTGTTCTGTCGACGATGTCCCTCCTTTGGAGTCTCTGACGCGTCCATAGCGGTTGAGTCCGACTGGCTACAGTTCGACTCGGGTCGATGGCGTTGTAATCGATGTCGGCGTTTTTTCAGTTTTCGTGCCTCTGAATGTTCAGTACTGCTCGAACTAGTACTACTCTTGGTCCGTGTCTGTTCACCGCTTTTGTCGCGTGGCTGCTTATTGTCCTTCGAATTTTTTCTTGTTTGGACTGTCTGCCATTCCGTATTGACCGTGCAGGTCGGTGGGGTGTGGTCGCGGAGTACAGACAACCAATTTGAGTGCATCTGTTGACTTTTGGGATTTTACCCACATTGCTTTGCAATGACACTCGTCACAAGTGTGACCCTTTCGGCCACAAAACTGACAACAACATCGAATGCTGAACACTCTACGATTCGATGTTGTTGCTTGTTTTGACGTAGATGGTTGTTCTTGGCGCTGGTTTGAGGTATTCACGGGTGACTTCCGTTGGTTCTACGTCCTTGGCCGTGGAGGCTCGGGATTATCCGCCTTCATTTGTGTACTTTGTGTCCGACAGTCTTGGACATCGTGCTCATATTGATCACACTTCGTACACAACGGTGTGTTTCGGCGTCGAAGGCATTCATCGTACAAATGCCCTTTCCTATTACAGAAGGTGCATGTCATGCGTGCAATCGATGGGTGTGGTGCACGTTTATCCCTGCCTTGACTAGATGAGTCACTGTGATCATCACCTCCGCCTCTCTGAAGGTGTCGTGGTACCTCATGCTTCTTGGGTTTAGACCCTGTTGGTCTTCTGGAAGAATGTGGTGGTGTTTCTGACCTAAACGGGGTTTTCCCAGGTTGGGGGCGTGTAAAGGGCGAGGACGTTCTGGGAACCTAGTGTTCGTGTTCCTATTCTTTGTCCCTACTACCTGAGACGCATCGTTTACATGCCTATTTTGCCTTTGTCTCGATTCCTGGGGGTTTTGTCGTGTATCCCCGTAGATCTGATCTGAAACCCTATTTGTTTCCTCTGGGGGATCCTGTTCATCCTCCCAATAGTAGAATGGGTTATTCCTTAGCATATTTTGTCTTTTTGTTGAGATGGGGGCATGGTATGTGTCGTTTCTTTCAGGCGAAGGTGACTGGTCATGGTATGTGCTTACCCTCGTTGGTATTTCCCTACTATACCATCCACTGACGGTCTTCATCCCATTTTCTGTTTTCTCTATTTCGAGAACTCCAGCAATAATCCTATCTAGAGGATCACTTTCTGATTCTACTGTCAGATGTCTTAGTTGGTCGTTCCTAATCCCTACCATCAGTACCGATTTTGCCAGTCTCTCGATCTGGATTGCGAACGCTACGCTATTGTCATTTCCGTACTTACGGATTGCTGCCTCATTACATTCGATTACTGCTTGAGTTATTCGGTGCGTGAAATCTGCGACATCCTCTTCGCGGGAGTTTCGACTGCAACTCCCCATATGACGCGTGTGGCAGTAGCGTATTCCGGAGTCGTTGTTCGAACTCGTTGAAAGTCGCTGGGAGGTTTTCCTTGAACATGCGGCGAACTTTCCCACTTAATGGCATGGGTAGCCACCACAGGAAATTTTTTTCCTCCCCTTCGGACAAACAGTCTAGGGTCCTGTCACAGGTTTCGAGGAAGTTATGCAGGTCCCTCCCTGCGTTAGGACCTTTCTGGCCACTGAAGACTGCCACATTGTTTTGGACTAGGTCCAACATTTTTTCCGCACCCAACATAGCGGCGATGGGTTCCTCTGATACGCGTTCCGCAGAATTTCTCCTTGAGTGGCTTCTCGTTTGCATCGTGGAGTAATGAATTACGCGCGTTTAGTTCTTTTCCGTAAGGAGGGACTACCCGGATTATTCTAATTTAATTCGCGAGTATTCGATAGCGAATCTAAACACAATTAGGAACTAGCGACCCAACGATGAGGGACAAGAACCAATCTAGACACAAACGAAAAGTAAGAGAGAAAGAAAAAGACAAAAACCTGAAAATAAAACACAAGAAACAACGGAATATAATATTTTATAATTTTTCCACCCAACGTTGATTTCGTCCTCTCTCCTGTAAATTGAAAGAAAAAGGGGGAAAAGGAGAAACAAAATGTTTGTTTATTTATTTTTTATTTTTGTGTTATACGGCTTTTATTTTCTTTGTATCCTAGCCGTTAGTCGGGGCTCTTCCCACCACTGGATTTGAATCCCCGACGGGTCCGACACAAATCTGAGCTGGTGGTCACCGGCTGCGCCAAAATTGTTGTAGATATTTTACACAATTTAAATATAGTAAAGGGTAATTGTAAGAGACTTACTTGATTTGATCTTGGTCGACCGTGGAGCGGTCGCTGTAGCTGCTGTTCTCAGGTTGCAGGGGGGGTTGAGCTTTGTGCTCCCCTGTTCAGCTTACTGTTGGTTGTTGATAATTCCTCTGTCACTCTCGGAAACACCAATTGCTAATTTCTGGTCTCAAGCTTCTTGATTTGGCTCCTTTGTTTCCCCTTTTCCGTTTCAGTCTTGCTTTTATTTCATTGAATACTATTTCTATTGTTTAAAGAATTTATATAAAGCTTACGATAATTACTACAAATATTTAAAATATTCTCGAAGTTATTCAACGTCTGAATTGTTTTCTCGACATGTGCGGTTTTCTTCGTAGTTTTAGGTTGAATCTCGAATATCCTTTTTGTTTTCGGCGTTGACGTTTATTTTTTATTCGGCGCCAACACCGTTTTTTATTATTTTTCCGCCAAGTAGAATTTGCACAAAGTAGTTTATGCAAATTAGCTACTTGACGATCTGTCTTCCCTTTACAGGTAGAGAGGGGAAATTTGCAAAAGGGAATTAGTGGGTGTTAGGCGAGGACGTGGACGCGAGGTCCGTAACACTAGAATTGTATCGATCACTTGGGGACCAAACTTTCTAATTATTCCTAGAGTGTTGTAACCACTTACGGAACTTGGAATTCGATTCCGAGATTTTGGCAAAGCAATGGATGTAGTAAATATGTTTTTCGATGATTCCACTCATTCAATTAAAAAATAATAACTGGAGCAACTAACTGTCTATCTATTATTATTAACGATAGTCAGCCCTTTTCCTGCAATCTTCGGCATATCTCGTCCAACAATTATTCAAAAAAATTATATTAAATTTTTTTGAACAAGTTCAAGGAATATGTCATGAAACAAAATGCAATAATTTTACAATCTACATAGTTACCTGTTATCGTTACTGTGGTTGGGAAACTTCGGGAACAACGCACAAACTAATGCAGCAATCGCTTCAGGACTTCGAGACAATGTATACCGACCAGCACCAAGAAATAAGAATCCCAAAGACATGTGAATAGCCATTTGTGAGCCATAGGTAACATGAGAATGCGATGGGCCGATTCTTGATCGAAGATACCGTATTAAACGCAGGACTTCTAAACTACCAGTTCCTGCGCATACTAGAGATATAGAGATTAGAATTAACATGAGGCAACTTTCCACTGTTGCTCGGCCAGCGAATTCTCCAACATATTTTCCTTGAAATCCGAGGAACAGCTTTATAGCTTTTCTAAGAGTTGCAAAAGCTTCCTTGTCTTCCGTGCCGGCATATTTTAATCCAACACAGAACGCAGCACCCGCAATTATGTTGCAGTAAGCTTGCCTAAAAAGAAATGAAAAAATGTTGAATGTTCATATTTTAACAACAAAAACTGCCAGGGTCGTACGTAATGGCTTCATGGTCGGTATCGTCACTATTCCGTATTGGGCCATGGTTAATATCGAAACGAAGATTAGCAGGGAACTGATTAAACAACCAGTCCTGCCTTGGTTTTATATCATTCCAAAGAATTAGGCCTCGAGCAATCGTCCGTAGAAGAAGTAAATCAGGACGTACAAGATCTAAAAGGTAATTGGTGTCTGGAGGATCCATCCATGCTGCCACTGCACGATTATTTGTATCAAAGAACATCAAACCAAGAGCTAGAATAGCACCTGGAGCAGTCACATCGATATTGACAGTGTCTCCTTCTCGTACTTGAAATGACGGAAGTTTATACTTTTCCTTTTGGGAACCCATTAGTGGTCTTTTGTTACCACCAACCATGTAATAGTGAAGAGTGTCAGGTAACTGCAAATCCCGCAGCCCTGCTGGGGCTTCTCCCCGACCCAAAGTCACTAAACCTAAGGCCAAGCCTGCCGCTAAGGCATAGGACTCGCGTTCAACACTGTTTTCCATTTCTGGACCAGGCGGGCGCCCTAAAAAAGAATTTTTTTTTAAGTACAACAAACTAGGGAAATGTTTAAAGGTACCTATTTCTTGAAGGAGAACTTCTGCTATGTGTCGCTTGGCGGTGCCCTGATATACGAGACCTATTCCCATAAGCGATGCAACCTGGATGTTTTGCGGGATATCTAGATCCAAAGCTGTAGCTGGAAGGAGAGCTTCAATATGCACACTGAGCAATTTGGTGGTCCTGGTATCCATTGTCCCTAGAAGAAGTCTTTTTTATTAAACAGTTGAGTGTAATTTAATATTTTGTTTTACCTCGATGGGTGGCAGAGATTCCCAATAGGAGACCGACACTTGTCATTTCATCACATTGGACCACATACTCGTAGATGCTCATAAACGAAAGTGTCTTCAAGTGGCCATTTAGTCCCAATGCCATAAGAAACCCGGCATGCTCCGTTGGTACCTCCGCGGGCGCCTTAGGTTTATTATATACAATCCAAGTGGAGTCAACATCTTGTGCATAAGGAGAAATTCTTAAACCTGCCGCAACTCCGTTGTGAAAACTTGGCCACAGATTCATATTTGGGGGAAACTCGATTTGTTGCATTTCGATTGTTGCTCCCTTTACAGGTTCCTTACCGGACAAGCAAAGTTTTGGTATTGGCATCGATTCTGTAGGTGTCGGTATGGCTGTTCGCAAAGTGAACATTCCCCGACCCATAGGTAGAGTTATTGTCCTAGTACACATAGCATACAATTGCTTTTCTTGCTCTTCAATAAATTCATGGTCCGTTATACCCGGTAATTGTTGAATATCAATCAAAGCTGGCTCGGAACTTGTTAGTAGGCGTCGTACTTCAGCTATTCGCAAGTCATCTGGAAAACGCAGGCTGAGAAGTTTTGTATCGATATTTTCCATACCATCATCAACGGAAGATGCAACTCGAGAAAAACCGTTTGGATTTGGAGGGCACCTCGGTGAAAGAGAATCCTCTACGTCGATGTTTGCTTTGTTGAATTTCATTGAGTATATTTCAACGGAATGCTTGTATTTGGTATGTTCTAGCAGTTCCGATCGCAGGATCAGTTCATAAGTTTGCGGGGAACATCCCATAGGTGGTGAGAGACGAGCTTCTTCTAAACACTGGGCGATCATTAAGTATATGGCGACAGGTAGCCGCTCAACATCGATGCTTTTCATTTCTGTAAATAAAGAAATAAGTCGTTATATGTTAGACATTAGCTTACAACATTTTAAATATATATTATATAATTTTTGCACCTAGTTTGGGTACCAATGAAACAGTTATACCATGCAAATAACAATGCTTGTCCATTTCAAAGATGTATTACATATTCTGGCTTAGAAAAGCACACGGTTGTATGTATGTTCAATCAACGGTTATACGAGGGCAGTTTGATAAGTCAGTGACTTTTTGAATAAAAGACATTTTTTCGGCAATAAGCATTTTATTTCTCAACATTGTCTCCTTTTAGCTCGATGCATTTAGTCAAGCGTTTTTCTAATTTTTTATTCCTTCCAAATAATAGGTTTCCTAAAAGCCCTCAAAATAGGCGTTAGTTTCTGTGATGTTCTCTTCATTCGACCCGGATCTCTTATCGCCCAGCCATTTCTTCAGGTTTGGAAACAGGAAGTAGTCGCAAGGGGCTAAATCTGGAGAATGTGCTGGGTGGGGTAGCAGTTCGTAGCCCAATTTATGGATTTTGCTTTATTATGCTTAATCAGCACAGGAAATTCACTTTTTTCCATTTTCGTTAAAATTCATGAGGTTGTCTGCTTTCAATGACTGTCAAACACAAACTGAATGACGCACTTTGCTCAAACTTTAGGCGACAGTTGACGGTACTAGTGTTGCATTTAAAGTTACGGGTTTCCAAACTTTTATCGAACTTCTCAGATTCATTGCACATTGAGGCGGCGTCATACTGTCGATCGCAGATAACCAAAAACCGAGTGATTTCAGTTGCCCAGCGCGGACACATTCGATAATTTTTGCTTCTTCTATTATACTCCGCACTAATTTTTAATATTCTGACTGTTTTGATATTATAAAGATTAAGTACATGCGTTCATATATTACACATGGCGCCTATAACTTGTTTTGAACCCCGGGATTTTCAAAGTGCATTTTATCCGGATGTTAATAATGTTTTGATAGTGATGAAGTATCCAGTGTAAGAACACAAAACAGCAAAAAATTTCCAAATATAGCTTATAGTAAACAATAACTGCCACTTGCGGAAAATATTGCCAGTGGATGTCGAAAGGCAGAGTTGATGTTGTTTTTTGGAAGTACTCCAGGAAAATATATGGGCAGATGGAATTCATTCAGCGAAACCAGTTAGCAACGGTTGTAATTTCTTCCGAACAAATTACAAGTTAATAAACTATTGAATTGTATTGAAGCGATAAGGCATTTGTAGAAAAATTACTTCTCTTTCTGTTTCAGCACGGTGCGTTTACCGTGCAATTCGAAATGCGAAACGAACGACGATTTAAAATAAAAAAGTACACAAAAGGTTCAACACAAAAATTCTCTTTTATTAAATATGTGGTAATTGAAACGACAATATTCAAGTACACACATGGGAAAGTCGCACGACACGATACAAATAAGCGACCGAACGATATTAATTACCAACAAAAAAATAGAGCAAAAAATACAAAATGCTTCAAACTGATTTAAATCGTATTTTTGATCTCAGATCCGATGCCTTCTACTACTATTGATACAAATAGTCTCGAATTACCAATAAATATCCCATTAGCTGACCCTGAATTCTTTAAATCGTCGAAGATTGACGCGTTAATTGGCGTCAAATCATTTTATAAATTGCTCTGTATTGGTCAAATGTCGTTGGGGAAACAGCCCAATCTCCTACTGCAAAAAACGCATTAGGATGGTTTGTTGCGGGCGAATAAGATTTAAGTTTTCGGGCATTAAATGTGTCTTGTCATATGTCCATACAGTCCAATCCTCCTGATGTTCACTTAACTCGGTTCTGGGACTCTGAGGAGCTTTCCATTGAACAAACTCGATCAACTAAAGAAATAATTTGTGAGGATCACTACGCTGATATGAGGAACAACATCAAGTAGATATTGAGAAGGATCGTGGGGAAAGTGTGGTTATTACATTTCCAAATACCACAGACGAAGATGATTCACATCTACAATTTAATTGTGCTGCACCGAAGATCCCGTTGGCCGCATCGGAAATAGCTATGGTTCCATTGCTGAAAGCGAATGCCCTCTACGAGGGAAATAATGCCAGAAAAAAGGTGATGGAAAGCACAATGGACATATCGGGAATACCTGATTACGAATACCAGCCAGGAGATTCCATCGGAATTGTAGTGTCAAACAGTGATGACGATGTCGAGCTGATGTTGAAGTCGGATAAATTATCAGCATCCTCGGACGACATATGTGAAGTTAGATTCAAGCCTGGAACACCGAAGCAGAAGATCCCTTCCCACATTCCAGCACGTGCATCAGCACGGACGATTCTTCGACTTGCGAAATATACCCAAAAAGACTTCGCTTCGTGCATTGGCACAGTACTCAGAAAAAACAGATGAAAGTATTTTCATAATATCGGTGGCCTCGATATAAGGCGCACAACTATATATATATATAATGAACTAATTGTTCATAGATCGCAAAACACACTTTTCGTTGGATCTTCTTGTGAGAAATGTGCAGTTTATAGCGTTTGGAATGACAGTGAAGAACGTGTGATTCGAACTGACGCTATGACAGTTAGAATCACCAAAAATTGAATCAATGCGTAACACATCAGGCTACTGGCCGTGCTTTGAATTCGATTTTTAAAGAAAATCAGTTGAAATCCATTCTGATAATGGAATCAGCTTTATCGTAATTAATTTTCGTGGTGGTCAAAGGATTGATTGGCACTCCATACCGCCAAGAGCTCCTCACTTTGTAGGAATCTGGGAATCTGCCGCTGTCACTTAAGCAGCATTTAACTCGGACGGTAGGTGATGCATTGCTTATTTATGAGCAATTATTGATGTATTTTATCGAAGTAGATATTTAATTCACGTCCCATATCACCCATGTCTTCAGATCCCAATAATCTTAAAAATTTGATTCCTGCCCATTTCCTAGTGGGTAGCCCTTTAACTTCTTTCTCACAAGTCGACTTCACAGGTACGCCAGTTAAGCGTATATCCTCCTGGCATCACGCGCAGCAATTAAAACAGCATCTTTGGAAGCGTAGGCACAAGGAATACCTACAACAGCTGATTCGATTCTGTCCCGCCCGGAGCCCAGAGGTTCGGGTGAAGAAAGGAGCACTGGTGCTTGTTTTTGAAATTGGTCCTGCTTACCGGGACAAACCGAAACCTTATAATCTACAGAAGATCATAGTTTCATACAACGGTTTTCAATTGATATTTTCAATTTCCTTAACGTATATATTATTAAAGGAAAGAACGATGCATTCCCACTTAATGGCGAAAAGATGTAAAATTAAGCGGATCAGACAGGAAAGGTTGCAAATGTATTCTAGATAGGGTTTTTATTTCCTTTCCAAAATCATCGACCTTATAGATACAATATTCGTCGATCTGCGAAAGAAAGAGAACCACATATCATTGTTGCACATATATCATCATACAACTACAACATTGTTCTCATGTGGTTATCTCAAATATGCTCCTGGTGAACAAGGAGTCATCATCGGCATCTTAAGCTCGTTCGTCCACATCAGCATGTACTTCTACTACATGGTTTCGTCAATGGGAGCCAAATATCAAAGGATCACAGTAGCTGCGAAAGATTGCAAAATGCCAAATCCAAAACCTGACGCTTTAAGGCGGGCGGCATGTCGCAGCATGCGTGATCCTTTATTAGCATCCTAAATAATCTAATCTAAATGTCCTAAATATTTTATTTAATTGTAATTCCTAATAGTTTTTGTTGTAATTTTCTAATTGTTATAATTTAATCTAATAATTCTTTATAGTCTTTGTAATATTATTTGCCCGCTTGGCAGCACTTTTTTGGTTTTTGTTACAACTTTGGTTTTTGCCATTGTAAAATATGTAAATTAGTTTTCCGTTCTATTCGAATTAGCTTTGCAAATATTGTGTTTTTTGTTGTTGCAATTCTCGCAATTTAATTTCGTGTCGTAGTCGATTGGCTAATAATATTAATTCACCAATTCGTGTCGTATGTACAGTTTATATGTACTAAAGTGAATCTGGCCTCTCACCATGTCTCTTCAACCTTGTCCTCGAGTATGTCATCAGAAAGGTACAAGACGACAACATGGCCGGATCATCCCTGAACGGGGTCACACAAGTGCTCACATATGCGAATGACATCGCCGTTTTGGGCGATAATCTAGGAATTGTAAGTAAAAACAGTGAAATCATCATGCAAGCGACAGAAGAGGTGGGCCTAGAAATAAATGAAGACAAAACGAAATACATGATTATGGCGAGAGCAGGTGGACCTCAGAGAACACACATAAACATCACGGGCAAGATATTTGAAAATGTCAAAGAATTTAAATACCTGGGAACACTACTGACGGCCAGTAACGAAATGTCGAAGGAAATTAACAAAAGACTACACTCCGGCAACGCTAGTTAGCATGCAGTCAGTAAACTGCTGAAATCCAAACTGCTATCACGTAATATAAAGTTCTGTGTATAGAACCATAATCATGCCGATTGTTCTATACGGATGCGAAACATGGGCTCTCACAAAACGCGAAGAAAACAAATTCCGCGTATTCGAGAATAAAGTCCTAAGGAGTATCTTTGGCGGCAAATATGACGAGGAGGCAGGACAATGGAGGAAACTCCACAACCACGAATTGGAAGAGCTATACCGCAAACCGAGAGTGATCAAGTCGCGAAGATTAAGATGGGCCGGACACGTGGCGCGAATGGGGAACGAAAGAACTGCGCATAGAATTCTTGGCGGTAAGCCAACTGGAAAGAGACCGACAGGGCGGCTGCGACGGAGATGGGAGGACGTTAGGTTGGACCTCGAGGAGATCGGATGGTCGAACGTGGAATTACAAATGATCTAATAAAATGAAGAAATTAACAAATATTGTGTGCGTCGTTATTATTATTGAATCGGCTTTCGTTTTTTACAACTTTATAAATTGCACGGTAAACGCACCGTGCTGAAACACTTTCCAAAAAAAGTAGTAATGTCATCACTTTTTCGTTTCACATATTCAATACTAGTCCAGAAAACCTCGAATGTGTGGTGAGGTGTTGGAATATATCCACAGTTACGTCGGTATATCGTAAAAAGCTAATAATGACCGACTCTCATTCATTCCAAAAATACCGAGATTTTTAAGCCCGATTGGATGTTTATTGATTTTATGTTTATGCTTATTTTGATGATCTGGTAATGGCCGAGTACTGAAGATAAAGAGTGATAGATAACGGATTTAGGGCGATTATTTAATACCTTGGCTAGCACAGTTTGTCATGCATCTACGACAATTTGCATTCGCAAAACTGTACAAGTTTTTGTGCGATCGTTCGTAGTTATGATGAACATTTCTGGTGAAACCGTTACAAAAAAAAAAAAAAAAAAAAAAAAAAACAGTAGTGCCTAGTAGCAAAAAAAACCTAGTAATGTGTATTAGCTCTCTTTCTTTCTATTTCACATCTTCATTATTCCGCCCCCATTTTCATGCCCACCCTAACTCTTTTGATATTATAACAATTATAATTATAAAAAAATAAAAATTGTAATTAAATAAAAACTTAAATAAGTAACTAATCAAAAAGAAAAAAGCTTCAGCACGATCCCATGGAGTGATTTTTGTCGTTTGCAAAAAGATTTAACTAATAAGTGAAATTGTTTGCAAATTGTAATTCAAATCTTTGTTAGTGAAAGATTTAACGGTTTAACTAAGAGATGGCGCCAGCGAAAAGTACGCAGCGTAATAATTTGACACATACCTCATTTTGTTCGTCTGAGATTTAACTACAAACACACACAAGTTGAGTCCACCAAAAACTAGCGTCTTTGTTTTAGCGTTCAGTGATCATGTCGAGTTTTATGCCTGAAAAACACTAACGCATTGGCACGCATTGCTTTTCTTATTTAATCAAAAGAAAAAGGTTGTTGAAAGTCATCGTTTGCTGGTAGAAACATATGGTGAACACGCTTCATCAATTAGAACATGTGGGACATGGCTTCGACAATTTAAAAGTGGTGATTTATGTGAAAGACAGTGGGCGCTCTAGTAGACCAAAAAATGTGAAGACGAGCAATTGCTGGAGTTAATGGATGATGACCCAACTCAAACTCAACGGCAATCAGCAGAAGCATTACATGTGTCACAAGAAAGCAGACGTTTACGAGCAATGGGGAAGATCAATACCAGGTATCTGCATACGTTTTTTTTTCGGTTTAACTAAGAGATGGCGCCAGCAACAAGTACGCAGGACACAGCAAAACTAGTGAAAGACACCTTGAAATCGCTTGGATGGGACATCCTTCCGCACCCGCCGTACTCCTCTGACTTGGCGCCATCTGACTATCACCTCGTCGGATAAAGAGGGCAGGCGTTCGCAGGGCAGGACTTCAGCGATTTCGAGGAGGTTGGGAAATGGCTCGACGAATGGTATGCCGCGAAAGACAAGCAGTTTTTCTGGCATGCTATTCATAAAATACTTCACAGATGGGCGAAATGTGTACAAGCCGATGGCCAATATTTTGAATAAAAAAATTAATTTCCCTAGAAAATTACGCATTTTTTTTACCAAAAAAAAAAAAACCTGAAAAACTTGGGTGAATATATATGTTACTTATAGAACATGTTTTTTTATTTAAAAAAAAAAAAAAAAACTACAGTATGCAAAACATCTTATACGTAGAAACACATTACCAAAACATTGATAAAAACAGTAAAGGTATAAACATTATTATTATGACGGCCTTAAAACTTCAAAATTGTATTAAAAAAAAATTAACTATTTATATATATACAGTGGTGGAAAAAATAATAGAAACAAAGGTTTAGATAACGATCAACAATCAGTAACTGCGTACAATTTGGTTTTTCTTCGACACTAATTCTATACCCGAACCGTACCTAACAGTACATTGATATGGTGCATCAATTTGCTCTTATCAGTTTTTTGTTTTTGCCTAGTAGTAAAAAATGCAAGCGAAAGGGATATTGTGCCTGGAAAATGTAATAGAAACAAACCATCACCACAGTCTTCAATCGTGATTGTGAAGTAAACTACTGGTTCGTCTTTATTGAAATCTTCGTAAATTTGTTAGACTTGTGTTTTAGTGTTTGTTAGAAGAAAAAAAAAAAAAAAAAAAAAAAAAAAAAAAAAAAAAAAACAATAAATAGTGGAAATGGGTCGTGGTACTATTGCACTAGTTTGGATCGTGAATTGATAAACAACTTAAGAAATGATGGGAAAACAATGGACGAAATAGCTAAGCTAATGAAGTGCTCTAACAAAAAAATATTCACAACTCTTCATTCTGGTCCCAAAGTGGAAACCACAGACAGAAAAAGAAAAACAACCTCACGATTCGACAAACTGCTAATCCGACAATCCAAGAACAAGCCGTTTTTTTCTTCAACGGAATTAAAAATGACTTAAACGCACCTTGTACGAGTCGTACAATTAGAAACAGACTAATAGAAGCGGGTCTTCCTGGAAGAAGTCCCAGAAAAGTTCCATACTTGAGCAAGAAAAATATAAAGCAGAGACTCGTTTTTGCCAAAAAACGCTTCCAACATGCGAATTAGAAAAACATCTTATGGTCGGGTGAAACCAAGATTAATTTGTTTGGTTCCGATGGAAAAATTTACGTCAAACGACCAATGAACTCAGAATTCGATCCAAAGTATACTAAAAAGACAGTGAAACATGGTGGAGGAAATTTAATGATTTGGGGGTGCTTTTCACCATCTGGTGTTGGTCCAATTTTTCTTATAAAGGACAAAATGTGTGCTAAAGATTATGTAGAAATCTTAAACGCCCTTATGCTACCATTTTCTAAAGAGGACATGCCTATTAAATGGGAGTTTATGCAGGATAATGACCCCAAGCACAACTCAAAATTGGCTAAAGAATAGTTTCTTCAAAACAAAGTCGATGTTATGGAGTGGCCATGGCAGTCCCCTGACCTTAACCTTAACCTGAACACCTATTTGGTATTCTTAAGCGCAAGATCGGAGACTGCAAAGCCAAAAATAAGGAAGAACTTTGCTCCCAAATAAAAGATGAATGGTACTCTATACCACCCGCGACTTGTACCAAACTAGTCAATTCCATGGGACGAAGATGCGAAGCAGTCATTAAAAACAAAGGTGCAAGAACCAAGTATTAAAAGGATATGAAACACTTTTACTGTAAATTAATTTTTCACAAAACACAAACAAAAAACTAATTTGTTTCTATTATTTTTTCCAGGCAAATCCAAGGCAAACCGGAATCAATATTTTTTTTTCACAATTTCTCGTTTTTTTTATTAAAAATTTAGTATTTCCTTTATGTATTACAGTGCACCAAATCTATTAGTATATTTTTAATTCTTATTTTTCCCTAAATATATTTTTTCCTAACGATTCATGTCGAAGAACAAGCTTGTTTCTATTATGTATATATATATATATATCTTAATATGTATAATAGATCCTAATAGATAGCCCTGGCAACTAATTCTAGTTTAAGTACTTATTAAATTTGTAATTTATTTACTGTTTAATAAAATATTAATATAAATTTTATTAACGTGGATTCCGATGTCAGGAATAACTTATTATAGACAGCTAATGCTGAATGCTACATTGTAGCAAAGATGATGTTGACCTTCTTACTAATGGTTGTAAAATAAATATGCTATAAATTCACTAGCGTTTATGAACAGCAAATACATTCTGTAGTACAAATTAATGTCACCATAATAACTGGATAAAATCCGGTCAAAGCAAATACCGTGAGAAATATAACGGTATGTATCAACCACCGATTAGTTTATAATTTATCAAGTATAGTAGATGTGGTTCCATAGTGTAGCGGTTATCACGTCTGCTTTACACGCAGAAGGTCTCCAGTTCGATCCTGGATGGAACCATGTTGTCTTTTTTAATGCGTTTTTTATTAATTAGCATTGACTTGCTGAAAAATTGACATTCGTTTTTAGCTTCTAATTTTTAAATTCGAATTTAAGGGGGGATTTTTTTTCTTCTCGATTGGAGTTTTATTTTGCATTTAAAGATGAACGTTGCAAGTTAATTTCATTATAGATTTTGACGTGACAACGTCTTATAAATCGGTATACCTTCGGAGGCATTCGGAAAAAAGTTTGTAGCGTTACATAACGATAACCGATAACGCACGAGCCGCAGTGAGCGAAAGCGCGACTAGCGAGAGAGAGGGAAATAGTAGCGCCAATGATTTCATTGACGATGACGATGACGTTTATCAAAACAATAACGATCAAGAAGCAGAGCATGAATCTTCAGCACAGACATCGTCAGGAGCAAGGAAAACAAGAAAACAACAGTATCGCAAACGACTGGTCGGGCGTATCATAAGATACCGACATTATGACATTGACGAAACTATCAATTATAAACGAGAGATGGTTCTCTTGTACGTTCAGTTTCGCAACGAAGTGACAGAAATTATCGATGTTGCTGATGGACTTGTAAATGGTGCTATTGGTGTCTTGCGACATATCGAGCGTCAGTTATCAAATAAAGGCTATAATTCTGAAAATGTGGAAGCATCGCACAACAAAGATCGACCGGCACTTGAAGAAGAAATAATTGCCTTGTGGTTTGAGTTTCCCGAAGCGACTACAGGTACCAGTGCTAAAATCAAATGTCGACCTTACGTACAAAGCAAAGGAAATACAATTTCTAGAAAATGGGTGCCGATTTATAAAAAAGTAGTGAACATTACGCTAACAAAAACCGTAAAGTGCAAACGAAAACAGTTTCCCTGTGTGCCCGCTTGTGCGATTACGATTCATAAATCGCAGGGTGGGACGTTTGAAAAGGTCGTATATAAATACTCTACCAAGCAACCGCAGCAGTTAGTGTACGTAGCGATGAGTCGGGTAACGAATCTAGACGGCTTGTATGTCGTTACGGAGAACGATGTTGTGCCCTGTGAGTAGGGCGTTAGAATATACTCACAGCTAGGCCAGCTTGTCGTAAGAGGCGACTAAAGGCCGAGTGGTAGCCGGGGTCCCAACGCCCTGTGCGCCCGGTGAAATACCACCCCATCAAGCTATAGGCTCCGTGAAATGGTTGGGAGAAATCCCTGGCCATCCTTCGGGGCTTGGCTGATGGACCAGTTCGAGAAAAGGTTGGTTAGGTGGTAGTCGGTCCCAAGGTGAGATACCACCCCGTCACGCTGTACATTCCGCGATATCGCCGAGAGAAATCTTCGACGGTGTTTCGGATGTGTGGCTGATGGCCCGGACTGACACGGGGATAAGTCATGATGGTACGTTCTGATATAAAGAATTCCGGAGGTAAACTAGTCTCCCATTCGGATCTCCGGGGGGGACTATGTCAGGGGGAGCATCATGCAGATATCATGATAAATAATGGAACTTTGAGAGGTTCGTCATCGCATAACCGGTCTCGCTCTCGAGGCTCGGCCCACGCTCGACTGGTGACGGCATTTTGTAACATCAGGGGCATCCGTCCACCAATATTTACAAACAACGAAACCTGATATCCTTGCCCTAACTGAGACCCAGGTCGATTCGTCAACTGATTCGACATATCTTCGTTGCTCAGGATACGACTTACATTCGAGATTCCGTTTAAGGGCGGAGTCTGCGTCCTCGCGCGGTCCACTCTGGCTTGCCAGAGGATGGAGGCGTTGGAACCCAATAATATGGACATCATATGGTTGAGGGTCGTGCTGAGGAATTTCGTAAAATTTCTTTGTTGTCTTTACCGCTCCCCGAATGACGATCGACCGGCGACATTAAGGAACATCTTTCATATCCCGTCGACTGGATACAGATCAACCACCCATCTTCTGAAATTATTGTCCTTGGTGATTTTAATGTGCATAATTCCGGCTGGTTGTTACATTCTAACAGAACTGACGAGGCTGGGAGGCTGGCGGAGATGTTTGCTGTAAGCCACAACGACTCAACTCGTGGGGGAGCCAACGCGAGTGCCGGATGCCCGGGGCGATTATGCGAACACCCTGGATCTGTTTTTGACATCCGAACCGAGTATTTATACCGTAGAGGTTTCTGCACCACTGGGAAACTCAGATCACTACTTGGTATCTGTCGCGCAAGCACTTGCATACCAAGCAAGCAACCGGCCTAGGCAGCTTCGTCATGTATGGAAGTATGGGGCCGCTAACTGGGACGATTTGCGAGACTTCTTCGCATCCTTTCCGTGGTCCGAGGTGTGCTTCGGAAACTCCGATGTTAACGCATGCGCGGAGTCGGTATCAGAGATTATTCTTCTGGGGATGGAGATGTATATTCCACATTCCATCAAACGAAGTTCGTCTGATAAACCTTGGTTTGACAAAAAGTGCGAGCTGATTACAGCGGCAAAAAATAGAGCTTTTAAGCAATGGCGCTCCAATCCCACCGATGTTAACAGAACGAATTTTGTCAGAATCAGAAACGCGTGCAACCAGGCGATTGATACCGCGAAGAAGGCTCACAACGACAGGGTGATCAATAAGCTCTTTCGGTGCCCAACTGGCTCGCGCTCCTTCTGGTCAATGGCAAAAGCTGTCAGCGGTAACTTTGCATCCTCTTCTTTCCCTCCGTTGGTGACAGACAGCGGGACGTTATTCACGAATTCAAGGGATAAAGCTAATGTATTCGCAAATTTATTTTCGGCGAATTCAAACCTCGATCCCGGCCTTTTGGACCCTCCTGTGATCTCGCCGGTACAGTCTTCCATGCGGGATGTGAGATTTCGTCCGTGCACTATTCAACGCATTCTACGTGAACTGGATTGTAGGAAGGCAACCGGCCCGGACGGAATACCAGCAATAGTCCTTAAGAACTGTGCTCCAGAACTATCACCGGTTCTTGGCAGACTCTTCCGCTTATCTTATGCACGGAGGACCTTACCTGCCTGCTGGAAAATCGCTCGAGTTCAGCTAATCCCAAAGACGGGAAAAAAGTGTCTCCCACAAAATTACCGTCCGATAGCATTACTCTCTATTTTATCTAAGGTGATGGAAAAAGTCATCAATGCTGAGTTGGTTAAGTATTTGGATTGCAACGGACTCCTGAATGGTCGTCAATACGGATTCCGTGGTAGGCGGTCCACGGGAGACCTTTTGACACTTATAACCGATATATGGACATCTGCGATTGAACGGCATGGTGAGTCAAGGGCGGTCGCATTGGATATTTCTAAGGCTTTTGACCGCGTCTGGCACGGGGCATTGCTGAGCAAACTCTGTTCATATGCACTTTCCCAACAGCTTTGCGACTGGACGAGGAGTTTCCTTGAAAATCGATCGATCCGGGTTGTTGTGGACGGCGAGTGTTCGGATCTGTATCCTGTTAATTCGGGGGTGCCCCAAGGTTCTATTTTGGCTCCAACCTTGTTCTTGCTTCACATAAATGATTTGTTGGAGACAACGGATAACAAAGTGTTCAGTTTTGCGGATGATAGTACGCTTGTTTCCTCCTTTTCGAGTGATCGGCCGATTGGTGCATCTGCGTCACACCAGCTGAGATGTAGACAGATTGATTCTCTGAATCGGGATCTGGATAAAGTCCTGCAGTGGGGAAAGGCCAATCTTGTCGACTTCAATGCAAGGAAGACTCAGTATACAACATTCACAAAGAAAACTGGATCATCCCTCGACCTACTTGAGAGCATACAGAGACGAGCGATCCGCCTGATCGGGGACTCGGCGCTGACGTCGGGACTACAGTCGCTATCACATCGAAGGCGCGTAGCCGACCTCTGTCTGTTTTACAGATATTATCATGGGTGCTGTTCTTCGGAGATTCGTGGTATTGTTCCGCGCAATTCGGCTTATATGCGCTCCACAAGACAATCCGACGGATCGCACCCGTTTGTGGTTCATCTCCCGACGGCGCGAACATCCCTACATCAGAACTCGTTCCGCTACAGAGCGGGGAAGCTGTGGAACTCCCTTCCCACGCGAGTGTTCCCGGAACGTTACAACCTGCAACTGTTCAAAAAGAACTGCAACAGTTATTTGATGGCATCTCGGGGCGCCCACTCGGCGCTATAGGTTCGCCTCTCCCGAGAGAAGTCTAATAAAAATAAAAAATAAAAAAATTAGCCATTTGTCTTCAAGCATGGGCGTGAAGGGAATGACTTACAGAATACACGCGATATCCGCAACGAGTATCTGCGACTCAACGGACACATACTTTCAACTATTACCAAGGAGGCAGTGGAATTCTGTAACGAAGCTGACAACGCTAAACAAACAATAGTGACAAACCTCAATGTGCAAAGTTTGTCGGCCCATTCAGAGGATATTCAAACGGATACTGTCATACCAAGATCAGATTACCTCGTATTAACCGAAACGTGGATGCGCGATGAGTGTGATTCAGTGCCAATCAATGATTATGAGTGCGTTACGAAGCAGAACTATCGTTCGAATTCTGATACAAACGCAGCTGGTGGAGTAGCGATTTATAGAAGATTATCATCGCCGTCCATTGCAAAGGAAATTCTTCGAGTTGAATTGTCCGATTCAGCTCGTCATATTAAAAACACGGGTGATGTGTGCTTGGCTGAAATTTCATACTTCACTGTCGATAGGATGTACAAAGTATTACTCGGGTTGTCACGAATATAATGTCCGAGCGCCGTGCGCCCAGACAACCAGAGTTTTTTAAGAATAGACATTAGGTTGTTGGTTAACGCAATGTTCTGGGCGAAGAAAGTTGGAATTTATATCTATTAGAGTGGGGGTGAGGAACATTCCTAGCTCCTCAATAGTATACTGGTTAGTATACCCGCCTGTCATGCGGGAGACCGGGGTTCGATTCCCCGTCGGGGAGCCTCTGGCGCAAGACTAATGACCTTGCCCGGAAAAAAGAAATCATTATGGAAAATTTAACAAGCCTCAGGACTTGCTAAATAAGGCCAAGACCGGTTCCAGGTTGTAGTGCCAATGATGATGATGAGGAACATTCCTAGTAAACAGTCTGTCGATGTCAGGCAACCAAGTGGATTAATTTACGAACTTGATTATATGAAATAATGGTTGATTTGTTTGTTAATCTATCTCATATAGAGACAATTAGCGTTACCATCATCATCATCACTACAGCCGGGATCCGGACATGGCCTTATTTAACAAATCTCTCCGCCGATCCTGATTTCGAGCCGATATCATCTATCATCCAGTTTGGCACTCCCAGGCTCTGGGCGCACAGGTCTACGCCATCCCTCCATTGCAGACAAGGTCTGCCGCGCGGTCTCTTTCCGTACATCCTGTCACAAAGGGCTTCCTGGGCACGATTCTCTTCGCTCATTCGAGCTAGTTGTCCCGCCAACCCGAGTCTACCGATCTTGATTTTTCTTACAACCTTAGCTTTAAGGTAGATTGGGTACAACTCATGGTTGTAGCGTCTCCGGAATCGTCTTCCCTCACATACGGGGCCAACAATTCTCCTTAAGACCTTCCTCTCGAACGCGGCTGAGAGTTCAGAGTGTCTTCTATTGGGCACTCAGGTCTCGGATACATACATGACTACTGGTAAGACCGTGGGGGTTCGAAGTAGATGTGCCAAGACACCGGTACTGATACACTTTCTTCTCACTTGTCTCTGATCCAATAGTGTTGATAAAAATTCGTAAATTATCTAAGAGTGGCAGGAAATAATGAAAACGCCGGCGTGTTGTTTTTCTTTTTTTTTAACTGACAAATGACCCGTTTCTTTATTTCACTTATAACTTGTTCTTAATATTTTTAATTGTTTTTTTTTTATAAATATTATACAAGTTGAATTCTGCTTTCTTTACACTTTTATCGCCGTAATTAAAAATTTTACCAAATGCTGGTGAGCACTTTGATGTCGAGATGTGACTCGCGCAACGACAATGTTCGACTGGTTAAAATTGAAGTAATTAAATTTGCCTCCAAGTGGTAGCGTGACTGCCCGCGGTTGTAGTTGGATAGTGACTGATCCCAATTAGGGATGAAATTTTGGATTTAATTTTGCACACAGGACAACCAATAGAGATCACGCTTCTGCTCTCATTGCCACGCCCGTCGAGGTGTGGTGAATACATCGGTTAATTCGATAGTCGACGAACATGGGAGAATGAGAGAACAAACACAAAGTGCTATGATCTCGGGGTGGGTTTGGTTGTGTGCATCAAGCATTGCAGCTCTGAGGATAACCCATTGACCTAATTCGGTGAATGTGGTGACCTCAGAGTGCATTGAACTGTGGGAAGGCAAAATTGAGGAGAGGAAAATTTAGCCGGTGCTATTCACCTGCGAAAAAAGATCATTGATCCCAAGCGCATGGATGGTCTGGGAAAAGCCGAAGTGACGCTACATTGGCTAGGGCAATATTATCGTGGGAACCAAACTCGAATAATTTGGAAATATCCCAGCCTTTGCATGATTATGTAACCGCGTTGTTTGGTCGTACATGGTTGTTGCCAACCAAAATGACTGGAATTTCCGGAGGAAATCGCTTGAGTTAATGTAATCGTGTTGCCGTATGGCAAGAAAACACTGAATGCAATTGTGCATTAACCGAATAGATTAATGACTTCCGGCCAGTCTTCTTTTAGAGATTTATCTATTGCAGGTGAAATAGCCGACGGTAGTAATTGGGATTGAGGTGACGCGCTGTTAGCGGTCGAAATTATGTTGGGATTGTGGGTTGGTTCTCCACGTAATATAGAGAACCCCCACAAGACCATTGTCTTGTACAGTAGTAGCTTGGATGTTCTGGATAAATTTCGGGGTTTAAAGAGTCTTGATAGATCATAGTAGGCTTTGTTGGATTTGATCAGCCGTTCGCGTATTTCTTCTTCTATATTGTTATCGGCTGATGCTTTGACCCAAGGTAGTTAAAGGATTGCACTACTTCAAATTCGTGCTCCACTACTCTGATAGTTTGACCAACGGTAGGTCTTCTCTTTGCAGGGCGTTATACAAAATCCAAATATTCTCGATAATAATTTCATTGTGCAGATATAAGAAAATGTTTTAAACGGCGTCAGATATGACATTGAAATCTCCCTACCCATGCTCGGGCTTCTGTATAGAACTATATTGAATAATATGAATATGGAGTTTTAGTCACGAAAATTTAGTTTTTAAATTGTAACAAAAATCACTCTAGCAGAAGCTGATAAGTATCATCGTTTTTTTGGACAGTAACCATAATACGTGGTGGGAAGAGCTAAAGTACTGAATTCTATCGACACAAAATGGAATCCATAATATCAGTGAAGTTCGAGCTATCTTAAATAAATGACATAAAAGCACAACGACGTTTCGCAGAGGTGATTATGGTGTTTCACTCATACAACAGATTCGCCACTGAATCCTTAGTTGTTATCAGTTATCAATTTTTGCATGACGCCCATTACTCTACAGCTCCACCACGAACTCAGTCATGATGACTGGAAGTGTGAAATGGTGTTTTAGGTACAGAATAGAGAGTATCGCGCGAATTTGTCTGTTGCCATAAAGGTAATTAAAATAGTGATTCAGACAACCAGTGATCGGTTAAGTGTTCGAGTAAATGCATAGATAGCTAAGCGATTGACGATTGTCCTCATGATGTCAAAAGCTTATGTGAAAATAACAAGAATAGCAGACCTGTAAGCATAATTGCATAGTTGGTTCGAAAAATCCACACAACACTACTGCAACTTAAAACAGATTTACCATTATAGTAAAAACCGAGTGTCATTAGAGCTCAAGTATGACAAAAATCATTTGAAACTAATTCTAGCTGTCGTGACGTCACAATTTTCAGCAAGTTAGTTTTTGTTGAACCACCTTAACACAAGCGTGTCTTAACTAACTCACCGTTCTAAGCAGCGATATGAAAAGCAGAAGTATTTCGTACAAAAACAAATTGGTATAACTGTTATACTCGCCCAGTCGTTGCAAGCACTCGGGGGCAGAAGTCGTAACGAAAATTCTAAACTATTATATTTATTGGCCTGTAGGAACTCGCTAACTCGGCTACAACCCCGTTCCCTATTCGGTGCACTTTTCCTTCACGCCTTGCCACCTGATACGATTTCCACGTCATGCGTTACATCGCCATCGCAATTCGTTGGCCGTTTTCCCAGAGGCCTCTTTCCCGTTGGTGTTCCGTCAAATTCTATGAACGGTTCGGTTGTTGCCCATTTTTACTAAATGACCGTCCCATCCTAATCGTTGCGACCTGATCATTCTCACTGATGTTGGTTTGAGGTATAGCCTTTTTCAATTCACGATCGTTAAGTTTCCTCCACTCTCCCGTGTCCTTATCATATTTAGTGCCAAAGATACTCCTTAAGTCTTTAATCTCGAATACGCGGACTCTGTCCTCTTCTCATAACGAAAATCCGGTAAAATCCAATTGATTGTAACAATTTAGAGTTAAGTTGGGTGAGTCGATGGCTCATTAAATTGACTCGAGACCTCGCTCGGTTACATCAGAACGATAGTTGAAGAAACGTCAACCATTTTTTCATTACTTTGAATAAGCTCGAATGTCGAACGGATTACTGTTTTGTTTTATTTGCATTAAATATTGGGTCAGTGTCATGAGATGTTATTAGCAAACCGTGGAAGTTGTTTTTGAACAATTGCAAATTTAGTCCGGTAAGATTCACGTCGATATAGAGTTCCATAGTTGTCCCGTTTTGTAATCAAACGGATTTTAATAAAGAGATGGATTGGTTTGCGGGCCGCAAATATATCGAATTTTTTGGAATGAAGTGTCGGTTCTCTTTTTTTTAATTTTTTTTTTATTAGACTTTTCTCGGGAGATATAGCGCTGAGTGGGCGCCCCGACATGCCATCAAATAACTGTTGCAGTTCTTTTTGAACAGTTGCAGGTTGTAACGCTCCGGTATCACTCGCGTTGGAAGGGAGTTCCACAGCTTCCCCGCTCTGTAACGGAACGAGTTCAGGGATTTATATAGGAGAAGAAGATGGGCCGGAGCACAATATTTCTTGCCTCTAAAAAAATAGCTTAGTTTTCCTGAGGCTGACCTGGCGATACTCGACGTGTTTATGCCATGATACATTCCTACAGACCGTTACGCCGAGCAATTTCAAACTTTCCGCAGCTTCGCGGGCCCGGCCATTCATCATCAGCTGTGAATTCTTTGTGAATTTTGTATATTGTGTCTTCGCTGCATTGAAGTCGACGAGATTGGCCTTTCCCCACTGCAGGACCCTATCTAGATCCTGATTTAGAGAGTCAATCTGTCTACATCTCAGCTGATGCGACGTAGATGCACCAATCGGCCGAACACTCGAAAAGGAGGAAACAAGCGCACTATCATCCGCAAAACTGAACACTTTGTTATCCGTTGCCTCCAACAAATCATTTATGTGAAGCATGAAGAAGGTTGGAGCCAAAATAGTACCCTGGGGCACCCCTGAATTAACAGGATACAGATCCGAAGACCGTCCACAACAACCCGGATCGATCGATTCTGGAGGAAGCTTCTCATCCAGTCGCAACGCTGTTGGGAAAGTCCATATGAACGAAGTTTGCTCAGCAATGCCCCGTGCCAGACGCGGTCAAAAGCCTTGGAGATATCCAATGCGACCGCCCTTGACTCACCGTGCCGTTCAATCGCAGATGTCCATATATCGGTTATAAGTGTCAAAAGGTCTCCCTGGGACCGCCTGCCACGGAATCCGTATTGACGATCATTCAGAAGTCCGTTGCACTCCAAATACTTAACTAACTCTGTATTGATGACTTTTTCCATCACCTTAGATAAAATAGGCAGTAATGCTATCGGTAATTTTGTGGGAGACACCTTTTCCCCGTCTTTGGGATTGGCTGAACTCTAGCGATTTTCCAGCAGGCAGGAAAGGTCCTCCGTGCATAGGATAAGCCTGTGGTAGAACCTGTAAAAGAAACGTCCTCGATGGGGCAGTGACTAATCTGGATTTAGTGCTGTCAATTAAGTAACATGCCCCTCTCTGGATTCTGCCGAGTAGGTCGCGGTTATCCGTACAAACAGAACTCTAAACATATGAACAGTGCCGGTCTAAATTGGGATTTCTAGAGGAGAAGGGGTTGTACCAAAATTAAACATATTTTATCCCTGAAAAGATAGCTTAGGTTCTTTGCGGCAGACTTCGCGATATTCGACACATGTTTATAAGATAACACTTTCCCACTGACTCTGTAATCATTTATGCTTTCCTCAGATTTGATGATGTGGCATTGACGATCAGATCTGTAAACGTTATATTTTGCATCTTCATTGCATCGAAATCAACCATTCAGAATCGGCCAGCTAGCGCGATGTCGATGTGCAAACTGGTCGAACATGAAGAAATCGGCGCACTATCATCCGTAAAACAGAATATTTTTGATGCCAGCAAATCATTAATATGGAAGTAGAAACAAAATTGGCACCACTACACAAGAGAATTCCGAGGCGCTCCTAAATTAATGGGATCCAAAGACGTCCACAACTAACCGAATCGATTTTCAAAAAAGCTTTTTATCTAATTGTACATTTGTTGGAAAAGTCTATAAGAAATAACCTCACTTTACAAGGCTGTGTGGTCAAACACCAAGCAGATTTCCAATACGACTGCTCTAGACTCCCCATGCTTTTCACTTGTCCAGGTGTGAAATACAAAACTTAAAAGGTGTTACGTGGTTCTACTGCTGAATCCGTATTGGCGATGATTAAGGAGTCCGTTGCATTTTAAATATTCATTCAATTTGATATTGATAACCTCCAACACAAAATGATCAGTAAGACAGTAAGACTAAAATCGAGCGGTTTCCCGTCAGGTAGAAAAGATTTTCTGTGCATAAGATATGTGGAAAATATCTCTAAGATTCAGCGGCAGTTCTGGATCGCTAACATGGCTGCTTTACACAATAAAATATCATTTTATATCCGTAGACCAGAACATTCTAATTCGTTTCTAAAGTAAAAATAAAAAATTCTTTGTCGCTTACCCATGTTAATAAGCATCTGGATGAGTTGTTCGCTCAATGGCACGTTCACTGATATGACTCGATTTTTCTTGAGTACGTCTTCGTACATTGTATCCGGAAATTCTAGAGGTTTAATCCAGTTTTTTATTTTCAAACAGCCATGTATTATTAGAGAAATCAACTAGGGAGGCGGAATAAATAAACACACAACGTAAACTTCAATTTTCTTATGTACCTGCAGAACGTTCCTGCTAGTTGTGTTAACATTATCGACAAATGGATACGTGTACACTTCGCGGTTCCCAAGTATGTTTTCGACTTGTTGAAAAATATGTGGAACCGGATCCAACAGCAAGTCCTTGTGAAGCATTAGGTTACCATGTTCCTCAGTGTAGTTACCCTGGGTTTTAATACCACCTAATTGAGGAAAGTCTAAAAAGTAGTGCAAACAATATGCAGAAAGTTGCATCTCGGATGAAAGATGATAGAGAAACTTAAAAAGGAAAACAACAATTAGAAGCTGGTGGTATTGTCAATTTTCTACCAACCTACCTCTCCCAAAAGAAGTAAACTATCGCGCATCATGCCATCAAGTTTAAAGTCTTCGTACAACAAGTGAAGAGTCATGAATATTTTTGGAATATCCTTGAAGAGTAGAGCAGTGCAGTCGACCGATTTGACAGTGGTAGAGTGGAATTGTCCTAATTTCCTCCTTTCATTCATAACCGATTTTAAATATTCCCAATCCTCATCTGTGCCTTGAAGGACTTCGTCGTTCTTCTTTCTTTTTTTCGGCTCATCCTGATGTGTTGTGTTATGAGTAATACTGTCATTGGAACTTTGTGAACGGCCCATAAGATCCGACAGGACTGATTTAAATGTTTGCCATTCCTTTTCACCACTGAAATCCCACGATCCTGGGGGGTTTCGAACACCATACCAGTGGATAAGAAATTGAATAAACTGATTTTTCTGTAAAACCCGTCGCAGGGCAACTATGCACCGGGTAACAATATATGTTTCATTGATGAGAGGCAATGAGATCCGATACATTTTCCCTGAAGGATAAAGTAATGTCACTCGATTTCCAGCAGGATCACGTAAGTTCAAAGAAGTTCCTCCAGCATTCCTAAAATGAATAAAATACAGAAAAATACGGCGGTCTTATCACTTGGCTACCTATTCATAAACTGAGGTTGGAGTGGATGTACTGGAGATAACATATGCAATTCTTCTTCAAAGTTCACATCGGCTTTGGGTTGAGCTGTAGGAAGGAGACTACTGCGTCTAAAATATTTAAGGAATAACAATTAAAATTAAAAGTCTATATTATAAAAGGGATGCTTATTTTACCTTGGGAACGGTGAAACGCGTGTTTTGTTTGCAGACAACGAGGTTGGCATTATGGTGAGAACATGTACTTTAGACATAAAAACTGTTCCCGTGTATAACATCAGTGTACCACTCGGATCAACAACTACAATCATCTTTAATTGCTGAAAAAAAAACGTGTAGTGATTAACAGCGAAAACAAAATGGACTGAATATTCATAATCCGCTCAACATTCCACTCGTATGCGTTCAGCGTTTTTGGCGCAAGACTAATGACCTTGCCCGAAAAAAAAAAAAAAAAAAAAAAAAAAAAACAAATCATTATGGAAAATTTAACAAGCCTCAGAACTTGTTAAATAAGGCCAAGACCGGTTCCCGGTTATAGTGCCAATGATGATGATGCGTTCGGCGTAAGACAGACTGCGGGACGTTGACCACAAATTCAAAGGATAAAACTTATGTGTTCGCGAATTTATTTTCCGCGAATTCAAACCTCGATCCTGGCTTTTTGGAGCCACCTGTGATAGCACCGGTACGGTCAT
This sequence comes from Microdon myrmicae, assembly GCA_963931805.1. NCBI lineage: Eukaryota > Metazoa > Arthropoda > Insecta > Diptera > Syrphidae > Microdon > Microdon myrmicae. Next base: position 5,640,027 of record OZ007502.1, read on the forward strand.
CGATGGGGGATGTGAGGTTTCGCCTGCGTACTATTCAACGCATTCTACGTGAACTGGATTGTAGGAAGGCAACCGGTCCGGACGGAATACCAGCAATAGTCCTTAAGAACTGTGCTCCAGAACTATCGCCGGTTCTTGGCAGACTCTTCCGCTTATTTTATGCACGGAGGAGCTTTCCTGCCTGCTGGAAGATCACTCGAGTTGAGCCAATCCCAAAGACGGGAAAAAACTGTCTCCCACAAAATTACCGTCCGATAGCATTACTGTCTATTTTATCTAAGGTGATGGAAAAACTCGTCAATACAGAGTTAGTTAAGTATTTGGAGTGCAACGGACTTCTGAATGGTCGTCAATACGGATTCCGTGGTAGGCGGTCCACGGGAGACCTTTTGACACTTATAACCGATATATGGACATCTGCGATTGAACGGCATGGTGAGTCAAGGGCGGTCGCATTAGATATCTCCAAGGCTTTTGACCGCGTCTGGCAAGGGGTATTACTGAGCAAACTTCGTTCATATGGACTTTCCCAACAGCTTTGCGACTGGACGAGGAACTTCCTTGAAAATCGATCGATCTGGGTTGTTGTGTACGGCGAGTTTTCGGGTATGTATCCTGTTAATTCGGGGGTGCCCCAAGGTTCTATTTTGGCTGAGGGGTATCTTTGGCGGTAAATATGACGAGGAGGCAGGACAATGGAGGAAACTCCAAAACCACGTATTAGAAGAGCTATATCGCAAACCTACAATAGTGAGAGTAATTAAGTCGCGAAGATTAAGATGGGCCGGACATGTGGCGCGAATAGGCAACGATAGGACCGTGCATAGAATTCTTGACGGTAAGCCAACGGGAAAGAGACCGATAGGACGCCCGCGACGGAGATGGGAGGACAATGTTAGGTTTGACCTTGAGGAGGTCGGATCGAATGGTCAAGCGTGGAAGGAGCCCAGGACAGGGAACAATGGCGGCGTCGAGTCGGTGAGGTCATGAACTTCCGAGTTCCTACAGGCCAATAAAAATAAAAAAATAAATCTAAACAATATAAGGACCTAATAAATCCTCTTCATTCGCCTCTATATGACAACAAACGTAAAATGACGTCGTCCTTTAACGTTTGTTATCAAACCAGGGTTTCCCCGATTAAGTCAATTTAATGAATATAAACAACCCTTGACAGCTCTTTGGCGTTGAAGTGCACCCCAATTCCTTTTCGTGCGTACGTTCCGCGTAAATACAACTATACCGAGAAAAAATAAAATTATTTTTGGGAATTCCTACGCAGACCTCAATATCCCAAGTTTAAAAGAGAATGGAAAGCTACGGGAAGGATTGAAAAAAATCAAAAAATTAAGAATCGTTTCCCACCTCTGCGTAACTTTAACTTCCATTTAATCTTACCTCTAGCATAACGGCGTCCTTGGCTGGTATTGTATGTATCTCTCCAACGATCGAAGTATGTGGCATATCGAAATTCGCTATGCGAACTAATTGAAGCCTACAAGAACGTGGCAACAAAAAACATATGAAAGTCTGTCCAATTAAATCTACATGTACAAATGCTCTTGTGGCCACCTCACAGAATTCCCTAGAAAAAAAAGAAAAGAATTCATTCATTTCCTGGGGCTATTTCGAACTTTTACAGTTTACCGTGAAGGAGTATTTTCAGTCCAAATATGCTCCAAGCAGTATTCGGGAAGAATAGCTTTAGAAGGTGCTGCCTGACCCGGTTTTCTTATGTCTTGCATTGACATAGAATGTGACCCCATAGATGATTGTAGACGCATTAGAGGCGACTGGTTCGCTCGACTGCAAAGAAAATCGTAATGTATTATTATCGGAATGAATTGGATTTGACTTGTTTATTACTTCACACTCCCTGCACCGCTGTTTATGGATTGCGAATTGAGAAATTTCCCTAAATAAGTAACATAGCTTGTCCGCGACATATACGATGTACTATTTTTCGGTCCACCTGAAGTGAGAAAATTTCTGGCTTTAATATACCTCAATATTCAGTGTTGAAGACCATGCGGACAGGGTTGGACTTACCCGCAAACTTCGAGGAATTTTGCGAAAAACTAAACGGCCCAGGCCTATTGGTTTGGCTTGTAGCGGATCCAAGATCATTACTGCCACCAACAAAAGCGATCTCCTCTTCCGTTGCCTTTCTGTATTTAGCAATAAAATGTTTCCCTAGCCTGTGGTCGTACATGAGAACCAAATCGCTATTTTCAGTTGCAAATATTGCACGATATTCGGCCTCAGTGATGTGGCTAACAACCCCAGCTGCTGGCTTAATCAGAACGGGGCAGATCTCATCGAGTGGATGCGTCAAGGAAAAGAGTCGCGGCATGGAAATGGCTATGTTCTGCACAATACTATTAGTTGCTTCTTTCTCAAGGAGGATGCCATACTTAGTAACCAACACATTGGATACGGGAAATTCTAAATTAGACATAAAATCTTCGCCATTGCTGCAGTATACTCGTAGGCAATTTGCATCTAGAAAAATACTCATTACTAACAATATCCAGAAGATTGTGTCTTGCAGTTACCAATGAAGCATATGGACGTAAGTGCGCTCTCAGGATCAACCTTTTTCTTAAGCACCCCATCCAGAAATGTTTGACTTACAAAGAAAGCAAACTTGATTGGTGTTTCGCAAGTAAAACACATCCTCGGAAGAACCCCTCGCTCGGTGTAGAGACCTGTAATCGAATATCATTTGGTATTTTCCTTTTGTTTTTTTTTTTCTGCACCAGATTTATACCTCTGCTCCATACGGCGGTGTTTTTCTTTACGTACAACTCCTCTTCTGAATTCGCATAGTAATTTGTCATATATTCTGGGGAACCATTTAGCACATCATTTCTTTCCTTAATCGCCGGGTGTTGGCAGTCCACGTAAATCTCTCGGACTGTCCAGAATTCATTGTATTCCTCTGTAGATGAAATGTTCACATTCTGCATGCGGTAAAGCAGAAGATTCTCAGATGTGGTATTTAAGGTTTGTGTGGAAACTACTGGACCCGGGTGCTCTTCAACCGCCTGGCGACCCCGAGGAACGAATTCCTTCAAAACAACTTCATTTGCATATGATTCTTTTTGCAAAATATGTTTATGTACATACCAAAGGTTCTGAGGCGGCGATCATACCTTCACTAGTGTCATCCAGATTTGCAATATAATGTGTATACGTGAATTAAATATCCACTAGATGAAAAAGAGTGTGCTTTAGCGTTCTTACAAATGTTAGCAAAATTTGAAATCAATCAAAATTAGCGCCGGTATTGCTATTAAGAAAGCATCAAAGCAAGTGCGGAAGTAGGGGTAGTAACTTTGTTGACAGTTGATGCGTTTACATTTAGGTGTTATAAACTATTATCTTTTCTGTGCTTAAATAGAGAAGATGTAATCCATCTCCTGGTAGTTCTCCTCGATGTGTATGTATTTGTTTTAATATTATCGTTATATTATAATATATTTCGTTTTATGAGTAACTAAGAAAAGGTATTTATATTGACCATCACTCCCCGATTTATATATTTCGGTTCATTACATTCTATACCTATAAACTATAATGTTTTCTAAAAGATATAATTCATTTTTTTTATATCATTTTTTTTTTCATTTTTATATCATTTTTTATTTCTTCCTCTTATTATAATTTATGGTATCTTATTTCCTAACTAACTTTATGGTATCTTATTTCCTAACTTACTGGTCCCTTGGGGACTCTCTAAGTTACATGCATACGCTTAAAGCATGAAAATTTGTCCTTCCACATTATGGTCTACGTAGTCCCCCTGCTGATCAATGTACATATATATAGTTTTTAAATAATATTATTGTATTATAATATAATTCTTTTTATGAGTACTTAAGAAAAGAAAATTATATTGACCTTTATTCCGCTGTTATATGTTTCGGTTTGTTATTCTCTATACGTTATTTTGTCTATAGATGTATAGGGTTTTCCAATAGGGACTGTTGCGGATTCGCAATTAAATGTACTGGAATGTACTGGAGAAATCTAGTACATTCGCATGTATACCAGTTGCGCAGCAGCTGGCACCAACTGGCCATCATTGTCACCACGATGATGTCATAGCGTCGCTTTTTGAATTGGCAGTTATGCCAATTAGTCAGTCTGCAACCAACCTTCACCGCGACCATATCGGAGCAATCATCGCCAGCAACAGTCGAGAGAAATAAACCAAAGCTGTACTTTGAATGATAGGAAATAAAAGTTATGTTATCTTTTACTTGTCCTTTACTGTGTTGTATTCTATTATGTGTTCGAGGTATCTTGCTGTTTGTGCTGCGAAGCTCAATTGGTGACGTGCTCTTCTGCATTGACCGCGCTGCTCTCTCTCCTTTGCGACAGCCATTGTTCGTTGTGACCGTCCATCGGCGGCCAAAGAAACGCGTACCACTTCAACATAACAGGGACCATAAGTTATTAATTCCTTTGTCGTTTATTCTGAATATAACTAAAATAAAAGTATGCAAAGACTATGTTCTTGTTTGAATTATTTCTTTGTTTGACATAAATAATTTATTGTACTTTAAGCAATTTTGCATTGTGTTTTAGTGATGGTTCGGTTGGGCCCTTCTATCTGCTCTCTGTTTCGTCCGGGACGGGCTCCTCTTTTTTTATTTTACTTCTCCCAGGAAATGCGAACCTATAGCGCTGTGTCATCGCCCTGAGATGCAAATTTTTCTCGACCGGGTCCATCAGCCAAGATCCGAAACATACTCAAGGTTTTCTCCCAACAATTTCACGAAGCCTATAGCTTAATCGGGTGATATTTCGCTCGTCGGCTGGGCGTTGGGAACCTACTTACCACTCAGCAATTGTACCAAACTGCACAATAATAAGATTCATCACTTGAACCTGTTACGGACCTCCCTTGCGTCTAGGTCCCCCCTAACATCCCCTAATCCCCTTTCGTAAGTTTCCCCCGTCTACCTCTAAAAAAAAACAACTCACCAAGTAGCTAATTTGCATAAACTACTTTGTGCAAATTCTACTTGGTAGAGAAAATAATAATAAAACGGCGTTGGCGCCGGATAAAAATTAAACGTCAACGGCAAATAAAATATATTTGACACATTCGACGTTAAACAACCAAAACATAACGAAGTGTAAGTCTCAGCACAACAAGAATTATAAAAAAGTTATTCAACTCAAACAAAAGTCCATCCGAAATATCATTGCCGAGATTGGAGATCTAGAGGAAATAGTCGTTCGAACAATGACCCAATAAGCACGACACTCAACGCCCCCTGCAACATAACCGCTGACACATCCAACAATACACAGCCACCGCTCAACGGTCTACCAAAGTAAGTTCTTTACTTCTGCTTACTATTACTATATATTAATTGAAATAAATACTTATAATATTTACATACATATTTAAATTAAATTGTATAAATGATTATAAGAAACCTAGGTTGATGAAACGCAAGACACAACCTCCTTACCAATTCAGACGTTGGCGCGAATTGTTTCCCGTTGGGTAGTTTATTAACTAATCGAATTGGGGTCAGATTGGAGTCGGATATTACTGAACCGATTTGGGAAAGCGTATATTGTAGTAGGGTAGGTCTAATGAGTTGATTTGTGGGTGGATACTTCTACTCATTTATAGTGTGTTAATAACTTTATGTGAGGGTTGAAAGCAATTTAAGAAGTTTAAGAAGTTAACTTCGATGCGGACCACGATTCAGGAGGCTGTATGTTATGTACTGATGGAGAGAAAATGTTGCATTCCCTGATGTTCCACTGTGCCAAACACTTTCAAGAGGGCATAATACGGCGCATCACTTTCGAATTAATTGAAAAGTATGTAGACACTTAAGCAGAACACATTTTGTAGAATGGGTTTGCCAACGATTTTCTATTATGGGCAATTTAACAGTTTACAAATGTCAAATATGATTGACGTACGACGCCATTTGCAAAAATTATAACATCTTCCGATAGGATGATTAATTTTGCGCCACAGTGTATCTTGTTGACCTCGCAATTCAATATATTAAGCATATCCTGCTCATAAGCAAACGAGTGTTGGGTTGTGGGTCATGGACAAGAGATTATTTATAAAGATGAGGAAGAGAGTGTGTGAGAGTACAGAACCTTGGGGAACACCTGTATTAATTTGATGGGGGGCAGATTTGACATCATCAAAAATCACTTTGATTGACCGGCGAGAAAGATAGTCTTATCTACCGAATCAGGGAATTGTCCAGTCCATGAAATGAAATTTTGACAAAAGAACTGGATGCCAAACTCTGTCGAAGAGTTTCGAAATATCCAGTGCAACTGTGGCGGTTCCGCCAAACCCCACGGTCCACTTACCTGAAAAACCCCCATAACTACTACCCAACTTCCTTAAGTTCGCTAATGCAACAGCATTAGTACCTGTCAATGCTTCACGCATTATATAGATAAAATCTATAATCTTAAAATCCCTGTAAAGAAAACTTACCTTTTCACGCATCTCTTTGCATACAATTTTCCGTGAGATTTCTTTCTTTGATTATCTGGTATTCTAAACCAATTCGGTACCAGACAAATTCCTGTAAACAAAATGATTCGGATTCGGACCATAAATATTGCGCCGTCTATTTTCCCAGCCGCGTCATGTGTACAACAAATACCTTTTTATACACATTGGCTGGCGACCTTTTTCTCCCAGCAATAAAATTCTCTGACTCGCACAATGTGCAAACCAAAGCAAATACGCATTCCGCGTCTCTTGGCATCAATTAAACCTACAGGATAAACAAATGCAAATAGGAATTCAATACGTACCCTTACTAGCGATGCCATAAACACAATTTCCCAGTAACCTCGTTAAAACCAATTAACACATTTTCACATCGCATCGTTGTCTCTTTGTTTAGCTGCGACGCACATGCATCCGACGATTTCGGTTTTGTTTGCTTTACCGAAATCGTATCCTATGAATGCTCTTTATTCCCTTTCCTTGTTCTAGGTTCGTTTTTCATCCATGAAAGGATCATGCACACATACCACCATGATTAGGATTAGCGAGTGATCTCTGCACAAGATAATTATCGCGGAGTCTAACTACAACCGGCGAGTCGAGCGCACTAAGTCGCAATCATCCCCCGTAACGTACATACGGGGGATGTTCACACCCTAGAGTTCATCTTAAACTCCCTTACGCGAGTCGAGTTTCTTTTGTTGTTCTGGCTAAGTGTTTTTTTTTTTTATTGTTGTACGTGTCCGTAAACGTTTTATAAATTTGTAATAAGAACAAGCTGTAAAAGAACTTAATAGTCGAACAATAAAAATCGTATTCAATAGCCGTGTGTTTTGCTTTCGTTGGTGTCTCCACTGCTTCCTCGTAATCGTTTAGTGTTCGGTGGAATTATTAATTATGATGGAGGAGGAAGTAGAACTCGCACCCATGCCGGTGCCACGACTTCCTCCACACACAACAACCTTGCTTTCTGCGAAGAAGTGGATGGAATGGCTCCACTTTTTGGTAAGGTATGTCATCAAATCTCCTATGGACCGGTTGCTACGAAAGCCATAATGGAGGTCATTTGATTTGGTTTCGAAACGACGATTAATCAGTGATTCCATTACTTTCGAGAGAATAGAAGTTAGTGCTAAGGGTTGATAAGAAGAGAGGTATGATTTGTTGCTCTTTTTGGGGATTGGCTGAATGTTCGCTGACCTCCATCTATTTGGAAAACGGCCAGTAGAATAAGACAAATGGAAGAGTTTCCGCAGTGGTTTAGGCAGTGAAGAGGAACATCTCTTCAAGAGAATTAGAGGAATGCCATCCGGATCAACAGATTTGTTTGTGTTTACCTGCTTGAGTGCGCTGGCAACAGTACACGTTTGGAAGTGAACCTAGCTCATGTTATGCTGCTTATGCTCAAGTTGAGGTAGAACTGATGTGGTATCAGGCGGCGTTGAGTTGGCTGCAAAATCTGCAGCAAGTAGATTCGCCTTCTCCATTGCACTGGCGACTAGTTTGTCATCGACTATAAGCGATGAAATGGATAACGAGACTGAGTTTTGAATTTTTTTCACCAATGGTCAGAAGTTTCTACTACTTGGGGGAGAGTGTAGTATTTTTTGTCTCACTCTCTGTTCATCCAAGAACTTGGCACGTTGAATATGCACATTGCAGTCATTTCTAGCTCTCTTAAATATTTTCCAGTTTTCCTCAGTATTGTTTGATTTATACAACCTGAATCTCAGCTCTTTAGCTTTAATGGCTTCTCTACACCCGGAATCGAACCACATATTTGTCTTGGGTTTGATACCCTTTTTGGCGCAAGGCTAATGACCTTGCCCGAAAAAATAAATTATTACGGACAATTTAACAAGTCTCGTATATGGACCGGATACCGGTGCAGAGACTTGCTAATTAAGGCCAAGGCCAGATCCCGGTTGTAGTGCCGATGATGATGATGATACATTCTATTAAGTTCAAGTTCATATGCCCTTACATCTTTATTTTAATTTATCTCTTCCCCTTGTATCGTTGTATTATAGATTATTAACTTTAACAAAACTTCATAATCTTTAGGTTTTTAATGGCCTTTTGTGGTAAATTCGCCTTTGGAGTTCGAAGCTTTGCTCCGCCATGATCTTAAGGGCAAAGACCTAATCAAATATTTCTTCCATGGTATAAAACGACTCGCGAGGCTATTTCATATAATACCTTCTGTCTATCACGATTCTGTATTCTATTCGATTTCATGGTGATTTCAATGCTTTTGCTATTAAATGCTCTTAGTAGTAAAATGAATTTTGAATATCAATACACAGTTTCGACATTAGCTTAAGAATAAAATTTAATCAGCTATTGACTTTCCGGTGGCGCAAGACTAATAATCTTGCCCGGAAAAACAAATTATTATGGAAAATTGAACAAGCCTCAGACTTGTTAAATAAGGCCATGACCGGATCCTGGTTGTAGTGCCGATGATGATGATGATTGACTTTCCAGCGTAACGTACGTTTATGTTAGCATCTCTTATTCTTATGTATTATGCATTCCCCTTGTAAATGGATTTTTTTTTTATTTTAATTTTAAAGCTTTCTTAACTTTTTCTGTTCTTGCTGAGTAATGATGTCGTGCTAATAATCAATGGAACCCCGATTTCTGAGTCGGGTCAACAACAGAATTTAAATTGTTGACACGACTTATACAGCATAATCTCCATTGCTGCGATCGGCGCCACTGTTCCTTTCTGCAATTTTTTGAATTGCCAAACATTTGCAGAATTTCTTTTTTTTTTTTCTGTTTTGATATTTCGCGTTATCATTTTGACATTTTGCTTCGTGATATCTCATGAGTAACGGACTGTCGCCAGCAGGATTTATCTTATTATTTATTCACAATACATAGAACTTTAATAATCTCTAAGAAACTATTAGATACTTGTTGAGTTATTTGAAAGGGAAAAATCGAAAAATTGATTTACAAACATTAACAAAAAACGAAAGGGAAGACAAATATGAACGTCATTCTCTGCAGACAGCGATGAAGCATAGGAGGATCATGTCGAAGAACGTTTCAATACAACTTTAATTGAAATCGATTAATGTCGCTGCTGAAGATTTGTTGGAGATGCATTTAAATTATTACATCGGATGCTTGTTAACTGTACTGTTGGCTACAATTTACTTTTACCCACCATTTTTCTACATATTCTTATTCATACTTTACTCTGCGATATTGATATTTGGTGGTAAGTAGTCTGCTGGTGTTATAATACTGGGTCATATGTGAAAAAGAAAAATCTTCATTTCTAGCTGCTGGTATAACGATTTATATGTACCACAGTTTTACGTGTAAAGAACAACCGAGATTGAGCCATCAACCACTTTCTGTAGTGTACAATGCCACCAAGTAAGTGATTGTTACCTGGCGTGGCAGTGCGAATTAAGATCCTTGTTTCTCTTCTTTGTTTCAGGTCCAGCATCTTCGACCTGCCAGAACCTACCAACCCATCGAATCTGCCTTTGATATTTGGAAAGACGGTGGATTTGCAATTACTGCAAATTGCCGAATATGTTTTAAGAGATTTCATGTCGCCTTGGCTAGGGTAAGTTATGCTATTCCGTCTGTTTTAGTGTTCCGATGATTAATTTATTTTATTGAAGACATGTGACAACAAAACCGAAGCTCATTAATGATGTGCTGCGCGAGGACTTGTGGAACGCTGTGCAGAAGGTGCGTGAGCGCGCTATGAAAATTGATGCAGCCAAGGTGATAGCAGTTGACATGGTCAATCGAGTTACAGTACATTTGGAAAAGATCCGCATAGCCGAAGCGCGAGCGTGAGTATGCTTTTAAAATATATTATGACTGCTATATGGTAGTTATTTGTGGTCAGTTACATCCGTTGAGTCATTTTACTTTCAGATGTTGATAAAGCGATTGTGGGGAAAAATATTTTTCGCCTGTATTTAAATTATCCAAAAGTGAATTTGTGAAGTATCTTTTGTACATTTTAAGATACCCGAAACATCCTGTGCCACTTTTCGTAGCCTCAAATACGTACTGATTCCAATTAAGTTTTTTTTTTTTACATGAAATGCTTGTTACTGCAGTCACATGACATCTCATCGCACTTTTTCCACAAACCAATGCTTTATGAAAGGCATCACCGCAGTGATCGTATTATACCTAATTGTAAGCTTTAGATCCTTCAACGTGCCATCAAGAGCACTATCCTACATAGAAAACATAAACGTAAAATATGATAAAATTGCATAATTGTCCAAGGAATGCACGCATAGAATAGGGTGTCTGTGAAGTTTCCTGCCTGGAGGAGAGATTCGCCCTTCTTTTCTCATTTACATAATATTGCCTCTCCACCTTCCGACGACCATGTTGTAGGTATATGTGAACACTTTTTTTCAAAGACAATCCTTAAAAAAACGGCTCATTACTGTATGTTGAATAGACAGATCAGTAAGTCTAGGAAAAGCTTGAATTTGCTCGACTTGAACTAGAAAACTGTAGAATCCTTTTTTTTTTTACTCTAACGCGCGCACAAAAGGCGATTTTTGAAGTCAGAGAAGAGTGTGAGCGGAAGGAGAGGAAGTGGTAAGGAGGTATCGACGTACATTGGCCTTAAATGGCTCGGCATTGCAACGATGAGGAAACATAATCAGGTAAAGCATTCCACATTCGAGTGATTCGGCTACAGCACGATTCTATGTTTGTTTGTTCCTTGAAGTAGACTTTCAACCTGAACTGATGCGCATTCACAGATTGGCGAATTACTATTTATTGGCCTGTCATCATCATCATCACCATCGGCACTACAATCGGGAGCCGGTCTTGGCCTTATTTAGCAAGGCTTGTTAAATTTTCCATAATGATTTGTTTTTTCCGGGCAAGGTCATTAGTCTTGCGCCAGAGACTCGCCGACGGGGAATCGAACCCCGGTCTCCCGCGTGACAGGCGGGTATACTAACCACTATACTATCGAGGAGCCATTTATTGGCCTGTAGGAACCCGAAAGTTCATGATCTCACCGACTCGACTCCGCCATTGTTCCCTGTCCCGTGCGCTCTCGTTTCACGCTTGACTATCCGATCCGATCTCCTCGAGGTTCAACCTAACATTGTCCTCCCAGCTCCATCGCGGCCTCCCTGTCGGTCTTTTTCCCGTTGGTCTACCGTCAAGAATTCTATGCACGGTTCTATCGTTGCCCATTCGCGCCACGTGTCCGGCCCATCTTAATCTTCGTGACTTGATTACTCTCACTATTGTAGGTTTGCGGTATAGCTCTTCCAATTCGTGGTTGTGTAGTTTCGTCCATTGTCCTGCCTCCTCGTCATATTTGCCGCTAAAGATACTCCTTAGGACTTTATTCTCGAATACGCGGAATTTGTTTTCTTCCCGTTTTGTGAGAGCCCGTATAGAACAATCGGCATGATTATGATTTTATAGACACGGAGCTTTATATTCCGTGATAGCAGTTTGAATTTCAGCAGTTTACTGACTGCATGTCAACTAGCGTTCCCGGAGTGTAGTCTTTTGTTAATTTCCCTCGACATTTCGTTACGGGTCGTCAGTATTGTTCCCAGGTAGTTAAATTCTTTGACATTTTCAAATATCTTGCCCGTGATGTTTATGTGTGTTCTCTGAGGTCCATCAGCTCTCGCCATAATCATGTATTTCGTTTTGTCTTCATTTATTTCTAGGCCCACCTCTTCTGCCGCTTGCATGATGATTTCACTGTTTTTACTTACAGTTTATAGGTTGTCGCCCAGAACGGCGATGCCATCCGCATATGCGAGCACTTGTGTGACCCCGTTCATGGATGATCCGGCCATGTTGTCGTCTTGTAACTTTCTGATGACATACTCGAGCACAAGGTTAAAAAGACACGGTGATAGGCCATCTCCCTGCTTTAGTCCGTCCCGGATTTCAAATGGTTCTGAGAGGTGGTTTTCTATTCTAACTCGCCCTTTGTTTTCGTTCATGCAAATTTGAATGAGGGCGGCATATTTTTTTGGGACTCAACTACAATATGGTAGAGTCTTTGCCTTGCGACTGAGTCGTAGGGTTTTTTGAAGTCAACGAACAGTTGGTGAACCGTCTCTCCGGATTCCCACTTCTTTTCCAGTAGTTGCCTTATTGTGAACATTTGGTCGCTCGTTGACCGGTTCCTAAGGAATCCGCATTGGTAGTCTCCCAATATGTCTTCTGCGTACGGTGTGATTCTCGTCAGTATGGCATTTGTTAGTATTTTGTATGTGGTTGGGAGCAATGATATTCCTCTGTAATTTTCGCAGTCAGATCGGTCACCTTTATTGAAAATGGGGACGAGTATTGAGGTTTTCCATTCTTCCGGAATGACTTCCTTATCCCATATTGTTTTGATGAGTTGGTGGATCTTTCGAGCGGTTGCCTCTCCTCCATGCTTCACAAGCTCTGCCGGTATGCAGTCGACCCCGGGAGCCTGTTTGTTTTTCAATCGGTGTATTGCATCTACAACTTCATCGAAAGAGGGCTCTGGGATCTGAGGCTCGGCTGTATATACGCCTGCTGCGTTTATTTGTGATTGATGGGTGCTCACATTAAGGAGGTTTTCAAAGTACTGCTTCCATCTTGTCACGATATTGTTAGTTTCTGTGGCCAGACAGCCGTTTGCGTTTCGAATTATTTTGGCTCTCCCTCCGTAGCCATTTCTAATTGAGTTTATACCGACATACATATCTCTGATGTTCTTCGCTCTGGAATTTTCTCGAATTTTTTCGATTCGAGTCTTCTCCCATTCGCGTTATTTGCATTTGAAGAGTCTCATTGTCTCTTTCCGAATCGTCGCGTTTCTTTCTGCGTTGACTTCATCATATATTTCTAAGTGGATCACTGTGAGGTGTTTACGTTCTTCGATCTTCGCTCTGCACTCATCGTCAAACCAAGGTTTGGACTTAATTGTTTTCTTAAATCCTAATACATTTTGGGCTGTTTGTTTGATTGTGTCTCTGATCGATGTCCATTTAGTGTTCACACTATTGGCTTCCTCTTTCTCACTACTCCCATTCTCTAGGGTGCTAAATCTATTCGTTAGTTCGTCTTGATATTCAGCCCTTTTGCGCAGGTCTTTTACTTTATCAATGTCGAACTTTTTGTTCGTCTCCCGTGACTGTCCATGTGGGATTGCTGCGAGCCGACTCCTAATTTTGTCCGTCACTAGAAGATGACCGGAGTCGCAATCTGCTCCTCTATATGATCTTACGTGAAGGATATTCGAGTGATGTCTTTTGTCTATGAAGAAGTGGTCTATTTGGTTACGTGTTACGCCGTCGGATGATATCCATATGGCTTTATGGATTTGCTTGTGCTTGAACATCGTGCTTTCCATTACCAGATCTTTTGACGCTGCGAACGTGATAATTCGAATTCCATTATCATTTGAAAGGTCATGTAGGCTTTCTTTAGCTATAGTTGATTGGAAGATATCTTCCTTTCCAATTTTCGCATTGAAGTCCCCGAGGAAGAATTTTTAGCATCGAATGATGAGATCCCATCAAATACTTTCTCTAGGGTCTCGTAGAACGTGTTCTTCGTTTCTTCGTCGGTAGATTCTATTGGGGAGTGTACGTTTATAAATATATAATTGTACCATGGGTCCTGTATTTTTAGCACCGACATTCGGTTATTGATAAATTTCACATTTTTTACATGGGGCGTAATCTTCTTGCTTATGATGAAGGCGGTTCCTAGGTTATGTGTATCGGTACCTCCACACGCCAGTGTAAACCCGTTGGTTTCGATTACTTGATGTGGGAGTCGGAGTTCCTGAAGCGCGACGATGTCCATTTTATATTCTTTCGCTTTTTCTACGACCGTCTGTATCGTGCCTGGTTTATATAACGTTAGAACATTCCACGTCCCGACGCGTATTTCCCGCTTTTTCCGTTTTCCCCTACGTCTTCTTTTTGCCGAGTCGGTGTTTTCTTGATGATTTGTTCCCTTATGGTACTGTCGGCTCATCACACCTACGCCTACTGGGTTTTTCGTGAGATTGTTTTTTGTATATTGATTATTCATTTTCGATCCCACGAGTCTTGGGGTTTCAAAAAGTCCGCCACATCAGAGCCCCTCTTTGATATGGTAAGGTCTGATTACTGCTCTGATTCGACCCGGTGTCAGAGAGGCGCCGTTATAATACAGCCGGTATACCCCTGGCTGCAAACCATCCAATGGGCACGGTGACGCGTAACACCCTGGATTAGGGGTAGTAGATCTTTGTGTGTTACTCCTCGCTAGCCTGTCTGACATGGGTGGCTCTACTGGAAGCGTATGCTTCCGTCAGCATAGCCTGAGTGATTCATTGTAGTTTAAGCCCCCGCACCACGTCAAGGTTTCTACCAAGCGGGGGCCCTTCTTATGTATGGGGCATATTATATCACGACGCCAATCTTCCGGCATCTCCTCTTGCTCCCATACGTGCATCACGATCTCATGAATTGCGTGATGTAACGCTGTCCCTCCTTGTTTGATCAGCTCAGATGGTATGCCATCAGCTCCAGGGCCTTTATTTGATTTGAGCTGTCTAATGGCATTTAATGCTTGGTGGCGACAGCATTTGGTCTTGATCTTGCATTGGTGGAGCCTCCAATTCTTCTATGAGCTGACCACTTAGCAATTCATTGAAGTGCACTTCCCATCGCTCCAGAATGCCTTCAGGATCGGTGATCAGATTACCCTCTTTATCCTTACAGTAAGTGCAGCGTGGTGTGTACCGCGTCATACTGCGGATTATTTGGTAGAACTTCCGCGCCTGGTGCGGACCTCGCTCTCTACTTTTCTCTATTTCACAGACAAGGTTTTTTCCCAGGCACTTTTCTTTTGTCTGTGAAGCCCTTTTTCAGATCTTCTGAGCTCTTTGTATTTCTCCTCGCGCACCCGCGTCCTATGAGACTGCTGCATTGCCCAGTATGCAGCATTCTTACGTTCAGTCGCTAGTTTGCACTCATCATCAAACCAGTCGCTCCGACCTCTACGACTACTGCCTAAGATGGAGTTGGCAGTACTAATGACAGTATTCTTAAGGCGTGTCTATATCTCTTCTACGCCCGGCATTCTGGCCACAGTTCACTCTCCCTCCGTCGAGCTCTTCGAGGGCGAGTCTTAGCGCATGACCAAGGGTGTTACTGGTGTTCTCATTGCGTAAGGCAGCCGTGTTGATTCGAACCTGATCCTCGGATGCAATACGTCTCCGTAAGGCAATCGACGTTGGCAGTTCGGTACGTTCGTACCGTCATCAGGCTCGAGGAGTGGCGGCGATCTATCAATACGTGGTCAATTTGGATGCGAGTGGCTCCTTCAGGTGATACCCAGGCGGCTTTGTGGATATCTTTACGCGGAAACCTGGTACTTGCAACGACCAAGTTTTCGATGCTGCCAGTTCGATGACTCGTAGTCCATTGTCAACTATGGGAACCTGTGTAGTGACTGAAAACCGGCTCCCGACCTATTTTGGCATTTAAATCACCAAGAACGATTTTCACATCGTATCTTGAGCAGGCATTGAGAGCCTGTTCGAAGTTCTCGTAGTATTCTTCTTTTTCGTCGTCAGGGGACTCCTCTGTAGGTCCGTGGACGTTTATGAGGCTTATGTTCTTAAACTTGCCTCGCACGCAAAGAATGCATAGCCTTTCGTTTATTGCATTAAAGCCGATGATCGCAGGTTTCAATTTTTGGCTGACTAGAAAGCCTACCCCGAGCACATGGTGTTTTGCATGACAGCTGTAATAAATGTCATACTCGTTTCTTTGAATAACACCACTCCCCGTCCATCTAATTTTTTGTAATGCTGTTATTCAGCCTTATATTCGGACAGGGCATCGGCTAGCTGCTGGGCAGCTCGAGCTCCGTATAGTGAGCGGACGTTCCATGAAAAATTCTTAAATCGTTTAGCCAATAGATAGACCTAATATACCTTTAAAGGTCTGCGTGTCGAAAATAAAATCTATTTACTGCTTTAGACTCAATGTCTTTTGGATTTAGAGTTCGACGTAAAATTAAGACCACGAGTGGAGGTGTCGCTTTCAATTCGACATTAGCTTCCTGATTCTGACCGAATTTCTCTGTTTTCTCATTCAAGAGCTGAAACCGCAGCTGCGCCAGTGTTTTCGACAAGCATATATCTACAGGACGGCGCAACAGAAATGCAGTTTTTGCGCAAACTTAGCGAAATTATGGTCATTCTTTTATTACCACGAGGATATTCGTTACCCCCTTTGAAAATACTTTTAACCGAAATTCTCTCATTTAAGAGTAAGACAAGGTGTACCTTTATTTTGCCGACAAACGAAATAACCATTGCTATTTTTCAGTATTCTTTCCCATGATCAAAATGCTCACGTCTCCTGATTACATTAATCAGAAAATCGTCCAGAATATTGAATCGCGTTTGGCTGCGGCAGCCATTAATAAACGTAGCTATGAATACGGAGCAAGCTTCGAGGAGTTTATGAAAATTATCAACAACTCTGGAAATATTGAGGAGCTATCTCTAATCCGCAACAGTATTGTTAACGACTTGATGCATGCAACCACGATGCAGAACTTACAGAGAGCCAAAGGCAAGGTGATTGACGTTATACCAGAAAGTATTGTAGTAAGAACCTTTTGTTTTTGCAGGTTTAGATCCAGATGTTGACGATAAGGCGTTGTCTCGATCAGAATTGACTACAGCTGTCCGATTGAAAAGATACATTAAGCAGCTGACATATGCGAAAGGACAATGTGAGAAAAATCTGTTGAAGTTCGGTTGGAAAGAAAACTGTAGCAACGATTTGGTAACACTTAAAAAATGGTAACAGCAGTTTTTTGTTTAAGTACGTGCCCAATTCTATTTAGAGCCTCACCCTGACTGATGTTCTGAACACAACCGTTGGCCGGAGATACTTGACCATATTTTTGGAACCACTCAAAGCAAGCGCTCTGGTGGGATTTTATTTAGCCGTCGAAGACTTGAAACACGCACCCAAATCTCAGTGGCATCATTTAGGGACTGAAATATTTTATACATACATCCGAGTTCCCAAACCGGAACTTGAAATAGAAAAATCAGATCGCAAACTAATTGAAACGTTTCTTCTTGGGGATGCGGGCCCCGATATCTTCTACCAAATCCAAGCAAATGTTGTTAAATCCTTAGAAGAGAAATATTTCCCACCTTTTTTACTAAGCGAACAGTATCAACAATTAAAAGACACCCTCAGTTCGGAAGATTTTAAGGATCCCACCTTTAATTTGATCTCTAGCGGCCAAGAAGAACCACAAACTACCTCTCTGGAAGCAGATAACCACATAGATGTAGCAACTCATACCACCTATGCGAGGAACAAGCTTGAACAGATTCAAGAACGACTCGACAAAAAGATTCTGGCTTTAGATGCGTTGAAGTATTCAGTGAAACCAGAGTCTAAGGTGCTTATAATTCTAGAAAAAGAAATGGAGTGGCTAAAAAACGAAAAGCGACAAACGGAAGCTCATCTAAGACGAACCGATGCTTGGTCGGATCACATAGGAAAATGGAAGGCTACAATTCAAAGTGTTGAGGTACCGCATGTTTATTATGTTCAATTTTAGGAAAAGACAACTTACCTTTGTCTGTTTAGGTTTCAGATGAAAAGGAGTCTCTTCAATTTATGATTCTTGTACATGTCGATGAAGACATCAACAATCCCGGTGGTCAGAAACTGACAAATATCTCTAGTGGCTGGGTGGTGCTACGCTCTCTGGCACAGTTTCATGTAAGTTTTAAAATTTATGGAATTCGGAATCTTCACTAAATGCAAACATTATAGGGCTTACACCGTAAACTTAGACCGCTGTGTCCGGAATTGAAAACTTTCGACCTGCCCACAAATTTTAAACTTTTCTTTTTGAAGAACGACAAAAATTCCATGGAGAAAACCAAAGCACAAATTCAAAAGTACCTAAACGTATGTATCATTTGAGAAACGCTTCCCTAACATTTATATGTTTAAGTCAGTAACCTAACCTTACAAATATCCCAATTCTAGTCTGAAAAATAGTTTACAATATTTGTTGGCCTTAGGAGTGTCAATCAGAAATGGCTGTGCCGAAATAGAGAGGGACTGCAAGCTATTTATATTAATTTTGAGATAATGGTAGTCGAATATCTCTCTTTAGACATTGCGTTTACGCAACATTTGTGACACTGTATGAATAGGTAAATGGGACTGTTTACAAATCGATATCAGTCGATTTGGATCAGACTGAGTCGATTGAGATTACAAGTATTGATGAATAGGAAGGTAAGTAGTACGGAGTCGTCAAAATTAATGTTGCGGATTTGCAAATGAATGTACAGGAGGAATCTAGTACGTTCACCATATGCCTACCTGTCAATTGCGCGCTGATTACGCGTCACTGGAAAACCACCCTACTCCACGCTGGTACGGCCCCAATACTATCACCACTATTTCCAGAAGCGGGTACTAGCCTCAAGCTCCAAGGCGGCCAGATCCCCGGAATATATGGCCACAGCACGCGTCCTAATCCAATCGTGCCATCAACGCCGGATTGAGGTTTGTGCCCCGATAGACCCCTGTCTATCTCCGAATATCTTGCGCAGCGGCTGCGCCACCGCCATCAGATATCGTTCATCCTAGTTTATGGAATAGGAGACGCCCGCTGCCAGACGGCGAGGGCTCAATCTACAATCATAATACTCCTCCGCCACAACTGCTCGTGAAGCTGGACGACCAACGCCCCGATCCCGCCTCACATCTCGGACTACGTCCCACCCCCACGACTCCTACCCGGCGATCTCTCCATCGCGACTGGCCTGGAACTTGCAGACCCAAACATCCCATCAAAGGAAAAGGTGGCACTCATCATCAGCGCTGACGTGTACCCGGCCATCATCATGGCAGGGCTAAAGAAGTCCGAGAACTCAGACCTAATCGCCCAGTCCACGCACTTGGGATGACTGGTGGGGCCCCGCCCGGCTCGCGGCGCTCCAACAGCAGGCAAATCTTGACCAGCCATCAGATCAGTGTTGACCGCGAGCTGCACGACCTTCTGGAAAAATTTTGGGCCCAAGAGGAAGTCCCCCCAGAACATCCGCCCTGACAGTGGAGGAACAGGCATGTGGGGATAATTTCGTTTCAACACACCGACGCGACCTGCAGGGTCGCTACGTACTCCTACTACTCTCGACGCCCAACTCCGCACAATTGGGGAATTCCGCGAGTGCTGCCCGCGCTGCATTCCAGCGGCCGGAGCACAGGTTCAAGCGCCAACCTCAGTTCCGAGAACTGTATATGGAATTCATGGAAGAATACATCTCGCTCGACCATATGAGAGAAGCGCACATCAAAACCGCGGACACCTACCCACAAAGATTCCTCATACCACACCATGGGATGCTCAAGGCGTCCAGTCAGACTCCCAAGATCTGCGTAGTATTCAACGGCCCGACCGGAGACTGGAGCATCAATCAATCCTGGACGTGGACCTGGAATCTCGCCCTGCGACCAGCCACATCATAAACACCCCACGGCAAGACAATGACCTACTAATGCGATTCCCCCGGCTCTCCAAACTCCTTCGCGTCACGGCAAGTTGTGTCGAGTTCGCTCGGCGGCTACAAAATAGGACCACGCCGGGAAGGAAACCTTGCCCGAGCTCCGACTCGAACACCGCCGGCCAATTGACCCCCGCGCAAATCGTCTCGGCTCTGGATAGAGCACAATTCCATCGAGAGATAGCGTCCCTCACCAGGCACTCATCCGCAAAGAATAGCCTGTTGCTACGCCTCAACCCATTCCTCGACCCGGACGGCCTGCTGCGGGTTGGAGGGAGATTGCGCCACTCGCTACTACCCGACCGACCTGACAGTGCTCACACCTAGACACTTCCTCATTGGAGGCCTGACGTCAAACATTCCGGAACCTTCCCCGCTCCACTCCTCGATGTCGCGGCTGTCTCGGTCACAACTGTTACGCAACATGTACGTGGTCGTGGTGGTACGCTGAGTACCTACAGGAGTTACAACACTTACCAAAATGGCGAAACCGAAACCCCAATATCACAGTTGGAGTGGTATTTGGCGCTGATACTCGAAGTGCACCCTGGGCAGGATGGGCTCTTAAGAGTGGTAACGTTGCGGATCGCGACGGGTACCCTCACAAGAACCATTGCCAAAATAAGCATCCTTCCATTTGGGGAGGACAATCCACCAGACCAGGCGGACGGACATCCCCCTCGTCGTTACCAGATCAACAAAAACCAAACAATCTACCATCCTTTCAACAACCACCAGCAGACCACACCCTACCGGCACCAAACACAACTTCGACCTCGGGGCCCTCTCCTTGAACAGAATGATTCACCAATAATTGGCGAATGCGGGTGGAGTGTTGCGGTTTCGCAAATGAATGTATTGGAGGACTCTAGTAAGTTCACCATCTCCCTGATGGAGATGACTGCGCGTCACTGGAAAAAGGGACGCCATTTAAGCGTCAAAATTCAATTCCCCTCAACGGCTTTTAACCACTTTTCATCTCGAGCTCGACCAGGACGGTGGTGCGCTGGACGCATCACCCATCAAGGCGCATCGTACCATTCTTTTGGACGCACCACTTCGCTGGATGCATCAATCACCAAGGGGCATCGTATCATCCTTTTGGACGCACCACTTCACTGGACGCATCACTCACCAAGACGCATCGTATCATTCTTTTGGACGTACCACTTCGCAGGACGCATCACTCACCGTTATCACTCTCGGTGGACGCAAATTCTGCCCAACGGTCGCATCCACCACAATTAGTATTCAACATTTTATGTAAGAACGTCGCAACAATCGTATCTCAGCTTTTTTACGATACATTGCCTCAATAAAGAATTTCTGTTTTATTCATAGAAAAAAAACTTGTATTATACATGGGAAATTCGTTGACTCGGATGAAAATGCTGTTCACCGGCAGTGGGTCGATAGTTATGGAAATCAGTGAAGATCTAACTAATTCTCAAAAAGGGCGACCCACCATACTCCTCTTCCTATAGACATATACTACCTTCCATTCTGTTGAAAGTTACAGAGTCAATAACTACCCATCAACTTTCGAAATATCAGGAATTAAATGACCTCCTTAGTGTCTGCCAATATGAGATTCGTAGTAACAGGTCCACCGGAGATTTAATGGTGAGTCTTACAGAAGAGATTCACTTGCTTTGAAAAGCGTTCAACTGAGTTTGGCACTCGTCACTGCTGTCGCAATTGATTTCCTACAAAGTTGACAACACACTAATTCAATGATATGAACTTCGTACCGATAATTCTACATGAGATTTAATGGTGAATCTTACCGAATGGTGTATTCACTTGATGCACTGGGTATTTCAGCCTTCGACAGAGTTGGCATCCAGCCCTGCTGTAGAAATTGATTGATCCTACATTGATTAAACGGATAAGAAAATATCTGGTTGGCCGTTCAATCCAAATGGTTCTGGGTGGTGTCAAATCTGTCTCCTATGAAATTAATATTGGTATTTCCCAAGGGTCTGTGATCTGACGCACTTTATCTCTCATTTTTATAAACAATCTCCAGTGAATTTTCTGCACTCCAAATCACTTAATTGCTGATGATGTTACCTTTAGTTTTTCGTATTCTTTTGATCATGCTTTCACAATCTCCTTTAATATGCCTTGTGAGTAGTGCGTTAAAATATACTCAAAGCTATGCCGGCTTGTCGTCAGAGAAGACTAAAGGCAGAGTGTCGCCTGGTGAAATACCACCCCATCAAGCCAAAGGCTTCGTGAATTGGTCAGGAGAAATCTCTGGCGATCTTTCGGAGCTTGGCTGATGGACCGGATCGAGAAAAGGTTGGTTTAGGTGGTAGTCGGTTCCAAGGTAAGATGCCACCCCGTCACGCAGTACATTCCGCGATATCGTCGAGAGAAATCTTCGATTATGTTTCGGATGTATGGTTGATGGCCGGGACCGACATGGAGATAAGTCATGATGGTAGCTTCTGAGATAAAGAATCCCAGAGGTAAACTAGTTTCCCATTCGGATCTCCGGGGTGGAATATGTCAGGGGGAATACCATGCAGATATTTTGATAAATTACCGTACCTTAAGAAATTCGTCATCGCGTAATCGGGTTCGTTTTCGAAAGTCTGTCGACGTTCGCATAATAACGATATTTTGTAACATTAGGGGCATCGGTTTCATCAATACGAATGTTAACGCCGTCCACCAATATTTGCAAACAGCGAAACTTGATATCCTTGTTTTAACTGAGACTCAGGTCGATTCGTCGACTGATTCGACATATCTTCGTTGCTCAGGATACGACTTGCATTCGAGATTCCGTTTGAGGGGTGGAGACTGCTTCTTCTTGCGTGGTCCGGTCTGGCTAGCCAAAGGATGGAGGCGTTAGAACCCAATAACTGGTACATCATGTGGTTGAAGGTCGTGCTGAGGAATTCTGTTAAATTTCTTTGTTGTCTTTACTGTTTCCCAAATGACAATCGACCGGTGAAACTTTTTGAATATCTTTCATGTACCGTCGACTGGATACAGATCAACCACCCGACTTTTGAAATTGTCGTCCTTGGCGATTTCAATGAACACTCCGGCTGGTTGGTACATTCTGATAGGACTGACGAGGCTGGTAGGAGTAAACTACAGCAGTAAACTACAGCAGTACCGGATACGGGTATCTAGATCTGTTTTTGACATCCGTCCAAAGCGTTTATACCGTGGATGTTGCTGCGCCACTGGGAATCTCAAATCAGTGATTGGTATTGGTCGCGCAACTACTTGCATTTCAAACGAATAACTGATCTAAGAAGCTTCGCCATCTATGGAGTTATGGGACTGCAAACTGGGACGATTTGCGAGATTCCTTCGCATCCTTCCCGTGGTCGGTGTTTGGCGGTTTTAAATTATTTAAATTTGGCGATGTTGGGTATTATCGCCGGAGGAGTGTTCCGCCGATACTGTCCAATACTTAACACACGGCGAATGACATGCTCTACCAGCTCTGTCCACAAAAAACCAAAAGACCGGAGCGGATGCCGTCATCAATTAAACACAACACATTTTAGTTTCAAGACTCGTTTTTTGTACACTGGTGTTATACATGTTCTTAACAATACGAACGCAGGTAGCCACCGAACGAAACACACGCTAACTCAACTTCCTCGAATAATTTCCTTCACGACCTCATTCGGTTAACTTTAATAGAATCTCTTCGATAGAGATCCTCGCTGTTCGAATGATCTACGTTGACCCTCAATCCTTCGACTTATCTCCGTGACTCCTCGATATAGACTCCCCTGGTCCTTCGAAAGAGACTTCTCGTCCCGATGGCTATCAAAATCAGACTGTCTGTCTGCCCACACAGATATCCAGATTCCAAACCGGTATCCGTAGCTGTACGGAAAAATTTTTCTATTCGATCTGCTAACAGAATTCCGGAAATCTCTGTTACCAGCATGCTATTTCATCCCAGGGGTAATTTCCTATTTTCCTGAAAGGAGAAAGTCATTCCTTGCATACATCATTATCATTGGTGATAGAATTTCATTTCCACGGCCTTCTGTTTGCACAGAACATCTGGCGCCCAGACCAGAGATATTCGGCGATTGTTTTGACGTGCAGTCCGTGGGTCTTATTTGAACTTGGTGCCCGGAATCGAAATCCATTAGATCTTTATAATGGTGCGAAATTCTAGCGTGGCCGTGGGACCGGAGTATTGCCTTTGTTGGCTTAACTCCTCGTAAATTATCGGATATCTCGTTGAGATATATTCGATTGCGATAGGTCGTGGCTGCCTTCTGTTGTTCAACGGATTTGGGTGGTCCTTGCGTTAGATTACCCGCACGTGCATCCGTTGATCGGCTCATTCTTTGATGATAGCAATTCTTTTGTATCGAATTTCGGAATTGCCGGTTCGATGAGATGTTCCTGGGCGCAGGCAGCATGTATGGCATTTTGGGAATTGTTTTTTTAGGAATAGAACGCATGGATGTTTATACCTTTGTTTCAGGCATGATGAATTATAATTGTTGAGCTTGATCTAAAAAGCTTTGGGGACGTTCAGTTCCCTGCTTTTTGGTGTCGGTCTCAACGTTGGCTGCGAGTTGCAGGCCCTATGGTGGGACTTTGGGGCACGCGCCTGTGGGCGCGTGCAACGCTCTCAGGTAAGTAAGTTCTTTGAAGGTAGGAACCTTACCTGCGCAGAATTGTGCGTTCGCAGAACGCTACAGGTCCCATTGGATATCTCCCAGGCTTTTGACCGCGTCTGGCACGGAGCATTGCTGAGCAGGCTTCGTTAACACGGACTTTCCCAGCAGCTTTGCTACTGGACGAAGATGTCCCTCGAAAATCGATCGATCCGGGTTGTTGTAGAAGGGGAGTCCTCGGGTCTGTTTTCTGTTAATTCCGGGGTGCCTCTAAATTGCATGTTGGCTCCAACCTTGTTATTGCTTCACATAAACGATTTGTTGGAGTCAACGGATAACCGAGTGTTTCCTCTTTTTCGAGTGATCGGCCGATAAGTGCATCAATGTTGCATCAGCTGAGATGTAGCCAGAACTACTCTCTGAATCGGGATTTGAATAAGGTCCTGCCATGGGGGAAGACCATTCTCGTCGACTTCAATGCAACGAAGACAATATACAACATTTACAAAGAAAGTGGATTATCGGTTCCACACCTGATGTGAATGGCCAGGCCCTCGAATCTGGGGAATGTATGAAATTGCTCGGCGTCAGAGTCTGTGGGAATGTATCGTAGCATAAACACGCATCGCACATCGCCAGGTCCGCCTCTGGAAAACTGAGTTATCGTTTTAGAGCCAAGAAATACTTTACTCCGACCCAACTTTTTCTCCTGTATAAATTAGACCCGCGCTCGAATATTGCTCTCATATTTGGAAAAGCACACCCTCAACGTACTTGAGAGCATACACGGATGAGCGATCCGCCTAAATGGGGACACGGCGCTGACGTCGGGACTACAGTCGCTATCACATCGAAGGCGCATAGCGGACCTCTGTCTGTTTTACAGATATTATCACGGTACTGTTCTGCGGAGATTCGTGGTATTGTTCCGCGCAATTCGGTTTATATGCGCTCCACAAGACAATCCGGCGGATCGCACCAATTTGCGGTTCTACTACCGACGGTAATAGGGTGATTGAGGGAGCAATTCCCACTATTGGTGATTGTCGCTGTGTAACCTGTGACAATGATGGTTAAGAACTTTTTTAGAACAATAAGAATCGGTTTTTATGGTGAACTGGTGTGTTAATATTTGCATGATACTGCCTTGTAATAGACATTCCTTTCTTTCAAATAATCGATGTGGATTACACCACGAGAATCTTATAACCGGTGGTCATTACCTTTACAGCTGAACGATTTTTCCTTTTTAGGAGCACTTTCATTGGGATTAGCCCATTGCTTCGATTCGTTTTCATCTCCAGCTATACAAGTAAAAACCGTTCCATATCTTCGGGACAAATCATCAGGATTGCACTTAAACATCTCCAAACACTATTGTGAGGAAATTAGTTCCACGTTTTAAACTTTTACAGATAATTGTTATTATTTATTGGCCTGTAGGAACCCGGAAGTTCATGACCTCACCGACTCGACTCCGCTATTGTTCCCTGTCCTGTGCGCTCTCCTTCCACGTTCGACCATCCGATCCGATCTCCTCGAGGTCAAACCAAACATTGTCCTCCCATCTCCATCGCGACCGTCCTCTCGGTCTCTCTCCCGTTGGCTTACCGTTAAGAATTCTATTGATGGTTAATAATAAACTTAGATTCACAAGCACGACGATTTTCACATATCTTTTAGTTTATTCTCGAAGACGACCACTTATGCGGGAGTGAAGCGATCTATACATTCCTTAATCCAAGCTCAGATCATCTGAAACAGACAACACCTTCACCGAGGAAAAACAAATTCTCGCTTGCCACTCTATTTAAGAGCGAGAACACCAAAGCAGAGAACAACAAGTCTGCCGATCCGTTTTGGGGTTTAACTCACTTCAGAGAAGATGATGACATGTCCATGTATCTAGAAGGCGTTGATTCTGAATCTAAATTGCAGTTTGATTCGGAAAGCAAAGACTCTATAGCTGAGCCTTTGTACGCTTTGATGGGTGAGATTTTTGACATGGGTGGCGTGTTCAAATGGCTACGCAAGAGTTTGATATCTTTCGTCCAAATGACTTATGGTAGGACCATCAACAGGTAACGACAATTAATTGATCCTTTTTTCCCCTTCAAGCTGTCAATATGATTTTATGCTTTTAGGCAAATCCGTGAATCAGTGGCATATTTATTTGAAGAGTCTATGCTCCATTACTACTTTTCGGCGATTCTCAAGTCGTTTTGGCCCGGCGGAGTGCTGGCTTCGTCTTACCCTCCGCGGTCAGAAGATATGATTGACACGACGCGAAACGCAGCAAAGGCTCTCCTAATGGATAACATTCCCGAGGTGCTGAGTAATTTAGTTGGTGCACAAGCTGCCAAACGGGGCGTAATCAAGGTTTTTGAAGCTTTGCAAAATCCATTGTACAACAAGCAATTGTTTTATGTAAGTAAGCGCAACGTCTTGAAATCACCGGCTCCATAGAATTGTGTTATGTGTTTTCTAGGAACTAGTCGAAATTTTGATGATTGAATTATTTCCTGAAATCCGACAGCTGAAGATTCCAACTGCAAAAGCTGCTACCAAATAAAATTGTGATTGTGTGGTTTTGTTTTTAAATTGAAGTGTTAGCGCCCATTTCCTTGACCCTGTCTGACCTGAGTACAAATCGAATTCAACATCTCTTGCAATGGGATTGATCAAAATTTAAGTTGATCATATTGTACAGCAGTACGACCCTCCAAAGATTGTTCACAATACATTATTATAACTGTAGTTTTGTTAAATTATTTAAGGACAACGTTGACATTTAGATTTAATTAGCTATAATAATTGCAGTTTGCGTTGTTAAATTTAAGCGGATGACAAACCCATAAGGAGTTGAAGAGTTACTTGTGATCATTTAAGGAAGTGAATTATTTATTTAATTGTATTGAACTTTTTAGGTTCGTAGACTACTCAGTATTGCTATGAAGTTTTATAGGATCTAGACTTTGTATGCGTCATGTAATATTTGAAAAGTGTGTATCGTATATTATGTATTGGCAAATATTTGTATGTGTAAATGTATTAAAGGAAAACATATTTATAGCATAAGCCTGCCCTTGAATTATGTAAAATAAACGACGTTTTAGGTAATTGACTATTTCTTCATATAAGGAACAATATTTATGTTTAGAAGCCTTCGATGTACTACAGCGAATACAGCAGGCGAGAGCACATATTTCTAGTTTTCTTTGAGGGTGCGTCACTGGTAAGATTAAAAAATGATATGCTAAGTTGTGAAATTAGGAATGAAGATTAAGATTTTATGGCCACATTCAAACTATACTATATCTGGTATATAGTAAACAACGCAATATCAGCTTTTTTTTTTAATTTATAATACGCTTATATTATCGAAAATTTACAACTTTCACTTCAGACTAAATTCTAAGTCCTACTTACATTTATTCTTCTATATTAACTTACTGGCTCTTTACAACAACTCTAAATTGTTCACTATGCCTTTTTCTTTTCTTTTGTTTTTTTTTACTTGTAAGTCGACTGCGCAGTATCACTGAACCTTCAATGAAGTAACACGTAGTGTAAACTCTACATAATCAACATAGGACTGACTACCCCTATTGGTACTTACGTTCGGATTAGTGTAGAAACCGAAGTAAATAAACTGTTCTCATGTGATTCTGAAAAGCGTGTTGCATGTAAATGGTGTAAAATATATACAGGGTGCACCATCTTTTATGTCAGTATGTGAATATTGAATAACTTACAAAAAACAGATTTCCAAATAAGAGTTATTTTTATTTAATTTGGTCCTTTACAATTTATTTGGAGTAGTTTTTGAATACAACATCAATCAAATGGCCGCCTCTGCTGACCAAAATGAAATGTGCCTTTTTTGCTGCGTTTTCCATCACTTTTTCGAGCATCTCGGGCGGTATAGTGATGATTTCGACACGAATGTTTCCCTTGAGTTCGTCAATGGTCTAAGGCTTGCTGGTGTACACTTTGCGTTTCAAATAACTACACAACAAGAAAAGCCGGGGCGGCCAGTCAATGTCGCCATTTTTTGACAGCGCACGTCCAGAGTATTTTCGTTGCAGAAACTGCATTGTTTCTTTTGCAGTTTGGTATGGCACACCGTCTTGTTGAAACCAGTAATCGCCCAAACCTTATTCCCACGTTTGTGGGTAGACATAACAACCTAACATCCACCGATATCGATTCCCATCGACTATTTTGCTTTCTCTGAAGAAAAATTGCCCAATGATGGTTTTGGCGCAAACGGCGGCCCAAATAGTCACTTTTTGGTCATGCAATGGTGTTTTATGTATCTCGTATAAATTCTCCATTCCGCAAATGGGCGGATTTTGCTTGTTAACGGCGCCAGAAAGTGTGAAATGGGCCTCGTCGGTCATGAAAATTTGCTTCCAAAATTCAGGTTCAGTGTGGACACGAGGTACCAGGACGCAACACACATTGAAATGCGGAATAAAATGATATCGGCTGTTGATGCGGACAGATTATATGTACGTAAGCAAATGGAGACTGTAAATTACTTCGTCTTAAAATTCCCGGACGGAGTTAGCGAGAATGGGAAAACAACGACATCCTTTGAAGGTGAACGAAAATAATTAGCAATACGGAATTTCATTGAAATAATTTGGGTGCTGGTTGTAAACACCACATAGCAAAACCTGTTGCAAACAGCATTCAAAAAATTACAAATTGGCTGATAAACGTGTGATTCTACTGAAACGATAGCAGCAGAAACCAATACACCCCGTTTGGCGAATCCAGTTATATTGTAGAGGAACCATAATTCCACAAGTATGGAAATGTATCCACATAGGAGGGAAAGAAAAAACGGGGTTTTTAAGATTGTAGAGTGCTTGCCAGACAGAGGATTTTGACTTTAACACCGTGACGTCAAGATTGATGAGAATAGAGTGTATAAATTAACACCAAAACTAAAATTAAACATTAGGTTTAAATGTATTCAATTTAATCGATTTTAAAAATAACTGCACGAAGTAAACCCATAGGCCAGTTGAATAACTGGAATTCATGGTATGTGTTTTCCTTGGAAAGTGCCATTTGCAACACCATTATCTTCAACCCAATCGCATGAAGAGCAAAGGATTGGATGAGTAATGTTTTCTATCACTATTATTCATCATCATCATCGGCACGACAACCAGGATTCGGTCTTGGCCTTACTTAGCAAATCTCAAGGGTTGTGAAATTTTCCATAATAATTTATTTTTGCGGGCAAGGTTATTAGCCTTGCGCCATATCACTATTATTACTATTTATTATTATCCCATTCCACATCTACGTTCCGCCCTTGCCCGACACCCCCTTCCACCCGGCCAATTATTGATCCCCTCTTACCCCCAACTGTTAAAATCACCCAACAATCCATCAATTCATCTGATAGCCGCTACGCCTTATCTAAACTTAGAAATAAATTGACCTACGAAAATGTCCGCCTCTATCCTTCGTACCTCCATGACAAACCTGATTCAGTCTGCTATGAAGGTAAGACGAAAACCAGCGTCGCAGTTTTCATTCAGCAGGAAGGCCTCCCTACCGACGTTCCTAGCTTTCGCAACCTGTTTATGAAATTCCATAAAAATTTCAATATGCTGCCACAAATAGTGTCGAAAGATCTCTCGGTCTTTCGTCTATATATTCCCAAGAAAATGACCTTCCAAAAGGGAGTCTCTTTTACCCTAATCAACAATTGGTTCAATTTTTGGTGATTCTAACTGTCATAGTGACAGTTCGAATCACACGTTCTTCACTATCATCGCAAACGCTATAAATTCAGTGACCTTTACAACTCTTTTTACTATAATTATCTCACAAAACATAAAACAACCTGATAAATGAACCGACATCTTTTTTCCACTTTATTAACTACAAACGTAAATCTGACGCCTATCCCAACTCCCTTTCCTATGACAGGATGACTTCAACCGACCCACAAACTACTGACAACCTTTTTGCTTCTTTCTTTAAAAAATCCTCCACGGACAACTCTTTCGAGCCTAATCGGTCTTATTTCAAAGACCTACCCGAATTCCCCCTTGGCCCCTTCATCTCTCAAATTATCCAGCATCACCTAGTTGAAGAAAAATTAAACTTGCTTAAAGACGAGTTCAGCCCTGGATCTGATGGACTTCCGGCTGCCCTTCTAAAAAAATGTTCCTCTTCTGTTTCTCTCCTGCTATCAAAGATATTCAATGTATCCCTTACACAAGGTGTCTTCCAAATATTTGGAAATCCTCATACATCATACATCATACAATACCCCATACATAAGAAGGGGTCTTAAAAGGATATTAGTAACTACCGCCCCATCGTCAAACTGTCACATATTCCAAAACTGTTCGAAGGCATTTTTTTACAACGCGTTATGTTTCCGCTGCAAATCTATCATCTCACTCAACCAGCGCGGGTTCCGACCACCACCAATCTAGTTGAATTCTCATCCCACGATCTCGGTGCCTTAGAGAGGGGCAACGAAGTCGATGTAATCACAACCTATTTCAGCAAGTCCTTCGACAAAATTTCCCACAATCTTATCCTTTTTAAGCTATCCTCCCTTGGCTTCGAACCCCTACTGATTAAGTGGATTTCTTCCTATCTTAACAATCGAGCCTACCGTGTCAGATTTAGATCCACCCTCTCCAATCCTTTTCTTCCTATGTCAAGGGTTCGCCAGGGTAGTGATCTTGGACCCGTCCTATTCATTCTTACTATTAATGATATAGACTCCATTATCAAGCACTTCTCCATCTCTCTATATGCGGACGACACTAAACTCTTCAAGGCGATCCGCTTTTCTGTCGACTCCTCACTTCTACAAATAGATCTAGACAGCTTTTTAATTTGTTGCCAAAACAACTGCCTCGAACTAAATATTGCCAAACGTAACGCAATCATCTTCTCCTGTAAACGACCCCCTCCCCGCTACGTTCCTATGTCTTACTTAACCAACAGATAACACCTGTACAAACAATTCGTGACCTTGGCATCTTATGGGATAGGGAGCTTAACTTCATCCCACATATTGATGACGTTATTCTCAAGGCCAACTATCTTTGGTTTTGTGAAACGCTGGTCGAAAGAATTCTCCAATCCCTACGTTTCCATATCGCTCTATATAGCCTTTGTCCGCTCCCTTCTTGCATATGCTAGTCAGGTTTGGTCTCCTCTCTACTCGTCCCATATTCGTAGTGTCGAAAGCGTGGAACGTCGTTTTTTGCGTTTTGCCCTCCGAGGATTGAATGAGGAAAATCCCCTGATTCTACCCCGATACACAAGCCGTCTTCACCTAATTAACCTTAAAACACTTAAAGAGCGCAGAATTCATGCCGACATCCTCTTCATCCCCCGTCTACTCTGAGGTTCATTCAACTGCCCAAGCCTACTTACTTCCATCACATTTTCTACTAATCCCCGAAATCTGTGAAAGCCTCGTCTCTTCTATTTGCCCGCCTATCAAACGTCTTACGGCTCTAATGAACCCATTTAGCGAATACAGGGGTGGGCGAACTCTTACCGCACCTTCTTTGACCTCAGTCTCACTTATCCCGCTCTGAAACGTCGTCTCTTGTCTTACCCCCTTTGTCCCCACCCCGCTCAACGCTTACGCTCTCCCGCACTCATACTCACACCCTAGCATCCGGCTTATCCTCGCCCTTCCCTGTCTTACCACTTATCCTGTTATTCTATCCATCTTTGTTTAGTTCCCCATTCCGCTTTTTAAGTTGCTTTAAAGTTAGTCCCCCACCCCCAACCAGCATGCCATAGTTCTTAAGTTAGTTCGTAAGTCTATTTATAAGTTTATATGTACGACTTGTACTAAGCGAAATAAACTGAGGGTTCTGCCCTCTATTCATTCGTTACTGTCCTATAGGAACCCGGACGGTTTATGACCTTCTGGCGGATCGTTTGTTGTGTTCCGCCGAACACTGTTTACGAATAAAAGTCACTTTATAAGTTCTTGGTTTTATGTATTTATTTATTTTTTTATTATTTTTATTTTACTCGAACACTTTTTATTAATCGAAAACTCGCAACACCTCGACACACTCTCACCCGCTTTCTTTTTCACTGTCACGGACCCTTCGCGGCTTCACTTTACTGACTAACTAAAATTTTCCCGAAGGAAAGGTAAATTCACTCGGTTGTTCTTTCCGTTCTCTTAAATAAAACCTTTCCTTGGAACCCTCTCTTTTCCAAGGGATTTCCCCTTTCCAGGAGATCGCACCCTCACTTGTTCTACGGTTCCACTTTGGTCGTAGAGATACCCACACACACAGACGGGAGCGTTGCTGTCCATGTGGCCGGAGATATGCCGAGGATCGTTAGGCTTTTCACACATCTGTGGTATCCCTTTGTGTTTTTTACTCGCATGTGGTTTATGGCCTTGGTCATTTCCTCGGCCGAAGTCATTATCGTGTCAGTGACAGTGTCGGTTCGTTTATTGTTTACCTTTTGTTCCCACAATAGTCCTTTCGATAAAGGAAAACCAAAGCGGTTGGCTCAAGAGAAGATCATAAATATTGTTTATTTCTTGGCTATATTTTTGTCGCATGGGATTTTTTATGGTTGTCGGCGTCTGGCGCTGTCGCGCCGGTCCAGTTGTGTTTACTCAGCTAATGGGTCACCAAACAACTTCGTTTTTGGTGTAGTGTCCTTCGATAACCGTGCAGGCATGAGGAATCGGTAGTGGATACGTGTCTGTGGATACGTGTCTGTGGATACGTGGGGTTGCGGACACCAGTATGTATAACTTCTTTAGTTGGGCGAAAAGGTATTTAACCCCACAATGATTTGTGAGGTTCGCAAGAACGCCATAACCCCACTAACGCGGCTGCGCCAACGCTCCCTGTCCTGTGCAGCCTCCTTCCACACTTGACCATCTGATCCGATCTCCTCAAGGTCTGGCCTTACATTGTCCGTTTTTATATCACACGAAGATCAAATAACAACAGTAGTGGAGTTGTGGCGGTTTCCATAAACGCCACTACTCACCTTCCCATATTACTTAAAAGCTTCCACCCCGGAAGCTCCCCATAACCCTATTGTCCTTTGCTAATACAATGGCATTAGCACCTATAAAGCTACAAGCATTAAGGTTATCTAATGCATAACCTTAAAGCCTCTGTAAAAAAAGAATTTCTCCCACAAGGACATTTTCCATGCATCAACGCAGCAATAAAATTTTCCTAAAGGAATTCACCGACATTCATAATTCTTATGCGTTTTCCTAGAAGAATTCCTTAAAGGTCAAACATTATGCCTGAAAGAAAACAATTCGGTTACCGTGCCAAGTAACCACATAATCAGGGAATCTTATCTTTGCGTTGGCTATTCCCAGCCTCACCATGTGTACAACAATGTTCCCCACATACACATTGGCTGGCGACTCTCTTGTCCAACGACAAAGCAACTCCAAGCAGCTTATTGACGCAGCTGCAGACAATTAGCGCAATAGTCACTAAAACCAAATTTTTCAGCACGCATCATGCGCAAACAAAAGAATTATGTTCTTCCGCAAGCATTCTGGCGATACGATAAACAATCCAAATTGTTTGAAGTATCCCAAATGCATTTCACACCTAATGAGTTGCAGCTGATTTATTTAGCTGACCCTCATTACAGACCGATGCCTTAGTTCGCTTCTCCCTTTGTTCAGGTTTCGTTTATCCTTTGCTGAAATGCATCGATAAACACTGTGATCTGTACGATCACCCATAAATACATACCACCATGATGTTCCCTATGAGATCCGGTTACCTAACCCAAAGAGAGACCACGTTTCTCTTGTAATAGGAAACGCACCCCTTAATCAAGAGAGCATGCATCACTGGCCGAATTTCCCTTACTAGCGAATTCACATCGCTGAGTCCATTTCCATCCACCGACCGAGCCTTAAAGTTAAACATACTGTAAAACGAACAATTAATAACCAAAACGCATCCGTTGTCAGTGGAGTGTCAGATGTGAAATAATCTAATTAAACAAACAATTCGTAGCGAACCGCTTCACCAGTGAAGACAAAAAATCATCTTAAATTATCAACAGTTCTTAAATGTAATTTCAGTTTAAGTATTTGTTACTAACAATAATTTCCTCATCAAGCTGCTCCTTACAAATTGTAAACTCACCTCATAAAAATAAAAATACATTAAAATAAAGAAAGCGGTGGCCACCAACCAAATTCCAGTGTTTCATTTGTTTTCCTGCTTCTGGGTGTGTTGATAAGTGGAGTCCTTTGAATTCGGACAATTTCCGGATGAACAAGTGACGATGGGGATGGGAGTGAACCCGTGCCGTACGCCGGCACAACATACTTTCACCCCACAGAGTCACTAAACAATAGCAATTAACACGAAGTAAATAACTTCAAGGATTTGAACTAGAAAAACTAGCAGCCTCAGAAGCGTCCACCAAACAGCAATAGTAGTAGCAGAGATAGCGCCGAAACACTCAATAAAATTGTCAGGAGTCTACAATTTCAATACACCGCTGGACTCGATTCATAAGAGCGGACCGATAGACACTGGTCAAAAAAAAAATTACCGGATTTGTTATAACATCGGCTTTCTTGTTCACAGTAAAAGTACAAGTCAGTAGGCTTCGGCTTTTGTCGATGTTGTCTGCTGCTACCAATGACAATAAACTTAGATCTAATTTATATTCGAATAAGAGATATGACCCTCCGACATATGGTAATGTTAAAGTTACCACTAATAGACATACTCTTCAAATTGGTGCCAGTGTCAGGATCTGTCAAAGACAAATTGTGTGTAATTAAAAAAATAATAAAATGGAATTTAATTAAATAATAAAATAAAGTTAACTATTCAAATTTATTGACGTATTGACTATAATTTGTGTTGGTAAATCATGAATAAGAGCCGCCAAAACCTATTAAAGTAAACTAAATGAACAATGGTGGACTCAGTTTCGGAACTTAAAGATAAAAATTCCATCAACTGGTAATTGCCCGGCTCATAGCATGATTGCAAGTGCGCCCATTACATACGCAGACATTCTGAGCACTTGTAAACCTTTTCAAAAGGTTATACGATATATGCTTGTGTTGATGCATCTGAGTTTTGTATTGCAAATAAAACATGTATTTAAATACAACATATAAAATAGACGTGTATTTTTAAAAAAATCGTTGCACAACAACAAGGCTAATATTTTAAGTACATATTTGTGATAAATATTTGTTACAGATCGGAGTCAACCCCAGTATCCAAGAATTCATTTCCAAGTTTAGTCACTTTAATCGGCAATATGTTCAAAACGCCTTCCAAATATCTGAAGAACCTGGGTAGACTTACTTCCATTTCGCCTGATCGCTGAGCAGCAACAATACTTTGCGCTGCATCTGTTGGGTTGACTAGTTTTAGAATATTGAATCTGTATCGGGGTCTTTTACATAGACCAGTATCCACCATGTATGGAAAGATGGTAGTGACTTTAATCTAAAAGTAAATTACTCAGCAAAACGATGAAATGTAAAATTACTTTCTATTACATGTTCTTCAAGTCCTATGGAACACAGTTCTGTGTAAAGGGCCGACATTACACCGCGCACGGCGAATTTCGTGCCGCAATACGGTACCAAGTTAACCAACCCGAAAAGACCAGCGCATGAAGAGAGGGCAACTATGTGACCTCTCTTTCGATCAATCATTTCCGGCAAGAATGCTTGAATAGTCTATAACAAATGAAAATACAATATCATTAACTGTTTCTACTTGAGAACGGAATAAATGCGTATTCCCTTCAAATCGTGTAAATGGTTACATAGATCACCTTAGATCGTAACGATACGTACCCAGAAATGTGCCATAACATTGATATCATACATCAGACGGATTTCCTTTTCGGTGTGGTCCAACAGTGGATGTGTCGGCATGATTCCTGCATTGTTCACTAGGATACTTACAAATCCCACTTCTCGTTTCACTTTTTCGGCTACTTGCAGCACCTCATCTTTGTTCGACACATTACATCTAAACAAAGGGAGCTTCAACAGCAATTTACAACACGGCGTATTATCGTACTTACACATAAGCGTACCCATTTCCTCCCTGTGCCTTGATGTCTTTCACAGTCTCTTGATTGCCTTTGTCATTTATGTCCCAACAAACGATGGTTGCTCCTTTGCTGGCGTATTCTAAAGCAAGTTCCCTTCCGATGCCATGGGCAGCGCCAGTGATCTGTTTTTGTTAAGACTTTTGTTAGATGGATGTTGTTTGAAAAAAGAGTGTTGAAGAAGGTTTTACCAAGACTATTTCACCTTCAACATTCTGGAATTTTTTACTCATAAACGGCTTAATGAGGGCCTCTAAGATATAGTATAAGATCTTGACATGGAGTATGATGACCTCTAGGAACGTTAATGCAATTTGGTTGATGATGCTTTGCGGTGGATTTGGCCGTCTGCAAAATAAAGGAAATTAAGCACGATGCCGATGATAAATGGAGAAAAGTGTGGAGTGAATTGGTAGAGGAGATTTCAGAACACCAAGAATTGGTAGAGAAGATTTTAAAATACCAATATTATGTAATATGTAATGAGGACAGAGGAATAGAAGCATCCACTAACAGCTCCACGTGGACCTCACTTTTAAAGGGAAGAAACTCTGGATGGCAATTTGGGAAAGCATATATTTTCATTTTTTTTTGCGCTGGGGAGGTTCTCATCAAGAAGTTTTACAAAATTGATTTTTTTTTCTTTTTTTGATAGCCTATAGTGTATAAAATAAGTCCCCAAAACCTTTTTTGTAAAAATAGCTTTATAAAAAAGTTACGGCATAACGAGGCCAAGTGAGGTCGATTATTTTTATTTTCGACGAGTCTTGTTCAGTAGGCTCTCAAATGCATACTAACAGAGCAATCGACCTGAAAACGTATACATAAGCTAATGAAACATAGTACTATAGAACCTGACATAGTAATTATACCTACTGGTGCTATCTGTAGGTTAGGCCGGAAACTTGTCACCCCAGCCTCGTATAGCATCTTGAAACCTTAAACGCGGTTTACTCGAAACCATGTTTTTCACATTGGCCTCCACTCAAAACTACTCGATGGATTGGCTGTTTTTATTTTAAAGTAAATTAAATTTATTGGAGTCTGCATATAAATGTAGATACATTTTTTTTTCTATTTAACCTTAAAGAACAAAAAAAAATTCGACAATCAGTATGTTGCGTCCCGCTACATCACCCTACACCCCCCACACACTAAATAACGCACATAATGCAATTACCTCAACATAATTCTTTCCATTGGTTGTCCCATTTCAATGATTGCACAAGCAACAAGACATTGCCAACTCACAATCAATGTAATACTTACCCATTACGCCTATTGCAACAACACACTTGCCACACGATCGGATTACTGCCCTGGCGCGAGACACTTCTACCGTCCACGCTGTACGCTTCACATTACCAACACATCTTATGCTCCACATCTGGTAGTGGACACACAGTCTATCATAATTTCCGTCAAAGCGCTAACTAGTTAGACGTAGCGACAGGGTGTCGGCAGATGTCACGTCAAAGCACCCAATCGGTTGTACGATGCGAATGGCTTGGGCAAGGGCTATCGTATTTCCGTTGGTTCGTTTGGGTGAAAATATCAAGGGAGTAATATACACCGTTGCACCTGGGACAGGCAAATTAAATTGAAAATGCTAATTATGCAATAGAGCTGACTCAGACCAGACAAATGGTCAAAGTCCATATGAGGATGCAACGTTTGCGTTTTTCGCACTGTTATACCTCGCTACACAACCCCTCTCAAACATCCCCACAACTAACACAATTCAATTCACAAACAATTAACTGCCGCCTTTTTCCTACAGGCAATCAATATTCATATCGCAAGTTGCGATATTTATTCATTCATACCCACCTTCCAAAGCAAAATGCTTACCGTATATCATTTTCAAGCAATTGACCCACTTCCCAAGACCACTCGCTAAAGGCATTCTGCTGCACATTCAAAAACCAAGCAAGCACCTGCTCGCGGACCTACACGGTTTCATATTTCGAATGCACGTTTTTTGCTTCATGCCCGAAAACAAGTGTCATACAAGTTATATGACGCGGTCAGTGCCTTCAAAGGCTATTAGCGACGATTTAATTGAGCGTCGATCAAATGCTGAGATCTGCGAAAGGACAGACAAGGTAACGAAACGCAAATCGATCGAATGATACCATTTGAACGCGGGCCAATGTACTTTAATTGTATATGCAGCAATCAATTAACTAATTGCTCAAGCCAGTGCCGCTGCACCTTAAGCAGGGAAATTAGGTGAAAATGATCATTGGGAAGTGCGAATGACTCGTGCCAGGCAATTAGCCTCAATATGGGCCACACATTCTGGCTGAGGTAAACGCATCACCTGCACTTCTTCGCCAATAATTCAGGTATAAAAGAGTGGTTGCGAATGGACACAGAGGGAGAGTAAATTATCAAAGTAACAAGGTCGCGGCCTCCGCATAAGTACAGCGGGCCCTTTTGCTAAATAACTAAATAAATTTAATATATAAGATAAATGTTAAAAAATCAATAAAAGTCATAAAACAATAAAAATATATTAATAAATTAAGAAGGAACAACGTCTTTAACTCTCCGCCTACTTGCTCTTCCCTGGCTATTGAGGAAGCACGGCGAGATGCGTAAAAACCGTACTCACGTAATACAACAAGCAGCTGTGTGTTTACTTTTTGCAATCATATACAACATTTTGGCGCCCAACGTGGGGCAAATAACTCTGGAGCAATAATTACAGACTTGATCGGCGTTATAACAAGCACGATGATCGTAATAGTGGCTACAACAATCGGGTACAAAATTCTCATTTAACATCTGCAAGCCCAGGTCCAGTAGGAGCTAGTGATCCGTATTCAGCTGATTCACCTGCATCATCATCATCATCCACAACACCAGTATCACCATCTTCATACCGTAACAATAACAATACTAGTGGAAATTTAAATAGTTCACCCTCGGGATCGAACGCTAATATTCCCGGGACAACAGGAGAAAGCGCAGGAAACAAAACCAAAGCACAACTATATACAACAAATGTTTGCATTTATATTCTGGCCATTAACCTAAGAAGGAAGTCCCATCAAGCTAGAGGTAAATTAATATAACCAATAGATATAACTAAATAATAATAAGTGTTGTGTATAAATACATATACAAATATATATATATATATATATATATATATATATATATATATATATATATATATATATATATATATATATATATATATATATATATATATATATATATACAACAGCACCCAGGATTTGGGTATATAAAAAGTGGTTCCAAACTGAACAATTCAGAAAGAGTTATCCCAGCAGCTAAGTGGGGCGGTACTTCAGAAAATACCAATAAAATAAATAGCAACATAGAAAACTGTCTATTCAATACTATAAATATATTGGTGAGCAGGAAGGACGACCACTACTAAGGTAATTAACCAATCAAGATAACATTAAATGTACCTAAGTTCGCATGTCCGCCATTTTGTTTATTTTCAATTTTTTTTCTTGAAAAAAGAATTCAGACTCCAGCAAATAATATTTAATTTTAAAAAGCTCTTTTTTGTATGATTACAGACGATTGCAACAGCGCTACGATGGAGACCGATTGGCTACCTTTTTTCGAATCGTCACCCTGCGCCATCTATTAAATTAACAATTTTTAATATTTTCCACCATACGTTTTTTTCAATGTATATCTAAATACTTAATAAATATGTGCACACAATTTGACATTGATATTTGCTTCCGTCTTTGAGAAAAGAATTCAAGAAAAACACGTCATTTTTGGTCTCTAGATGAGAACCTCCCATTAATATAATATTTTCCTTATTTCAGCACGTAAAAAATAGTGTTAAACATGAACAACAAGAGCAGCAAAAATCAATTGAGTAAATCTGTTTTCGAAATCACCCATGGAACGATAGCCGGAACATGCTGGATGGTATATCCAACAAAGGATGCTGTGGTAGTAATTTTGTATTTCAAGTTGATCAACTGAATTTTATGAGAGGCCAACTGAAGTTGAACTTTATGAAAACTGGCCAACCTCCGAATATAACCCGATCCATCTTCAGATACTAGAAAACAATTTCTTTAATAAAGTAAGTACTATAATAATATTGTAAAGTACTACTAAGGTGTTCGGCGAAAGGCTAATAACCTTGCCCGGAAAAACAAATTATTATGGACATTTTAACAAGTCTCGGATATGGACCAGATACCGGTGGAGAGACTCGCCAAAATAGGCCAAGGCCGGATCCCGCTTGTAGTGCCGATCATGATGATGATGACTAGTGTTATAGTCCGGCGCCGTGCTTCCTCTATCGAGGGAAGAGCGTGGACCTTTTGTTTTCCTTTTATTTTATTTTCCTTATTAAAACGCAGGATCTTCTTCTCTTCTTCAAATGTATTTATTCTGATTACATTGTATTTCTTCAACTGACTTAAACTTCAAACTTAAACTGAATTTCTTCTTCTACTGTATCTCAACTCAAAACTCTTTCTTATGACTGTAATTTCAAACTCAATGTAATCTCAAACTGATTCAATCTCTAACTAAACTCTACTGATTTTACAATTAAAATTCCTCTTCTTATGCTACTTATTGTTCTAATTGGTTGGAAATTATAATGTGAACAAAACAAATTTTCTCAAAGTATTCCTTTTACTCTCTGTGACTTTTAAATTGAATAAACTTTGAACGAAAATCAAAGTGCTGTGTTTTGAATGAAAAAAAGGTGCATGTTATGAAAAGGGGCATGTTATGAAATGTGCTGTAACAGGCTTGATATAGAATATTGTGAAAGTTTATTAATGTTATGTATTAAGTGAGAATA
The DNA here is from genome assembly GCA_963931805.1 of Microdon myrmicae. Classification (NCBI taxonomy): domain Eukaryota; kingdom Metazoa; phylum Arthropoda; class Insecta; order Diptera; family Syrphidae; genus Microdon; species Microdon myrmicae. The sequence goes on from OZ007502.1 coordinate 5,681,672, forward strand.
AGATATGAACAGAGGAAGTTTTAAAGGTGTGTTAGAAAAGTAATGAGATTCAGTGTTAAAAATCTAATAAGGGTAGTATTCTGGAATACAACACTACTAAGGTGTAGTAAAAAGACTCATTCTTTTTCCAATTGATGTCTTTAGTATCCAGTATCTCGGGTTGGTGATCGGTTACGCTAGGTGGCGTTAGAGAGATAAGATTTCATACTAAACAACTTATCAGTCATTTTTATGATTCCTTAACTCCGCGCGTTAAATATTTTACAACGTTTCTTCGATAAAGGCGAAAATGCAGCCAGGCGGCCCTGCTAATGTAACAGACAATCACCCGCAATTTTGTTTTCGTTGATTCCGTTTGGGTTATTTTGATGCCAAAGATGCGCCAAAGTCTGGAAGGCCAATTGTCGAAAACGTCGACAAAATCATAGAAATCCTGGAGTCCCACCGTGATGTAAGCATTGCTTTGATTGCTCAGGTCCTAAATATTACACAAAATATCATTTGGAACCACTTGAATAAGACTGGATACAAAAAGAAGCTGGATGATTGGATGCCACACGAGTTAATGTAAATAACCTCATGGGCCGAATTTCCATCTGCGAATCGTAACAAAATTGACCTATTTCTGAAGCGGATGGTGCCTGGTGATGACAAGTGGATTACTTACGAAATCGGCCAGCGAAAATGGTTGTGGTCGAACCGCAATAAGTCGGCAAGAAGAGAAGAAAGGTCACGCCGTGACACCTCTCCATGGAACAACGATCGAGAGGTAGTTACTTCCATGCGCACCGTTACTGGCACCAAATCATACCTAAAGATGGTTCCAGTGGATCTCTACGGACCTAAGGGATCGACCTGGGTATTGGCTCTGCTTGATGAGGGATCCACCATTCCGTTGTGGGACTCGTCCGTCTCTCCGAAAAGATCGGTGCGAAAGACAGACAGGAAGCGATCGATCTGGAGACAGTCGGTGGACTGGGCATCAGGAGGAACGACTCGCAAAGAGTCCAAGTGCGAATCAAGGGAGCCCATAACCGAACTGGAAGTTTGATCGAGGTAAGAACCATCTCCAATCTTAAACTTTCGAAGCAGGAGGTGAGGAAAGAGACCCCGAGGACCAGTTGATCTACACTCAGCAAGAGCCTAAATTACTTATCGGTCAAGACAACTGGGGTCTGAAAGTTACAAGGAGGTTGAGAAAAGGGAGGAGCAGCGAACCAATTGCTTCACTTACTAATTTGGGATGGATCCTGCGCGGGTGCGAGGCCAGGAACAGGGCGCCAATGGGATTTGTAAACTACGTCAGGACAAAGAAAGACAAAACGGAATTGCTCGTTAGATGTCACTTCGAAATCGAAGCAATAAGAAGGGAACCTACACTTAAACCATCAACAGGTAGACCCGGAAGGGGAAGAAAAAAGAAAGAATTGACAACTCCGCGTACAGTACATTCTACCAGAACATCAAATTGGCAAAACAAACCTGAAAATGTGTCCTACATCAGTGAGGAAGTAGGTATTTACACCGGTCCAACAACTCGGTACAAATACAAGCGGTGTGATATCGAAGAAAAGTGGCTGCCTTGGCAAGAACATGGTGGTCAACCCGACGACAGTGCAAGTCAACTGATGAGTCTCTACAAAAACGAACACTATCGCTGGTGCATGAAAACAAATCAATGGATTCCTAAAGCTCTCGAAACGAATGCTAAACAATTCGAAACAGAATATTATCGTTGGGATGTTAGCTAGAATCAGTGGATACCAAAGAATCAGATATCCATCAATGAGGTTACATATGGTTGTGAAAATGGTGTACGGACATATACAGACAAGGATGGAGCTATATTCTTTTGGTTTCCGAAAATCGATGATGAAGAAAGCCTCACGTCGAACGAATTCCTGCTGGGGCGCTCTTGCGGTGCGATGGCACCCGATGAATTCGGCCACCACGACCTTGTTCGTAGGGCGAGCTGGAGAACAACGCAGCGGCTAACGGATCATCTCTGGAGAAGATGGATTGAAGAATACCGGCCAACTCTGATGCCAAGAAGGATCTTCAGACGAGATACCACCGACCCACAAATTGGAGATGTCCTGGTAGCGGATTCTTTACAACCCTGCAGTACCTGGCCCTGCGGAGAAGTACGAGCTGCGTATCCTGGACCCGATCGAAGGATTAGAGTCCTGACCGTGAGGACGACCTGGGGAACACTGCGAAGACCAACATGCCAAGTCGTAGTGTTGGTTTCAGCGATGACATCGCTGTCGCATGAGGGAGTGCTTTGCACAGCGGGGGAGACTATTGGCGATGCATCACGTCGACACGAATTCCTAGGAAAGGCAAGGCAAGCGCCAGCACACACGTTCCTGGGAAACAACGATCAGCGGCGCACCAATTCCAGGAAGCCACTAAGGAAAACAGCATCCAGGAAACGACCGAACGAGAGGATGGCTGCGGGACTATATAAGGCGGACACATCGGCAGAGCAGGAGAAGTTGCTACGGGAAGTCCGAGTTATAAAGAGATAAGTGACAGTTTTGGTGCACATGATTTACTCTAGTGCGCTGCATAAATAAGCATTAGTGCATAACAAGTAATAAAGAGCGAATAAGTGACTATATGAGCAGTGTTTTATTTGGAGAATACAACGATCGTACTGGGCAAGACAACAACGCCCTTCCTCTAGAGCAGAGTCCGGTTCTGTAGATACGGCACGTTAACCAAATAAATCGTTTGGCCGGCTGGTGAGAGAATACTGTTCACGCAAAGAGAAGAAAGCTGAGACGTCACCGGAGAAGGCGCCGTCCTCGGAGCAGTAACAATGGGAATTGCAGATTTGCAATTTAACTGTTACTTAAAGTTTTTATTTTTTTATTTTATTAGACTTCTCTCGGGAGAATCGAACGTATAGCTTCGAGTGGGCGCCCCAAATAACTGCTGCAGTTCTTTTTGAACAGTTGCAGGTTGTAACGCTTCGGGAACACTCCCGTGGGAAGGGAGTTCCATAGCTTCCCCGGTCTGTAACGGAACGAGTTCTGATGCAGGGATGTTCGCGCCGTCGGGAGATGAACCACAAACGGGTGCGATCCGTCGGATTGTCTTGTGGAGCGCGGGTCTAATTTGGGATTTATATAGGAGAAGAAGTTGAGCTGGAGTAAAATATTTCTTGGGTCTAAAAAGATAGCTCAGTTTTCCTGAGGCTGACCTGGCGATGCTCGACACGTGTTTATTCCATGATACATTCCCACAGACCGTGACGCCGAACAATTTCAAGCTTTCCCCAGCCTCGAGGGCTGTGGAACCGATGATCCACTTTTCTTTGTGAATGTTGTATATTGTGTCTTCGCTGCATTGAAGTCGACGAGATTGGCCCTTCCCCACTGCAAGACCCTATCTAGATCCTGATTTAGAGAGTCAATCTATATACATCTCAGCTGATGCGATGCAGATGCATCAATCGGCCGAACACTCGAAAAGGAGGAAACAAGCGTACTATCATCCGCAAAACTGAACACTTTGTTATCCGTTGTCTCCAACAAATCATTTATGTGAAGCAAGAACAAGGTTGGAGCCAAAATAGAACCTTGGGGCACCCCCGAATTAACAGGATGCAGATCCAAACACTCGCCGTTCACAACAACCCGGATCGATCGATTTTCAAGGAAGCTCCTCGTCCAGTCGCAGAGCTGTTGGGAAAGTCCATATGAACGAAGTTTGCTCAGCAATGCCCCGTGCCAGACCCGGTCAAAAGCCTTGGAGATATCCAATGTGACCGCCCTTGACTCACCATGCCGTTCAATCGCAGATGTCCACATATCTGTTAGTAGGGTCAAAAGGTCTCCCGTGGACCGCCTGCTACGAAATCCGTATTGACGATCATTCAGAAGTCCGTTGCACTCCAAATACTTAACTAACTCTGTATTGGTGACTTTTCCATCACCTTAGATAAAATAGACAGTAATGCTAACGGACGGTAATTTTGTGGGAGATACTTTTTTCCCGTCTTTGGGATTGGCTATACTCGAGCGATTTTCCAGCAGGCAGGAAAGGTCCTCCGTGCATAAGATAAGCGGAAGAGTCTTCCACGAACCGACAGTAGTTCTGGAGCACAGTTCTTAAGGACTATTGCTGGTATATGGTCCGGTTGTCTCCCTACAATCCAGTACACGTAGAATACGTTGAATAGTGCGCGGACGAAATCTCACATCCCGCATGGAAGACTGTACCGGTGCGATCATAGGTGGCTCCAAGAGGCCGGGATCGAGGTTTGAATTCGCGGAAAATAAATTCGCGAACGCATTAGCTTTATTCTTTGAATTCGTGACTAACGTCCCGCTGTCTGTCACCAACGGAGGGAAAGAGGAGGGCGCGAAGTTACCGCAGACAGCTTTTGCCATTGACCAGAAGGAGCACGAACCAGTTGGGCACCGAAGGAGTTTATCGATCACCTCGTCGTTGCGAGCTTTCTTCGTGGTATCAATCGCTTGGTTGCACGCGTTTCTGATTCTAACAAAATTCGTTCTGTTAACATCGGTGGGATTGGAGCGCCATTGCTTAAAAGCTCTATTTTTTGCCTCTGTAATCTGCTCGCAGTTTTTGTCAAACCACGGTTTATCAGATGAACTTCGTTTGATGGAATGTGGAATATACATCTCCATTTCCAGAACAATAATCTCTCTGACCGACTCGGCTCAAGCGTTGACATAGGAGTCTTCGAAGCACACCTCCGGCCATGGAAAGGATGCAAAAAAATCTCGCAAATCGTCCCAGTTAGCAGTCCCATACTTTCATACATGGCGAAGCTGCCTAGGCCGGTTATTCGCTTGATATGCAAGTGGTTGCGCGACAGATACCAAGCAGTGATCTGAGTTTCCCAGTGGCGCAGAAATCTCTACGGTATAAATACTCGGTTCGGATGTCAAAAACAGATCCAGGGTGTTCCCATAATCGCCTCGGGCATCCGGCACTCGCGTTAGCTCCCCCACGAGTTGAGTCAAGTTGTGGCTAACAGCAAACATCTCCGCCAGCCTCCCAGTCCCGGCGGTTTTGTTAGAATGTAACAACCAGCCGGAATTGTGCACATTAAAATCGCCAAGTACAACAATTTCAGAAGCTGGGTGGTTGATCTGTATCCAGTCGATGGTATGTGAAAGAAGTTCGAAAAATGTCGCCGGTCGATCGTCATTCAGAGAGCGGTAAAGACAACAAAGAAATTTAACAGAATTCCTCAGCACGACCCTCAACCATATGATGTCCATATTATTGGATTCCAACGCCTCCATCCTCTGGCAAGCCAGATCGGACCGCGTGAAGAAGCAGACTCCGCCCTTAAAACGGAATCTCGAATGTAAGCCGTATCCTGAGCAACGGAGATATGTCGAATCAGTTGACGAATCGACCTGGGTCTCAGTTAGGGCAAGGATATCAGGTTTCGTTATTTGCAAATATTGGTGGACGGCGTTTACTTTCGTATTGGCGAAACTGATGCCCCTGATGTTACAAAATGCCTTCACCTGTCGAGCGTGGGCAGAGCCCCGAGGGCGAGCCCGGTTATGCGATGACGAACCTTTTAAAGTTCCGTTATTTATCATGATATCTGCATGATGTTCCCCCTCACATAGTCCCCCCCGGAGGTCCGAATGGGAGACTAGTTTACCTCCGGAATTCTTTATATCAGAAGGTACCATCATGACTTATCTTCGTGACAGTCCGGGCCATCACCCACACATCCGAAACACCGTCGAAGATTTCTCTCGACGATATCGCGGAATGTACAGGGTGACTGGGTGGTATCTCACTCTGGGACCGACTACCATGGGAATGGAAAATTTACACGCAGTGATAGCATAGGCTAGTGCATAGGTGATGAGAATTTGCGTTTAGCAATAGGTAGGCATATGATACGGTTTCACAGATGCTACACCGAAAGAATTCTGTTGGTTTTAACAGGAAACTAATTTTGATGCTACACCAAAAGAATTTTGATTGAAAATTATTAAAAGTTTGTTTTAGGATGTTACTTCCCCCGCTTGGTAGAAACCTTGACGTGGTGCGGGGGCTTAAACTACGATGAATCGCTCAGGCTATGCTGACGGAAGCATACGCTTCCAGTAGGGCCACCCATGTCAGACAGGCTAGCGAGGAGTAACACACAAAGATCTACCGCCCCTAATCCAGGGTGTTACGCGTCACCGTGCCCATTGGATGGTTTGCAGCCAGGGGTATACCGGCTGTATTATAACGGCGCCTCTCTGACACCGGGTCGAATCAGAGCAGTAAGCAGACCTTACCATATCAAAGAGGGGCTCTGATATGGCGGACCATTTGAAACCCCAGAGTGATCCAATGAAATGAATGATCAATACACAAAAAACAATCTCACAAAAAACCCGGTAGGCGTAGGTGTGATGAGCCAACACTACCATAAGGGAACAAATCATCAGGAAAACACCGACTCGGCAAAAAGAAGACGTAGGGAAAAACGGAAAAAGCGGGATATACGCGTCGGGACGTGGAATGTTCGAACGTTATATAAACCAGGCGCGATACAGACGGTCGTAGAAAACGCAAAACAATATAAAATGGACATCGTCGCGCTCCAGGAAGTTCGACTCCCACATCAAGTAATCGAAACCAACGGGTTTACACTGGTGTGTGGAGGTACCGATACACATAACCTCGGAACTGGCTTCATCATAAGCAAGAAGATTACGCCCCATGTAAAAGATGTGCAATTCATTAATGACCGAATGTCGGTGCTAAAAATATAGGGCCGATGGTACAATTATGTATTTATAAACGTACACGCCCCAACAGAATCTGCGGACGAAGAAACGAAGGACACGTTCTACGAGACCCTAGAGGATGTATTTCATGGGATCTCATCATTCGATGTTAAAATCCTCCTCGGGGACCTCAATGCGAAAATTGGAAAGGAAGATATCTTCCAACCAACTATAGGTAAAGAAAGCCTACACGACGTGTCAAATGATAATGGAATTCGAATTATCACGTTCGCAGCGTCAAAAGATCTGTTAGTAAAAAGCACGATGTTCAAGCACAAGGAAATTCATAAAGCCACATGGATATCACCCGACGGCGTAACGCGTAACCAAATAGACCACTTCCTCATAGACAAAAGACACCACTCGAATATCCTTGACGTAAGAGCATATAGAGGAGCAGATTGCGACTCCGATCATCTTCTAGTGATTGGCAAAATCAGGAGTCGCCTCGCAGCAATCCCACATGGGCAGTCACGGGAGACAAGCAAAAAGTTCGACACTGATAAACTGAAAGACCTACGCAAAAGGGCTGAATATCAAGACGAGCTAACGAATAGATTTAGCATTCTAGAGAATGTGAGCAGTGAGGAAGAGGAAGCTAATAGTGTGAACACTAAATGGACATCGATCAGAGACACAATCAAACTAACAGCCCAAAAGGTATTAGGATTTAAGAAAACAATTAAGTCCAAACCTTGGTTTGACGATGAGTGCAGGGCGAAGATCGAAGAACGTAAACGCCTCAGAGTGATCCACTTAGAAAGATATGATGAAGTCAACGCAGAAAGATACGCGACAATTCGGAGAGAGACAATGAGGCTCTTCAAACGCAAAAAACGCGAATGGGAGAAGACTAGGATCGAAAAAATCCTAGAAAATTCTAGGGCAAAGAACATCAGAGGTATGTATGTCGGCATAAATTCAATTAGAAATGGCTACCGAGGAAGAGCCAAAATAATTCGAGACGCAAACGGCTGTCTGGTCACAGAAAAAAAACAATGTCGTGACAAGATGGAAGCAGTACTTTGAAAACCTGCTCAATGTACGCACCCACCAACCACAGATAAATGTACCAAGCGTACATACAGCTGAGCCTCAGATCCCAGAGCCGTCTCTCAACGAAGTTGTAGACGCAATAAATCGATTGAAAATCAACAAGGCTCCCGGAGTCGACTGCATACCGGCAGAGCTTGTGAAGCATGGAGGAGAGGCAACCGCTCGAAAGATTCACCAGCTCATCCAAACAATATGGGATAAGGAAGTCACTCCGGAAGAATGGAAAACCTCAATAGTCATCCCCATTTTCAAAAAAGGCGACAGATCTGACTGTGAAAACTACAGAGGAATATCATTGCTCCCAACCACATACAAAATATTAACAAATGTCATTCTGGCGAGAATCACACCTTACGCAGAAGAGATACTGGGAGACTACCAATGTGGATTCCGTAGGAACCGGTCAACAAGCGACCAAATGTTCACAATAAGACAACTGCTGGAAAAGAAGTGGGAATACGGAGAGACGGTTCACCAACTGTTCGTTGACTTCAAAAAACCCTACGACTCAGTCGCAAGGCAGAGACTCTACCATATTCTAGTTGAGCTGGGAGTCCCAAAAAAATATGCCGCGCTCATTCAAATTTGCATGAACGAAAACAAAGGGCGAGTTAGAATAGAAAACCACCTCTCAGAACCATTTGAAATCCGGGACGGACTAAAACAGGGAGATGATCTATCACCGTGTCTCTTTAACCTTGTGCTCGAGTATGTCATCAGAAAGGTACAAGACGACAACATGGCCGGATCATCCCTGAACGGGGTCACACAAGTGCTCGCATATGCGGATGACATCGCCGTTCTGGGCGATAATCTAGAGACTGTTAGTAAAAACTGTGAAATCATCATGCAAGCGGCAGAAGAGGTGGGCCTAGAAATAAATGAAGACAAAACAAAATACATGATTACGGCGAGAGCAGGTGGGTCTCAGAGAACACATATAAACGTCAGAGGTAAGATCTTTGAAAAAGTTAAAGAATTTAAATATCTGGGAACGATACTGACGGCCAGTAACGAAATGTCGAAGGAAATTAACAAGAGACTGCATTCCGGCAACGCGAGTTGGCACGCAGTCAGTAAACTGCTGAAATCCAGACTGCTATCACGTAACATAAAGCTCCGTGTCTATAGAACCATAATCATGCCAATTGTTCTATATGGATGCGAAACATGGGCTCTCACAAAACGGGAAGAAAACAAATTCCGTCTATTCGAGAATAAAGTTTTGAGAGGCATCTTTGGAGGTAAATATGACGAGGAGGCAGGACAATGGAGGAGACTCCATAACCACGAATTGGAAGAACTATATCGCAAACCTACAATAGTGAGAGTAATCAAGTCACGAAGATTAAGATGGGCCGGACACGTGGCGCGAATGGGGAACGATAGGACCGTGCATAGAATTCTTGACGTTAGACCAACGGGAAAGAGACCGGTAGGACGGCCGCGACGGAGATGGGAGGACAATGTTAGGTTTGACCTTGAGGAGATCGGATCGAATGGTGAAGCGTGGAAGGAGAGTGCCCAGGACAGGGAAGGATGGCGAAGCCGAGTCGGTGAGGTCATGAACTTCCGGGTTCCTACAGGCCAATAAATGATAATAATTTAGGATGTTACTTGGTTAGGTAACGTTACGTGTGTATGTAACAATTGCATCACGGTAATGCCCCCGCTCGCATCTCACTTTTTTGAAATTTTTTTTGTTTGTAAAAAACAAAACTGTTATTTTGCCAACGTATTGTCGGAAATGAGACAAAAATGATGTTGATTAATAAGTAACGATTCTTTAAGAACAACAAAACTTCTCGTGAGTACACAAAGTAGGCACCGTGAAAAATTGCTCTCAATAGTAGACTTCGAATTGCTGTATATTCAGGTGTATTATGTTTACAAAAGAAGCTCATTAGAATATCAACGCGACAACGCGACAATATAATGATTATCTCTCTATAGATATATTAACACAACAACGACCTTATACATCTGAATTATTAGCTGCACGAATTTTTAAATCCATTATTTTTTTCAGTAGATGGCTGTAGTGATATATGTATATCTTGCCAAGTATCGATCAAACAGATTTACACTTCTGCTCGTTGAAAAAGTTAGATTGCCTATTAACAAAATTTCTTCTGGTTCATTCCGGTATGTTCAATGTTAAAGACGCACCTCACACTAGTAAGCCGACGTCGAGAATGTCGATAAAATCATGAAGTAAATGATATAATGATTGAATTAGACCGGCGTGTTAGTAGTCGTAGCACCAATTAGGAGCTAAAGATTGATCACAAAACAATTTTAAACTATGGTACCGCTCGATTTACGCAAAAAAAAAAAAATGATGGATGGAATAGTTATCGCGAAGCCTTGGCCAAACAGAGCAAAATTGATTCAATTTTTAAACGGATGATAAATAGGGATGAAAAATGGGTCACTTGCGACAATATAGTGTGAAAACGATTGTGCTCTAAGCTCGACGAACCATAAATGGTGGGCAAACCAAAACAAACGGCTAGTAAGGTTTTGCTATACATTTAGTGCGACTGAAAGGAAATTATTTACTATGAGGAACTTACTAATGGCCAAACACAAAATTCGAACCACTATTGTTTAGAATTAGATCGTTTGAAGCTAGCAATTGATCAAAAGCGGTCAGAATTCTTCATTAGGAGAGGTGTTGTTTTTCATCAGGACAACGCTGTCACACACGTCTGTAATGACTCACACAAAACTCTGGTTCGGAAATTTTAATTCAATTAAGTTCTTCTTTTTGTTATTGAAAACTTCTTTAAAGGTACGAACTTGGTATCAAAATAAGATATAGAAAAATGCTTAGTCGAGTTTTTCACCAGCCCCCTATAAGAAGAACATTATGAAGTTGCCTTTAAATGACATTAGTCCCAAATCGACTAATCCCAACTCTGATAACTAAAGTCTTGAAGTAAATATAAAAATGATAGATTATTTATTCTCCATACTCTTATTTCACGTGTAATTTATAGGCGAACGGCCAAAGAGGGGTTTGTATGCAATGATAGTTCTCAGTGTAATAATTTAAAGTGCTCAACTGTCGTTCTACTGGCTTACTTTTACGATTAACCTTGGGGTTTTATTGATAGCGCATAGAGCATTTGTTTCTGTGAATTTTATTCACATTCGTTGAATCTGTGCTAGGCTAGGGAAATGACGATGTTATGATAAAGATTTGTGGGGGACTACCGCTGTTATATGATTGACCTTTTCGTTTATTAAGCAACAACTATACATTCACTTCGTAAAGTCTAGTAATTTGATTCTACATGCAGATGCACTTACGACATGCAATTGCCTTGTTGTTCTATTTATATCTCAGTCGAACTAGGTTGTACGTGCTCCTGAAAGTTTTAATTCTATTTCGCGGTGAATTATAAGTATATGCGAGCCCCAGTACGTCACTTCAAACACATCCCATGGTGATGGATGAGATGCAAGGGCTTTTGATTTTCTCGTTAGTCAGGCCAAGATCATACGAGTACAGGCTCAAAACATTTGACGGAACTGATAATAACCTAATCAAAAGTTATCGTATTATTTTATTAGTGTAGATATTGGTTGTCGGTGCATATGAGAATTTCCTCCCTCCATTGGTTATTTTTTTTTAGCCCACGTGTTCTTGTTTATCTATTGTGTAGATAGCAAAAACCATTTTTTTTCTGTTATAGAAGGTTTAGATATCTCTGGTTATACTTAAACCTATAGTTTAAGACCAGAGTCACCATGTTAGCAAATATGGAGAAAGTTGCCACAACCACGATGTAAAATCTAACAATCATACTTTTGATCTGAAAGTTGATAACTACGAATGATTGAAATTGGGTCATGAAAATAGTACAGCTGCCAACAACACTATCATTAAGAGTGGAAAGTGGAGATGCATCCAAATCCATGCAGATATTTTAAATCACCTACTTATCGGGACTTTTACATTAATATTCGTTTTGTAATCGGTAATCAATCGAAAAAAATATCGACTTTATACTGAAGTATTAGAATTGTGTTGCAAATTAATACAATTCCAAAACGTTGAAACTAGCATAATAAAAGACTACGAATAAACAAGCAAGAATGTTAAGAAGGTAATAAAGTTGGCGACATTTTTAAGTCGGTAATGCTTGTTGATTATACGAGGGCAGTTTGATAAGTCAGTGACTTTTTGAATTTCCCGCGCAGCAACTTTAAATGCACTGCCCCCATCAACTGCCATCTATAGATAGACGACTGTCAACGTCAGGAGGGTAATAAAGAAATAATTATAACGAAGGTAGGCTAAAAAGTAATGCACACAGCGCTTACTTCCATCTATTTGGGAAACGGTCAGTACAATAAGGCAAATGAAAGAATTTCCGCAGTGGTTTAACGAATGAAGAGGAACATTTCAAAATCACTAAGGAACATGTAAAATCACTGTATTTACTTAATCATTAATAGGATAATAAAAAGAAGCCCTTCAACATCTATAGCAATTAAACGACGGCCAGGTGGGAATAATTAAGATAAATAGACCCCGACGAAAAGCGACAAACTTGAGGAGGTTTGTGGGGGTTCTCTACCCCACGTCAAGAACCAACCCACCAAACTAACTACATTCGGTCTGCATCCATGCAAAAAGCGCCAACCTCAACCCTTTCTGTTGGCCTATGCCTCCCAAAAGGTACCCGTCGCCGTGGTCATAATAAGGTAGCGGATGCATTGTCTGAATCTATCATCACATGCAGACAATGCACCAAAGAATTTGTTTTTTTCATGCCATAACCAGCATAACATAAAACCTAAATACCTTACATAAGCATTTACTGCATTTCTACCTGGCAACAGCCAAAATTTCCCCTAAACGAAGAATCGTTCTCATCGTGCGTTGCATAACATCAATTCCATGAAATGGATTAACTAACATGCAACGCACACCAGGGAAACCAATCGGCGCCTTTATGCCAACATATTTACACTGCCACGTTACGTTCGCAGTGTATTACCAAAGACTTATTCAAGTCACCCTAAATTATCTCAAACCGACAAAAACTTGCACCAGCATCGCGCGCCAGGCTGACGAAAATTCTATCCTTCAGCATTATAACATGCGATGAAGAATCCAGCATCGCCCCCCAGCATTGTAGTGTGGGTATACTAATATCCAATATCCCAAGTTGCACTACTGACGGACAAACCACGGATCGGTTGCAGCTGCTTCCAATTATGCTTCCTTTTACGTTTTCAGTTTTCTCGATTTTCGTCGACACACTTTGGCAACAAGAAACATCACGTACCCGTGACGTGATCGAATCGGAGATCTCCTCTCTGATCGGCCATCGCACCAACAACTTTACGTTGTATGGCTGGGATTGAAAACCATCCCTTAGTGGGCGGTGCACGTCCACGAATCATTTTCCACGAGAGTCGTTGATCAGCCACGGACCGAGAGAGTCGCTGCACAGTCGCAGTCGCGCGCTATTTTAGTCTTTTATCGAGTGGATCGGTGCCAGCCCAGCCCTACTGGCCACACACGCCCTGTACGGGAGTAATGTCATCTAACCGGAGCACAGTATCCGCGTGTAATGGAGTCAGATGTTATTAGAACCGTTTTGTTCCGAGATTTAATCGGTGCTTAATTTCACGTCTATCAATCCTGCTGCAGTGTATTTCTTAACTTAGTGACTATCATCAATTCATCTTTATTTAGTGATTATAAAAACTGGTTCAACCTACAATTCACTTAGTGACTATTAATTTTACTTCAATGCATCTTCATTTTCTGATAATAAAAACTGTTTTAATCAACAATAGACTTAGTTCCATCAATTTTAATTCAATACATCTGAATTGTGATTATTAATTTCGATCTAATAATTTGTTATCCAATAAACATTGGAATTGGTTCAAACTTTAGGATGCACACGAGGTGTGTGGACGAGTGTTGTCATATTGCAAGATTGTTGGCGCCAGGCTGACTCTAACACGACAAACTCGACGATGGAGGTGTGGCGGTTCTTCGAACCACACCAATTACCTAGACAGATCGATTGAATATCCCCAGCACAACATTGAATCGAAGGTAAAAACCAATCGAACTAAACGTTCAAAATTTCCTGATATTGAATTCAATTCATCCATGCAATTCAAATCCATTTACGTGATTTCATCCAATCAATGCAATTCCCTAAAGTCAAGCATCATGATTCATATCTTCTCATGTATGCTATAAGCAATTAGCACCTCTAATTCCGTGCAAGATCCCAAAACCAAAAGTGTGCAAACAAAGGCATAGTGAGTCGACCGCCGGCACACAATTCTTGCAATCATAAACATCCTAACGCATACTTACTTATGCCAGATGTTTTATGACTTGGAAATAAAATCTAGAAACCGACGCCCAATTTCCACGGTCCTTTGTTACCCATCTGAAGCGCACGGGAACTCTTGTTGTCTTAAGCCAGACGGGTAACGCAAACAAACCCATGAAAGGATCGAGCTAAGTGGCGGTACGCCTGATCCTTCAAAAGAAAATCAGATAAGAAGATGAGAATGTGAAATTGAGATGGTAATTTGTTTACAGATGGTTAGATTGTGATAGTCTACACTGAACGGTCGACATCGAGAATCCCAACGCGGGAGTTGGATAGCAGAGGCAACGACGGAACGTCACGCGACTGTACTCGTACGAACAGGATTTTAAGATATTCGTTTTCAGTAGAAACAAAACAGCGCGATTCGAAATTGAAAGGTATTCGTCTTTGGTGACATTCAGTAACAATAGAAGTAAATTAAATTAAATTGAAACGGGAATTAAGTGTAGTTACTCGACTCATTGAATGATTGCACGATTCAGATCCAGTAGTAAAGGACAAAGATTAGCAGAACCGTATCCTAGTTTGTGTATCTAGACGTAAGCTATTTGTACTGTAATAAAAAATAAAAGTAAAACAATTGTGCAACTAAAGAAACGAAACATTCAAACAATTAAATAAAAACCACAGGTTAAGAACAAGGATCCCAGTGTTTTATTGGTGCCGTTTTCTCACCGTGTGTCGATTTGCTTTTATGGACAGTGTTCAGCGGAACACTTAAGACCTAACAGGTTTATATAGGGAAGTGAAAACAAAGCGCCATTCTAGCATTTCAACAACAAAGTACATCGTTTGAAACATTGTTGAGCACTCTCAATTCATTCCACATTTCATGTATTAAATTCAACCAGAGTAGTCAAGGAGCTGAATACACATAAATCCGCTGGTACTTTAAGTATCCCACCCATCATTTTGGAATAGTGTTTTTCTTTATATACTACCCCGCTGGGAGAGTTGTCCTATTTGCCTAAACAATTTCTAAACAATGTAAGGACCTAAATATATAAACGCATCTCATGGAGGTAACGCTCCATCTTTCGATCAATAGCACTGACTTCCATTCTATCGAAGCATGAGGAACTGTTGCGTTTCTAACAGATGCACACACAATATGCAAACAAATAGTGAAGAACATCGAAAGGAAATTCGAATAAGCAAAGCATCAGAGCCGTATACCATAGCTATAACATAACATTCCACATTAGTTGAGTGTACTTGAGTGTAGAGATCGAATCCGTACACGCGGCAGTGGCCTGATGTGTTGCGCATTGGTTACATTTTTGGTGATTCTAACCGTCATAGCGTCAGTTCGAATGACACGTTCTTCACTATCATCGCAATACGCAGTAATTGGTGACCCACCGACGTGATCTGTATACACAGGACACACTCTCCCATAGTAAACAGAACTTCATGACACTATCATGACTTCCGCATAAAGCACCGGCACACTCGCCCGCTCCGACGTTCTCTCGCTCACTCGTTTCTCGCTCCGTCGTTCGCACACGAAGATGATGGCAACAAAGTTCCTGAGGAGGGAGTAATGTGGCGTTTCTAAAAGATACACACACAATACACAAGCAAATTGTGAAGAACACCGAACGAAAATCGAATAAGAAAATGCATCAGAGCCGTATACCATAGCGATAACATAACAATTCGACATCAGTTGAGTGTACTTGAGTTTAGAAATCGAATTCGTACACACGGCCAGTGGCCTGATGTGTTACGCATTGGTTCAATTTTTGGTGATTCTAACTATCATAGCGTCAGTTCGAATCACACGTTCTTCACTATCATCGCAAACGCTATAGAGGTATTTCATAGTCTGTACGTACTGAGAAGAATTTTCTGTTGTCCCTCGTTCCAGAAAATCAGTCATACAAACTCGACGAGCATCCCAAAACACAGTTAAAAGAAATGTTCCATCATTAATTAGCTTTTCCAGGACCACAATCAAGCAATTTTATTTCCAACCGATTTACAGTAGACCTATCAACAGCATCGTCACCACAAACAGCCTTTAAACAATGATGAATTTCAGTAGGAATCACTTTTTCAGCAATAAAAAATTCGATAACAGCACGTTGTTTAAGTTGCGTTTGCATAACACTACAACACGCCGCCATTCTTCCCGCTCTGGAAAGACACTGGATGGAGGCTCGACCTAGAGCCTGCGCATGCATATTAAGAGGGAATGTTACATCCATTGGCAAGCCCGCTTTTGAAGATCATTTCATTCGCATTCTACAAGCACATGCGAAGGACTTTTCCGTATACCTTCGTAACTTACTTATCTGGATTTAAAACCGACTCAACGCTGCTTGATACCACATCAGTTACACCTCAACTTGAGCATAACCAGCACACCATTAGCCATTTTCACTTCGGAACGCGTACTGTTGCCCGCGAAATCAAGGAGCTAAACGCAAACAAATCCACTTGTCCTGATGCCATTCCCCCAATTCTCTTGAAGAGATGTTCCTATTCACTTGTTAAACCACTGCGGAAACTCTTTCATTTGTCTAATTCTACTGACCGTTTCCCAAATAAATGGAAGTCAGCGAACATTCACCCGAATAGTCCCTCTGTTTTTAACGACCCATAGCATTAACTCCTATTCTCTCGAAGGTAATGGAATCACTTATCAACCGTCAACTTATGAAATATCTGGAATCAAATGACCTCCTCAATGACCGCCAATATGGCTTTCGTAGCAACAGGTCCACAGCAGATCTGATGGCGTACCTCACCGAAAAGTGGAACCATTAGTTCCTCTACCTCGGCGAAAGCAAGGTAGTCGCATTAGATATTGCAAACGCCTTCGACAGAGTTTGGCATCCAGCCCTTTTGTCAAAATTGCATTCTTATGGCGTGGATAATTCCCCGATCCAATGGATAACAGACTATCTTTCTGGCCGTTCAATCCAAGTGGTTCTTCATGGTGTCAAATCTGTCTTCCATCAAATTAATGCAGGTGTTCCCCAGGGTTCGGTACTCTCACCCACGCTCTTCCCGATCTTTATAAATGATCTTTTGTCAATTACCCAAAACTCAATTCACTCGTTTGTTGATGATAGCACGTTGAGTTTCTCATACTCATGTGAATATTTCTGACAAAACTCTTCGAATATCATTACCAACCAGCAGTTTGTGCTTGATACAGTGAATTTCGACCACAACCAGATATATCAATGGGGATTATCTAACATAGTAGAATTCAATACCCTAAAAACTCAGTGCTGCCTCTTGTCGTCAAAGGTGAGCCCCAAAGTAAATATACTGTCTATGAACGGCATTTGTATCGACGAACTCAAGGAACTATCAATCCTCAGCTCTCGAATTAATTCGACTCTTAACTGGAATGACCACCTATTTGAAGCTGCGAAAAGTGCTGCCATGAAGATGAAGATACTTCACTCCATCCAACCTGGCCACTATTTACAAGGCGTATATGCGTCCAAAAATGGAGTTCAACTCCCATATTTGGTCAGGCGCATCCAAAACTGCACTACACGTGCTCGACAGGATGCCAAAACGAGCAGTGAAACTTATTGGGGACCCAGCCGAAAGTCGAGCAATTCTGTCGTTAGAACACAGGCGCAACATATCATGCCTATCTCTTTTCTATAGGTATTACCAGGGTCGTTGCTCAACTGAACTTGCTGAATGTTTTTCGCCCCTTGAGGCAGGTGGGAATCCTGAAAAAATATGCCGCCTTCATTCAAATCTGCATGAACAAAACAAAGGGCGAGTTAGAATAGAAAACCACCTCTCAGAACAATTTGAAAGCCATGACGGACTAAAACAGGGGGTTGGCCTCTCACCATGTCTCTTTAACCTTGTCCTTGAGTATGTCATCAGAAAGGTACAAGACGACGACATGGCCGGATCATCCCTGAACGGGGTCAAACAAACGCTCGCATATACGGATGACATCGCCGTTCTGGGCGATAATCTAGAAACTGTTAGTAAAAAATGTGAAATCATCATGCAGTGAAACTTATTGGGGACTCAGCCGTAAGTCGATCAATTTCGTCGTTAGAACACAGGCGGAACGTATCATGCCTATCTCTTTTCTATAGGTATTGCCACGGTTGTTGCTCAACTGAACTTGCTGAATGTGTTCGCCCCTTCAGACATTTTCCCGCGATACCCGTCAATCTGTGAATGCGCATCAGTTTGTGGCGGTTCCCTTGAACGCCACTGCTCACCTTCCCATTAACCATGCGAAAACTTCCAACATAGAGCATCCAAAAACGATATAAAACAAGTATTGTGGCAGTTCCATTGAACGCCACTACTTACCTTACAACCTATGATGAAGAAACAGTTTCCCAAAACACATAAAAACATGTACTTACCTTCCATAGTTGTACCAACTATCTTCAGAAATACTTTAAATCAATAATTCTCGCTGACGTAAAATTCCATCAGCAATAATAGGTATTTTCCACAAGGAAAAGCAATTTGGTTGCACCATCAAGCAGCCAACATTACCCGAACCATATCAATGAGATATCTCTAACGAGTCTGCCACACACGTGCAGGAGATGTTTCTTCTTTTCCTTTCTTTTATCTATGCCCACATCGGTCGATCATCCGATCGACAAATACATTATGGCATACGGCTGACCGCCCAAGGAAGTAGAGTTCTCAAAAATGGAAAATTACCAGCGAGAATTCGACTGCTTGGAGATGCCGCCAACATGTGCACGATCAGCATAAGTGCTGTACGCAGTTGCTGATCGTGTAAACACTAAATATCTACTTCAAGATAGTTCCACCAGCTGCAACCATGCCATCTAATGTTTCCCTTATGGATTCGGTTGATCCACGGTCCACATGCTTGTAGACATGTAGCGTTAAGCAAGGATAGTGAAGAAGGTGAATTGAACACACGATGAAACGGTTGAAAAGCGAAGCAGTGAAGCATCAGACTACTGACCGTGTTTTAGAATTTGATTTCCAAACTCGAGTATATTCCACTGGTGTGAATTATTTTTATTTATCGCTTGGTATACGGTTCTCGATAGTATAGTGGTTAGTATACCCGCCTGTCATCCGGGAGACCGGGGTTCGATTCCCCGTCGGGGAGCCTCTGGCGCAAGACTAATGACCTTGCCCAGAAAAAATAAATCATTATGGAAAATTTAACAAGCCTTAGGACTTGCTAAATAAGGCCAAGACCGGTCCCCGGTTGTAGTGGCCGATGATGATGATGATGATACGGTTCTGATGTATTTCTCGTATTCGATTTTTTCGTTCGGTGTTCTTCACTATTTTTGATTGTGAATTGTGTGTATCTGTTAGAATCGCTACAGACACATACCATGAGCAGCAGAAGCGATCATCGTGTGTGTGTTTCGCGCCCTTTTACTGGACCAATGCAAAGAAAATCATAGCTTGTTGGGCACCGAGGCGATGGATGGATTTTGCTATGCTGTCGTCTTCGGCGACCTAACCAATCGCGATATGGATTCCGTGGAGGCAAGTCAGGCCTCCACGTTAAACAATTTCAGTCAGTCGAGTATCAACTAGTGATCGGTGCGAAGCCAAGTGCTTTCTATTGCAAAATTAAGAACTCCAAATCTATCCTGTTTTCGATAAATACAAGTGCTATTTAGTTAAATTAAAGAACTACAAATCTATCCAATTTTGCGTTTTGTTATTAAGGAAAAAAGTAAAGACCCTATTGTGTTACAGTTCGATGTTATATTTAAGTAAGAACAGCAAAAAGAATCATTTGTGTTACATTCCAATTTTGCGTTAAATTAAGAAATAAAGAAGTGATATAAAAAATAGATGGAAAGTGTTTTCATTGTTGAGACAGAAGACCTTCGGAGACAATAGTGAAGGCATTAACCACAAGTTCACGTTGAAAGTGGACTTCAGGCGCACAAATAAACATTGGGGGTCATTCTTTAGCCGAACCACACGAATGTGGAACGTTCTGCCTGATCATGTGTTTCCTGCCCGCTGTGATGTCCAGACATTCAAGGCCAATATACATCGACACCTCCTTTCCTTATCCACTTCCTCTCCATCCGCTCCCACTGTGCTCTGACATTTAAGGGTACTTCAAAATCCCCTTTTGTGCGCGCGTTAGTGTAACAAAATAAAATCCCGCACAGTATATATTGAAGATGGTAATGTATAAGTAAAGGGTGGATTTTTTAGCCTCAGTCGGTTTTTTAAATTTTTTGGAAAGAAGGAAGAGAAAGAGTGAAACGGCAGTTACGTACTTCTAATAACCTGGATGTGGAAGTGTTCATTCAGAGCACATTACCGAGACAGGTACATCCGTGTTTCTTGTAGCACAATATTTGACACAATTGATGGAATTTGATTCAAGATTATAAAGTAAAAGCTCCCTTTAATCGACGGAATACGTTCCCTGTCAGGTCTTTAACCTACTGAGAACTGCATGGAGCTTCGCGATATTTGAAGTGTGCCTAATTTGCTTGAAGGAAAAACTTAATGACCGGAGTGCATAAATATTTAAATAATAAGTCATTTAGCAAAAAGTAGTAGTTAGAGCGGCTGTGTTCTACTTCCATTCATTAAAATAACAATTCGAAGATCAAGTTCTCGGTCACCTTGCATTTTCGCTTTGTAACTTGGCAACGAATAGTCGACGATTTTCACATGTATATCAAGTTGTTTTCCTTTATTAGAAGTCATGAAGTAGTCAAACCAGTCTCATGGAGAGAGTTCATAAAACATCTTTATAAAAACGTTGATGTACTGTTATGGTTGGCTGATTGAACGTATTCTGTGCTCAGAAGCTTTATGAGGAAAAGCAGATGTTTCAAGATACTTAAGCTTACTGTGGGATGATATTGTTGTGATACGTAAAGTAATTCTGAGGGGATAATTAGCACTTATGACACCTTATTATGTGGAATGAAATGCTTGATTGATTAGATACTTTATATCTACTTCTAATGAGTAATTAAATTTCAAAAAAATACTGTAAAATTTTTGTTGAAATGAGAAACAGTTCTACGCCGAACTGACGATGGTACAGTGTGGATTATCTAATAAATAAATAAAGGTATTTATGACTTTCATAATGTATGCACAGTAGTAACTTTATATTATGGCAGCATGCAAAAGTCAATGATGAGGATAGAGCGAGCTGAATATGTTTTAATGACTGGTTCTATTACATAATCGTAAGGATGATCATATTTATATTGGAACTCTGAAACACTATGAACTAAACGCACGTCGGATTGTTAGACAGTGTTCGAAATTAAAAAAAAAACCATCAGGCCAATTAAAGTTAAATGAAAATACTTTTCCATTCCTGATTTATAACTAACGCGCTGAATTTTGGTGAATTCAAATCAGTTCGAGTTTTGGGGTCAACATGGAACTTAGAGCACATATCTGGAGTTTGAAAATTAAGGCCGAGAAGCTTGGTTGAAAAGGTAAAAAAATAAACTTTAGCAAAACAATGGCTTGAGTTTTGAGTAATGAACAAGATGCAAATTATGAGAAATGGAGTTGGTGGCACAATGGAACCTTGGGGAACAACTGAATTAATTGGATGAAAAATGTTGGGCGCCCTTAACTATAGTTTCTTATCCATTTAATCAGTGCACTCTTAACCTTGGGGAAGCTTTTATAGAACGGTTATAATTAGTGCTATGGGTTAATGGGCTCCTCCATAGTATAGTGGTTAGTATACCCGCCTGTCACGCGGGAGACTGGGGTTCGATTCCCCGTCGGGGAGCCTCCGGCGCAAGACTAATGACCTTGCCCAGAAAAAAACAAATCATTATGGAAAATTTAACAAGCCTCAGGCCTTGCTAAATAAGGCCAAGACCGGTTCCCGGTTGTAGTGCCGATGATGATGATGATGATCGGTTGATGGAAAGAGGGAAAATGAACATCTATTTGGGAATTTACCAGTTGCTTAGGGCAGATAGAAGAGCTTCTGCAACGGATTAGCGAACAAAGAAGAATATGTTTAAAAGAAAAAAAACATCCGAAGTGTGCCATTTGGGTTTTTTGCTTTTGGTCTTTTTCCACCAATACGCAGGGATTTTAAGATACCCTTAAATATTAAATCCCAATGCGATCGAAAGAAGAGGTGGAGGATAAAGAGAGCAGACATCGATGGATATTTGTCTTATCCTGGTGTAGAAGGCCAAAAAAAAAACGGATTTTGTCGATTTAAAAAAAAACGATTTAATATTTATTTGGCAATATGAGCATTTATTGCGCATACATAGAAGCGTTTAAATAATTTTTTTTTAATTAAACTTGATGCAGAAACTGGCAAGTTATAAGTAAAAGACTTCAGCGCCAATAAAAAAAAAATTGTTTGCGGTGTGCAGTGTAGGAGACTCTACCGATGATGGAATATCCGTAAAAAAATGGTTTTGTTTAAATTATGAGTGAAGTCAATTGATGGATATTTAAGGAATTAGAAAAAAAATTTTATAAAAAACGTGACTGACAAAAAGTCATTTTTATGCAAAAATAGTCAACTTATTTTTGTTTATAAATTTTTACAAACATAATTTTAAGTTATAAAAATGCACTCAGCAAATGGCATATTAACTAACCATTCATTTAAAAAAAAATCATATGAATTCATCTGCAAAATGATGAGTTATCTTGCACACGCGTTTCAAAAACATGGTTTTGAGAAAAATGCATTTAAAGCCTCCGAACACTGTACAGTGTGCTCGGGCAAACTTAATTTTCGAGCTCATTTTGAACCGCTAAAATACAAATTCATTTTTCGGACATAGAGAGCATATTCTACAAGTAGTATACTATCGATTAAGACAAAAAAAAAAATGATTTTTTTGAAGCCGCTACACCAGGATACCCCCTTAAATGACTGCATATTACAAGAACGATCTTTTTTGTTCATTTTCACGTCCGAAGTTGATTTTCAACAGGAACTGATGTCCACTTTCTGATTGATGGTTAATCCGGGAGAATATTTGGAGAGGTTTCCAAGTTCAGATGAGTCCTGATGTCGATGGTTCTGTGGGGGTTCTCTACACCACATGGAGAACCAACCCACAATTCCAACCAACCTTGACCGCTAACAGCGCGTCACCTCAATCCAACTCCCTAAAAACCTGCAGTACACACATTCGCAACCATGCAAACTCCGCAAGCGCATCCATCCCGAACTTGCAAGAATCCATCTCCCAACCTACAATGAAAGGCATTTCCCAAAACTTACAACAGAATACAATTCAATAGAATACATTTTAACTCATCTCCCTCAATTACATCACCCCACATACAATTTTTCCCAAAACCCCTTCGGTCAATTCTTTTCTTAAGTCGTATTCTTTCCTTGCGACCAAGCAATCTTAATTTCCCCGGAAATCGATATGCTGTAATAAAACGCATATTCAAACCTACGACGGAACATTAATCATCACCACCAACTATACCGAGCCGCATACATTTTTCCTAAAAACCAGCTCGGTTAACTTCCTATTTAAATTATATCCCCGCTTGCAACCAAGCAATCCCAATTTCCCCCGAAAACCATTTCGGTCCCTATTCTACCTAACACATGTAAAACCACTCCAATTCCATACAATCAAACCGCATGCATTTCCCCCAAAAACCACTTCGGTTCATTTCCTCCTTAAACTATACTTCTCGCTTGCAACCAAGCGGCAGCTAATTTTCCGCGAAACGACCATCACAACGATCAAGACCCTTGATCATACTTGCTTATGCCGCCGAAACCAATTTCCCGGTACACACAACCAATGAATCCAACTCAGCTTATGCGGCGAGGATTCCCCGGAACTAATCCCCTATGCAGGCATAGCAACTCCTTTCGAAGTTCCTAGTAAATGGCAGTGAGTTGATTTAGCTATGACGCCACTACCACGACGCGACGAACTTTTTCTCGCCAGTAATTCATCAGTTGAGATTCATCCACCGTCGCGTCCACATGCACAGAGTTGGGAGGCAACCGCCAATGTGCACACATCGGGAAATTGTAATGGGACAAATAGAGAGTGCTTTCGGGGAAGTTGTAGCGAAATAAATAATATTATTTACAAATAAACAAGACGTGGACCCAAGTAGCGATTTGCTGAATTAAAGACAAACAATGACGATCATCCTATGCACGTGAGCACGCAATTATGCCCTCTCTGTTTTAAGCGTGTGTTTTCTCCGAAGAAACGTGGCGTTACATTCTTTTCTTGCAAAATAACAAACTCAACTAAACGGGAACAAATCAAGAACATTTTCCAAACAATTATTATCATTTGTGTTAAACATTGCTTAAAATAAATTCTATGTGAACCTATACATTTGCACGGTATCTTCTTATTTGGTGGTGAACGATAGCAGACGGTGGGACCTCAGTGAACTAGTGTCATACGTTGGCACATCCACCTTGCCCCCCACAGTTCCTCAGGGTCCTCAGGTCTCAGCAGGACCGACAAAAATCTTTTTTTTTTGTAGTAAATTATATGTCGAATATATTCCCAAAACCGTTGTTTGAATATAACTTTTTTTAAGTTATGGAACAAAAACTAAACCCATCTTTTTAGTTGAAAATGGAAATCGAGTGATAGTTCGAGTATCTCCTATTTTTGAATTGCGTGTCCATATATTCATATTGTGGTAAGTAGAGTTACCAAAAGTACCACCAGATGTCGCATGCACGCTATAACTCCGAAAAAAATGGAAGGTACGACTCTATACAGAGTATATTATATTTTTGTGGGGGTTCTCTATATTATATGGAGAACCAACCCACAATTTCAGGCCAATTTCGTATAATTGAATTCGGTACCACTTGCCATACGGCAACTCCTTTTCACTAACCCCATGAGATTTCCACCGGAAATTGCAATGCATGTCGATTAGTAACGGTAAAGTATGGGCAAGCGATGCTGTTTAATCATCCGACAACCGCTGGAGTAATTATCAAATTCCTCGAGTTTGGTACCCACGATAATTATTGCCAAGCTATTGCAGCGTCCTATTGACTTCCCCCAGACACTCTATTCGCTGGAGATCAATGATCTCTTTAGTCAGGTGAATAGCAGCAAACAATTTCCATCCTACTTCATTTCATCTTCTTAGAGTACATTGCACTCTGAGATCACCACGATATCCTAACTAGGTCACTCGGTCATCTCCAGATGTAGCGTTCGTGTATGCACCACTAAAGCCAAAGCATCCCCGTGATCATTTCACTTTTCGTTTGGGTTCTCACATTCTCTCTAGTCCATCGATACATTGAATTAACTAAAAGGGTTTATTCACCTCGATGGGCGGGGAGTATGAGAGAGCAGAGATGAGAATATGATCTCGATTAGTTGATCGTGTGGCTAAAGCCAATTTTTCATCCCTTTTGGAGTAGTCAATAATCATCCTCCGAAGTGTGCGCACACACAACATAAAAGTCGAGATTCATCCACCAAACGGTGCACATCAGCCGAGTTTTAATCCTTGAGGCGCGAGTTAACACCTGTAAGGAACACAACAACAAATACCTTACCCACCTCTAAAAACATCAAGCATACGACCCAATCATCTTCCCTTTTCATATAAATCCAAACAATCATCTAACCATTATTTATTATTTATTGGCCTGTAGGAACCCGGAAGTTCATGACCTCACCGACTCGGCTTCGCCATCGTTCCCTGTCCTGGGCACTCTCCTTCCACGCTTGACCATTCGATCCGATCTCCTCAAGGTCAAACCTAACATTGTCCTCCCATCTCCGTCGCGGCCGTCCTACCGGTCTCTTTCCCGTTGGTCTACCGTCAAGAATTCTATGCACGGTCCTATCGTTCCACACGTGTCCGGCCCATCTTAATCTTCGCGACTTGATTACTCTCACTATTGTAGGTTTGCGATATAGCTCTTCCAATTCATGGTTATGGAGTCTCCTCCATTGTCCTGCCTCCTCGTCATATTTACCTCCAAAGATGCCTCTCAAAACTTTATTCTCGAATAGACGGAATTTGTTTTCTTCCCGTTTTGTGAGAGCCCATGTTTCGCATCCATATAGAACAATTGGCATGATTATGGTTCTATAGACACGGAGCTTTATGTTACGTGATAGCAGTCTGGATTTCAGCAGTTTACTGACTGTGTGCCAACTCGCGTTGCCGGAATGCAGTCTCTTGTTAATTTCCTTCGACATTTCGTTACTGGCCGCCAGTATCGTTCCCAGATATTTAAATTCTTTAACTTTTTCAAATATCTTGCCCCTGATGTTTATATGTGTTCCCTGAGTTCCACCTGCTCTCGCCGTAATCATGTATTTTGTTTTGTCTCCATTTATTTCTAGGCCCACCTCTTCTGCCGCTTGCATGATGATTTCACAGTTTTTACTAACAGTCTCTAGATTATCGCCCAGAACGGCGATGTCATCCGCATATGCGAGCACTTGTGTGACCCCGTTCAGGGATGATCCGGCCATGTTGTCGTCTTGTACCTTTCTGATGACATACTCGAGCACAAGGTTAAAGAGACACGGTGATAGACCATCTCCCTGTTTTAGTCCGTCCCGGATATCAAATGGTTCTGAGAGGTGGTTTTCTATTCTAACTCGCCCTTTGCTTTCGTTCATGCAAATTTGAATGAGGGCGGCATATTTTTTCGGGATTCCCAGCTCAACTAGAATATGGTAGAGTCTGTGCCTTGCGACTGAGTCGTAGGGTTTTTTGAAGTCAACGAACAGTTGGTGAACCGTCTCTCCGTATTCCCACTTCTTTTCCAGCAGTTGTCTTATTGTGAACATTTGGTCGCTTGTTGACCGGTTCCTACGAAATCCACATTGGTAGTCTCCCAGTATCTCTTCTGCGTACGGTGTGATTCGCCAGAATGACATTTGTTAATATTTTGTATGCGGTTGGGAGCAATGATATTCCTCTGTAGTTTTCGCAGTCAGATCTGTCGCCTTTTTTGAAAATGGGGATGACTATTAAGGTTTTCCATTCTTCCGGAGTGACTTCCTTATCCCATATTGTTTGGATGAGCTGGTAGATCTTTCGAGCGGTTGCCTCTCCTCCATGCTTCACAAGCTCTGCCGGTATGCAGTCGACTCCGGGAGCCTTGTTGTTTTTCAATCGATTTATTGCGTCTACAACTTCGTTGAGAGACGGCTCTGGGATCTGAGGCTCGGCTGTATGTACGCTTGGTGCATTTATCTGTGGTTGATGGGTGCGTACATTGAGCAGGTTTTCAAAGTACTGCTTCCATCTTGTCACGACATTGTTTGTTTCTGTGACCAGACAGCCGTTTGCGTCTCGAATAATGTTGGCTCTTCCTCGGTAGCCATTTCTAATTGAATTTATGCCGACATACATACCCCTGATGTTCTTTGCCCTAGAATTTTCTAGGATTTTTTCGATCCGAGTCTTCTCCCATTCGCGTTTTTTTTGCGTTTGAAGAGCCTCATTGTCTCTCTCCGAATTGTCGCGTATCTTTCTGCGTTGACTTCATCATATCTTTCTAAGTGGATCACTCTGAGGCGTTTACGTTCTTCGATCTTCGCCCTGCACTCATCGTCAAACCAAGGTTTGGACTTAATGGTTTTCTTAAATCCTAATACCTTTTGGGCTGTTAGTTTGATTGTGTCTCTGATCGATGTCCATTTAGTGTTCACACTATTAGCTTCCTCTTCCTCACTGCTCACATTCTCTAGAATGCTAAATCTATTCGTTAGTTCGTCTTGATATTCAGCCCTTTTGCTTCTTCACTTCTCCACTTCTTTTTCAGCAGTTGCCGTATTGTGAACATTTGGTCGCTCGTTGACCGGTTCCTATGGAATCCGCATTGGAATTTGAAAATGGGGATGACTATTGAGGTTTTTCATTCTTCCGGAGTGACGTCCTTATCCCATATTGTTTTGATGAGTTGGTGGATCTTTCGAGCGGTTGCCTCTCCTCTATGCTTCACAAGCTCTCTCTGTATGCAGTCGTCTCCGGGAGCTTTGTTGTTTTTCAATCGATTTATCACGCCTATAATTGTGTTGAAAGAGAGCTCTGGGATCTGGGTCTCAGCTGTATGTAGGTTTGGTTCGTTTACTTGTGGTTGCTGGGTGCGCATATTGAGCAGGTTTTCAAAGTACTGCTTCCATCTTGTCACGATATTGTTTGTTTCTGTGACCAACCGTTTGTGCCTCGAATTATTTTGGCTCTCCCTCGGTAACCATTTTTTAATTGAATTTATGCCGGCATACATACCTCTGATGTTCTTTGCTCTATAATTTTCTCGGATTTTTTCGATTCGAGTCTTCTCCCATTCGCGTTTTTTTTGCGTTTGAAGAGCCTCATTGTCTCTCTCCGAATTGTCGCGTATCTTTCTGCGTTGACTTCATCATATCTTTCTAAGTGGATCACTGTGAGGCGTTTACGTTCTTCGATCTTCGCTCTGCACTCATCGTCAAACCAAGGTTTTGGGCTGTTTGTTTGATTGTGTCTCTGATCGATGTCCATTTAGTGTCCACAGTATTGGCTTCATCTTGCTCACTGCTCCCATTCTTTAGGATGCTAAATCTATTCGTTAGTTCGTCTTGATATTCAGCCCTTTTGCGCAGGTTTTTTAGTGGGGGAAAAGTCAGTAGTATGATTGAGGAGGTCGTCGCGGAAGATGGTGAACATGGGGGGAAACAGTTCCTGGCTATGTATGCTGGGGATTAAGTTCGTTTCAAAAATTACGACAGGCAGGGCATGGGAGTTTTACAGAATGGATTGGGTCTTTGAGCGAAGACCTCTTACGTTCTGATAATAGACGGTAAGGGGTGTTATACTGTCGGTTTTGGGAGGAGGTGGGGGCCAATGAATTTGTATTTCAGTGGCAATGAATTTGTATTTTAGTGGATCAAAATTAGCTTGAAAAGTGCGTATGCCCGAGCTCACTGTACAGTGTTCGTACATTTAAAGGCATTTTTCTCGAAGCTATGTTTTTGAAACGCCTGTGTAAGATAAGTCATAAGTTAACAAATGAATTCACATGATTTTTTTTAAAATAAAATGTTAGTTAATTTGTCACTTGATGAATGTATCTTTAGAAGTTAAAATTTTGCTTATAAAAAGTTATAAGCAAAAATAAGTTGAAGATTTTCGCAAAAAATGCCTTTTTTCAATCACGTTTAAAAAAAAATTGTTTTAAATAGCTTAAATACTTATCAATTGACTACAATCATAAACTACACAAAACCATTTTATTGTACGGATCATCCAACGAGGTTCTACACTGCACACCGCAAATGTTTTTTTATTGGCGCTGATGTCTTTTACTTATAACTGCTTGTTTATGCACAAAATTTAAAGAATAAAAGAATTTAAACACTTCTATGTATGCACAATATATGCTCAAATTTGCAAAAATATATATTAAACAGTTTTTGCCTAAAACACATCGACAAAATCGACAAATTTTTTGGCCTTCAACATCACGATACCCCCTTAAATGTTGATTATAAGTGAAAGACGACTTTGGCGGTATCCTCTGTTCGACAGACACTTTCTTTCCTAGAGTTTTCTCCAAGGAACGTTAAAAAATACTTTTTTTTTGTGAAAAGGTCTTTTATTTTTGAATTTTGAAAATTTCATTTTTTTTTGTCATAAAACGGTGAAACTCTAGTAAAGCTCATTACTTCTTTTAGTGGGACAATTCTTAACACCATTTAGTTAATTTAGTATATTTTATTTTTGGAAAATGTAAGGAAATGGAAATTGACCGAATTTCATGCTGAACTCAGGACGTTCAGGACGACTAAACATATGTAGACTGATAAAAGGCTCATCTCAATATTATCGGCTTATGTTACTGTGGTAACGAGCTCAAGCTGCCAGACATCAATGCAACCATACGATTCACGCAATGTATGGCTTGCGTTCTTTTCTTTCCGATTTTGGGAAAAAAGAACCCAGGACAAACAGCAACACAGTAAAAAAGCAGCTTGTGAATTCGGAATGGGAAATTCTAGTTGCGATCTTATCAGCTGGTTCCTGGCACGAAGTACCTGGACGTTGCACTTATTTTCGGAAACGTAACAAATAAATACATTGGATTCGATTTAACCATGCATTTATTTTTCATGTGATCGAATGCTTGGCTGACATGGGATTTGATTCGAAGGCATTCTTGGTGGTGTTAATCTTTTCCATCGTGTCTGTGGCGTTAATTGTTTGATCTTTACCGTTTGTTCATTGGTTTGTACCACGTGAAATGTCTGATTTTCGCTCAGTCGGAAATAAGAAATTCTCGAGTGAACATCTGTGCTAGAACGTTAAATTTTCTTTTTTTATAAAGTAAAGTGGTACGTGTGCTTGACGTGTGAGAATTTTAGTGTTCGTTACAAGTACAGTTCTTTTTTTTTCTAGGAATTGTTTACCATGCTGTCGGCAGTTCAAATTCGAACCCTCTTCCTTTATGAATTTAAAATGGGACATAATGGGTCATTGGAAATGAAAAACATTAATGACGCATTTGAGGATGTAGCAGTAAACGAACGCACTATACGACGTTGGTTTTGAAAGTTCCGTTCGGGAGATTAAAGCCTCGGAAATGAACCACGTGGGAAGCCGGACACGTGAGTTGACGACGATGTTTTAAGAGCAACGGTGGATACGGACCCAACGAAATCGGTGTTGGAGATTGCACAAAGCATGGGAGTATCCCCGAAAGGTAAAGGAACTCGATAAGCGGGTACCCCATGAACTGAACCAGTCCCAAAAACTACAGCGCCTGGATATCTGTGCATCGCTTAGATTAAGAAACCAAACTGAACCGTTTTTGCACCGGATGATCACCTGTGATGAAAAGTGAATTATGTATGATAACTGTTACGGACCTCGCGCCCATGTCCTCGCCCAACACCCAATAATTCCCGCAAATTTCCCCTCTCTGCCTGTAAAGGGAAGACAAATCGTCAAGTAGCTAAATTGCATGAACTACTTTATGCAAATTCTACTTGGCAGAAACAAATAATATAAAGCGGCGTTAGCGCCGAATAAAAGCTAAACGTCAACGGCGAAAACGAAAAATTGATCCATTCGTCGTTAAAATCTTGCACCGCTTCAAGCAGTTGAATAGCATATCAAAATCTGTTATTTACAAGTGTGTAGAATCGTACAAACAAATCGTAATTACTGGACCGAGCTCAAAATTCCTATATAGAACTGAAAAACCAGAAAAACACTCGAATTGGAAACCAACATCGTAGATCCAAGTGCTCAATTGCAAGTGCTATTCTACCGGTATATGATCCCGAATATAAACATAGAATAATTACATCCCGAGGAGCAGCTTCTGGTGAACAAGAAAGGTTTGAAGTAGAGGACTCGCTAAGAGATATTCACAAAGAAACAATCAAACGACAACAAACTGAACAGAGGAGCACAAAGCTCATCGCCCCCTGCAACCTGCCAGCAGCAGAGACCGCAACAACTACAGTGACCGCTCCACGGTCGATCAAGTAAGTCCCCTTACTTACATTTAAAATACCTTTAAATATATTTAAAAATATTACGTATATATTATAATTAAATTGTGAAAATATCCATGACATAACCGTAAAAGACCTGGGCAGTGGTTGGATGTAGGTGAAAAACCAAAACACACCCCCAATCCCGATGTTCATCCAAAAAGGGTTATGGTGACAATCTGGTGGACATCGAAAGGACCAATCCACTTTTCATTTCTTCAACCACGAGAAACGATAAACGCTATCAAGTATTGTGAGGAAATGAACATATTGCATGCCAAATGGGCTGAAAAGCAACCTGCGTTGGTCAATAGGCACGACCCGATCGTTTTGCATGACAATGTTAGACCCCATACCTCACAAATAACGGTTGCAGTTGGGTTTTGAAATTCTTCCGCATCCACCATACTCTTCTGACATTTCCCCAACGGACTACCATCTTTTGCGCAATCTGGATTCGTTTTGCCAGCAGAAGGTCTATAGCGTTTGGGACGATAGTGAAGTACGTGTGATTCGAACTGACGCTATGACAGTTAGAATCACCAAAAATTGAACCAAAGCGCAACCCATCAGGCCACCGCCGTGTGTACGAATTCGATTTCTAAACTCAAGTACATTCGACTGATGTGGATTTGTTATGTTATCGCTATGGTATACGGCTCTGATGCATTGTCTTATTCGATTTTCGTTCGGTGTTCTTCACTATTTGCTTGTGTATAGTGTGTGTATCTGTTAGAAACGTTACAGGTGTTCCGGAACCGAGCAGAGGTTATAAAAGCCTTTGAGGATTTCATTG
Source organism: Microdon myrmicae (assembly GCA_963931805.1). NCBI lineage: Eukaryota > Metazoa > Arthropoda > Insecta > Diptera > Syrphidae > Microdon > Microdon myrmicae. The sequence continues at coordinate 5,714,151 of OZ007502.1, forward strand.
CCTCGAAAATTCAGCACTTCTACGAAAAAGGAACATTTGACTTTGTATCACGTTGGAAGAATGTCATAGGTGCCAAAGGATCCTATTTTGATTTAATAAAAATTTACGGAAAAATAATATTGGCTTTTAAATTTTTACTATAAAAGCGGACATTTCATGTGGTATAACACAATTCTACCGAGCTTGCGCTAGCTTACAGAATAACCACAGGCGTCAACTTTCCCAGCAAAGCTTGTGCCTTATTAAGAAGAAATCAAATAATTTTTGGTGACGATTTTTTATGATGGATGCGATATGAGTGCAGGTAGTGAATAAACGTGGGTGCTTATAAACCGAAGAAAACAAGGACAATAGCATCGGTTGGTACTGTGGTTTTGAGTTTCCAAATTAACTATCTGTTCATAAGGAATACTTAGCGCGTCTTCCTGACCAGATATATAAAAAAAATGAAGAGAAGAAGTCCCCGATTTGCAAAAGAGAAGAATTCTTTTTCGCCAGGATAATGCCCCGCACTCAAAGGGGCATGGTCAGCGATAGAATTGAAGTAATGGAAGTGTGCATTTTTAAACACCCTGCGTAGATTGACAAATATAATATTCTTAACACACGAAAGCTATATTTCCCGAATATTTACCACAAATTTCAACGATACAAAACCTGCTTTTACTTCTGTATCTACTTGCAGATTTATTTTTAGTAACTGTTCCTATTCCTACGCATTTTTATAAATTGAACAACTTTATGGTACAACAATGTCGAAAACCGCCCTAAGTTCCAGCTTGACATTCCTGCCCTTATTAATATTTTATCGATGCCTAACATCTCTGTAGATATTTATCCCCCTTGCGGTAAATTTGGTAGCGGTAAGGCAACCAGAGCTTGCAGACTGCTGTGAAGGGCAGACTTGACTTTGTTAGAAAATGTGTGTTTTACTTACAAGTTGAACATAAACAAACTGATCCAGGGCAGACAGCTAGCGTCATGGGAAAGTTACAGGGAACACATATTCATTTCCGAAAAAAAAATTTCTGCTGTCCAGGTGGTGTTTTAAGGGCAGAAACTTCTACTATTCTGTTTAGTACTATATTAAAATCGGTAGAAACGCGATTTTCGTATTCCTTTTTATGAAATTAGGGAAAAAAGAAAAGCAAATTAGGAGAAATAATTTTAGCACAGTTACAAGTCGAAAAACTCGACGTGCCTCGTTCTATTAAATCTAAAAATAAATTAGGATTCTCCTCACTTCCACGTTTCTAATAATAACTATAGACGACTGAATAGTACTCCAAATTCAAAGGTTATAAATGGCAATCTGGCAAAAAGTAAACAAACTACGAACATCATCGTACTTATCTTGTCTGTTTGAATTGTTAGTTTAAGACTTTTTTAATTAAAACAATAACCATTGTTTGGTTTTTGTATAAAGCTTCCAGCACAGCATTTTAGAATATCGTAAAAATTTTCACTCACGGTTGGGGTTTCATTTTGCTCCTGCAGTTAAACGCACTTAGCTTGGCAGATAACCGAGTGTACACACGTTAATGGGCTAACTGGAGGGGTAGAAATTACACGCACGCCTGGTGGTTGAAACACAACTAAACTCGTAGAACACTTGAAAGCGTTTCAAGTGTATTAAAAAATGTCTCACGAGGAAAAGCGTTTGTCTCCAGACCGACAACACTCGGGCGCACGGAAAACGGTCGACAAGATGCACTGTAAAGTCTAAGTAAAACACTGTTCCTAATGGACCACCTTCGGATTAATAGCGTGTGAGCTGCCGGCGCGCGGAGCAAGATTATGTAGGCGGGCGGGCATAAGGCGAGTGTTTACTGAGAGTCAAAAACGAGGTAAATGTGTTGATTAAATTTATCACTCCTAATAATCTGCAGTGGGATTTTATTGAAGGAGAATATTTCTGGTGGAACAATCGATAATTGCTTTATCTTTCCGAAGTCAAAGATCGACTCGAATTCGAGTGCCCGGGGCTAAAGTCTTCTAGAGCTGACAATGGGAACCCAAAAATTGATACCATATTTTCTAAATGGCAATTGTTTTAAATGTTAGTGTTATCTGACCCTACATTACTATTATCAATGGTACTGAGTAAATATCTATTGGGAGTTCATTTCAATGTTCGATTCGTTTACCACTTCTATCACTTCTATGAGTTTAAGATTTGAACGATCTAAATATAAATACAATTGTGTCTATTTACAGATAACAGCAATAATGATACTGATAAGAGTGTTAAATATTTCTGTATTAAAAATATAGCCACCTACCAGCCGAATAAGGAAAACTACATATAAAAAAATTGTGATGGAAGAGTTAGTTGTTTTCTATTCTTCGACCAATATCTACAGAAATTGGAATATAATCGGAAGGGGGAGTGAGGTGGGGGGTTCATATATTGCTTACTGAGTTAGTGCACAGAAGTTTCAAACTACAGGGCTGGTAAGATGAATCAAGTACAAGGCAGATAACTATTAATGTGTATTGTCCAATGTTAGTTGTCAACTCCCAAACTTGGGTGGAAGAATTCTCTATTATAAAGAGGAATATTAGTGGAAAGGATGATTTCCTATGGTTTCTACTGAATGAGTTATTAGGAACGGATTGAACAACAGATAAAGGTGTTTGCTTATATGTATGTATAAATTTAATTTTCAAAAATAGTGAAGTGATGAAAATGCTTAGATTTCTAGTTTCGATTCTAAAGTCTATTACATAATATAATATGAATGTAAAATATATTTTTGTGTCAAAAATATAATATAATTTAATTAAACTATTAAACTGGCAAGACTCTGGCAAAACTCTGGCGCAAGACTAATGACCTTGCCCGGAAAAACAAATTATCATGGAAAATTTAACATGCCTCAGGACTTGCTAAATAAGGCCAAGACCGGTTCCCGGTTGTATGATGATGATTAAACTGGCAAGACCGCAATTTATTAAGCTATGATACAATTTAAAAATTAACTTAACTAAAACCAGAAGAACAAGGATTCCCGAGGATTATTTAAAGTGGGATATGTATGACAGAGGTGGATAATTAAGAGGAGTTAGGAAGAGTTATTCAGGAGACGGAGATTAATTTTTACCACGGAAGTGCTATGGTTAAAGCCGAAAGAGGTCAACCTTGATTTGGCAGTCCGCGGGATTCTGGAGGTAGCTTCATTAGTTTTAGCAAGGATTACGTAAGCTGTTATTGAATGAGGAGAATGGAAAAAATTTGCCTTACTGATCCTGAGAGTAGACACTGAATGAAGAGAATATTAGCTTGAATACGGAGTTCTTCTAGTGTGTTTAAGTTTATTATTATTTACGTATGGGAGTCTTGTGATGAGAGGACCAGAGACCTGACCGGCATATTATAGAAGAGGGCGGACAAAAGAAATGTCGAGCAATCGGGTCTCATAAGGGTTAGAAAAATCCTTCGACCATCGTTTTGCAAAACCGAGAATTGGGTTGGTTTTATGAATAATGTAGGCAATATGTGAGAGAAAAATTAACTCCCTGTCACATATGATCAAGTGAATAGCGGGTAGAGGTTGGTTGAGAAGTATGTTGGGATGGAGAGGGGAAAGATTGCGCTTTCGTGAAATCGTGATTTATTGGCATTTGTCAATGTCAGCTGTGAGCAGTGTGGCGTTTCCAATAGAATACACACACAATATGCAAGCAAATAGTGAAGCACACAGAAAGGAAATTCGAATAAGCAAAAGCATCAGAGCCGTATACCATAGCGATAACATAACAATTCCACATTAGTTGAGTGTTCTTGAGTTTAAAAATTGAATTCGTACACGCGGCAGTGGCCTGATGTGTTGAGCATTGGTGCCACTTTTACTGACTCTAACCGCCATAGCGTTAGTTCGTATCACGCATTTTTCTCATCGTCGCAAACGCGACAGCCACTCTCGGTAGCATAAAAACATAACCATTTTCTCACTAGCGGCTTGGGAAGAAAAATCTCTTGTACTCTGTAAATATCTTAAGATTTGCGGCAGTTCCACTGCATAGTACACCACCAACATCGGCACTACAACCGGGAACCGGTCTTGGCCTTATTTAGCAAGTCCTGAGGCTTGTTAAATTTTCCATAATAATTTGTTTTTTCCGGGCAAGGTCATTAGTCTTGCGCCAACTGCATAGTACATTTTGTGAAAAATACCGGGAATTGATTATTTAAAAAGCACACCTAAAGGTATTGTCAAAATTCCTTTTGTCGTAAATTTGGCACAACTGTACTCTATTATGACGTGAAGTTTGAGCGCGATTATTCATTTAGTTGGCTTACAGTGCTCGAGTTCTTCAGTTCATCTCAAGTCTGCTTTGCGATTTTTCATACTCACATTCATAAAGGGCACTGCAACTGGTGATGAGACATGGGTTTACGAGTTTGAGGTGGAATTCACCCAACAATTGCCGCCTCAATAGTTGAGTTTGTAAGGAGGTTGTGCCTTGGGTTTGATTGTGCAAACTTTGTTTCGATTGACAAGTCTTGGTATGCAAGAGTGCATTTTGACACAATAGGCTGGGTCTCAAACCCCAGCCGCCCACTGAAATACCACCCCATTAAGTTATAGACTTCCTGAAATGAATGGGAGAAATCCTTGAGCATCTTTTGGAGCCTGGCTAATGGACCCCGTCGAGAAAAATAGCATCTCAGGGCGCTGATTCGCTACAGGTTCACTTTTCTGGAAGATGTAAAAAAAGACAAGCTTCGGAATGAAGCCTTCCAGCTGAGGCAAAACCGAAAAAAACCACGTCAAAGTCGATCAAAAGTCAAGATAATGTTGACTGTTTACTTTAATTATCGTCGTAATTAGCACTCGGAATTCTTGTCAGAAGGTTGTCTGTGCGTTATGCGGCATTTAGAAGAGAAAATTCATCGAAAGGGGTTAGGTTTCTGGCAAGAAAACTCATAGATTTTGCACCACGATAACGAACCATCTCTATTCTATTCTATTGTATTTATTAGCCTGTAGGAAACCGAAAGTTCATGACCTCACCGACTCGACTCCGCCATTGGTCCCTGTCCTCTGCGCTCTCCTTCCACGTTCGACCATCCGATCTAATCTCCTCGAGGTCCAACCTAACATTGTCCTCCCATCTCCGTCGCGACCGTCCTGTCGGTCTCTTTCCCGTTGGCTTACTGTCAAGAATTCTATGCACGATCGATTTCGGTGAATTGAAGTTTATTATTTAGTAGGATGCCGGTACCTCCCTGGGATCCAGTAGTTCTGGGGTTTGAAATAAATGTATAATTGGGGATGGATACTCGGGAGTTGGACTTAAGCCACGTTTTTGAGAGGAGAAGGATGTCTGGGGAGAAGGTTTTAACAAACAACCGTAAGTGTTGCTTACGGATGTTGGAGTATACAGACTCTGCTTTGAGGGCGACTATAGTTAGTTCAGGCATTGAGGGAAAGAATATGGGAAGTTATAAGTGAGAGAATCTGCTATTTTTTTTTCGATATCCGACATATGCTTCAATGTAGGAAGCACAGTTTGTAGACTGTTGATGTAGCCCATGATGTCCAGGTTGAGGCCAATGGAGTTGGGGTTGTTTGACGTCGGCGTGTTTTGATTGTTTTTGATGACATCCGCATATGATGTTCCTGGCCTTTTAGTTTGTGGTAATGTGTTCTGCGATATGGATTTGGTTGGTGCGGATTTGTTGGTTGTAGTTGGTTTTATTCTTCTTTGGAGAATTCTCAATTTATTCGGGCACTGGGAGAAACTGGCTGGATGTGGACCTCCGCAGTTACAGCATGTCACAGCGATTTCCTTAGTGGTAATGGATCCATCGGGGTTTGTGGTTTGGATTTTTCCTGGTTCCATACCCTGTGGATTGACCTTACATTCTCCTGGTTGATGTTCATCGGCACATCTGCCGCATCGTATATTTAGGTGGCAAGCCACCGCCAAGTGTCCCTAGCCTGGGCATCTCTTGCAATGGAGGATGCTTTGTTTATGAGGCTGCTCGATGCTGATCTTTTGCGTAAATAAGTACTTAATTTGTTTGAGCTTGTTGGCGTCTTCATTTTGAGGGATTTGAATAAATGCTCCAACTTTGACAGTTGTCTATTTATAGATAGCAGTTGACGGGATCAGCGTTGCATTTAAAGTTACTGCGCGGGGCAACTCAAAAAGCCACTCACTTATGAAACTGCCCTCGTATCACCTTGTGTTCACTAAATTTAGCGTGATTTTCCGAGACGTACCATGAACGATAGGAAAGAGATAGAGATATGAAGAGCATATTTATGGATATGAAAGTACTAAAATTCGATTACAGAAAACATGTATTTTAATTTTACGGTACAAATTGGCGGCACAGCAACGAACGAAAGGAAACAAAATCTCGGAGGGTCGACATATACGCATCGCTACAGGTCACAATTTTTAATCTGGAACAAAAAACCAAATCGTTTCTTAAAATATAGTTCAAATCTAGTGATCAGGCGGCCGCAAATCGTTTATAAAATCTATAAAAATCAACTTATCAAAAGAAATGCGACGTTCACTAGAATATATTGTTCTAAAGTTGCAGTTAAAATTTCAAGTTAATCGGGCAAAAATTGAGGGAGCTACTGTGCGCCAAGTTTGAAAAACATGAAGCCGAGATATTTGAAGTTAAAATTTGGAGTATTGAAATTTTGTTGAAATTTTCGTTTTTGATCGTACAATCGGCCTTCTAATTGAAGTTTTTAAATTGGGGAACCGATATGTGTCGGAATAACTATATATAAAGAATAATAGAGACCTTCACGCACTCGGAAAACCGCTAATTTCGCTTCACGACCACGGTCGGAAAAACGGCTTTTTGGCCACTTACAAGTTTCTCCCGCTCATAATCGACTTTTTTTATCAGGCTTGGATATTGTAACGAGTGTTTAGGCCAATAAAAAAAACGTGAAAAAAATTCACAAACTCATTATAATCTTTACAGACAAAAAACTATTATCATTGTATATTACTGACTTGCAAAATAAGTAGATGATCATAACATATCTGGTTAATACAGTAATGAAGAATTATGTGAACATTTTATAAAGAATTTATCTTTATAAAAAACTAAAAATAAATATCCTATGGTTCCATCCAGGATCGAACTGGAGACCTTCTGCGTGCAAAGCAGACGTGATAACCGCTACACTATGGAACCTGTGGAACGGGGTTTAATAATGATGTATAATATATGAATATCAGAAAGTATAACAAATAACAAACGACGCAGAAAATATTTGTGAAGAAAAGTATGAGTACTCTTTTAAAAGAAATGTAGATAGAAAAAGTGTTTATGCATTCGACATTGAAGGGAATGGGGCGTCATGTGAACAAGAAGTCTCTGACAATATATTATAAAACAGTAATACAGTTCCGCCTTTTATGATCACTCGCATTTGAATCATAATAACGAGGGTTTTATTGTTTTTCTTTTTTCCGGTATTACTGTTAATTAAACGAGATTTGTTTGAAATGTAGAAGGTCACAAATATCGTTTGTTTCTATAAACTCAAGTTTAGTACCGTAATTGAATAAAAACTCTGCTTCTGGCTGCTTCTGGGGAAATGAACCCATTCTGGAGAGTACTCTCCAGATTCATATAATTGGAATAGAATGCTCCCGAGATAAGATTATTGTCACTGCAAATTGCTCCTGAAGTGTTATAGTGTTTGCGACGATAGTGAAGAACGTGTGATTCGAACAGACGCTATGACGGTTAGAATTACTAAAAGAAAAGCCGCGTGTACGAATTCGATTTCTAAACTCAAATAGACAACTAATGTGGAATTGCTTTGTTATTGCTTGGTATACAGCTGATGCTTTTGCTTATTCGATTTTATTTCTGTGTTGTTCTTCACTATTTGCTTGTGTACTGTGTGTGCAGCTGTTAGGAACGCCACAGTGTGACCACGGATAATTTTGTTTATGAAGTCGTCTCGTTTTATTTTAGTCCTGATTTGTCGTACAGGACTTTATTGGGGTAGTATTTCTTATGTTGCGACTCTGGTTCTTCCAAGGCTGGAACGCAAACACTGCCTCTCGAAAACCTGAAACTTCTCCATATAGAATGGGGATATGGTATACCAAACAGAGCAGTCATACACCGATACTGGTCGGATGAATGCCGATTATGAAATTATTTTGGCTTTGGGATCTCTAAGACTACTGTAGTGGTCCTGAATCACTACTCTCAGCCAATCCCTCATTATTATATAAAAAACTTATCAACCATATCCTAATATCCCACCCCTATCCATAACCTATCAATATCCTCAATTGAATCATATGTGCGACAAATTGAACTAAATGTTCGTTTGTCGTAAATTCATTCAATTTCGCAATAACCCGAACAGCATGAAATGCTTATTTTCAAATGCATTTCATGATTTCACCTTACGGAATTTGTTCAAACAAATTGCCATATCCTTCCTGGAACCCCATTCCAATTGAAGCGTACACTAAATCTTGTTTGTGCTTCTTGCAATTTTGATACACTTTTTAGCAAATCTCTGTAGATAGGAAGTATAAAAAAGGCGGGGCGTTTTAGATTCATGATAAGTTTACAGTCAATGGGAAATTAACCCATCTAAAACAGTAGCTATAATTCTGAGTAGTAAACACTCCCAACCCACTTCTCGATATTCACAGATTATTCGAATACAAATCGGAGGTATTGCGATTAGACCACAGGACAGGATGAAATATCTTGGGGTCATTTATACTCCAAAAATGAATTTCATCAAACATGTGAGACATATTCTTCAAAGGGGCCTCGGTCGGTCTAAGTAACTGCACAACATTTTGAAGTGGAGCAACAAAGTTGAAACCAAAGTTAAGCTTCTCTGCTATAAGCAGCTAACCCGATCTGGAATATCGTACGCCTTTCCCATATACTCCTGTATATCTTCGGCCCAAATGAAAAGACTTCGAGTTTTGGAAAGGAAACTTCTTAGAAGATGCACCAACCACTCTAGAAGGCCTGACGGTCGCCAGTACCCCAAATCTATACGAAAGCGCCTCCATTATCCCTATCGACGAGTACTTGCTACAATTAGCATCCAAGTACCTCAAAAGCATTTAGAACAGCGCGAATCTACTTGTACGGGAGTCTTGCGTTCTTGAATCTTCTCTCTTTCGGTCTCTTCGGATCCGACCACTACAATTTCATCTTCTCCTCTATAATAGATGATTCCTGGACCCATGCCATAGGGTCTACAGCTGACACACCACACACGTACGCACAGTACAAGACGGCAGAAACATACACATGCACCGACCAAAGCGCAGATTATCAGACGCTGAAGACGTGATCTGCGTGTACTACCACACTCAAGACCTACCGGTCATGTGTGATTTCTTTCCCACGATCCTTCCATCCAAGTAGTTAGAGAACATTTGAACTAACCCTATCCGCACTACCCTTAGATCTTCACGGATGTGGGTAATTCTGGTTATCGGAAGATGACCAGAAGCCAGAGACAAGATGAAGGACACATTTGTCCTTGTCTCGCTTAAGTTCGCCTCCCGCCACTTTATTTGTGACCAGTAAGTCCCCCGAGGCCGAGACTACGGCCGACAAATCAGTTAAGTTCCGAAGGCTGAACCCATGGCCGAAAAGTGAATCCAGTGTTAATAAAATTACAGCTAGTAGCAATAAATAAAATATTGTCAACAAACAAATCTAAAGTGTATAACTCTAGCTACCATTGATCTACATAAATCACGGTGAGTACACTTCACTCCCTAACCAGGCACTTACCGCCCTGCAGGAATCTTCTACTGAAATAACCATTACACGGCCGAATTCGTGGTCGGCGGCAATCAAGAATGCATGATCCTGTGTTCATAAAACTGCTATTAGTCCACGCTGAGTGAACAGTACACCCTTACCGAGCACTTGGTGTCCTGCACGAAATTACACTGCCATTCCAGCAGGTCCCTGGGCAATAGATTACTCTCTAAGGTAACTCACCATAGAGTGCCTTAAATAGACTTAATATAATTTACAAAAAAATAAATAACAATAACTTTACACTACTGTGGAATAGACGTATTATCATAGCAAATACGTTGTTAGCTGCGGTAAGCGCAGCTGCTATGTACTTACCAAAGTAAAGATACTGATCAAGCCAGATACCAAGGTATCTGACTACAGTTTTTACTTGTAGAGGAACATTATTACCTTCTACAATCGGGCATTTTTTTCAATTCCGTTTTGTATCCCTTGATGTCCTGGACAGGAGTGTTCTGAAAAGATAGTGTCTGTTTTCTGAAAGTTGATCTTTTATTTCCAGTCGCCGTGAAAACGTTTGATACTATTGAAGTCATCGTGCAGAAGTCTGGTGGTGAGATCAATATTTTCTCAAGAATTGATTAAAACCCTGTAAGTCCCCCGAGGCGCAGATGAGAGGATTCATTTAAGCGGTTCTTAAAGGATATGACGTGTTCCTGATAGGCGAGTGGAAGATATATAGTAGATGAGTCACTATGAACGTTAAATTCATTGATTAATAGCATTGGATGCTGAAGGTAATATGATATTTTAATATGAATATATATAAAAGTTCATACGCTCAGTTTCTAGATATTCTTAAAGCCATTACATTTTTCTCGAACAACAACATCAACAATCCCAAGGAACTAAAACTCTAAGCAACAGAAGATCCAAATGCTGGATGTTTGAATTCAACTAAAGATGTTAATTGTGACTATTTATTTATAAAACATTTATTTTGATTATTTATTTAGATAGTATAAAATCTCAATGAAAATGTAATTCTTTTCCGATATCCGATTCCGATTTTTTACAAACACAACACACATTTTCAATTATTGTGAAAATCAATTAGCACGAAATTGTACTTATTAGAAAACAAGTGTTGAAATAAAGTAAAAGGCATAATAATTGCGACAAATCTGATTATTAAAATGTGGATACAACCCAAAATTAAAATACTAACAATAAAAGAACTAATAATCATCAAATAACCAAATTTGAATCTCGTTTATACTTGTAATGTAGCGAAAAACGAAAGAATTGCGCTTTCTGAAGGAAGGCATTGCCCGAAAGCTTCTATCAGCAAAGGCTGTTCGTCCACAGTTTGAGAGAAATCTTCGAATGAAACCTAAAGGAGATATTTTGAAAGTCAATAGGCTGAAATCTATTTTAAACAGTACCTTTCCATCTTTATCCAAATCGAATTTTTTTAAAACAATCTCAACAAAGTCTCTAACACCTTCATCGGGATCTTCGTCCTGAGGCTGTTTGATAAGGCAATTCTTTAGAAGCGTGAACATTTCGTCCTTCGTGATGTATCCATCGGAATTCAAATCGTACACTCGAAAGCAAAATGCTGCTCGTTCGGTCTTAGTTCCTCGAAGAAATACTGACAATCCAGTGAGAAAGCCTTCAAATCTTATCGGCAGTCCTTCATGCGATTTGTCCCAGGTAGTAAATATTCTCTCCATGAGGATTTCTTCGGTGACTATGTCGAATGTGCTATGTAGAATTTCTCGAAAAACTATTCTGTCGATGCCCTATAAGAAAAATGATGTCAATATATAATACTATATCTCCAGCCGAAGGATCTGTTATCAGAACACAATTTACAAAGGTACCGTCCTTACCTACATTTGTGACTTTAATTTTTGAAAAAAAAAAAAAAATAAATAAAATAGTGAAAACAATAATATAATGATACTAGGAGTCTTCGCTCTTTGATGCCTTGATGCCTCTTTTTTTGGTTAAGACTTGGAGATGGTAATCGTCTGAAAATACAGATGGGCCGAGTTTAATTGCTGGTCCGATTCACTGTACGAGTCGTAGTCCCTCGTCATTTCTGCTGTGGACAGGGTCGACGTATTCCGTTCTCTACATAATGTCCAATGCGCTAATGAATTTTCATCCGTTATTTGAACTTAAAGTTGGGCTCTTATGTTGGTCGCATCTACTGTTCGGTTGATTTGCTCTGTGAGCATATGCGTTTCTCCGGGAATCTATGGTATTCGGTTAAGATATGTTCCATGTTTTCTACTCATCTTCTGCTGGCGCGCGTTACGAAAATTCCTTCTCCATGGGTCCATGCAGATATTGTCTAAAACAACCGTGTTATGCTAAGCAGTGGAGCATGCAAAAACGTGCCTCGCCGTTTAGTCTATTCGTCCATTCTTTGATATTTGGTATAATTTCGTAAGTCCATCTTCCTGTGGCAGTTGTGTGCCATTTCTGTTGCCAGTGGGTAAGGTTCCGCACGCGGATAGCTTAGTCTAATGTCTTTTTTCAAAAATCTCATTCATACATATTTCATTATGAAATTTTAACATGAACTCAAACTTCAACGTCTCCGAACTAAACTCTTCATTCTAGTCATTTAATGTGTTATTAATTCAATATAATAAGTTACAAAAACAGATTCGTATCCAAAGTCTTTACATTCCCCCGCTTGGTAGAAACCTTGACGTGGTGTGGGGGCTTCAATTACAATGACTCACTTAGGCTATGCTGACGGCAGAAGACGCTTCCAATAGGGCCACCCATGTCAGACAGGCTAGCGAGGAGTAACACACAATGATCTGCTACCCCTAATCGCGTCACCGTGCCCATCGGATGGTTTGCAGCCAGGTCTATACCCGCTGCATTATAACGGCGCCTGACACCTATCAAAACGGGGCTCTGTTATGGCGGACTATTGAAATCCTAAGACTCGTGGGAACAAAAATGAATAATCAATATACACAAAACAATCTCACGAAAAACCCGGTAGGCGTAGGTGTGATGAGCCGACACTAACATACGGGAACAAATCATCAAGAAAACACCGACTCAGCAAAAAGAAGACGTAGGGAAAAAGCGGGATATACACGTCGGCACGTGGAATGTTCGCACATTATATAAGCCAGGTGCGATACAGAGGGTCGTAGAGAACGCGTAACAATATAAAATAGACATCGTCGTGCTTCAGGAAGTTCGACTCCCACATCAAGTAATCGAAGCCAACGGATTCACACTGGCGCAGCGTGTATCGTCACACATAATCTCGGAACTGACTTCATCAATAAGATAATTAATGACCGGATGTCGGTGCTAAAAATCCAGGGCCCTTGGTACAATTATGTATTTATACAACAGAATCTACCTACGAAGAAACGAAGGACACGTTCTGTGGGACCCTAAAGGAAGTATTTGATGTTAAAATCCTCCTGGGGGGCATCAACGCAAAAACTGGAAAGGAAGATATCTTTCAACCAACTATAGGTAAAGAAAGGCTCCTCGATAGTATAGTGGTTAGTATACCGCCTGTCACACGGGAGACCAGGGTTCGATTCCCCGTCGGGGAGCCTGTGGCGCAAGACTAATGACCTTGCCCGAAAAAAAAAAACAAATCATTATGGAAAATTTAACAAGACTCACACTTGCTAAATAAGGTCAAGACCGGTTCCCGGTTGTAGTGCCGATGATGATGATGATAGGTAAAGAGAGCCTACATGACGTTTCAAATGATAATGGAATGCAAATTATCACGTTCGCAGCGTCAAAAGATCCGATAGTGAAAATTACGATGTTCAAGCACAAGCACAACGGCGTAACGCGCAAGCAAATAGACCACTTCCTCAAAAACAGAAGACCCCACTCGAACATCCTTGACGTAAGATCACATAGAGGATCAGATTGTGACTCCGATCATTTTCTAGTGATGGGCAACATTAGGAGTCGGTGCAGTTCGGCATAATTACTGAGTGGTAGGTAGGGTCCCAAAGCCCAGCCGCCCAGTGAAATAACACCACATTAAGCTATAGGTTTCGTGAAATAATTGGGAGAAATCCTTGAGCATCTTTCGAAACTAGGCTGATGTAGCCGGTCGAGAAAAAAAAATACATCTCAGGGCGCTGACTCAGCGCTATATGTTCGCCCTTCCTGAGAGAAATAAAAAAAAAAAGAAAACAAAAAGTCGGATCGCAGTAAATCCACGCGGGCAGCCACGGGAGACGAGAAAAAAAGTTCGACATTGATAAACTAAAAGACCTGCGCAAAAGGGCTGAATATCAAGACGAACTAACGAATAGGTTCAGCATCCTAGAGAATGGGAGTATTGAGGAAGAGGAAACCAATAGCGTGGACACTATATAAGCATCGACCAGAGACGTAATAAAACAAACAGCCCAAAAGGTATTAGGATTTAAAAAAACAATTAAGTCCAAACCTTTGTTTGACCATAAATGCCGGGCGAAGATCGAACAACGTAAACGCCTCAGAGTGATCCACTTAGAAAGATATGATGAAATCAACACAGAAGGATACGCGACGATTCGGAAAGAGATAACGAGACTTTTCAAACGCAAAAAAACGCGAATGGGAGAAGACTCGGATCGAAAAAATCCTAGAAAATGCCAGAGCAAAGAATATCAGAGGTATGTACGCCGGCATGAATTCAATCAGAAATAACTACCGAGGGAGAGGCAAAATAATTCAAGACGCAAGCGGATGTCTGGTCACAAAAACAAACAATATCGTGACAAGGTGGAAGCAGTACTTTGAAAACCTCCTTAATGTGCGCACCCATCAACCACAAATAAACGTACCAGACGTACATACAGATCCCAGAGCCATCTTTCAACGAAGTTGTAGACGCAATAAATCGATTGAAAACCAACAAAGCTCCCGGAGTCGACTGCATACCGGCAGAGCTTGTGAAGAATGGAGGAGAGGCAAACGCTCGAAAGATCCACCAACTGATTACAACAATATGGGATAAGGAAGTCACTCCGGAAGAATGGAAAACCTCAATAGTCATCCCCATTTTCAAAAAAGGCGACCGATCTGACTGCAAAAATTACAGAGGAATATCATTGCTCCCAACCACATACAAAATACAAACAAATGTCATACTGGCGAGAATCACACCGTGCGCAGAAGAAATACTGGGAGACTACCAGTGCGGATTCCGTAGGAACCGGCCAACGAGCGACTAAATGTTCACAGTAAGGCAATTGCTGAAAAAGAAGTAGGAATACGGAGATACGGTTCACCAACTGTTCGTTGACTTCAAAAACATACAGGGGGAACATACAGGGTAAAGTCTCTGCTTTCATCCCGGCGAAGGCCAGGACGATTCTTGTCCCTGTTGAATCCAAGTTGGCATGTAATCTCCACGTGACACCCCTGGATAGCTACTTTGGCACCCGCCAAGTAGTGAACCAATGCATGCAATGATATCCAGAGAAAGGTTGGCGCAAGGCTAATAAATTTGCCCGGACAAACAGATTATTATGGGCAATTGCACAAGTCTCGAATAAGGACCGGATACCGGTGAAGAGACTTGCCAAATAAGGCCAAGACCGGATCCCGGTTGTAGTGCCGATGATGATGAAAAAAAATGTCTCATTTGGGCGCGAGCAGGTGGACGTCATGGGACACACATAAACGTCAGGGGCCAGATATTTGAAAAAGTTAAAGAGTTTAAATATCTGGGAACAATACTGACGGCCAGTAACGAAATGTCGAAGGAAATTAACAAAAGACTGCATTCCGCCAACGCTGCAATCTTGCTGCAATCCACACTGCTATCACGTAATATAAAGCTCCGTATTTATAGAACCATAATCATGCCGATTGTTCTATACGGATGCGAAGCATGGGTTCTGACAAAACGGGAAGAAAACTAATTCCACGTATTTGGAATAAAGTTTTAAGGGATACCTTTGACGGTAAATATGATAAAGAGGCAGGACACTGGAGAAAACTCCATAACCACGAATTGAAAGAGCTTTACCGCAAACCTACAATAGTAAGAGTAATCAGATCGCGAAGATTAAGATGGGCCGACATGTGGCGAGAATGGGCAACGATAGAACCTTGCGTAGAATTCTTGACGGAAGACCAACGGGAAAGAGACCGGCAGCACGGCAACGACGGAGATGGGGGGACAATGTAAGGGTTGACCTTGAGTAGATCGGATCGGATGGTCGAACGTGGAGGGAGAGCGCACAGGACAGGGAACAATGGCGGAATCGAGTCGGTGAGTTCATGAACTTCCGGGTTCCTACTGGCCAATAAATAATAATAAATACAATACAATAACAATTATCTGTAAAATTTAAAAACTAATTTCAACAATAGTGTTTGGAGATGTTTAAGTGCAATTCTGATGATTTGTTCCGGAGATATGGATAAAAACCTGGAACGGATTTTACTTGTATAATCTGGAGACGAAAACAAATCGAAGCAATAGATTGATCCCAGTGAAAGTACTCCTAAAGGAAAAATCGTTCAGAGTCGGCCAGGTCATGAACTTCCGGGTTCCTACAGACCAATAAATAGTAATAGTATAGTAATAGTCTTTACACATTAATGCTTATTTAAAAACGACATAATTAGCAAGTTTTCTAACTAAAGATCTCTGAATCTTTATCCCAGCTATACTTTTACATCTAGATCGCACTGTATACATTAAATCATCTGTAAATATGTTATGGAATTTTGCCTTTCTAATGTTATTCTAGGAGTATTTACTGTTTTCTATTTAATCCCAGTCAATATTTCAGCTATTAATTTATTTTTTATACATTCGTACATATGTTTCTTAAGAACATTACAATAGATTCAATTTTTAATTTAAGCAAAGCTTAAAGCGGGTCAGATGGAGTCAAAGATGATAGATATTCCGGGGGATATTTTCATGTTGGGGCTCATCTGAATCAAAGGAAATGCAATTTACAATATCTGCGGACAATCTATCTAAAACAGGTAATATATTTATTTTTACAAAAACAACTACGTACAAGTGAAATCCTAAAATGAGAACAAGAACAAAATGAAAACTAATAAAAAGGAAAAAGAAATCAGAAATGGGAAAAAAGGCCCATTCAAACATATGCACAGACTAATGTATACAAAAACAGAAACGTACAAACAAATCTTTCAGTAAGAAGAAAAACAAAATGAAAACTAATAAAAAACGGAGAAAGAAATGAGAAATAAGGACGAGAAAGTAAATTACCTCTCCAAAGCGTGTTGAAAGTTCCACAATCGCAATTTGCCACTCAATTTAGACAAAAACAAAACAAAAAATAAAAGTGAAAAGAATAATTTCTCTCAGTATACATATATTGGTAATTGTCACTCAGCTGGTGGTCTCGAATAAGACATAATAATTCACTGTATGTTGGGGTACGAATTTCTACACATTGATGGGCATGTTCTGTTATTTTCGTGCGATATTTTGCGTTTACTACTGCGCCCAAGACCGAGAGGTCTTTTATGTTTGATTCCTACTATCCCTTCACCCAAGTAATTAGAGACCGCTTGAATTAACTCTCTAGAGACTATCAGCAGATACATCTGTGGGTTGTTTATTAGTAGGGTGCACCGGCGTACGGTGCTGTTTCACTAACAACACCACTGATTGTCACTGGTTCCGTCCTCTAAAAGTTATTCCGGGTAGGTTTATTGTCTTTCTACGGTATCCGCCCAAAATTCACCGACCGCTCAAGTAAAACTTTACACTTGGCCGCAAAACTACGCCACTCGCCGTCAACAATAAACAAGAAGGAAGTGAAACACAACGATCAAAATTAAATGAATACTCTTTATTGTCATTAACTTCCTTAGATTTAAAATTAATCACCATCCATTGATCTGCTACTCTTGTGGGTATAATATTGAATTTAGATACGCACTAAACACTTGAGTCGAACATGGGAGATTAAATTATACTTCTTGACATTGATTTGAATTCCAGTATAGGCTACAAACACAAGTTAACATAGACGGTTAATTATTGTTCTGCAACAGGAGGTTAAATTATACTTCTTGACATTGATTTGAATTCCAGTATAGACTACAAACACAAGTTAACATAGACGATTAATTATTGTTCTGCAACAGGAGGTTAAATTAAACTTCTTGACATTGATTTGAATTCCAATATAGACTACAAACACAAGTTAACATAGACGATTACTTATTGTTCTGCAACAGGAGGTTAAATTATACTTCTTGACATTGATTTAAGTTAGAGTATAGAACGTATACGTTTACTATTCCCGATTCGATGACACGACCGTAAGTTGTGGCGACTAAAACTCGACTCCCCGTGACGTTCTGCTCGGTAGCCATCACCTGACTCCCAGTTGGATGACTCTTTTTAGACATCCGACGAAAACCAAAAAAACTAAAGGATCCGCCGCCAATGGCGAAGGTCCAAACAAAAGAAAAAGAGAAAAACTCATGTAGCAGATCGAATCGGCTGCTACATGTTTGGGCAAGATAAACTGCCGCCATACGCAAGGGATAGATTCTTGATTGACGTGAGTCAATAAAACCCTTGCCGAAGGCAGAAATCTATCTTGGAAAAATGTATCGACATTGGGCATGGCTGTTGTTAGATCATCTAGCATAAACAAATTTCGGTCGTATGATTCAATGCATGTTAAGTTAGGGATGTGTTAATCCCGTTGAAAGGCACTGTCAGGCGAAAGTATCCGCTTGAATGTTTACTTTGTGTAAACTAAAATTGGTGGCCATGACCGATGCTGGTGATAGTTCCAAGAAACGGCAACGGATCATAAAATCGGTCAAGCTTAGATCCAAGCAAAATATGCGCGCCTGAAAGGCCAATGTTTGATTTGATCTTCTTTACTTAAGGAAAGATAGATCGTAGACATGCCGTTGGAAATCTGGCTTGCAGCTGTGCAAGCAACCCGAAATATTGCTAGGTCAATGAATGGGTGCGAAACTAACACACGGAAAGATCAGCGTGTGTTGGTGGATATGTGCCATCCATTGTTCGGTCGCGGAAGCTCGGTTGATGAATTGATGTCATGGCAAGATGATAATCTTGCCGTGAATTATGCTTTTAGGAATGACCGTGGGGAATAGGTTTGGAAAAGCACCCAAAAAAGGTAAGCTGCCTAATATATATTAATGTCGGTTATCCTTGGGGATAACCGAATTAATTCCAGCGAATTGGTTGGCGGTTAATGCCGTAGCAAGGTTGCGTAACCTTGCTGAAGATTCGACTTCAAGGTAAGTCGCATCGCTGGGAATGGTGGGGATCGAGCGATGCATGGCTCTTCGGGCCCTGAAAAGCCCCGCACATCCCCTTTTCGTTTTCAGATATCTCGAGACCGAGCTTAACATTTTCGCGGATGTGGGTGATTCTGGTTGTCGCACAGCCAGAATTCAGAGTCACGATGAAGGACACATTTGTTCTTGTCTCGTCTAACTCGGCCTTCACTCCACTCTTTATTTTGTTACTTTTGTGGGCTTATCATGAGCCTACCGTGTGTATAGTACATATCAGATATATGTAAATATGTGTTTTTGCTGCCCTGATGTGCGGCAAAATTTATTTCGGCGTCCGGACCTATATCCCTAAACTCCGGCCAGACGTTAGAGTTATTTGTCGCCTAGAGATTTTTTTTTC
Organism: Microdon myrmicae; assembly: GCA_963931805.1. NCBI lineage: Eukaryota > Metazoa > Arthropoda > Insecta > Diptera > Syrphidae > Microdon > Microdon myrmicae. The sequence continues at coordinate 5,733,593 of OZ007502.1, forward strand.
GTAAAATAGAAAGATTTGATAATTTTAAATGTAGTATTAATTACTATTACTAATTAATACTATTATTAATTTAACAAGTCTCGGATAAGAACCGGATACCGGTGGAGAGACTTGCTAAATAAGGCCAAGACCGGATCCCGGTTGTAGTGCCGATGATGATGATGATCAATTACTATACCCGATAGGTGTATATTATTTAAAGTTAACGTAGTTATATATTGACATAACTTCTCAGTGTTCAGTGTTATAATTACGAACCCACTATAATTATACTTATCTTAGCTCTCTGTAGTAGCCATCGGATATTGTTTTTTTTAATCTGGGCTCTGCTCTCTAAATTATAATCGTTGTCGGTCACGGGGAACGTAATTGTTAAATCGTGTCATCTTGTCACATTGGCATTGAATTATATTTTTAAAAATGAATGTTTTTTATTTGGATGTTTTCAAATCTAGCGCTTTAAATACAAAATAACCTTCAGTGACTTTTATTTCGTCCTAAATGGTATTCATCAGAAACCCAAAAAAAGTCTTACAATGTGCACATACTAAATCAACGGTTGCACTACTACGACTTCGGCTTGGCGGTCAAGCCAATATGTATTTTCAGCACTTATTTTAAAATAGAGATAGTTTCGGATCAACCCCAGACTGGGCAAACACAACTCACAATTGTCCGAAGGGGGAATATGAGGCGTCTTTTTCTCAAGAGAATTCAGACAGGAACTAACTGTTCAGTTTGAAAGTTGAGCGTGTGGTCAACTACTTTTAGTTACGTTTCACCTACGACAATACTGCGAAATGAGTAGCGATTAATAACTTTCAGATCTGGAAATAAAGTGGCCGAACGGCAACCATGCCGGGGGCAGCCCGTACTGAAAAGCAAACTAAGAAACGTAGTAGAATGGACCGGGCAGAAAAAGATGAAAAACGTTTACAATTTGATGGTTTATTCCCACAGGGTTTATTTGATTAAAAACAATAAAAACACGATGGTTATACGTTCAGAAACGAGTATTAAACCTTCAAAATGTCTTCGCATTTATGTGAATAATAGAAAAACAACAGAATAGGATAACAACCACCTTTTGTAAAAGAGAAGCAGGTTATGAAAAGATGGCATAATGGTCGCTTGTACGATTGTCAATGCTTGAGCAGAGTCTGGTTCAGACTACGCACAGATCGTCAACTTAGTTACGACGAAATTGTTATTTCTAATAACAAAAATCCATTGTAGGGTTATTTTGTATGTGTGCCTGCACGGGTACGAGTTCACTAATACCTCACCTGAAGGTTAGATGTAGTTGGTCGCTGAACGTCACAATTGTATTGAAAACAACTCCACTTCTTTTTCTTAAGTTTTCTTGGTGTTATGCTGCGCCGTGCTTCCTCTAAGATCGAGGGAAGAGCGTAGCATGCGTAGTTGTTTTTATGAATGAAATTAAATGCTTTCCGATTGATTTGTGAAGTAATTTTATTATATTCCATTTTCTGTGTTTATTTGTTTAGGTGCTATCTACACAAATGACAATGATCGAATGATCCTGGTCGACTGGCAAAATTGAAAAGCTACCTGAAAACATCTTAGTTTTTCCTTTTTATACCTGAACCCTGAAATACATGAACGATGGTTTGGCCCATCATATTCGAGCAGATGCCACTGTTGCTCGATATGGATTTTGCTGATTGTATCAATCTGCTGCCAGGGTTTTCGGATTGGGATGCATAGGAGTTTGTTATTTTGAGCAACTGCTGGTTGCTCGATAACAATTCGGAAATCGTTTAGGTTATTTGGGTGTTTGTTATTTCGAGCAGCTGCTATGGTTGCTCGATATTGGTTATGGAAACTTTTGGATTACTTGTATGTTATATCGAGCAGCTGCTATGGTTGCTCGATATTGGTTATGGAATTGTTTAGGATTATGGGATATTTATTTAGGGGGTGGCGGATATTAATAGTAGGGCTTTCTGGAGCACTACATGGGTGATACAGTGGTTACACTTACAAAAGTATTCAACCTAAGCACTAAGTTCACATACAATTTAGATTTAGTCAATTCGCTTTACTAACTTGCACACAGAGTTTGTTTTGTTCATTAAATAATAGTTTTCAATTTAAGCACACGTTCACATACATTTTTACTTAGTCAATTCGCTTTACTAACCCCGTTGATTCTCGACTTGTGCGCACTCCCCAATGGATGAAACCCGACTCCTTGAATTGACTCGTGCAGAACCATTCCTTGGTCAGCGGTGGGTTTTGGTTTTCCAGAGAAACGTGAAGTTTCTCTCTGTGGCGACCAATGGGAGAGGATCTCTCTGCGTTGATCTTGGCGGGATTATATCGCTTGTCCATGTTTCCAGGTCATGGGAAAACGAAAACAAGAAAAAAGGAAATGAGACAAAGGGCATCATTGGTGGCGTGCATGTAGCTGCGTAAGCAAATAAGATACTTGCACACTGATGGTTGTGCACGGTATCGATGCCGGTGGAAAGGGTAGAATTCTTTGTGTGCATGTTTACATTATGGAGAATTCGATTCTTGGCGGCTAGACGCGAGATGCGTGAACTGCTTTTGTCGGTTGGACAAAAGTTGGCGTGACTGTGGACAAGCCCGAAAAATGGGACGTGCACGTGTGTGGCAGGGTACGCTGGCTGGCAGGGGCGCCGATAAAGTTTACCATTGTATGATGCTTGTGGTGATGCATTAAATGCATGAAATGATGAATTCTTTTCAGGGAATTTGATATGATGCCTGGTGAAGGGGTTGGGGTTGGAATTGTGGGTGGCATTGTGGTTGCAATTGTGGGTGGTTGCTTGCGCAGTTTTAAGGAACCCCCACACCATTACTTTTCATCATCATCATCATCGGCACTACAACCGGGAACCGACCTTGGCCTTATTTAGCAAGTCCTGAGACTTGTCAAATTTTCCATAATGATTTGTTTTTACCGGGCAAGGCCATTAGTCTTGCGCCAGAGGCTCCCCGGCGGAGAATCGAACCCCGGTCTCCCGCGTGACAGGCGGGTATACTTTTATTATCTATTTATCTTCAAGTCAGAACCCAAGAACAAGTGAAGCCACGGGGTTAATTTGGAGTTTTTGTGCTAACGAATGAATTCAAAACTAATACTCTCATTGTGTTCTGACGATTAAGCGTACTCCCGAATCCCCTTTTATGTGCGTGTTAGTGTAAAAAAAAACGTTAACGGTGGTTTTCGTGGCAGATCAGAATATTATCAGTCGACTTCGGCGGTTCTCATTCATATAATGTGCTGTGTCGTGTTTTTTGAACAATTAAGAATAGCAGGAAACAAAAAAAAAATGAAACGATCTTTAAAATTTTATTCGTCATCTAGTATGTAAGGCAATCGAAAAAGCAGTTATATAGGGTGGGCCATACATATTTGGAAATGGCAACACTTGATTTCTTAAAAACCGTTAGTGGGAAGGGCGCGCGAGTGGCGGGGAATTGTGCGTCGCTTCATGCAATTTTAGTCACGATGGAGTGCTTCACGGGATAACGGCGTGCTTTTTGTGTAAAACAATTTTACAAAAACAAAGATTCCTACGTTACTGTACGGCGCCTATTGAATTGAATACGGATAACGCCGTGTAAGTGGGTGTCCAAGTGTTAATTTAATCAAAGCCTGGGTCAAGAAGTTCGAGCAAACGGGATTGAAACGAATATTAAACAAACAGGGCGGCCACGTTCAAGAAGAAGCGATGAGAACATTCGGGTCGTTGAAATACAGCATGTGTCAGTGAGTTTTGCAAAGTGAAAGAAGTGCCAACGACGAGACGGGGCACATCACCACGATGTCATTTAAAAACAATACCTTTTAATAAACGTTTATTACGTTAAATAAATGATCAACAAAACGACATTTATAGTTTTATTTCTATTCGTGTTTCAAATGTGCAAAAATGTATGGCCCACCCTATATAATTAGTCTTTATGTTCATTGTATGCAAATGAAACCATTTTCGTAATCTCAAATACAACTGAAGAAGAATATAGACGACAATTTCAACATAGAATTTCTATAAATTAAAAGAATAAATAAAGTGATAAATGTGTTTATATTCGCGCCCGCAGCCACACAAGATCATTAACAGTATAAAAACTAAATAAATCAGAAACATTTGTATTACAGATGCTACTTTCTCCTCAATTGCTGTCGTCGCCATCAATCAAACGCAGAATAGTTGATTGCCTACAATGAATCAGTGTCATCCTTTTTTTCCTCGATTTCTTTGTTAATTGTTTCATGTGCGCATTCTGCAGGAGGATTTCGATGAAGTGCAGAATAATTTTCTTGCTCCAACGGTTGGGTTTCCTGGGAAAGGAGTATTATCACACACATTGGTCAGAATGATTCACGCATGCCATTCCCAAAATATAATCTCTGACTATATCGGTTGGGTAGAAATTTTTCCATTTTGATTTTTCACTTAACCAGATGTACTTTATTCATCTTGGATATAGTTGAAACCTTCCGTTTATCTCTCCATTTTTAAACCACAATGGATACCGATCTAAGCCATTCAGATTCTCCTCGGCTCAGTTTCTTCATGACTAAATTTTTTGGATTTCCCTTTGTTGCGGATTCGCCCTTGAAACAACCGGCGAATTCGCAATTAAAATCTGTGGCACCACCTGAATAAGATATGTGGCATCACCTTAAACAATGTCAGCAATCAGCTGACATTTGTGAATTTTCTGTTGGTTGTCACTTGACAACCATTTTTTCTTTTATAATTCTCTTCTTCGTAAATCGCTTGACGGCTCCAGGTCGTAATTTGTAATCGTTAACAATCTAAAGCATCCGACAAAATAAAGCCGATAATTATCATTGAAATCAAGAGCCACATCATTTCAATTACCGGGAAGTTCAAATTTGGAAACAGAGGTAATCTTTTCAGTTTGACCACTTTATTAAAAATTGATTCCAGCAGATACCAATTGTTCCGGACGTCATTCCCACGGAACCAGCATCACTGCACGGCAAGAGAACGAATCATTGTTCTTGACGCCATTTTGTTAGCCCATCAGCACAACCCATTGGTTGGTGGACAATTTGCAGAACGCAAATCAAACACCCTTCGATCAAATCTCAACATGCCGTGTACATATATGTGTATTATAGACTTGCTCGTAAGATCTTTCGCAAGCCCGACTGAATTATAATCATTTTCCATATAAAGATCCTAATCATGATTCAGGAAACCATCCCTCAGAGCCAAAACAACATTTGAAGCGTGACGCCGTTCACGCAAGCCATCATATTTCCCTATCTAAATGTTTACTTTTAACACTATCTCTCCAGGTTTGCAAAGTTCGTAAAGTTTGACGCCATACTTATGCCGTTTGTATATATATAAATATATGAACTGGCGAAAAATCAGCCTTCTTCGCCAAAGAACTATAGACAATTTTGTAGCCGGCTTATAAAGGTGATCCATAGTTACGTTCAAGTGTTGGGTCTTAGAAGTAATCTTGCATAATCGTTCATTAATTTACTCTTCATTATCGTTGGATTGTAGAAGTTTTAATAAAAGTTGACCAAGATTTTTAGGCATTCTCTTCGTCCAAAAGTCGAAATTGAAGAGTTCACTTTGCTTCCAATAATGTTTAATGGAGCGTAAACTGTTTGTACCGGCGTGCATAAGCGAGCCAAGGAAAATCCCTAATTCCTTACCGTTGATATCCTTCCAATATCGCAGTCGGTGGATCATGATAATGGATAATTTGTTATTTGTTGGGTAGTATGGCAATTGGTTTCATGTTTTATTTTAAAATTATTCTGTCAAAAACAGATTGAAGAAATTGCCTGTCGGCTTTACATCATTTGAAATTATCAACCCGCGATTAGCTTTAAAGTCAAACTGTGGCTAGTCCCTTTTGTTAGTTGTCCATTTATCCGGATCGCATACATTTTTTATTTTATTATCATTACATGATATTTAGTGGGAAGTGAACCGTTGCCACTGATCTTACTCTTTGTAGTTGTTAAAACACACAGCGATGGTTGTTTCTCATATCAAGCACTTCACTTCCGGTCGCTTAAAATCTCCCGAACAATATGTCCTTGTTCCTTCCCGTCGTTTTCTTTTTTGCCTTTTTGTCGCATGTGAGTAGGGCGTCAGAATATACTCACAGCTAGACCGGGTTATTATGGACAAACTATCAAGCCTCGGATATGGACCGGATACACGACGACGACCACGGAAACGAACATGGCTAAACGATTTGAGAATTTTCTCATGGAACGTCCGCTCACTATACAGAGCTCGAGCTGCACAGCAGTTAGCCGATGTCCTGAATATATATAATATAAGGCTGGCATAACAGCATCACAAGAAATAAGATGGTCGGGGTGTGGTGTTATTCAAAGAAACGAATATGACATTTATTACAGCTCAGCTGTCATGCAAAACATCATGTGCTCGGGGTAGGCTTTCTAGTCAGCCAAAAACTGAAGCCTACCATCATCGGCTTTAAAGCAATAGACGAAAGGTTATTCACTCTTCGCGTGCGAGGCAAGTTTAAGAACATAAGCGTCATTCACGGACGTATAGAGAAGTCCCCTGAACACGAAAAAGAAGAATTCGACGAGAACGTCGAACGAGACCTCAATGCCTGCCCAAGATACGATGTGAAAATCGTTATTGATGATTTGAATGCGAAAATAGGTCGGGAGTCGGTTTTTAGGCACTACGCAGGTTCCCATAGTTTGCCTCAGAACACTAATGGCAATGGACTACGAGTCATCGAACTGGCAGCATCGAAAAACTTGGTCGTTGCGAGTACCAGGTTCCCGCGTAAAGACATCCACAAAGCCACCTGGGTATCACCTGATGGAGCCACTCGCAACCAAATTGACCACGTGTTGATAGATCGCCACCACTCCTCAAGCCTCATGACGATACGAACGTACCGAGGTGCCAACGTCGATTCGGATCACTATCTTGTTGGTATAGTTTTCCGAGGCGGATTGCCTTACGGAGGTGTATTGCATCCGCGGATCAGGTTCGGATCAACATAGCTGCCTTACGCAATGAGAACACCAGTAACCATTAATCATTAAGACTCGCTCTCGAAGAGCTAGATGGAGGGAGGGTAAGGTCTATGACCAGAATGCCGGGCGTAGAAGAGAAATGGACACGTCTTAAGATTACTGTCATTAGTACTACCAACTCCATCTTAGGCAGTAGTCGTAGAGATCGGAGCGACTGGTTTGATGATGAGTGCAAACTATCGACAGAACGTAAGAATGCTCTTACCGGGCAATGCAGCAGACTCATAGAACGCGGGCACGCGAAGATAAATACAAAGAGCTCCGAATTTCTGAAAAAATACTCCACAGACAAAATAAAAGTGCCTGGGAACAAAATCCAGCCAGTGAAATAGAGAAATGCGGGGAGCGAGGTCCGTGCCAGGCGCAGAAGTTCTACCAAATAATCCGCATCCGTATGAAATGTCGAAGGAAATTAACAAAAGACTACATTCCAGCAACGCTAGTTGGCACGCAGTCAGTAAACTGCTGAAATCCAAACTGTTATTACGTAATATAATGCTCCGTGTTTATAGAACCATAATCATGCCGAGTGTTCTATACGGATGCGAAACATGGGCTCTCACAAAACGGTAAGAAAACAAGTTCCGCGTATCCGAGAATAAAGTTTTAAGGGGTATTGTTGCGGATTCGCTGAATGCAATCAGTTAATTCGCAATTGAACGCAGCCACAGCAACTAGCTGAAGGTTGTTTGATTTTCTGGGTGTCATGGTGACACCAAAACAAACTGTGTGTCAGATGTTTTATGACTTCTTCGTCAACCTTGCTTGCGACTCTTAACTCATCACAGAAAATAAAGGAAGTTTGTTTAACCTATTGCAACCCATTTTCATTTAAAACCCTGGACGAGGCATATTTCTACAAAAGTCAAGGTATTCCTGTTCCTTTTCCAATTTAAAACTATTTGGTTTCAGGCATCGTTGTTTCGGACGCCATTGCGTCAACTATCGAACCACCGTGCTCCATCTTTGGATATTCCCCGACGACAATCTTCGGTCGGCAGAGATTACATCAGGTATCTTTGGCGGTAAATATGATGAGGAGGCAGGACAATGGAGGACACTCCACAACCATGAATTGGAAGAGCTATACCGCCAACCTACAATAGTGAGAGTAATCATATCGTGAAGATTAAGATGGGCCATGACTCTAGCGTCACAACTAGAGGGACTAATGTCAGGAATTTAAAATTCCATTATATCATCTATTTATACACTTTAAGGCCGCCTACGACAGCATAGCTAGGGTAGAACTGTATAATGTCATGAGAGAGTATTACAGAATTTTTTCAGATTTTTTGACCACCATTTCATCGTCATCATTGGCACTACAACCGGGAACCGGTCTTGGTCTTATTTAGCAAGTCTCGGGGCTTGTTAAATTTTCCATAATAATTTATTTTTACGGGCAAGGTTTATTAGCCACCATTTACTGGATCAAAATAACGACTGGCCTTAATGACCCAGATTACGGACGGTGCTGGTAAAATTGAACATTATGGGCGAAGGGCTAAGAATTATTATCCAAAAATGTCCAATATAGGTAAAGTCATAGTAAATAGTAGTGAGCGCGGCAGAGTTGAAATTGGCCCAAGCGTACTGCAATTTTTTGAAAAGTCAACGAATGTCCATAGCCAACAGAAGAGATCAACATAAGACTAAAGAGGCAAGGAAATCGAAAAAAAAAACGCTCAAAAGGAATCAGAGGACATCACAGCAACAATAGCAGCCCTCATGTGTGATTCAGGAATCGCAGATCAAAGGTAATTTTAAAAAATCGGATCGGCTGGTAAAGCGTGGAAGGAGAGAGCACAGGACAGGGAACGATGGCGGAGTCGAGTCGGTGAGATCATAAGCTTCCGGGTTCCTACAGGCCAATATATAGTAATAGTAAATAACCCCACTACATAGCCCCATTTACTGTTAATCCATCAATGTACACGATCCAACCAATCAATTACCGTAATACAATTTACACATAATATCCCATGACGCATTCTCGTTTCCCAAGGCTACACGCTAAATGCAATTTTCTTTTATTCGTATTCAAAAACGAGCACTGCATCGGCATGTTCACACGCTATCAAACTACAACTCCATTATTTTTGCTTCGTACCCTAGAACAGGTGTTACACAAGTCAGATGATACTGCCGGCGCTTTCGAAGGCAATTAGCGACCACTTAACGGAGCTTTGATCAAAGTGCTGAGACCTGCGAAAGGACAGATATAGCAACGAAATGCAAATCGACCGAACGATACGAATGGCTTGAACGTGGGCCATCGTACTTTAATTGGTTCGGTCAAATGCGAAAATCAATTCAGCAATACAATTGCGTAAGCCAACGCTGCTGCACCTTAAGTGGGGCAATTAAGTGCCAATGATAATTAAAAAATCCGGATGACTCGTGCCAGGCAATTGGACTCAATGTGAGTCGTACGTTCTGGATCGAAGTCCAAGTAGAATGGAACGCACCGTTTGCATTTCTACGACCATATTTAGGGTATATAAAGAGTAGTTACAGCGGGGTAAAAGACAGGGTTAAACAGAGACCTTAATACGAAAGAACGTCTTAAAAAACAATCCAATTAAAATCAAGAGTTAAAAAAAAACAACACTTTGTACTAAAAGAGTAAAAGTCAGTTATAAACATAAATAATCAAAAGTAAAATCGAGAAAAAAAGGTAATATACTTTCATTTAACTCTCCGCTTACTCGCTCTTCCCTCACTATTGAGGAAGCACGGCGAGCGGCGTCATAACATATGTTGTAAAATAAAAAAAATTGTTTTTCTATCCTTTTCTAAGGACTTATTGACCTGCCCTCGTGTCATAGGCATTCTTTTCAAACGAATATTGATGTAGTCTAGACGTCAAGTCGAGTATAGGTGACGATTGATTCTGGACATAATCTCATCTATATTAACGATTTGATATGATCTCTTCACCATGCTTCAATATGCAGTCGACGTCATCATTTACAGCGCCACCATTAGCAACCTATTGGAATCAACAAGTTCAGCTGTATTACGAAAAGTAAGATTGAGATAAAAAACCATCCCGTTCAGAATCCTATTGCATAGAGGCACTAGGAATGCAAGAACAACTAACGAAAATGATCCACAATAACTAACGGGTGTGTAATAAGAAATTCGGCTTTTTGTGCCAAATTCAATTTTATTGGAAAATATATTTGTACAAAGATGAAAATATTCGCCATTGCTATCTATCTTCCGTCATTTATCGGGTAGATGATGAATACCTTCGCGATGGAAACTTGGTGATTTCGAAGCGAAATAGTCATCAAGCCATTTTTGCACATCTTCAACTTTCGTAAATCGCTGGGCTTTCAAATATGACGACATCGAACTGATTAAATGGTAATCAGAAGGAACCAAGTCTGGAGAATACGTCGCCTGCTTTTGACAACTTTCCAGTCTATGGAGAAGATTATTAGGCGTACAACTTTGCTTCCGCCGTTTTTTCCGAAATTCGAGGATTTATTGTAAAAAACTGGTTATACATTTATGATTCAAAGTATTGTCCATCGCTGGCCACTACTTTCTCCTATCTTTCGGGCAGCATACGAATCCCGCGTTGAAAAAACTGGTCATCTTTTGAATCGATCCACGAACCAATCCAATTTTTTACTTCTTCATAAGACCGGAAGTGCTTAGGTAGGACTTTCCATTTCAAAGTTTCCAAGTATGTCTTGACCACTTTCGCAACATGGGGTCGAGCATTGTCATGCTGCAAAATCACTTTATCATGTCTCTCGTTGTATTGCGGCCGTTTGTCTTTCAATGCTCGGCTCAAACGCATTAATTGCGTTCGATAACGATCGCCTGTGATTGTTGCAGTCGGTTTTAACAACTCATAATACACTACGCCGAGCCGGTCCCACCAAATACTGAGCATGACCTTTGAGCCGTGGATATTCGGTTTGGCCGTCGACGTGGAAGCATGGCCGGGATATCCCCATGATTTTCTGCGCTTGGGGTTATCGTAATGAACCCATTTTTCGTCCCCAGTCACAATCCCTTCCGTCTTTGCCTTGCAAGCAGCTGTTCACAAACACACAAACGCCGTTCAACATCTCTCGGCTTCAACTCGTACGGCACCCAATTTCCTTGTTTCTGAATTATTCCCATGACTCTCAGGCGTTTTGAAATGGCTTGTTGCGTCACTCCCAATGATCCTGCCAATTCTTGTTGCGTTTGACACGAGTCTTGATCAAGTAATGCCTCCAATTCTGCATCTTCGAAAACCTCCCCTCTTCCACCGCCATGCTGGTCTTCGACGTTAAAATCGCCGTTTTTGAAGCATTGAAACCACTCTCGGCACGTTCTTTCACTAATAGCGGCCTCACCATAGGTATTTGAGAGCATTCGATGGGCCTCAGCCGCAGATTTCTTCATATTAAAACAGAAAATTAAAACCTCCCCCAAATGACGAGAATTTGGCTCATAAGCTGACATGTTTAATCGAGAATAACTTTATGATGCAGACACAAATCGACTAATATTTCGATGGCGTTATGTTTACAAATACCTAAGCTTATTGTATGACATCTATGATCTACGAGGGTTGCCTCTTATGTTACGGGATTTGGCAACCCTAGTGTTGCAATCCGGCAATTGACAGCTCTGTCGTAAAGTTGGACATTTTTGAGGTTATACGCACTCAGAACGTTTTGACATACGAGCGCTATTTGTGTTGTTTACAGTAACTTAAAAGATTCATCTCGGCCCAAAAGTGGAATTAAATCGTCAACATTTTCGTGCGATAATTTTTTACAACTTTCGGCGTGGATTAACTCAGCAACAGTGCATGGATGAACTTAATTCAATTTTTGGCGATGGACCTCCATCAAGGACCAGTGTTTATCGATGGTATGGTGAATTCAATCGTGGTCGTAGTTCACTCCAAAATGAATTTCGTGAAGGTCGTCCAAAATCAGTTGTTGTTCCGAAAACCATTGATGCTGTGCGCGAACTGATATTGGAAGATCGTCATGTGACCTATCGTGAGATTGAGACAACTTTAGGCGTTAGTGGGACCAGCATACATTCAATATTGCATAAACATTTGACTGTCAAAAAAATTTGTTCGCGTTGGATCCCACACAATTTGTCAATCGCCCAAAAAAAGGCTCGTGTCAATTGGTCGAAAGAAATGCTCAAAAAATACGGTCGCGGTGCTTCGAAACACGTCTATGACATCGTGACAGGTGATGAATCGTGGATTTACGCGTATGAGCCCGAAAGTAAACAGCTGTTGACTGTCTGGGTGTTTCAAGATGAGCCAAATCCAACAAAAGTTGTTCGCGCACGAAACACTTCCAAGCAAATGGTCGCCTGTTTTTTCGGAAAAACTGGACATGTCGCAACCGTACCACTAGAACAACGCAGAACAGTCAATTCTGAGTGGTACGCAACCATTTGTTTGTCAGTTGTCTTCCAAGAAATCAGGAAAACCAACCGCCGAAGACGGATCACTCTTCACCACGACAATGCGAGCTCTCACACATCGGCTGCGACAACTGCATTTTTGAGCACCCAAAACATCGATTTGGTGGGTCATCCGCCGTATAGTCCTGACTTGGCACCGAATGACTTCTTTTTATTCCCGTACGTAAAAAACAAACTGAGAGGTCAACGTTTTTCGACACCTGAAGAAGCGGTTGCTGCATTCAGAATGCATGTGTTGGAGATACCTCAATCAGAGTGGCAAAAGTGCTTCGACAATTGGTTCAAACGCATGCAAAAGTGTATAGATCTTCATGGGGAATATTTTGAAAAACAATAAAGTGATTTTCGATGATCAATATTTGTTTTTGTTCTCTAATCCCGAAATATAAAAGGCAACCCTCGTATTTATTTCAACTACCACTTACCGCTACAGCCATTTATTGCAAAACGGCGGAAGCAAAGTTGTACACCTAATAGTTCCTGGGTTGGTTTTGCTGTATGTGGACCAGCATTGTCATGCAGCAATAACACTGCGCCTTCTTTGGCCGGTAAATGGTGTTTTTCAAGATTAATATATAATGCTCAAACTGTCAAAACTCAACAGTACCTAATCTTCCTCTCCATGGTATAGCTTAAAACGTTTTTACTTTGCTAATTTAGCCTTATTTTTTTATTTATTTTACTTGTTTCAGGAAACACGAACATATAGCGCTGTTTTGAGGCCATGAAATGCTGTTTTTTCTTGACCTGTTAATCAGTTAAACTCCGAAATATAGTTAACGATTTATGCCAGCCATTCTTGTACGCTTTCAAAGATTTCGAAAAGTGTGTTTTGGTTATTTACACGCCGTGTTTCACCATAATTTAGTCAGCTTGGGATTAACTGTCCGTCGTGGAACAAAAACCTTTTTAAGGACTCGACTTAGGCGCCCTCAGCAGATTACGCAAGACACCGAAATTTAATTTATGTAGTTTCATTTTGGTCAATCATAGTTTTGGCTTTCGTTTCTCTAGATTTCACCTTACCTTTCGGTTTTTCTATATACACTTGTCAATAAATATACAAAGGACTACAACATATATGAGGACTGTTTGGTAAGTAAGTAAGGTGGTAGGTGACTTTTATAAAAGCGGGCGATCCCATCTCTGCCTTCTTTTTATAGTATGTACCTTTAAATCTGCTTACTACCAGCCCTTATGCATGTACGTCTTAATGATCTACACAGTACTTGGGTTTAAGGTAACTGTCGACATGAATTCCACGAAAACGAAAGGAATCGGTTAATCATATCACAGCGTATGGGTATTTTTAAATGCAGTTTTAGTGAACCTTGCAATTTGGTTCTATTATTATATTCCGGAAACCAAACCCGTCAAACCAATGGATTGGTCCCAAAAGAATAAAAATCATTTATTCAGACAACCGTTTTTGTATAATTTATGTAGATTACTGGAAAAATAAAAGTCTATCAGATACCGATTTCACAGTGTATTGATGTAAAATAACCTCATTTCTTCAAAAACTTGATTTTGAAGTCGCTGACTTATCCAGCCACATTCATATATTGGAGAAGCACAGGTACGTTGCATCGGCTATAATGAACAACAAGAAGGTCGACATGGCTAATCCTGAATATTGTGTTCAGGACGGTGCGATAACACGAAGTAATTTTCCTATTTAGGGACAATCGGACTTACCTCTATGGCAGAGTGGGGTTTCGCAATAACCACGCTAGATGTTCCGGCAGCACGGGTCTTGGCAGCTTGCTGACAATTCGCAACTAATTTCTTAAAGATTTTGTGCAGGACCTCCACTTCTTCCCTAAGAAAAGCCAAACTTAGATTTAAAATAAACTTGTGATGCCGTTAACCCAAAAAATTACTTCGAAAAATGAGTCTTCTTTCGGATATTCTCAAGCATTTTGGGGTTTGATTTGGCGTCGTCCATCTTCCGCGACCGCCCACGTTTCTTTGCACTCGATGTTTCTGTACTTCTGGATTGACGACTGCTTCGTTTGCCACTGGCCAAGAAAATCGAAACACTCCTCAGTATCATGGTGCTTGCGTGAGTTTTTGGGGAGGGGGATTGTTGCTGTTTTGTTGCCTTGCCACGGGGTATCGGAGTAACACTTTTGGCGTGAGCCCCAACTGCTGCTGTAACCTTTGATTGCAGGTTCTTCTGCTGAGCTAAATATATAAAAGTAGAACATTAAAGGCTAAACTCCGGTACATGCCACACTTATAAAGCAATAAAAACCGAATGCGAACAATAAATAGGCAGGGAAAACGCCGAGATATCGAATACGTGCATAGTTAACGCCAATCAGTTCTTTTTGTGGGAGGGGACCATGAAAACCAAATCACCAACTCAGAATACCATAAAGCCATAGTTAGCCTTCTGGTTATAATCGAAGGCGTTTGAAGTATATTAATGGCAGAATGAATACCTGGATGTACAAGGTGCAGTGCTAATGAAACACGACAGGGAATATGCTTCTTTGTTAGCAATGGAATCGTGAAGGAAAACAATGTGCGCATTTGGTCGTCGGTTTTCTTTGATACGATTGTAGAAGAAAGAAGGGCTAATTGGGAGTGAAGTTATTCATCATAGCTTCTTCAGTCAAGGATTCTCACTAGAACCGCTTCAAGGGTATCGTTAAAGGAAAACACCTTCAAAACGAGTAATGAAAACGGGAATATAATAAGCAAACTTCTCGAGTGTTACTATTTATGACCGTATATTTTATAAGCTCTCATTCCCATCTAAGGTCTAGCAGTTTGAATATGTTCCTTTTTTTTGCGTTGTGATATATTTGCCTGAGGAAAGGCGTATCTGTGACGCTGTTAAAAGGCTAAGGCAGGACACGCAAACAATAGTTTGGGGTAGAGATCTGCATAGAGTGTTTAAATTTTTATAAAAGATTTATAAATCTATTTCAAAAAAGGGTAAGTATATTTAAGGGGTTAGACCACTGTGCGCACAAAAGGGAATTTTGGAGTACGCTTACAAGGTGAATTAGCGAAAGTTGCAATTTTTTTTATTGGTTTCAAAATCCTTTGAGCCTTGTAGAATGAGAGATAAATGGTTTTGTACCCATCCGGTATCGCTCTCATTACAATTGCGAGCACTAATCCAAATGCTTTGAACTACTCTGAAATAAGTACCTGCGGTAAATCATTACCTGCTCATTGGGTACAGTGTAATGACTTGTTATTCAATTTCGAACATCTCTAGTTCACAAACAGATGCCTTTAAAAGGATTTAGGTAGGATCATCAACGCAAAACACACCAGTATGGGATCATTTTAACTTTTATTTGTCATTGGACGTAACGTTGAATGTCGCAAATTTTCACAAAGCGGCGCGAGCATCGTGTGATAGAAGGGGTTCACGTGAAGCTTCCGAACTTCCTCCATGAAGCGAAAAAAGGTCGGCGGAGGAGATTGAATCTACAACGACAAGTGCTTCTACGAAAAAATTAAGAACAGACTGCAAGAATGTGTCAACAAAAGCTGGCCTCGGATATCGATGGTAATGTGTTTACTCTTTCTTCATTGTTGAGTGTAAAAGTAATTGTTTAACTGATTGTGATCAACGATCTTTCGTTAGCCACAAACCAAGAGTCCGAAAAATAAAACCCAAAGGCGATCTTTCGTTATTGGTCCTTTATTAAGAGCACCTTCGCTCCTCGAGTTACTTGCTAAGACTAACTTATATTTTTATTTCACTTAATGTTGCGGATTGGCAATTGAATGTGCTGGAATGTACTGGAGAAATCTAGTACATTCGCAGTGTATACCAGTTGCGCAGCAGCTGGCACCAGCTGGCCGATTGTCACCAACGATGACGTCATGGTGTCCCTTTTTGAATTGGCAGTTATGCCCAATGAGTCAGTCTGCATTCAACTGCAAACGCATACACAGCCAAGAAGTCCAGCGTTCGAGATCACAACGTTGATTTTGCCTTTCCTCATCACTGTTTCCATTCACTCTTCCTTTTGTAATTTACATTAGCAGCCTTTTGCTTTCGATACATGTGTTGTGTGCGCATTCAAATAAACAACTGATACCGAACTGTTTCTGGTGACTTTTCCTCTCGTAATTTGCATCACCGAGGTTTGCTTTCGATACGTGTGTTGTGTTGCGCAGCCAACCCAACAACCGACATAGAACAAAGGAAGGATCTCGGGTATCTTCTTGAATGCAGCTCACCGCTCCTGGACGCTGCCCTCCAATACAGACCAATACACCACTCTTGGATGCCTTAACCGTGGAACGCTTTCCTCTTGGATGCAACCTCATTATCGCCCGCCACTATTACAACAACATTTTCTGGTCCTTCGAGCCGGATAAATAACATTGGCGCATCTTTGAGCAGTGTTTCAACACAACGATTCCCCGACGACATTCCTCGGTCGGCGGAAGCTCAACGATCTCGACCGACGACATTCCTCGTTCGGCACCGAGATATTGTACACTTAAAATCGAACATTTTGGATGACAACAGAATGTACATCAGGTAATTACTAGAAAAAGGATCAATACACAATATGTCTACGTGTGTATATTTTAAAAGGTATATAAAAATGTATTAAAAGAAAAGGTACTTGAAATGTAATTACGCTATGGCGACATGTAGCGTACACATGTTGGGTGTTACAAATTGCTTTAAGAGAGAAGATGTATTCATAATGTAGTATTTATGTTATGGCAGCATGTAACACCGCCTCCGTTAGATTGAGGCTTCGAGGAAATGTTCAGCAAAGTAGTGTAAAAAAACTAAATAATAAAATGGTCTCGTTTAAAAAATTATACATAAGGTACTTAAAACAAAATTACATAGGAATTTTTTTTTTTATTATCTAAGTGTTGCGGCTTAGCAACTAAATGCAATGGGGAGAATCTAGTACGTTCACCGTCTACTACATTCCCCAACCAACATATTTACCACGCCTGTCAGCAACCAGCTGACAATGCGTCATCGCTGAGAGACGCCATCGAGCTGTCACACAAATTTGAATGTGACTAACGTCTTTTAGTCAGGATGTCGCCAACCACCAACGCGTGTACAACCGCCACCGAAGGAGACAAAAGGATTTATAAATTTTACAACACTTGTTTTATATAACCAGTTAAACGATCAATACTACTTTAGGAGTCTTTTGAAATAAAAAAGTGAATTTCTCGAGTCGTTTTGTTCGTTTATTTGCCTTTGTTGGTACCAATACCAACTAATTGAAATACGCGATCACTGGGGTAATCGAACTGGACCAAACCAAGGACAGTGGTTCGCGAGACTCGCCGTTACCATCTCGTTGGACGCAACTTTCGACCTAACGGTTGCATCCACCACACTAAGAGAATTATATTTTTAAAGTTAGCTACATGTAGAAATGATATAATTTATACAAAATGAAATAGAGGATAATTGTCATAACTTTTTCTTATTTATGTGTTAAGTATAGTTTTAATAGTTATATGGAGTAAAATACATAATCGTGCATTATTTAGTTTAATTACAATTATTTATGTGTTTTACATTTTGTTTATTCGATTTTTATAACGATAGTGATTCAAGGCTCAAATATTTCTGAACGTTTGAACGTATTGTATATATAGTTTGTTTGGCTTTCATTCGTTTTTTAGTGCTAATTGTGCGATCCCAGGGGCTTGATATTTTTTCTTAGGTTTAATATGTATAATATTTGAATGGGGGGATGGGAGCAAACTTACGGGGCAAAGTCTTAGATTGCTTTCAACCCGGCGAATGCTAGGACGACCCTTGTCCCTGTTCAATCCAAGTTGACATGCAGTCTCCATGTAACACCCCTGGATAGCTACTTTGGCAGGCACCAAGTAGTGAACCAATGCATTCAGCGACATCCTGAGAAAGGTTGGCACAAGGCCGGTAAAAACAAATTATTATGGAAAGTTTAACAAGCCTCGGATATGGACCGAACAACCCTTCAATAGTCCGCTTGAGGCGTTCTTTACTGGCGCAAACTTTCTGATAAACGATATTTGTAAGAGCAATTTAAAAGCTCTAAGAGAACATTGTACAGCTTTGTCTATTCATCGACATTGACACTCATTCACTTGCACTGGTGATTGATTGAGGTGTTATGAACGATGAATGGCCAGTGGCTGTAGAGACGCGAGGGTGAAAACATCTAATATAATAATTTCATTAACTAAAATAAAAGACTTTTATTTTCACACAGCTTGTTACATGGCGTCAGGTGTGGTCATGAAGGAAAAGTGTAAATAACAAAAGAGCATATGTATTAAAAGGGGGGATGGGAGCGAACATACAGGGCAAAGTCACTGATTGCTTTCAACCCCGCGAAGACAAGGGCAATCCTTGTCCCTGTTCAATCCAAGTTGGCATGCAGTCTCCACGTGGCACTCCTGGATAGCTACTTTGGCACCGGCCAAGTAGTGAACCAATGCATGCGGCGACATCCTGGGAAAGGTTGCCGCAAGGCCCGTAAAAACAAATTATTTTGAAAAATTTATCAAGCCTCGCATATGGGCCGGATACACGACGAGGACCACGGAAACGAAAATGGCTAAACGATATGAGAATTTTCTCATGGAACGTCTGCTCACTATACAGAGCTCGAGGTGCACAACAGCTAACCGATATCCTGTCCGAATATAAGGCTGACATAACCGCATTACAAGAAATAAGATGGACGGGGTGTGGTGTTATTCAAAAAAACGAGTATGACATTTATTACAGCTGTCATGCAAAACATCATGTGCTAAGGGGTAGGCTTTCTACTCAGCCAAAAACTGAAGCCTGCCATCATCGGCTTTAATGCAATAAACGAAAGGCTATGCATTCTTCGCGTGCGAGGCAAGTTTAAGAACATAAGCCGTTCACGGACATACAGAGGAGTCCCCTGACGACGAAAAAGAAGAATACTATGAGAATGTCGAACGGGCCCTCAATGCCTGCCCAAGATACGATGTGAAAATCGTTCTTGGTGAATTGAATGCAAAAATAGGTCGGGAGTCGGTTTTCAGGCACTACACAGGTTCCCATAGTTGACAATGGACTACGAGTCATCGAACTGGCAGCATCAAAAAACTTGGTCGTCGCAAGTACCAGGTTTCCGCGTAAAGATATCCACAAAGTATTGCATCGGCGGATCAGGTTCGAATCAACACGGCTGCCCTACGCAATGAGAATACCAGTAACACCTTTGGTCATGCTCTAGGACTCGCCCTTGAAGATATCCACGAAGGAAGAGTAGGTCCTGGGGCCAGAATGCCGGTCGTAGAAGAGAGATCGATACGGCTTAAGAATACTGTCATTAGTACTGCATCTTAGGCAGTAGTCATAGTCATCGAAGCGAATGGTTTGATGATGTGTGCAAACTAGCGACAGAACGTAAGGATGCTGCATACCAGGCAATGCAGCAGTCTCATAGGACGCGGGTACGCGAGGAGAAATACAAAGAGCTCAGAAGATCTGAAAAATACTCCACAGACAAAAGAACAGTGCCTGGGAAAAAAACCTTGTCTGTGAAATAGACAAAAGTAGAGAGCGAGGACCACAACAGGCGCGGAAGTTGTACCATATAATCTGCAGTATGACGCGGTACATACCACGCTGCACTTACTGCAAGGATAAAGAAGGTAATATAATCACCTTAAGGCATTCTTCAATGAATTGCTAAATGGCCAGCTCACAGAAGAATGGGGGGCTCCACCAATGCAAGATCAAGACAAAATGCTGCCGCCACCAAGCATTGAGGAAACATCAAAAGCCATAAGACAGTTCAAATCAAATAAAGCCCCCGGAGCTGATGGCATACCAGCTGAGCTGATTAAACAAGGACGGACAGCGATACATCACGCAATTCATGAGATCGTGGTGCACGTATGGCAGCAAGAGCAGATGCCGGAAGATTGACGTCGTGGTATAATTTGCCCCCTACATAAGAAGGGAGATCCCTTCTGTGCAGCAACTATAGGGGTATAACATTGCTGAGTATCGCCTATAAGGTTCTGTCCTCTATCCTATAAGACCGGTTAGCCCTACACGCTAAAGTAATCATTGGTCAATATCACTGTGGTTTCATCGCAGGCAAATCAGCGATTGATCAGATACTCACATTTAGAACTACATGTATATAATGCCATAAGAGAGCTCGGCATTCCAAACAAATTGTTACGACTTTGTAGGTTGACCATGATACGTTGGTCTAGTCTACTAGTCAAGTAAAAATAGTGGGATTGCTGTCCAAACCAATCTACATCTTTAATGGACTCCGACAGGGGGACGGTCTGGCCTGCCTCCTCTTTAGCCTGGCGTTGGAGAAAGCAATCCGTGACTCTGGCGTCACAACTAGAGGGAGTATTGTCACCAAGTCCTGCCAGATACTTGCCTACGCACATGACACTGACATCATCGGTAGATCCGATTTGTATGTGCAGGACTCCTTCACCCAGATTAAGCAGGCAGCACAAAAACTGGGACTGCACATTAATGAGGGAAAAACTAAGTATATGGTGGCAACTTCTGCGAAGAGAAGTCCTAACGTTGATCAAATTATAAGGGTAGTGGAGCACGAATTTGTAGTAGTGGAATCTTTAACTACCTTGGGTCAATAGTATCAGCCGATAACAATATGGAAGATGAAACACGCGAAGGGCTGATCAAATCCAACAGAGCCTACTATGGTCTATCAAGACTCTTTAAATCCCGAAATTTATCCAGAACATCGAAGCTACTATTGTACAATACCATGGTCTTACTAGTACTCATGTATGGATGCGAGACCTGGGTGCTCAATAAAAAGCACTCTGAACTCTTAGCCGCGTTCGAGAGGAAGGTCTTAAGGAGAATCAACCATGGGTTGTACGCGATCTACCTTGGACCTAATATTGTAAGAAAAATCAAGTTCAGGAGGCTCCGGTGGGCGGGACACCTAGCTCGAATGAGCGAAGAGGAGCCTGCTCGGAAAGTTCTTTGTGGCAGCATGTATGGAAGGAGATAGCGCGGCAGACCTTGTCTGCGATGGAGGGATGGCGTAGACCAGGGCACCCAGCGCCTGGGAGTCCAAACTGGATGACATCGGGTTGAAATCGGGGCCGGTGGAGAAATTTGTTAAATAAGGCCAATACCGGATCCCGGTTGTAGTGCCGATGATGATGATGATGATGAACAAATGCAGCAAAGTGTATATTCGTCCCAAAATAGAGTTTAACCCATATTTGGACAGGTGCCTTCAAAACTGCGCTACATGTGCTCGATAGGATGCAAAAACGAGCAGTGAAACTTACTGGAAACCCAGCCAGAAGTCGTTCAATTCCGTCGTGAGAACGTAGGTGCAACGTTCCACGCCTATCTCTCTTCTATATGTACTATCGCGGTCGTTGCTCAAATGAATGCAGATCAGAGAAACAAAAGAGACTGGGATTGAAGTGGAGGGTAGTCGAATGTGGTTGAAAGGAATATTACCACGGTAGTTGGTCAACTGAACTTGCTGAATGTGTTCCACCCCTTCAGACATTTTCCCGCGATACCCGTCAATCTGTGAATGCGCATGAGAAACGTTGAAAGTCAACTTCAGGCGCACAAATAAACATAGAGAGTCATTCTTTAGCCGAACCACACGAACGAGGAATGCTCTACCTGAATAAAACCATAGAGTCCAGACGTACGTCCGCGGACAAAACTCTATGGTGGCATCGTTTCCTTTAATCCTATTTATGGAAACATCTCTTAAACGGACGGTGTTCATGAATAGATTCGCTGGACAACAACGCCATGAAGATATACAAAAATATCTTTGGCATCGTTGTCTAGTAAAAATAATAACATAAGAAATCAGTGGTTATTACCAAGTTTGAACATTACTGGAAATCCCAGGTGTTTAAGGGTTTCGGGACAATTGTCGATCCAAGGTAAATTACCGAAAGATCAAACAAAAAAGACGCTGGCTCACAAGATCCGAATAGAAAGGATTTTATCTGAGGTCAGCGCAAAAAGGACATAACATGTTGCCTTGCAAAAACGTGGAAAAAGTTTCGTTCGATCGAAAGGTCGAAAAGAAGGAAGAGCTCGTTTTCAGCGATCGGCCGAGACGGACGAATGTGACAAGAAATGTCGTACGGTGGTATGTGTAAGTGGTGGGATTTTAAATTACATTGTTTTTAATCCGTAAAGTTCGAAACAGTCTAAGTCCCCGAGGCCGAACCTAAGGTCGATAAATAAAATAAAACAGTGACAAAGTACTAAGGTGTCGATCTAAAATCGAAAGAAAAAGGAGTATCTTTTATTTCTAAATTTTGAAGTGTATACCCCCTTAGCGAAGTGGCACTGCTCGTGGGGACATATACCTCGACGAGTGTAGCGCAGTGCAATTATGTCGCAATTTTGTTCTTGCTCACAATTAAAATATAATAATTTTTGTTAAAGGGGTACTCACGGTGTGATGCACGTCTGACCTGACCTCATTGTATGGTCTTTCTTTGGGTGGTGCGGGATTGCGTGGCAATCCCCGATCTCGTGCCCGTACCTTTTGCAAGATGTGCAAACGGGCGTATTACGGTGTGTGATACACTCGTCGTATAGGTGCCCCCTTTTGTTGCAGAAAATGCACGTTGTGCATGCAATTAAAGGGTGTGGCATGCGAGTGTCTTGGACCTGGGTGGGCGTATTATTGTGATAATAATCACCACCGCCCTGTTGAGGTACTGATACCCCAGGTCCTTCGGGTCTAGGCCCGCTTGGTTTTTGAAATATGTGCGTTGGTGCGTCAGACCTAAATGGGTTTTTTACAGGTTGGGGGCGTCTAACGGAGTGGGGTTGAGCTGTGAAGGTTCGAGTAGGGTCGACCGACCTACTATAATTTTCCCCAGCTATCCGAGGCGCGTCGTTGTTGATGTTGCCTGCTGAACGACTCCTGTGTGTTTAGCGATAATTCCCCATAAGTGTGTTTCTGATGTTTTTTTTTTATTAAAACCAGTAGGTGGTGGGTCCTCTGGACGGCAAAATGGGTTTCGTGTATTCACAGGGTGGTCGTCAATATACGTCTCTCCCCGTGAATGATTAGGTGGTCTTTGCCATATCTGGCTCCGTCTACTGTCCTCAGGACGGCCACAAGGATTTCGTCTATTCACAGGGTGGTCCTCCATATATGCCTCTCCCTGTGAATGACGAGGTGGGCTTCGCCATGTTTGGCTCTCTCTACTGTCCTCAGGATGGCCAAAAGGATTTCGTCTATTCACAGGGTGGTCCTTCATATATGTCTCTCCCTGTGAATGAGGAGGTGGGCAAGATGTTCCCTACTTCGAACCGCCAAAAACGGGTTGGTACTGTGCATGGCCGGTGTTGTGGCCATGGTTGGGTTGTGTCCTGGGTTGAAAACGGTCTCATTATGAAACGATGTTTGGTAGTCCTCAGCCCTGGGCATATCACCTGTACCATAAGGATCCCTTTTTGCCAGCAACTCCTTTCGTCTCCTAACCATTCTGAGGAACTGGGACATAATACCCTCGAGAGTCTCTTCCTCGATCGTCAGTAACTGATTTCGAAAAGTTCCTCTCGGATACTGCGCATCAGTACGGCTTTCGTCAGCCTCTCGAATTGCCTGGCGAACGCGGCATTACTTGCCTGTTCGTACGAGCGTGTCACCCCTTTCCAGAGTTGTTTTCATACTCGCTGGACGACGCTGGGATTGCCTCATCGTAAATTCGGTAGGCTTCTTCACCTAACCGCATGGGCACCACTTCATGAAGCATTTTTCCTTCCCCCGGGGGAAACCATCTTAGGGTCCTAGTACAGATGTCTATGAACTTTTCTAGCTCCATAGCTGCTGTAGGACCCTGTTGTACATTATATACCGGCACCGAGGTTCGGACTAGTTCCATAATTTTATCAGCTCCCAACATGGTATTTGTGGGCTGGACTGATTTGGAAGGGGAAGCATTTCACTCTTCCTTGGCGTCCGGTCTATCGGTCGAAGAGTTTATATCTCCGCGCGACGTTTCAGGGGAGGATGGGGTCTGACCTTCCTTCTTTTGCTGCCTTGTTTTCATTAAAGGAGCTTGTGGTAAAAACAGAACTTAACCGTTAGTGGCGATGGCAGGGGGAGGGGGTGGGGGGGTTCTAATTAACGCTTGTTAATTATGTAACAGGTACCAAGACGGCCAGAACCGAATGCGGCACAGCGTAGTTACCACGGCGGCCAGGAAATTAGTCTACCACTACAGCAGTGCGGTTAACACCAGGAACAGATTCTAGGGACAAGAGAAAAGGACTGACTACTCCATATCACCAGGTAACCTAACCACAGTCTAATTAAAAATAATCATAACATATATAATAACCATACAACTAATGATACGTGTCTTCTAATTGCCTTAATCGAACAAATGATCTAATCAACTCCATATTCCTCATATTCCATTATTTTGTGTTGAAATCTAGCTGAAAGTTATTTATTGTGAGCTTGCACTTTTGATGAATTAGTTTTAAGGACTTTTACAACATACTGCTCTAATATAGTGGGTGACACGCCGAACTTCTCAAATAAGCCTCCATAATGAAAATTGATTGAAATGAAATTACGAATATATTTAAGCAAAATATATAAATAATATGTTTTATATACACACAAGGTAGTGAAACAGAGGTTTATGATAGTCTCTTTATAAATATCGTTAAAGTATAAGAAAAATGAAATAAAAAAAATTAAACCAGTAGATTTGAGGTGTATCCGTAATTTAAACCGAGCAACTCACGATATTCCTACTATCCATGCAGTATATATGACTCTGTTCTGTTCCTTATGCAGCCAATAAATTTCCTTGCTGCCCTGTGAATATGTGTGCCAGGAGCGGTGCAACTAACTCGCACTTTATATGGTAAAATGGGGTGTTAAAAACGGCATGAGAAATAAAACTGTCACTCCCAAATACTAGTGTAAAGTAAAGCCATGCAAACATGCAATGCCGTACACATATCCCACGTAAGGACATTGAATCTTTTTATATCGGAAACTTCCTTCGCTGACAGTTGCGGCATGATAATGTTATCTAATTTCCACTAAAAGAACATTACGAACTCAATCGGCGAATAACGATATGAAAGCAAACCACGCGCTTGGCTACAGATAAATAAGATTGGCAAAGGACACGTACGCAAGGCTTATCGAATTTTGTATTTTGATTTTGGCGGGGCGAAAACCCTTAATTCGACTTACTCTCAGTTAAAGGTAACTTGAAACTTCGACCTCAGAGTTAGGGTTTGAAAACCTCGGCTTAAGAGCTAAATTAGAGGAATATGGCAAAGATGGTCGATTTTAATACGGAATTATAACCCATCCTACGGAGCATGCAAAATACGCATATTAGTGCGTTAGGCTATAAGAGGTGCGATAGTTCGTTAAGTGGAAGGTAGCAGGAAAAATTGAGAGGGTGGTATTAAAAAAATTGCTTCGTAAAGAGATACCCTCTCGACAAAACCCTACAAGAGTATGACGACAACATCGGCTATCCCTATTTTGCTCAAAGTTGTTCAAAGTAATGGTACATTAAATATTATGAATTTGCATAGCAATCTGATTACTTACGGATCGGAAAATTTATTTTGAGTTTAAAAGTATCTCGTCCATATGGAAGTTGGAACTTTTGCTCTCTGTCAGTATCATCATAATATGCCAAGCAAGCCTACTCTTGCTGCAGACTTACCGTGGAGAAGATAAATCCGACGAAGGGACTTTACCGACTTGCGCGCAACAGCTATAGAGTGACGTTTGGCTCCGAGCAAATTTCCAGGCACTAGACCGAGAAGCTATCGAGATTTTGTTGAAAAAGGCTAAAATATTGTTGTACAGATAAGATTAGTACCGTGAGAATATTGATCAAAAGTGTTCGAAAACTAGTCCAAAATCGTGTATAGTTAACACAAGGGTAAGGGAACCTACCTTGGGGAAAGTCACAATTGCATCGATTTCGTATCAAGTCCGAGAGTTGATCTTGACAATGCTTTTCTCCACAAATGTCTTCCAGAGACCTAAGAGAAGTGTCAGTCCTGGTTAGTTTCACGAGTAACCTTTTGGGGAGACGGGATGACTTAACCAGTTAACCTGTTTTACGATGCTCGAAATTAAGTGATCAATCTATCTAACTACGATCACAATGAAATGTACTCTTGAGTCATGTAATGATTCAATACGAATACTTCTATTACTCAAAAATATTCTTAAAAGCAGTTGTTGATACTGGTTGAGCCAGTAAACGTTAATGGAGGAAATAAAGAGCCACCTGAAGAATCAAAGTTTCAAACGGCCCGGGGCCACATGGCACCCGATCGAGATATTGAAAATGTCATGCTGCCCAAGCTAGAAATATTACGCATACCTACACTAAAGGCTTGAAGGAAGAAGTTTTCTCAAGAAAGGAGGACCAGAGACTAGTTCTAATCTGAAAAGGTAATACACAGAGCTAAGGACTCTTGCAAATGCAATATGGTTTCAGATGCAAAAAGAGGTATGAGGGATGTGATCACCCAAGCGCGCAAGATTACCGACAGGGAGCTGATGTGTACAAGAAACCTTGGTGACATGCATTAGTTTAACGTGAGCAGCGGAATTTATTCGGCTAGTTAGAACTACATTATGAATCCTGGGAATACCAGTCTACCTTTTTAAGTTTAGTGAGGGCAGAACCCTCATCTATTTGGCTTAATGCAAGCTTAAATTCAATTAATATAAAACCTTACAGACTATCTTAAAATCTAGAGTATTAATTAAGACATTATTAAAAACGAAAAAAAAAAGGAGAAAAAACCAGGCAGATGAAGATGACTGGGCGATAGGGGAGGTAGGAGGCTAGGGAAGAGCGACTGTATGAGGGGGTTGTAAATGCGGTATTTGAGAGACAGAGACAGTGAAGGGCATGTGTACGAACCGAGGGGGGGGGGGGGGGCTTGAAATTATGGGTGGGGCTGGAAAGCTGTAGGAGAGAACTAGTTTAACGGCAGGAGAGGAGAGGTAGGATTGCAGGGTAGAGGGGTTATAGGGGGGGGGGGGGGGGGGGGGGTTCTTCTGAGACGTCGTTTAAGAGCGGGAGTGGAGTGGTTGAAATCGAAGGAGGTGGGGAAAGAGTTGGCCTGTCGTAGCATACGCGAGATGGGTTCGTTAGCGCCGTAAGAAGTGTGATGAGCGGGCACGTAAAACAGTCGAGGGTTTCGTACGTTACGGTGGTTTGTATGAAATGTTAAAGTGGAGAGCAAACTTGGGCAATTGATTGAGCTAGACAGAAGGCGAGTGACAAAGATGATGCCGGCATGGATTCTGCGCTCTTCAAGTGTGTTCAGATTGATTAGAGGGAGCCGGCTTGTGTATGGTGGTAGAGTCAGCGGATTTTCCAGGTTTAGTCCACGGTGGGCAAAGCGCAAGAAACGGCGTTGAACGCCCTCGATCCTGCGAATGTGAGACAATTGATACGGGGACCATACCTGACTAGCATATTCGAGTAGTGGCCGCACAAAAGTTGTGTAGCGTGATCGGGTGACGTAGGGGTTTAGGAATCCCTTCGATCAGCGTTTGACAAAGCCAAGGGCGGCGTTGGCCTTAAGGATTATGTCATCAGTATGTGCGATAAATTTAAGCTCCTTGTCGCATAGGACGCCCAGGTCGCGAATCGATTCAACCGATGTCATTGGTTGGTTTAGTAAGAGATAGGAGCGTGGCTGGGTGGGGGAGCGCTTCCGAAAGAAGGTGATTGTGTGACATTTGGCGATATTCAGTTCTTGGCAATTATTTTGGCACCAAGTCGAAAAGCTGTTAAGATCAGGTTGGAGAAGTGAGGAGTCTAGGGGAGGGCGGATAATCTTGAAAATTTGGTATCATCCGAGTAAAGCGAGATGAAGGAGTGATTGATGCAAGAGTTTATGGTTAGGATAAATAGGAAGGGGCCGAGATGACTGCTCTCGAGGACACCCGAGGTTGGAAAAAAAGGATCGGAGAGGGTGGATCTAAATCGCACGCGGCAGGTTCGATAATTGAGATAGGATGAGATCTACTTAATCACCGGGGGTTCAAAACCGAGGGAAGATAACTTAAAGAGAATGAGGTTATGGGAGATTTTGTCGAAAGCCTTGCTAAAGTCGGTCGTGACTACATCGACCTCATCGTCGTTTTCTACGGCGAGGAGTGTGTGGGATGTGAATTCGATAAGATTGGTAGTGGTGGCCCTGCCGGAGAGGAAGCCGTGCTGGTTAGGAGAGATGATGGGCGTGCAGTGAAAACATAACGCATCATATAGAAGGCCTTCGAACAGTTTAGGAATGTGCGAAAGCTTAGCAATGGTACGATAATTGGATATATCGTTTTTTGGCCCCTTTTTATGTATGGGGATTATGTAAAAGGATTTCAAAATTTCAGGGAATAGACCTTGTGCAAGGGATACATTGAAAATTGAAGCGGGCGGGAGAGAGAGAGAGAAGAGGAACATTTTTTAAAGAGGATGTGGGGGTAAAAGTAGTGATGCCGACGTACGGCAAGTATCCCATTAACTTCCCCAAACACTTGTCCACAGCAAAGGGAAGAAAAAAATGAAAGCACTTAACTGAATTTGTTTGCTAGATGTCACTTATATTTTTTTCTTTATTTAATATTCTTTTAACAATTCGTGTTACCGTGTTTATTCGCTCCGATTGAACATACGTTTTTTTTTTTCTTTTGCGGAATTTTATTGTAATTGATAATCAATCGATAATCATTGATATTCACTATTGGTGTTCGACGCGACGCGACCTTTTGCTCTCGGTTGGTGAATAGCGACTCAGGAGACGTGTGCTCCGTTTGGGTGATGGTTAGCGACTAGTGTGAATTGGGGTTGAAATTCATATTTCTTTCTATACACAGGACAACCAAAAGAGACCACGCCTCTGCTCTCTCAACCTCACGCCCGTCAAAGTATGAGTAACTTTTGTTAATAGGGTAATTGACGGACATGAAGAATGAGAGAACAGAAAACATGATATGCTGTGATCTCGGGGTAGCTTTGGTTGTGTGTGTTGGTATCAGATGCAGCTACTGACACGACCTACTGACCCAGTGGTACGGCTATGGTGTAGTTAAAGCGCATTGAACCGTGGAAAGAAATGCGAATGAGAGAGAACCCTAGCGGATGTTACTCCCCTGCAAAGAGAGATCGTTGATCCCAAGCGAATGGGTGATCTGAGGGAAAGTCGGTAGGACGCCGCTGATGTTTGGGAAATAATTCGCGTGAGAACCAGACTCTATGACGCTGAAATTACCCCAGCTATTTTGCTATGTTGCAACAGCGTCGTTCTTTTAGACTTGTTGTTGCTAACCGACATTATGAGATTTCCGATGGGAAACTCATGGTTAGCAAGAATAGAGTTGCCGTATGACATTTATGTAGCTAAACTCAATTATGCATTATCTGCAAAGGATGATGAGTTTAGCTATACGTCCGTTTGAAAAATTTTACAGGGGAATACATATAAAGGAAATTGGTAAGTATGACGCGCTGAAAGCGGTCGAAATTAGGTGGAAATGTTGGTTGGAATTGTGGGTTGTTTCTCATGTAGAAGATAGCAGGGAGTCCATCTGGGCCGGGACTGAAATCGTCTTTCAGTTGTTCAAGTTTTTCTATAACTTGGGGTTGTTGAATGTGTAGAGGGATGAGAGGGCCGACGGTGAATTCCGACATGCCAGTAAAGTAGGACTATTAGGCTCGAACGAGTCGTCCGTGAAGAATAGTTTGAAGGAGGACGCAAAAAGATTGGCTATGGTATGGGAGTCAGTTGTGGTAGTTGAGCCGTAGAAAAGAGAGGTGGGATAGGCATCAGATTTCCGTTTGTAGCTGATGAAGTGGTAGAAAGCTTTGCGGTCGTTGATCGGGTTGAATTGAGCTTTGGCAAGATAATTGTGGTAGAGGGAGCGGTACAGCTCGGTGAATTGGTAAAAGTAACCGAGATAGTTGGAGTAGTCCAGGGGAGAACGCGTATTTAGGAAAGTGGTCCACAACTTATTCTTCTTGTTACGAAGGGTGCGGAGTTTGCGGTTATACCAAGAGGGCGATGAGAATGATAACCTGTGTCGGGAATATGGGACATACAGGGATATGCCGTTGTAGATTTCTGTGTAGAGCGAGGCTGTAGAGACATCTACGCTTATATCATTTAAGCGGAGTGTGGTATTGCTGAGGTACTCATTTATGAGGCGGAAATTGGCAACAAGGTCAATTTGTCTGGCCAGATCGTTTAGGACATTGCTTACTTGGCAAAGCCTAGAGTCGGTGGGACTGTCTATAAAGAGACATTCCTTGGTAGTAATGGGGTTTGAGATGTAGTGGGACATATCGTCAGACAGCGTCCATTGGAGATGGGGGAGGTAAAAATCGCCAAGGACTACAATGTCGTCTTGAGAAAAACTCAGCTCAGTTAACCGGTCGATTGCAGCAATAGCGAGTTCGTATGACTCGATAGATTACGATGGCAGTATGTAGAAGCATATGATGTACAAGGACTTTAAGCTATGTTCAATTTTTATAGCGACATAGTCGAGGTTGGGAGAAGATTGTATCATACTTCAAAAGACGAACTTATAAGACACTAATGTTTAAATCCGAACGCCGTGCTTCCTCCCCACGACCGAGGGAAGAGCGTGGACGCTATTTTAACGAGATGTAAGATAGAAATGGTCTGTAAAAATGAGTTATCGGCCGATAAACTGATTGTATAGTTAGTATTTTGTTTTCAGATTCTTCACATAAACACTGATTTTTCACATAAACAACATATTTAATTTAAATGTAATCAACACAAAACAGATAGACGTACGCACCCTTCTTCCTTCTGTGGTTTTAATTCTAGTCCTCTTTACGAAAGTACAAACTTTCTCTTTTTCATTTTGTTCTTCGAGAAGTTTCTTTCTCATGAACGAAGTCACACTGCTACCATTAGCTTGATTATATGTTTTTCGCTTGTGTGACAATAATATTTTATTTTGTTGGATTTCTTTTCAGAATCGTCACATAGGGTATTTACTATATTTACTTGGTGACGATTCTGGGTTCATCATATTAAACAAACACTACTGAAGCTGCTATGTACATAGGATAACGATTTTTTGGAAATCGTTTAGGAAAGTGTGATGATGGATGGGATATCTATATTGGGATATGGGGTATGTATATTAAGAAAAATGCTCGATTTGATTTCAGAATTGCCACTTTGAGTATTTACTATATTTACTTGGTGACGATTCTGGGGTCATTGTATTAAGCAACCGCTATGTATTATTATATGAGAAATCGTTTGGATTAATTGGGTTTTATGAGAAAACGTATATTATATAGGAAATGTGTATATTATATGAGAATATGGTTTTTGGTATATTGTTATTGGGTAATGATGGAATATATATATTATATGGGACATGGGTTTTAATTAATTGTGTGATGATGGGTTATGTATATTGGGATTGTGGAGGATGGTAGGGCTTCCGGAGCACTACACTAAGATTGGACTAGGAACATTGCACGTCAAGAAAAAACGTCCACCTGACTCAATCCTTGGAAGGCAATGTATGAAGGGGTCCTATACACCAACAAACCACCACGAGTGGACATAATAGGATATGCGAACGAAACAGCCATTGCAAGCGATTTACGAGTGGCTCACAAATACAGGATTGAAACTAGCTGAGAGTAAAACAACTGGTGTTGATGTCCAGTCTTTAAAATAGCCTACATGTTGATGGACATAATCTAATCTAATCTTATTGGAGTATTTAGCAAAGCAATTAAAAATGTGATTCGAGGCCACGCTAAAGAGAACTAAAACGTCGACGCATCAGGCCTCTACTAGCTGTATGTGCTGTAGATTGTTATATTTTCAAAGATGCCGTGTTCTTCTTTAAAATTGCATGCGCGTGGATGTGCTTGTTGAAATCACATCATCATCATCATCGGCACTAGAACCGGGAACCGGTCTTGGCCTTATTTAGCAAGTCCTGAGGCTTGTTAAATTTTCCATAATGATTTGTTTTTTCCGGGCACCGGAGGAGCAAGCAGGAATGTATTACAAATTCAGGGTGGGTTGGGTAGCTATGATAACAAACCATCCCACTATAATACATATATATTAATTGTGTAATAATGTATTAATCGTAAGTATATTAATAATGTAATAATTTTAGAAAGGTAATATAGTAATAAATAAACATATTAGTTGTAATAATATTAATAATAATGTCAATGTAATATATTTTTCGTACACCATTGTGACACTGTGTTACATGACCCGAGTCCATCGGTTCGGCTGACGTTGCGATTTACAGTATTTTACCGATCGCAAATGCGCTTCCAGCGATGCGTGGGTTCGTTCGCCCGCCGCATTGGATGCTTAGATCGTGTTTCACGTTTTCAGCCACTTCGCGATCGGTGTCCCATTCAGGCACTACGCAGGTTCCCATAGTTTGCATGAGAACACTAATGACAACGGACTACGAGTCATCGAACTCGCAGCATAAAAAAACTTGGTCGTTGCAAGTACCAGGTTTCCGCGTAAAGATATCCACAAAGCCACCTGGGATGCAGCCGCTCGCAACCAAATTGGCCACGTGTTGATAGATCGCCGTCACTCCGCGAGCCTGATGACGGAATGAACGTACCGGAGTGCCAACGTCGACTCGGTACACTATATTGTTAGTATAGTTTTCCGAGGCGGATTGCCGTACGGAGCAGTATTGCATCGGCGGATCAGATTCGAATCAACACGGCTGCCTTACGCAATGAGAACACCAGCAACACCTTTGATCATGCGATAAGACTCGCCTTCGAAGAGCTCAGTGGAGAGAGAGTAAGTTCTGCGGCCAGAATTCCGGGCGTAGAAGAGAAATGGACACGTCTTAAGAATACTGTCATTAGTACTGCCAACTTCATCTTAGACAGTAGTTGTAGAGATCGGAGCGACTGGTTTGATGATGAATGCAAACTAGCGACAGAACGTAAGAATGCTGCATACCGGGCAATGCAGCAGTTTCATAGGACGCGGGTACGCGAGGAGAAATACAAAGAGCTCAGAAGATCTGAAAAAAGACTCCACAGACAAAAGAACAGTGCCTGGGAAAAAACCTTGTCTGTGAAATAGAGAAAAGTAGAGAGCGAGGTCCACACCAGGCGCGGAAGTTCTACCATATAATCCGCGGTATGACGAGGTACACATGACGCTGCACTTACTGCAAGGATAAAGAGGGTAATCTGATCACCGATCCTGAATGCCTTCTGGAGCGATGGGAATTGCACTTCAATCAATTGCTAAATGGTCAGCTCACAGAAGAATTGAGGGCTCCACCATTGCAAGATCAAGACCAAATGCTGCCGCCACCAAGCATTGAGGAAACATTAAAAGCCATAAGACAGCTCAAATCAAATAAAGCCCCTGGAGCTGATGGCATACCAGTTGAGCTAAACAAACAAAGGACAGCGTTATATCACGCAATTCATGAGACCGTGTACGTATGGCGGCAAGAGGAAATGCACGAGGATTGGCGTCGTGGTATAATTTGCCCCATACATAAGAATGGAGATATCACACTGTGCAGCAACTATAGGGGTAAAACATTGCTGAGTACCGCATGTAAGATTCTCTCCACTATCCTACAAGATCGGATAGCCCCATACGCTAAAGCCATTATTGGTCAATACCAGTGTGGCTTCATCCCAGGCAAATCAGCAATTGATCAGATATTCACCCTTAGGCAGACCATGGAAAAATGTCTGGAATTTAAGATTCCATTATATCATCTGTTTATAGACTTTAAGGCCGCCTACGACACCATAGCCAGGGTAGAACTATAGAATTCCATGAGAGAATTCGGCATTTCAAACAAATTGATACGACTTTGTAGGTTGACCATGACCAGCGTAACTAGTCAAGTAAAAATAATGAGATTGCTGTCGAAACCAATAAAGACCTTTAATGGACTCCGATAAAGGGACGGTCTGGCCTGCCTCCTCTTCAATCAGGCGTTGGAGAAAGCAATCCGTGACTCTGGCGTCTCAACTAGATGGACTATTATCACCAAGTCCTGCCAGATACTTGTCTACACATATGACATCGAGATCATCGGTAGATCCGATTCGTCTGTACAGGACTCCTTCATCCAGATCGAGCAGGCGGCACAAAAACTGGGACTGCACATTAATAAGGGAAAAACTAAGTATATGGTGGCAACTTCTGCGAAGAGAAGACCTAACGTTGGTCAAAGTATCAGGGTAGTGGAGCACGAATTTGAAGTAATGCAATCCTTTAACTACCTTGGGTCGATAGTATCAGCCGATAACAATATTGAAGATGAAATACGCGAACGGCTGATCAAATCCAACAAAGCCTACTATGGTATATCAAGACACTTTAAATCCCGAAATTTATCCAGAACATCGAAGCTACTATTGTACTAGACCATGGTCTTACTAGTACTCATGTATGGATGCGAGACCTGGGTGCTTAATAAAAGACACTCTGAACTCTTAGCCGCGTTCGAGAGGAAGGTCTTAAGGAGAATCGTTGGCCCCGTATGTGAGGAAGGACGATTCCGGAGACGCTACAACCATTAGTTGTACCCGATCTACCTTGGAGCTAATATTGTAAGAAAAGTCAAGCCCGGTAGACTCCGGCGGGCGGAAAGCTCTTTGTGGCAGCATGTATGGAAGGAGACAGCGCAACAGTCCTTGTCTGCGATGGAGGGATAGCGTAGACCAGGACGCCCAGAGGCTGGGAGTGCCAAACTGGATGACATCGGGTCGAAATCGGGTCCGGTGGAGAGATTTGTTAAATAAGACCAAGACCGGATCCCTGTTGAGTGCCGATGATGATGATGATAAACATTGTAGCTACATAAGCTAGTTTAATCTAGAAGTTAGGTTATGAAATTAATGTATGCCAGTCTTAAGAAAGTTCCCGTGGGTGCAAGTTAGGTCCCCCACGTAAATTGTAAAAGGGTTAAATAAACATCTCGCGCGGGAAATCGCGGGAGATGTCGAAGAACGAATATCTTTTTATTTTCATTTTTAGTCCATAGGCATTTCTAGGAAATTGCGATATGGGACGAGAAGACGTGCACACGTACTTGGGATACTTCCCTCTTTTGAATCTTATTACCTTTAGCTCGGAAAACAAAAAATAAAATGAAATTGCCCGACTCACGTTAAGATTGTACCTTAAACGTATGGGTAAATACAGAGAATCCTTTTTCAGTGAAAACGTACGAATGGGAACTTGTTATATAAAATCGATGAACAACATTAATCTCCACTCTATCCTCCCTCGCTTATTCCAACCAGTGTGTGCTCTGGCAATTAATACTCCATCGTAATCCTTTTGGGTTATAGGAAAAATAAAGAACTGAAATAGTATAAATGTGAAAGGAAAGAATCTGAGGGCAAAACATGAAATTAAACTACGTATATTTTTGAATTTTATTTTGTAATTTTCGTGCGTCTTTTATTGCTTTTTTCTCTAATTTGAACACCATTTTTACTATCTACACAATCGAAAGTGTGCACATAACTTTTAAGAATTTTGATAAATATTTAATTTTTAATTTAAACCACTGCTTATTTTATTTTAGACAACTTTCAGTAGCGCTTAATTAAATTAAACATATTACAACAACCAATTAGAATGCACAACTAAATTGGCAAAGGATGTTCTAGGATATAAAACCTTATAGATTAAAGAGGTAATGTTTTGTTTTAGAATCGACTTTTGTTTCTATATTTCAAGTTACAAACTCAGAAGCGTAATATTAAACTTTTTATTCTTTTACACACTAAATAAGAACTTAAGAAAGAAATACACCACGGGGGGTCAAAATGGATAACAAATAATTCACCTAAGTTCATTTTCAGCCAAATATTCTTTTAAAAATTACCCCAAACACTTTTAACTTGCACCTTGCAATTATGAATCTCTCACTATTTTCGGGTTGCTAAGGTATCGCCATAACATGCCCTTTTAGTAGATGTATCGATAAAACATCTGTCGCGTTTTTGTGCGTCTCATGCAATTGTCTTAAATATTAAAACAAAAATACTTTTTCGCTTCAACATTCGAACAAAATTCGTGATCCTAGATCAGAATTTCCCCTTTTGCGTTTTAAATTCTGCTTGTTGTTTTGCAGCAACTAACAATTTTCTTGTGATGCTATATTTTGGAGGAAAAATATTTTCTTTCAACTCGAAAATGGAACCTTAACCAAAAATAAGAAAAAAAAGTGCAACTAGAAAAATTACATAATATAATTATTGAAATGAATTTAAATATTCATTACGTACAAGCAAATACATTAGGACGCTGTGCTGTCTAGAGTCTCCACGAAATTACTGAACTTTCCTTTCGTCAAATGAGTCGAAAACACGTCCATCGAACTTCGAAAAACTGGTTCAAATGTTTACTATTAAAAATGTAATGATGCATTGATCGCAAAAGGACATTGTATATATTTTGTTTTAAGTGATTTTCTATAAGAATTTCATGAAACTATAATCTCTCGGTTTTTTTCTTTTTCGATTTATAATAAACAAAGTTAAGTTGTACAAATTATAACATTCAATTGTTACTATCCAATAAATAAAAGTGAATAAAGATAATGAACTTGTGATTTTGTTATTAAAAACGGTTTAGTAGATTAATGCAACTACGTAGGAACAGTTGCTTTCATCTATTCAAACGTTTTCGATGTTAAACAAATCAGTGCTGATTAGTTAAATTGACTTGCTTAATTGCCGTTCGAATCTTTCGACGGTTGCTCATTTCCGGGTTTGATATTCATTTCTGTGTTATCGAAAAAATCTTCTATTTTTAGTAACGGCGTTTTGGCAACTTCGTGAAAGATTTTATGTGAGTATTTCGTTCTGATGGTTTTAGTTGCCCCCTTGGGTTTTCGATGAAGTCCATCGTTTAAAATTGGAATTATATGGGCAAATTCTTCTAAGCAGTAACCTGAAAAATTAAAGAAAATGGAAACTTAAAAATACGTTTATCAAAATAAATATAGCACACACAATTCTGTATTTATTCCAGTCTGGGATACTCCCAGGGGTTTTGCTGATTCTTACTAAAAAAAAATCTTCATCAATTTTCCAATATGTATTGAACCGAGTTAAGGACGTCTGAAATTTATTAAAACCTGCTTCCCACCTTTAATAGAAATAAATAAGGAGTTTGTTTCCCAACGGCTTCAAGGGTCGAGTCGGTAATTGAATATGTGCACAATCAAATATGAGCAACCTTTCAATAGTGCCTTTGAGGCGTTCTGTGGGGGTTCTTCTAACCTACCCAAAGAACCACCCATTTACCTTCATTTTCATTTTTAAAACATTTTTTATTTTCTATTTATATTCTTAGTTTCTAAATTAAAGGCTAGACAAAAATGCTTAAATTCTAGCTTAATTATCTTATATAATAACTTACTGGTCCTTCGCAGACGCTCTAAAAGCTAAACATTACTTAACCATTATATAATTTGCCTTTCGGCGACAGAATATTGTGGCACCCATTTACCTTATTCAACTACCCATTCCTGTCTTCCCACTTAGCTGTCAAAGTCATTTTACTTACCTGCAAAGGAGCAGTGTAAGCTACCCCGCACCATCTTCCACCTTAAAGCAAGCCCTAGCATGCATACACATCAATTAAACCATTCCGGTTCATCCTTCATGAACCGATCGGTTCCTAAAGCCGACCGCATACCCACCAAACACACGCCAATTCTTCTGTGTGTCTTTATCTAACAATCCGTTGGTCCATTAAAGACATTCTGGGCTTCTTGTGTGCGGGCACATCTGCAAGCCAGATTTCCATTCATCATGCCATACGATTTATTATTCGTTAAACAAGCAAACCTTACCCTAGGTCTGGCTATGGCGAGCAAATCTTCTGTTGACCTAACGTCACAGAAGAATCCATTTCTGCCGTCCACAATATTCCCCTATTACCTTCGACGACATGGCTTTAGCCTTGATGTGCGCGCATTTATTTGTGCATCAGCATGATCGATTACTCAATCCGTTGCCCTATCGAGGAACGATCACCGCATCGGCTATGCCTAAGGAAACGTTGTCTAAACAACGATCAGCCACGATTCTCACGCTGGCTATCGAAAAGGAATGCTTCTGTATACTTAATGTATAAACAGAAGAAGTTATTTTGAACGGAACAACGACATTCCTTACCATAAACGAATTGCTAGGATAAATAGAGCAACCGTTTGCTGCCGCCGTCGAGCGACTATTTGTTTGCACAGGTGACAGTTAGAATTTCCTTCCTTGCATCCAATCTCCGAAAGGAATATGTCACGTCTCCCTCTCTCGCCCACTCAGTGGAAACCCTCCTCACTCATGGAGAGTGGGTCAGCAAAGCGCAGCTTACAGGGAGTCTAATGTCGACTGCATCGGAGAGTCAGATTTCTTATCCCGAAGTGCGCACATGCATCAAGCGTGGAGAGCCGAATTTCAACCACGGTGTAGTGTGCAAGGGTCGTGAATGATCTTTCGCCAAGAGTCGAGCTGTGCAGTTTACTTATTTCAAAGATAATAGAGTCGTGGATATCATTGTGCGGTCTATTAATTTCAAAATAATCGAGTGCCGCTGTTGTGGTCAATTTTACCTTCATCAAGTAACATAGAGAAACCATTATCAGTTTATCATCGAGTGTCGCTGTTGTGGACAATTTTTTTATCTATACCAAG
This sequence comes from Microdon myrmicae, assembly GCA_963931805.1. Classification (NCBI taxonomy): domain Eukaryota; kingdom Metazoa; phylum Arthropoda; class Insecta; order Diptera; family Syrphidae; genus Microdon; species Microdon myrmicae. The sequence goes on from OZ007502.1 coordinate 5,772,891, forward strand.
TATTATAAGGAAATAATCACCTGTTTAGTATCGAGTGTAGCTGCTGGTGTTATATCCATCTACTTTAAACTCTAAATAAAGAAAACTAATACACAAGAATTTGCATGTGTCTTTCATTCGTCGGATAATTGTGAAAAGGATTAACATCGGTATTTGTCGGGGTTAGGAAAGAACTAGTGTCCATGTTTGACACATCAACCAATAATACCCCACAGTTCTTTACTGCTGCAAACTTTTTGATAAAAGATATTTGTATGAGCAATTTAAGAGCTCTAAAGAGAACATTGTACAGCTTTGTCTATTCATCGGGCACTGACACTCATTCAATTGCACTGGTGATTGATTGAGGTGTTATGAACGATGAATGGCCAGTGGCTATAGAGACGCGAGGGTGAAAACATCTAATATAATAATTTCATTAACTAAAATAAAAGACTTATTTTCACACAGCTTGTTACATGGCGTCAGGTGCGGTCATGAAGGAAAAGTGTAAATAACAAAAGAGCATATGTATTAAAAGGGGGGATGGGAGCGAACATACAGGGCAAAGTCACTGATTGCTTTCAACCCCGCGAAGACAAGGGCAATCCTTGTCCCTGTTCAATGCAAGTTGGCATGCAGTCTCCACGTGACACCCCTGGATAGCTACTTTGGCACCCGCCAAGTAGTGAACCAATGCATGCAGCAGAACGACTTGTGGTTGCAATCGGATGAATACCAGCCACGATAGTTCGATTGTGTTCTATGTTCCTGGTTTGCATAAGTTTCGAAAATGGTAATTTTGACTACACTTCGCGATCGCCTGCAGGGTTTTGTATTCGTTCATAGGGATACGAGTATTAGAGGTCTGAAGTTCATATTAACAAGAGGCTGATCTTTGAAGATTTGAAAGACAGTACCTAACAGGACATTGCCGCTATTCAGCTCGAAACTATTCGACAGTGACGAAAAAAAAAAAAAAAAAAAAAAAAAAAAACACAATGCGTCATTTATATTGACGGCGGCTATTTTCGTGATATCATATTCAAATAGTGATTGGAATAAATTGGCAATTTTTATTTAAAAAAATGCAAGATCACTTTAACTCAAATATTTTTTTGTTTGTTCAAATTACTGGAAAAAAAAATGATGCCCCAAATATTAAACGCTACACAAGTAGTAAATAAAATAATACCTGGTATTGTATCGTTATCGAGGAAGATTAACGAACAATTTAACGTCCTATAGAAATCATTTATGATAGATAGTCCCCGATTGATTTCTCGTAGAGACAACTGTTCTACGTCTTTCGTTAACACTGCTCTTGGTTAGAGGAAAATTAGCTGACACAGCTGAGGTCGGAAGTGCTCAAAGACGCAAAAACTTCGACTGTGTATCTATAAGTATGCGAGGGGTGGAGCAGGGCCAGGGGGTTGACGAAATGACCTACATGTCTAGCTATATTGTCTCAATTACGAGTTAATGATTTGAATTGAGGAGTTCTCTGGGGTCCACCCGCTCTCGCCATAATAATGTACTTTGTTTTGTCTTCATTTATTTCTACGCCCATCTCTTCTGCCGCTTGCATGATGATTTCACTGTTTTTACTTACAGTTCCTAGATTATCGCCCAAAACGGGGATGTCAATCGCATATGCGAGCACTTGTGTGACCCCGTTCATAGATGATCCGGCCATATTGTCGTCTTGTACCTCTCTGATGACATACTCGAGCACAAGGTTAAAGAGACATGGTGAGGGGTCATCCCCCTGTTTTAGTCCATCCCGGATTTCAAATGGATCTGCGAGATGGTTTTCTATCCTAACTCGCCCTTTGTTTTCGTTCATGCAGATTGGAATGAGGGCGGCATATTTTTTCGGGATTCCCAGCTCAACTACAATATGGTACAGTCTTTGCCCTGCGACTGAGTCGTAGGCTTTCAAATGGTTCTGAAAGGTGGTTTTCTATTCTAGCTCGCCCTTTGTTTTCATTCATGCAGATTTGAATGAGGGCGGCATCTTTTTTCGGGATTCCTAGCTCAACTACAATATGGTAGAGTCTTTGCCTTGCGACTGAGTCGTAGGTTTCTTTGAAGTCAACGAACAGTTGATGAACCGTCTCCCCGTATTCTCACTTCTTTTCCGGTAGTTGCCTTATTGTGAACATTTGGTCGCTTGTTGACCGGTTCCTACGGAATCCGCATTGGTAGTCTCCCAGTATTTCTTCTGGGTACGGTGTGATTCTCGCCAGTTTGAGATTTGTTAATATTTTGTATGTGGTTGGGAGCAATGATATTCGTCGGTAGTTTTCGCAGTCAGATCTGTCGCCTATTTTGAAAAAGGAGACGACTATTGGGGTTTTTCATTCTCCCGGAGTGACTTCCTTATCCGATATTGTTTTGATGAGTTGGTGGATCTTTCTAGCGGTTGATTCTCCTCCATGCCTCCACAAGCTCTGCCGGTATGCAGTCGCTCCGGGAGCCTTGTTGTTTTTCAATCGGTTTATTGCGTCTACAACTTCGTCGGAAGAGGGCTCTGGGATCTGAGGCTCGGCTGTATGTACGTCTGGTGCGTTTATTTGTGGTTGATGGGTGCGCACATTGAGCAGGTTTTCAAAGTACTGCTTCCATCTTGTCACGATATTGTTTGTTTCTGTGACCAGACTGCCATTTGCGTCTTGAATTATTTTGGCTCTCCCTCGGTAGTTATTTCTGATTGAATTCATGCCGGCATACATACCTCTGATGTTCTTTGCTCTGGCATTTTCTGAATTTTTTCGATCCGAGTCTTCTCCCATTCGGGTTTTTTGCGTTTGAAAAGTCTCATTACCCCTTTCTGAATCGTTGCGTTTCTTTCTGTGTTAACTTCGTCATATCTTTCTAAGTGGATCACTGTAAGGCGTTTACGTTCTTCGATCTTCGCACTGCACTCATCGTCAAACCAAGGTTTTGACTTAATTGTTTTCTTAAATTCTAATACCTTTTGGGCTGTTTGTTTGATTGTGTATCTGATCGATGCCCATTTAGTGTCCACACTATTGGCTTTCTTTTCCCCACTGCTCCCATTCTCTAGGATGCTAAATCTATTCGCTAGTTCCTCTTGATATTCAGCCCTTTTGCGTAGGTCTTCTAGTTTATATCAATGTCGAACTTTTTGCTTGTCTCCCGTGACTGTCCATGTGGGACTGCTGCGAGTCGACTTCTAATTTTGCCCATCACTAGAATGTGTTCGGAGTCGCATTCTGCTCCTCTATATGATCTTACGTCAAGGATATTCGAGTGGTGTCTTTTGTCAATGAGGAAGTGATCTATTTGGTTACGCGTTACGCCGTCGGGTGATATCCATGCGGCTTTATGGATTTGTTTGTGCTTGCAGATCGATCTTTTGACGCTGCGAACGTGATAATTAGAATTCCATTATCATTTGAAACGTCGTGTAGGCTTTCTTTACTTATAGTTGGTTGAATGATATCTTCCTTTCCAGTTTTTGCGTTTAGGTCCCCCAGGAGGATTTTAACATCGGATGATGAGGTCCCATCAAATACTTCCTCTAGGGTCTCGTAGAATATGTCCTTCGTTCCTTCGTCCGTAGATTCTGTTGGGGCGTCTACGTTTATAAATACATAATTGTACCATGGTCCCTGCATTTTTAGCACCGACATTCGGTCATTAATAAATTGCGCATCTTTTACATGGGGCGTAATCTTCTTGCTTATGATGAAGCCAGTCCCGAGGCTATGTGTATCGGTACCTCCACACGGCAGTGTAAACCCGTTGGTTTCGATCACTTGATGTGGGAGTCGGACTTCCTGAAGCGCGAAGATATCCATTTTATATTGTTCCGCGTTTTCTAAGACCGCCTATGTCGCGCCTGGTTTATATAACGTTCGAACATTCCACGTCCCAACGCGTATACCCCGCTTTTTCCGTTTTTCCCTACGTGTTCTTTTTGCCGAGTCGGTGTTTTCTTGATGATTTGTTCCCTTATGGTAGTGTCGGCTCATCACACCTACGCTTACCGGGTGCACGGCTTGCTTGTATTTAGGTAAATTTGGTATCTGGGTATATAGACACCTCAGAGAAATTGCACCTTATGCAACAAATGTTTTACTTGAGGACACGGAACTCTCGTTTCAACAGCCGTGCACAAAAAAACCAATACCGCCTCAGAATGGGAGCAAGCCTGGATATGACATGAATGAGCTAAAGCGATCTTATAGCAGCTGCCACAATGAGTCTCAGCCGCTAAGAGAGTCACGAATATTAACACTACACTGACAGGTGAAAAAAGGAACAGATACTAAGGAAACGGATAGGGAAATGTTATTGTACTGCACATCAGATCGCAACTTACGTATGCATGCTCATGTGTGGACCGATAACCACTGTAAATGGACATCCTTTTTTCTTAAATACTATAGCGTTTGACCAAGCAATGAAGAAAATGGAACATGATTCAAACACTTGCTGGAAAGCACAGACGTATCGCAGCATAGCCCCATGCATGCGAAGATATCTCAACTCGCTACGCCAGATGTGATTGCGATATTAATACTCAGGTATATGGGGCTGATACTGAGTTCTTCAGTACGGTTACATCTGCACAATCTCTTGGAATGGTTACACAACTTGCTCACCAGCTACAACCACTTTGTGCGGGATGACGGGGAAGGGCAGTTTACTATGGGAGAGTGTCTTAATGTGTGCACAGACCACACCGGTGTCACCAATTATAGCGTTTGTTACATATATACATGCGTACGGAATTCACATATGCGCATAGTAGTATTACCCCACGCAACACATATTGTACTATGCACTCCATAATTCCTATGTTACCATACTCTAACATTCGCATAGCATGTATACGCAAGTATATATACCCTAAATACTGCAGTATTGTTCCCAACGCATCTAATGTTGCGTGCATATAGGACAAGTTTTAATAACTTTAAACCAAAAGAATTCTTTTGGTGTCGCATCAAAAATAATCTCCTGCCGCAACCGACGGAATTCTGTCAGTGTAGCTGTAAAAGTTTATCACACGGCTACCTGTTGCTAAACGCAAATTCCTATCATGCATTTCTAATACTCATAACTAGAAATGCAATTCTGCAATTCCCACGTTCCATCCATACCCATGCTCTAATATTGCCTGCTATGTGCTAAAAGCAAACAAAAATTCTCATTACCTTGATGATCACCTAACACTCCATCACCTTCAAGGTAATTCCACCCATGCCCATACACATGCGTGCTATTTGGGCAAATCATGTTCGCATCACCTCGAATCGAAATTTTCCCATGGCCTTGAAGTGGAGCTGAGCAGAGTAGGCGTAAGGTTGCCACCTCAGGGTGAATGGCGACAGAATTGCAACGTTGCAGTTCCCATCGTTGTTGGCATAGCCTTCGACTGGGGCTAGCATCAGGTGGCTGTCTCAAGGTGAGCGATGAATCGTGGGAAGGAATGTGAATTTCGACTTCGATTTTGAGTATAAATAGGGAGTTCCGTTGTAGGTAAGAATTCAATAAGAATCAGACAGTCAAAGTGTGCAAATTGAAATAACTTGATTCAATTAAACCAACACAAAAGGAAGCACCAAAAAGGGTCTTCTTAATTAAAAGCACCATCTGCTCATCGGGGACACATCAAGGAAGTTGGGCACACCTTTTACGCCTTCAGGCGGGACTAACTACCACAGGCTCAAGCAGCCGGAAGCCAGCGAAATAAAGTAAGTAATATATATAAATAAATAATAATAAATGTTGTATAGCAATATACAACACGTTTAGCGATACGGTGAGGAATGCGATTCAAACCCACGCCGAAAGTAATATAACGATAGTACCGACACATCAGACCACGGTGGTGTGTATGCCAGGATATCCCAACTCGCTTCATAAACTGTAATTGCTACTTTAATGCTTTGGTATATAACGCTGATGATTTTTTCGATGCTTCTTTGGTACTGTGTTCTACGATTGCGCGTGCATCATCTGTTGGTTTCGCCACAATATCATGTCCGATGCAAAATCACAAACCGAAACGTCCTCATGTACTGCTTTAATTAGTGGTTGATCGCGTACAAAGAAGAAAACGTAACTTGAAAAAAGTATTTTCAGTGTTACCCGAAAAGTGTTATGGTAGTGTAAGTGTGTAAGCAACTAGTTTAGATGTATTGTAGAATTTAAATCTAGTGGTAACGATTTTTTAAACGGCACACGTGCTTAAGACATTGGAACTCGAATTCCGCCGAGCTTTATATAACTGACTCAACATCCTACAACCCAGGTAAATAACTATTGCAAAGAAGTGCTTCTTCCTTTTCCTTTAGAAACTAATTAATACCCACCGCTGTAATACTCGAGAGTCTTCGTCCATGGATTCAGTTCTCCGGACATCCGTAATGCCATCATTAGTGCAGCCGCTGCCAGTTTGGAGTCACTAAATCTTATCGTTGCATAATCCATAAGAGAAAGCTCTAAAATATATCTAGCCAAAGTCAGGGTTGGCATTGGCACTTTGGCACACTATAAAATAAAAGATAATTTGTTTATTAGCTACAAATGGACATCTTTTTAATAAGTATCACAATCCTTACTCTAGCATATCGCCTTAGAAATCTATACGATAGAGGTATCCCTAAATCGTAGTTAACTGTTTTTAACGTAACCCTTTCCATTACTATTAGTTCTTCTTCATTATATGCTCCGTCACATATATACAAAAAATCTTCTATCAGTAGCGGCGGTCGATCCTAGATGAAAATTAAAAATTCTTTTTAATCCACAGGTCATATTTGTACATCAGAATGAAGAACATGATCATGTTAATACGTACATCGTACTTTGAAGCTATAAACAGAGCCGCCGCTCCAAGCAACTGCAGTCTATAATGCTGAATGACAACTTTTCCTAAAAAAATATCCACCAACTTTACAGCTAAGTACAAGGTTTCATGGTTGAGTTCGTATGTCTCCTGCACCTCAACCATCCAGTCCACCAGAAGGGATCTCATCCATGGGTTTATATGCACTTGTTTTGGCATGTAATCTTGAATAAGGAAGTCAGCCTGCAACGGAATGTATATATAATTGAAAATTCGACATTAAAAAGTTTAGAAATGAAAAATTTCACTAATTTGACCAAAAAGTTATCGGACTTTTGTTTATTTCTCAAAGAATAGTTACTTGTTAATCAATCTTTATAAATAGTGTCCACTTGACGTTCGAAGGACAAAGACGTTTTATATCGCGCTCCTCGCCACACATTGAATACACACACACAAAAACAAAATGGAAAGTAAATAAACGCGTACGCGGGTTCTCTATCAATAGTGAATAGTGTAAACCACAAAAATAAAAAAATAAAACGTGTAAAAAACGAAACAAAAAACGTGTAAAATACATAATAATAATAATGGACACTACATCATCCAACCAACAAAACATCCAGCTAAGTAATACGAATAACGGCAACATTATGACGTATGAACAGCTAGCAGCAGCATATGCTATGTGCCAACATCAACAAGCGATAATAAATGAAATACTTTACAAAATCAACAATCAGATTGAATTAAACGTTAAACTTTAAGATTGTGAAGAATTGGGACAACAAGTACAACAATTTATCGAAACATTACAAAGTGGAGCCGCAACAGCAACTCCGGTGCCCAGTGATAAACCAGAACCAGCAACCACATACCCTATTGAGATTAGAGATATAATCAAAGACAGGCGCAAAGCTAGATGAGCCTGGCACAGATCCAGACACCCTAGCGATAAAAAAATATTCAACAAGGGGAGCAATCTAGTTAACAAATTAATTAAATACCATAAACAGAGTTGTATAGATGAGTATCTAAGTGAACTAAGTCCGTCGGCGTATCCGGATTACTCTCTCTTGAAGGCAACACGAAAATATAAACGTCTCCTTATCCAAGTGCCACTCATAAAGGATGCGCAGGGACAGCGGGTACGCAGAACTGAAGATAAAGTTGAAATATTTGCACAACACCCGGCTTCAGTGTTCAAACCACACAACATCCACAGTAGTATTGATCCTTCACCCAGGTATCAAACTGAGCAAACAATCAAACTAGTAATCCCAATGGAGGTTGCCCAAGAAATCGACAAAAGTTTGAACCACTAAAAAGCACCAGGCATCGATGAAACATCACCTGGCGTGTACAAGGAATTACCTCGAAAAGCTGTCATTATGCTAACATATTTGTTTAATGCTTGCTTTCGACTAAAATACATTCCAAATTCATTCAAAACAGCCCAGAAAATAATGCTCAAGAAACCAGAGAAACCAGCAGAAGAAATAACGTCTTATAGACCCATATCGCTATTGCCATCCATTTCAAAACAGTTTGAGAAAATACTCCTCAAGCGACTCAATGTTCCAGACTTTCAATTTGGCTTTAGGAATTAACACTTAACTATTGATGGAAGCAGTACTTTGAAAACCTGCTCAATGTGCGCACCCATCAACCACAAATAAACGCACCTGACGTATATACAGCCGAGCCTCAGATCCCAGAGCCCTCTTTCGACGAAGTTGTAGACGCAATAAACCGATTGAAAAACAACAAGGCTCCCGGAGTCGACTGCATACCGGCAGAGCTTGTGGAGGCATGGAGGAGAGGCAACCGCTCGAAAGATCCACCAACTGATTAAAACAATATGGGATAAGGAAATCATTCCGGAAGAATGGAAAACCTCAATAGTCGTCCCCATTTTCAAAAAAGGTGACAGATCTGACTGCGAAAATTACAGAGGAATATCATTGCTCCCAACCACATACAAAATACTAACAAATGTAATACTGGCGAGAATTACACCGTACGCAGAAGACATTGGCAGACTACCAATGCGGATACCGTAGGAACCGGTCAACAAGCGACCAAATGTTCACAATAAGGCAACTACTGGAAAAGAAGTGGGAATACGGAGAGACGGTTCACCAACTGTTCGTTGACTCAAAAAAGTCTACGACTGAATCGCACGGCAAAGGCTCTACCATATTGTAGTTGAACTGGGAATCCCGAAAAAATATGCCGCCCTCAATCAAATCTGCATGAACGAAAACAAAGGGCGAGTTAGAATAGAAAACCACTTCTCAGAACTATTTGAAATCCGGGACGGACTAAAACAGGGAGATGGTCTATCACCGTGTCTTTTTAACCTTGTGCTCGAGTATGTCATCAGAAAGGTACAAGACGACAACATGGTCGGATCATCCATGAACGGGGTTACACAAGTGCTCGCATATGCGGATGACATCGCCGTTTTGGGGCGATAATCTAGAAACTGTAAGTTAAAACTGTGAAATCATCATGCAAGTGGCAGAAGAGGTGGGCCTAGAAATAAATGAAGACAAAACAAAATACATGATTACGGCGAGAGCAGGTGGAGCTCAGGGAACACATATAAACATCAGGGGCAAGATATTTGAAAAAGTTAAAGAATTTAATTACCTGGGAACAATACTGACGGCCAGTAACGAAATGTCGAAGGAAATTAACAAAAGTCTACACTCCGGCGACGCTAGTTGGCACGCAGTCAGTAAACTGCTGAAATACAACCTGCTATCACGTAATATAAAGCTCCGTGTCTATAGAACCATAATCATGCCGATTGTTCTATACGGATGCGAAACATGGGCTCTCACAAAACGGAAAGAAAACAAATTCCGCGTATTCGAGAATAAAGTTCTAAGGGATATCTTTGGCGGCAAATATGACGAGGAGGCACGACAATGGAGGAAACTCCACAACCACGAATTGGAAGAGCTATACCGCAAACCTACAATAGTGAGAGTAATCAAGTCGCGAAGATTAAGATGGGCCGGACACGCGACCCGAATGGGCAACGATAGGACCGTGCGTAGAATTGTTGGCGGTAGACCACCGGGACGGCCGGGGCGGAGATGGGAGGACAATGTTAGATTTGACCTTGTGGAGATCGGATCGTCTGGTCAAGCGTGGAAGGAGAGTGCACAGGCCAAGGAACGATGGCGGAGTCGAGTCGGTGAGGTCATGAACTTCCGGTTTCCTACAGCCCAATAAAATAATAATAAAGTTAAACCATCAATAACAGTGTAATACACACTTGAAAGTTAACTTTAGACGTATGAATAAACATACAGTTGTTTGACCAAATCACATGAGCGTGGATTCCTCTATTTGATCGTGTGTTTCCTCTCCTCATTATAATATTCAAACATTTAAGACCAGTGTGTTCCGCAACTTTATCAACACTTCTTAGTACAGGCGTGTCTACTGAGACAGCGCTCTGAGATGGGAATCGATACATGCTGATATTTTTACACAAATATTGCTACAAAAGTGTTCAAGCGAACTGGGAAGTTGTGCGCCTCCTCCTCAAGTATTCGGGCGCAAAACCAACCATCAAAATGAACCGACCAATGTCACCCTAAATATCAGTTTTAGACGAACACACAGGAGATTATTCTTCAGTCGAACTACGTGAACATGGAACATTTTGACGCGTCATTTGTTCCCTCGCGCTTACAATCAAGGCAATCAAAATGCATCGACAATTGCTTTTTGGTCCTCATCCTCTTCTTCTGACTCCACTGAGAATTAATAGTTAACGAAAAGCTCAAACTAAAAAAATATTCCCTGTTCACGGATTACGAAAGATAGATGGCAACCTGTCTTAAGGGGTTACCAAATGTGATACCCAACAGTGTAGAGAAAAAGGAACATATCAGTAATTGGAACATATCAGTGCTCATAGCACTCCTGTCATCCGGTTGAAGGGTTAATTAAGTTAACTGAATTAACCTAAACACTAATTTACACTGCCAATTTATCAGCAATGGTTGAATGCAATATACGAATCATCATATTGTAATAAAAGACCTACCTCTCTTGATTTCAGGTAATCAAAGATATCCATTGCATAATGTGACACTTGAAAAGGATCATCCCAATTTGCTTTATCAAAGTCTTCTATGCCCTCAGGTACTGCAGGTCTTGGATTTCTTAACGGTGATGGAGTTCGTATTCGATCTTCTTCAACGACCTCGTGTGTATTCGCTGTCGCACTGCTTTTACTTTGTTCCTTAGCCTTAGTTTTAGATTTCAATTCTAGATTCCCGGAATACCGCAAGGAGTCTGATGTTGAAACGTTGTCCAACGCTGTCATATATAAGCTGTCTTCAGTATTGTTAAATTCATCTGATATACGTCTAGTGGGCGGCTTGACCTGCTCGATCTGCTCCTTCTTGTTTACTGTGACAGTTTCGACTTCTATCTCAGACGAAACCATTTCAGAGTCTTCCTTTACGATCGCCGCCGCCGATGCCATGCGAGCGCTAGCGCGTGTGACCACTTTACATGGCCGAGATGTGATTGGTTGAAGAGGAGGAGGAGGTGCGATTTCCTTTTAACAAATTAATTATATTACATTCATCAACAATCAATAAGATAATTATCATACATTTTGAACAGAGACTTTCTTTTGTACTTCAGTGACTTTACTTGGCACATTTTTTGTGCCAGGTTTAGCTATGGGTAGCGCAGCATTAGCATTGTTTGTTAGGTTGCCTAAAGCAAAGCGTTTCGTCTTATCGTTCTTCGTGGGGCTGTTTTCAGCTCTCCTTTTGAACCTTGTTACCATTGGTTCAAAATTCTGATCCTGAACATTGTTTTTTCTAGAATTAAAGACACAACTCTTCAAAATGGAGAACATGGAAATAGATAGGAATTACTTACCCTTTGGGCAGTGGTTTTTGTCCAGGCCAAATGTTTGATTCTTGTTTTACAACGGGCTTATTTGCTTTCAACGAGGACATAACGCAAGACAAACACAAACAGATGCCCGTTTTATTTATTTATTTATTTTAAAATAGCGTGGTAATACAGGAAAAATCTACGAAATAAATTAAAAATGACATTTGACTTAAAATAAAAATTTAAAAGCACTCTGCTGAACATTAAATGTTCAATTGCCTTGTTATAAAAATATTATTTACAAGTGAACTCGAAGCAAATGCATATATATATATATATCATATATCCTTTTTAACAATGACTGGACTTCAGTGGTTAATTGTCTTCTTTTGTGTACAAAATAAAATTACACTTTAAAAAAAGTGTTTGTTGTATAATTTACCAACAGCCGCTCTTTGGGAAGAATAATTAAGATATCATGCATCGAACCAGATTCCACAGGATATGATAGCAGAATTTAGAGAAAAAGAAACCCAAAAATGCATCAAAAAAGGAACACAATTTCAATGCTAGAAAAGTGACATACGCGTTTTTAGTCCTCTTACAGGGTGGGCCATAACGTTTCGCAAAGAAAACCAAAAACTTTTTTAAAGCCTTTTCAATAACAATTAAAAATTTACAGTGTAATTATGTGGCCGGACATTTCTTTTACATATTCAACGAAGATAAATATTTTAACTAATTTGAAATAATTTAAAACCGCGCGAAACTGCTGGCATGCGTAATACATAAACGACAATAACATTTGTTCTTCCGCAAATTTACCAGCACAATGTGCACACATAAACTAATCCGAATCGTGACATCACATATTTTGAGAATCATTTATCGAAAATACCGGGACCGATTCTAAATTGCGTACGTTTTGGTCGACTTGAACCAATAAATTGAATTATGATACGTTTTTAATTCAAATTGTTAATCCTAAATGTACCGGGAGCGCCAAAGGAAAGTGTACAACTGCAATCTACATTTTAAGGTCTAATTTTAGCAAGAGGAATACATCCTTATAAAATAAATGCAGGTAGGTAATTCTTAAAAATGACTTATTCTCAATGATTTAATAAATGAAAGTAAACAAAAAACGTTGTAATGAAATTAAAGTAACAAAAAACTTCATTTTTAGAGGGGCCAAAATCGGTACGTTAAACAATCAAAGCACAAAAATTAAGCCTGCTTCGTCTGATTCCTGTTCACATTTAATTCATTGACTCGTCTTGGTATTGACTTATCCAGCTACAATACTTTGTGAATTCCGCAGTGATTTTTCCTTTTGCACCTTTCCAATAAATTTAACTTTAGCGGCTCTCTACCAGGTGTACCAGTGTGAAGTGAGCGTCAAGATACAAATGTATCGATAGGGAACGTTTGTTGTGAACGAGCCCTTGTATTTTTTTATTTGGTTGCTATGACATCTGTCAAACATAGTTAGTATGCATCAAGTCATTGTACAAACAACATCAATTTTTTTAATCCTGTTAAAAATGTCGAATTTTGTACCAGAAAATGATGATTTGCGGAAAGCATTAATTTTTTGTTTTCATTTGAAGAAAAGTGCTGCAGAGTCGCATCGAATGCTTGTCGAGGCTTATGGTGATCATGCTCTATCGGAAGCAACATGCAAAAGATGGTTTAAGCGGTTCAGAGTTAATGATTTTGATGTGCGAAATGAAGAACGTGGATAACCACAAAAAAAGTTTGAAGACGCCGAATTGCAAGCAATATTGGATCAAGATGACACTTTAAGTCAAAAACAAATGGCACAAATGTTAAATGTTGCACAACAAACAATTTCTGACCATTTAAAAGCTATGGGAAAGATCCAAAAGTGTGGAAACTGGGTGCCAAATGAATTAAATGACAGACAGATGGAAAAGCGGAACGCCACACGTAAAACGTTGCTTCTACGAGACGAAAGTATCGAATTGTGACTGGTGATAAAAAATGGGTTTATTTTAAAAATGCTAAACGCAAAATACCATGGGTACATCCAGGAGAAGCGTCAAAATCGACTGCAAAGCCTGATCGGTTCGGAAAAAAGACTGTGTTTGCTGGGACCAGAAGGGGGCGGTGTATCATGAACTTCTAAAACCTGGCGAAACTGTTGATGCGCAACGCTACCGATAACAAATAATCAATTTGATAAATGTATTGATCGAAAAACGACCAGAATGGGCCACAAGACACGGAAAGGTAATTTTGTTGCATGATAATGCTCCGAGTCATACAGCAAAACCCATCAAAGAAACAATAAAAGCTGTCTGCTGGGAAGTGTTACCCCACCCGCCGTATTCACCAGACTTGACTCCTTCCGACTATCATTTGTTTTCATCGATGGGACACGCATTGGCTGAGCAGCATTTCAATTCCTACGACGAAGTCGAAAATTGGGTATCCGAATGGTTTGCCTCAAAAGACGACCGGTTTTATTGGCGTGGTATCCACAAATTGCCAGAAAGGTAGTCGAAATGTGTAGAAAGCAATGGCCAATACTTCGAATAAAATGTTTTTTACTTTCCCATTTTAAATTAGTGTTTTATTTAAAAAAAAAAACTCTTACTTCATACCGGTACACCTGATATTTTCGGCTGTTCGATGGAGTTAATATTTGTGGATTGCGGAAGATGATCTAGTTATATTTATATTCTTTATATTCAATGATATCTTATGGTGTAAGATTCGTTAGAAGATCCCCCCAGAATTTCTGTAGAGATTAACAGCGACAGCTGTTACAAAAGTCGTTTTGGTTAATCCATTTTGCGTCCTAGACTGTATTGGTTTGTGGTGCAGGGCCATTGCGATGACAGGAAAGTTATGTTTCAAGATGTCCTACATTCGTGGCATAAATGCAACTTCTCTACTGTGTTTACGCACACATAACATCCCGCTCAGTAAGTCCCGAGATTAACTATTAACATTTTTCTGGTAAAATTCTTCTTTATTCATCAACAGAATTTCCCTCAACCTCAATACAATTATTCCAATGCTTTTCTCACTTTTCTATAGCATGTGTATAGAATGATTTATCTTTAGCTTCAAAATAACCTCATTAGAGCCAATTCTCTTAACTTAAAATATTTTTTGAAGTCTGCAAACAGCCAGTAATCACTGGCGGACAGGTCTGGAGAACACAGTGGATGGGGAAGCAATTCGAAGCACGGTTCGTGGTTTGGTCATCGTTTTTAACGACTTGTAACACGGTACATTGTCTTGGTGAAAAATCACTTTTTTCTTCTTCATTTGTTGCCGTTTTTCAGCGATTTCGTCCTTTAAACGCACCAATAATGCCATGTAATATTCGGTATTGATGGTTTTCCCTTTTTAAGGTATTCGTGAGTATTATCATCATCATCGGCACTACAACCGGGAGCCGGTCTTGGCCTTATTTAGCAAGTCCTGAGACTTGTTAATTTTTCCATAATTATTTGTTTTTTCCGGGCAAGGTCATTAGTCTTGCGCCAGAGGCTCCCCGTCAGAGAATCGTACCCCGGTCTTCCGCATGACAGGCTGGTATACTAACCACTATATTATTATTATTTATTGGCCTGTAGGAACCCGGAAGTTCATGACCTCACCGACTCGGCTTCGCCATCCTTCCCTGTCCTGGGCACTCTCCTTCCACGCTTGACCATTCGATCCGATCTCCTCAAGGTCAAACCTAACATTGTCCTCCCATCTCCGTCGCGGCCGTCCTACCGGTCTCTTTCCCGTTGGTCTACCGTCAAGAATTCTATGCACGGTCCTATCGTTCCCCATTCGCGCCACGTGTCCGGCCCATCTTAATCTTCGCGACTTGATTACTCTCACTATTGTAGGTTTGCGATATAGTTTTTCCAATTCGTGGTTATGGAGTCTCCTCCATTGTCCTGTCTCCTCGTCATATTTACCTCCAAAGATGCCTCTCAAAACTTTACTCTCGAATAGACGGAATTTGTTTTCTTCCCGTTTTGTGAGAGCCCATGTTTCGCATCCATATAGAACAATCGGCATGATTATGGTTCTATAGACACGGAGCTTTATGTTACGTGATAGCAGTCTGGATTTCAGCAGTTTACTGACTGCGTGCCAACTCGCGTTGCCGGAATGCAGTCTCTTGTTAATTTCCTTCGACATTTCGTTACTGGCCGTCAGTATCGTTCCCAGATATTTAAATTCTTTAACTTTTTCAAAGATCTTACCTCTGACGTTTATATGTGTTCTCTGAGACCCACCTGCTCTCGCCGTAATCATGTATTTTGTTTTGTCTTCATTTATTTCTAGGCCCACCTCTTCTGCCGCTTGCATGATGATTTCACAGTTTTTACTAACAGTCTCTAGATTATCGCCCAGAATGGCGATGTCATCCGCATATGCGAGCACTTGTGTGACCCCGTTCAGGGATGATCCGGCCATGTTGTCGTCTTGTACCTTTCTGATGACATACTCGAGCACAAGGTTAAAGAGACACGGTGATAGACCATCTCCCTGCTTTAGTCCGTCCCGGATTTCAAATGGTTCTGAGAGGTAGTTTTCTATTCTAACTCGCCCTTTGTTTTCGTTCATGCAAATTTGAATGAGCGCGGCATATTTTTTTGGGACTCCCAGCTCAACTAGAATATGGTAGAGTCTCTGCCTTGCGACTGAGTCGTAGGCTTTTTTGAAGTCAACGAACAGTTGGTGAACCGTCTCTCCGTATTCCCACTTCTTTTCCAGCAGTTGTCTTATTGTGAACATTTGGTCGCTTGTTGACCGGTTCCTACGGAATCCACATTGGTAGTCTCCCAGTATCTCTTCTGCGTAAGGTGTGATTCTCGCCAGAATGACATTTGTTAATATTTTGTATGCGGTTGGGAACTAACCACTATACTATCGAGTATTATGCCACATCCTAAAATACAGAGGTCATAACTTTGCCGACAGACTGCTTTGTCATCAGACGCTTTGGGCCGCGTTCACTGGCTGCCATTTAGGTGACTGCCAAATTGATTCCGGTGTGAAATGGTGAATCCATGTTTCGTCCATTGACACATCCTGACGCAAAAAAATCCTTTTTACTGTGAGTAAACTGTGTGAAACAGTGTTCTGAATCATCGATGCGTTGTTGTTTTTGTTCCGCTGTGAACAAACGTGGCAAACCCCATTTCGAAAAAAAACCCTTTTCATGACCAAATTTTGATGCAAAATAGTAAAAACAGTACCATTCGATATTTTCTAGAACGTGTGATTCGAACTGACGCTATGACAGTTAGAATCACTAAAAATTGAACCAATGCTCAACACAGCAGGCCACTGCCGCGTGTATGAATTGGATTTCTAAACTCAAGTACACTCAACTGATGTGCCATCGTTATGTTATCGCTATGGTATACGGCTCTGATGCTTTGCTTCTTCGAATTTCCTTCGTGTGTTCTTCACTATTTGCTTGTATATTGTGTGTGAATCTGTTAGAAACGCCACACGACTACCACGGTTTAAATAAGGATACCACAGACAAATGGTTGGTTTCGAAGGAGCAGAGTCCGGATAACACTTTTTAAGCCATTGTTGAGCTTGAACCGTATTTTTTCCCATTAAAAAGCAATGTTTTATCGACACACGAGACTCGGCATTTTCCATTGTTTTCAATATTACAAAACTAGCGTCACTAAATTACTTTAACTCAGTATGCTGTGGTCGGATTGTTATGAAATTTGAGACATACGAGGGTTGCCTCTTATGTTTCGGGATTTGGCAACCCTGGTGTTGCAATCCGGCAATTGACAGCTCTGTCGTAAAGTTGGACATTTTTGAGGTTATACGCACTCAGAACGTTTTGACATACGAGCGCTATTTGTGTTGTTTACAGTAACTTAAAAGATTCATCTCGGCCCAAAAATCAACATTTTCGTGCCATTATTTTTTACAACTTTCGGCGTGGATTAACTCAGCAACAGTGCATGGATGAACTTAATTCAATTTTTCGCGATGAAGCTCCACCAAGGACCAGTGTTTATCGATGGTATGGTGAATTCAATCGTGGTCGTAGTTCACTCCAAGATGAATTTCGTGAAGGTCGTCCAAAATCAGTTGTTGTTCCGAAAACCATTGATGCTGTGTGCGAACTGATATTGGAAGATCGTCATGTGACCTATCGTGAGATTGAGACAACCTTAGGCGTTAGTGGGACCAGCATACATTCAATATTGCATAAACATTTGACTGTCAAAAAAATTTGTTCGCGTTGGATCCCACACAATTTGTCAATCGCCCAAAAAAAAGGCTCGTGTCAATTGGGCGAAAGAAATGCTCAAAAAATACGGTCGCGGTGCTTCGAAACACGTCTATGACATCGTGACAGGTGATGAATCGTGGATTTACGCGTATGAGGCCGAAAGTAAACAGCAGTCGACTGTCTGGGTGTTTCAAGATGAGCCAAATCCAACAAAAGTTGTTCGCGCACGAAGCACTTCCAAGCAAATGGTCGCCTGTTTTTTCGGAAAAACTGGACATGTCGCAACTGTACCACTAGAACAACGCAGAACAGTCAATTCTGAGTGGTACACAACCATTTGTTTGCCAGTTGTCTTCCAAGAAATCAGGAAAACCAACCGCCGAAGACGGATCACTCTTCACCACGACAATGCGAGCTCTCACACATCGGCTGCGACAACTGCATTTTTAAGCACCCAAAACATCGATTTGATGGGTCATCCGCCGTATAGTCCTGACTTGGCACCGAATGACTTCTTTTTATTCCCGTACGTAAAAAACAAACTGAGAGGTCAACGTTTTTCGACACCTGAAGAAGCGGTTGCTGCATTCAGAATGCATGTGTTGGAGATACCTCAATCAGAGTGGGAAAAGTGCTTCGACAATTGGTTCAAACGCATGCAAAAGTGTATAGATCTTCATGGGGAATATTTTGAAAAACAATAAAGTGATTTTCGATGATCAATATTTGTTTTTGTTCTCTAATCCCGATCTATAAAAGGCAACCCTCGTATAAGATGTTCTAGAAAACTTCTTTAGATGATTCTAAATTCCACGTTTTGGATCTTTCACCTAAAAGAGGAAAACCAAAAATATACGGAAATATTAAATTACTTCCATTATACACCACCACTAGATCAGTAACGGAAGAAAAACGTAAAGATATTATGTGCGGTAAGACTCGCCCTCGAAGAGCTCGACAGAGGGAGAGTAAGTCCTGGGGCCAGAATTCCGGGCGTAGAAGAGAAATGGACACGGCTTAATACTGTCATTAGTACTGCCAACTCCATCTTAGGCAGTAATCGTAGAGATCGGAGCGACTGGTTTGATGATGAGTGCAAACTAGCGATTGAACGTAAGAATGCTGCATACCGGACAATGCAGCAGTCTCATAGGACGCGAGTTCACGAGGAGGAATACAAAGAGGTCAGAAGATCTGAAAAAAGACTTCACAGGCAAAAGAAAAGTGTTTGGGAAAAAAACCTTGTCTGTGAAATAGAGAAAAGTAGAGAGCGAGGTCCGCACCAGGCGCGAAAGTTCTACCAAATAATCCACAGTATGACGCGGTACACACCACGCTGCACTTACTGTAAGGATAAAGAGGGTAATCTGATCACCGATCCTGAAGGCATTCTGGAGCGATGGGAAGTGCACTTCAATGAATTGCTTAATGGTCAGCTCACAGAAGAATTGGAGGCTCCACCAATGCAAGATCAAGACCAAATGCTGCCGCCACCAAGCATTGAGGAAACATTGAAAGCCATAAGACAGCTCAAATAAAATAAAGCCCCCGGAGCTGATGGCATACCAACTGAGCTGATCAAACAAGGAGGGACATCGTTACATCACGCAAATCATGAGATCGTGGTGCACGTATAGGAGCAAGAGGAGATGTCGAAAGATTGGCGTCGTGGTATAATTTGCCCCATACATCAGAAGGGAGATATCACAGTGTGCAGCAACTATACGGGTATAACATTGCTGAGTACCTACCGCCTATAAGATACTCTCCAGTATCCTACAAGATCGGATAGCCCCATACGCTAAAGCCATCATTGGTCAATATCAGTGTGGCTTCATCCTAGGCAAATCAGCGATTGATCAGATATTCACCCTTAGGCAGGCGATGGAAAAATGTCTGGAATTTAAGATTCCATTATATCATCTATTAATACACTTTAAGGTCGCCTACGACAGCACAGTCAGGGTAGAGCTATATAATGCCATGTGAGAGTTCGGCATACCAAACAAATTGATACGACTTTGTAGGTTGACCATGACCAACGTAACTAGTCAAGTAAAAATAGTGGGATTGCTGTCCAAACCAATAAACGTCTTTAATGGACTCCGACAAGGGGACGGTCTGACCTGCCTCCTCTTCAACCTGGCGTTGGAGAAAGCAATCCGTGACTGTGGCGTCACGACTAGAGGGACTATTATCACCAAGTCCAGCCAGACACTTGCCTACGCAGATGACATCGAGATCATCGGTAGACCCGAATCGGTTGTACAGGACTCCTTCACCCAGATCGAGCAGGCAAAAACTGGGACTGCACATTAATGAGGGGAAAACAAAGTACTTGGTGGCAACTTCTGCGAAGAGAAGACCTAACGTTGATCAAACTATCAGGGTAGTGGAGCACGAATTTGAGTAGTGCAATCCTTTAACTACCTTGGGTCAATAATATTAGCCGATAACAATATAGAAGAAGAAATACGCGAACGGCTGATCAAATCCAACAAAGCCTACTATGGTCTATCAAGGCTCTTTAAATCCCGAAATTTATCCAGAACATCCAAGCTACTACTGTACAAGACTATGGTCTTGCCAGTACTCATGTACGGATCCGAGGTGCTCAATAAAAGACACTCTGAACTCTTAGCCACGTTCAAGACGAAGGTTTTAAGGAGAATCAACTATGAGTTGTACGCGGTTGGAGCTAATATTGTAAGAAAAATCAAGCTCGGTAGAGAGCAAAGAGGAGCCTGCCCGGAAAGTTCTTTGTGGCAGCATGTATGGAAAGAGACAGCGAGGCAGACCTTGTCTGCGATGCAGGGATGGCGTAGACCAGGACGCCCAGCGCCTGGGAGTGCCAAACTGGATGACATCGGCTCGAAATCGGGACCGGTGGAGAGATTATCAGGGTAGCGGATCACGAATTTGAAGTAGTCCAATCCTTTAACTACCTTGGGTCAATAGCATCAGTCGATAACAATATGGCAGAAGAAATACGGTAACGGCTGATCAAATCCAACAAAGCCTACTATGGTCTAGCAAGGCTCTTTAAATCCCGAAATTTATCCAGAACATCCAAGCTACTACTGTACAGGATCATGGTCTTACCAGTACTCATGTATGGATCCGAGACCTGGGTGCTCAATAAAAGGCAGTCTGAACTCTTAGCCAGACTCCTCGATAGTATAGTGGTTAGTATACCGGCCTGTCACGCTGGGACCGGGGTTCGATTCCCGCCGGGGAGCCTCTGGGGCAAGACTAATGGCCTTGCCCGGAAAAAACAAATCGTTATGGAAAATTTAACAAGTCTCAGGACTTGCTAATTAAGGCCAAGACCGGTTCCCGGTTGTAGTGCCGATGATGATGATGAACTTTTAGCCGCGTTCGAGAGGAAGGTCTTAAGGAGAATTGTTGGCCCTGTGTGTGAGAGAGGACGATTCTGGAGACGCTACAACCATGAGTTGTACGCAATCTACCTTGAAGCTAACGTTCTAAGGAAAATTAAGCTCGGTCGACTCCGGTGGCCGGGACACCTAGCTCGAATGAGCGAAGAGGAGCCTGCCCGGAAAGTCCTTTGTGGCAGGAGACAGCGCAGCAGACCTTGTCCGCAATGGAGGGATGGCGTAGACTAGGACGCCCAGAGTCTGAGAGTGCTAAACTGGATGACATCGGCTCGAAATCGGGACCGGTGGAGAGATTTGTTAAATAAGGCCTAGACCGGATCCTGGTTGTAGTGCCTATGATGTGGATGATAATGGTGAACTAATGCAGCAAAGCGTATATTCGTCCCAAAATATAGTTTAACTCCCATGTTTGGACAGGTTCCTTCACAACTGCGCTCGATAGGATGCAAAAACGAGCAGTGAAAGTTATTCGAGACCCAGCCAGAAGTCGTTCAATTCCGTCGTGAGAACATAGGCGCAACGTTCCACGCCTATCTCTCTTCTATAGGTACTATCGCGGTCGTTGCTCAAATGAATGCAGCTCAGAATGATTATGTGAGTACTGCCATACATGCTTTCAGTTCTTCTGGAACATTCTAAGAATCTTAAAAACTCAATGATAAAAGCCTGTAATGATAAAAATGGATTACTTTTTAAAAAATAATAAATATTCATGAATTATTTCATTACAATTACAGTTTCGAATAAAACTCGTCGTTTTTTATTGCTTTAAGTCATTTATAGGACATTCGGTCAATTTTGAGCATGGTCTAAGTCAAAAACAACATTCTCGTATGAAATTCACACGAAATTTCATATTCACAATAAGTTTCCATTAATCAAAACTAATAAAATTCTAAATTAAAATGTTGCATCATGTAAAAATATTTTTTAATTTATTCAAATGCAATTCGTTCTCGAACCAAGATATATATAACTTAGACCACTTTCATAATTTTGGGCACATATAAGATTCTTTGTATTGTTTAAGGCTCGCCCTTTCCTGGTAATCGATTGTTGTGGGTTTTCTTTGAACCATTCACTAACACACTGAGTACTCTCTGGTGCCTTTGCTGACTCCGGAGAGTCATTATTCCTTATTCCTACTGTTGACCAAGTTGTCTTGTAGCGTCTCGAACAGATACACACACTATACACAAGCAAATAGTGAAGAACACCGAACGAAAATCGAATAAGATAATGCATCAGAGCCGTATACCATAGCGATAACATAATAATTCACATCAGTGGAATATACCTGCGTTTAAAAATCGAATTCTAAGCACGGCCAGTAGCCTGATGTGTTACGCATTGGTTCAATTTTTGGTGATTCTAACTGTCATAGCGTCAGTTCGAATCACACGTTCTTCACTATCAATCCCAAACGCCATAGTCTGATCAATTTACAAATAGAATTTTTGTTTGGTGCTTGACTAACATCTCGTAGACCGAAGCGAAAACGGTACATTCATCTTGAAGTCATCACAAAATAATACCCGCGACCACAATGCGCACGCTGCACTAGTGTGAACGGTTCCATGGCGACTAAAGATTATATGGACTGGCACACGTAACGACACCACTAACGCACCCTCACGGAACATACTGCAAACACCGA
Source organism: Microdon myrmicae (assembly GCA_963931805.1). Classification (NCBI taxonomy): domain Eukaryota; kingdom Metazoa; phylum Arthropoda; class Insecta; order Diptera; family Syrphidae; genus Microdon; species Microdon myrmicae. The sequence continues at coordinate 5,795,879 of OZ007502.1, forward strand.
AAGCCAACTGGGAAGGTCTAGACAACTTTTACAGGAAGTTAGATTGGTCGTTATTTTTGCACAGTAACGATATTAACCTTGAAGTTAACGCAGTAAGAGCTTCTACTTGGAACGCTTACCTTTACTCCAGACAGAGAAAAGAGTGTCAAACCCAAATCGAGAATGTGGTTTGGTTCCGGATACAGAAAGCTTATTAGGACTAAGGAGTTAAACCTCCATTTATATAAATCAAACAATACAGAGGAAAATTGGAGAAGATTCAAGAGAACTAGGAATGATTGTATTGTGCACATCTGACGAACGAAGTTCTTACACGTCATGAAAGGGAACAAAAAATGTTACAGACTTCCAAAGGGAGTAGACATTTGTACGCAATTATAAGGATTACCAAAAACGTCATTTTCTCATCTATTTTGTCGCTAATAGTGGACGACAGTAGATCATCATTGGCACTATAACCGGGCAACCGTGACCTTATTTAGTAAGCAAAATTTGATAAATTTTCCATAATAATTTGTTTTTCCGGGCAAGGTTATTAGCCTTGCGCCAAGGACGACAGTATATAGAGAATCGTAAAAAATGTAGCACATTTTGCAGCCAACTTAATACTGCCTCATACCAGTGCAGTTTAACTTCAAGGTAAGCGCAAGCAGCACAACATTGAAAGCGTTCGCGATCAAACTCGTACTATTGCCAGAACACTCAATAGCGTGTTATTAACAAATCCACTGGCCCGGATGGCGTTCCCACTATTCTTTGGAAGGTATGTTCCTCTTCATTAACTAAGCCAATATAAAACCCCTTTCATCCGTCCTATTCAACTAGCCAATTCCCAAATAGATGAAAACGTTTGCGATCAAACTCGTACTATTGCCAGAACACTCAATAGCGTTTTAATAACAAATCCACTGGCCCGGATGGCGTTCCCACTATTCTTTGGAAGGTATTGTGACGCATATGACAATCAGTACTAGAATATTCGAGAAAGTCCGAAACAAAGTACTGGAATATTGTAAGAAGTACTGGAAAACTGGAGACAAGGAACAGTACAACATTCAAGGCTATGGAACGGACGGAAACGAAACGCCGAATCAGAATGAGGAAACGGTATAAATACGTCGCACACAGATCATGGAGACAAGTAATAAGTAGGAAGTAAGCAGTCAAAGACGCGATAAGTACGGAAGCGATAAGTCAAGAAATCGTTATGGGTACGGTAAAAGTAACGGTTCTTATTAACGGGCTAATAAAGTGTTATATTAATTCAAAATCGATTTAACGGCTCTTATTGATTAAAAATTAATAATCCAGCGAACCCGAAGCTCGCTACAATTGCTGTCAGAAGTGGGATAAATTATTGGTGGAATAAATAAGTCTGTCGAAGTGTATTGTCGTGGATCTAAAAGTCACCGATGAAATAACGCGAATCGAAAATAGACTTGAGTGTGTTGAGAGAAATAAGACATAGCCTAGCAATCAACATGACTACAAAGATACAAGGATGCAACCGCCAACCTTCGATGGAACGGGACCCTTCTCCGTATTTTTACGTCGGCTTGACGCCGCGGCCAATTATAATAAGTGGTCGGATGAGCAAAAGTCAACATGACTAATCTTGTCACTCCGCGGGGCTGCTGCAGAATTGCTACAAACCATACCAGCAGAGAAGCAAACAGATTTCCAAACGGTAAGAGACGGCCTTGCAAAGGCCAAGCAGAACGCAGAAACCTGGAGAAAATCTTCAACAGTTGCAGGCAGATATTGAGCGATTGGCAAACTTGTCTTATTCAAATATGACTAAGGAATTTCTGAACGAGGTAGCAATGGATGCATTTATAAACGCACTCCAAGATCGGGACTTGCAACAGGCCGTTCGTTTGGCAGGAAAGCAGACGATTAATGAAATACTGGCGTTCGCATTGACATATGAATCTGCTAAACTGGCTACCAGGAGTACATATAGAGTCCGAGAAATGTCCGTCCAGGAATGTTCCTGCCAAAGAATCGGACATGTACAACGGAGAACCCCGAGACCCGTTATGAAGTGCTGGACATGCGGTGAAGTCGGCCACATCTCTGTTGACTGTAGGAAACGTCGACGAATGAATGAAACATCGAGTGAGAATTGTTGTTCATGCGCTAATCATAAGAGGAGACTATCAACGGACCAACCTGAGGTGAAAAAGCACATTGTACCTGTCAGAGTACTAGATGCGTCCGAGGAGCCGGTCGCAATAAGAAAAGGAGAGTTAACCACAGAATGTGCACCCGTATCAATGATAAGCTCAATTCAGCAAGGGAAGGTGCATAATAACGGTGATGCTCTATCAGGAAGACCATGTAAGCCAGATTGTAAACATTGTCACAAGTAGAAGTACTAGATGGGTGGACGAGTGATGCTATACGCGCAGCTCAACTTCAGGATGAAGATATGTCGCTAACCCTGGAACACAAAGAAAAAAACGAGCGACCAACTTGGAACAATATTTCCGACAAGAGTGGAACATTTAAGGCATATTGGGCACAATGGAATTCCTTGCTGGTGGAAGATGGAATTCTTAAGCGTAAATGGGAAGCCGCGGACGGAAAATCCCTTTGAATGCAGATTCTAGTCCCACCATCAAAAGTGAAGGATGTACTAACAGAAATGCACGACGGGGCGTCCAGTGGACATCTGGGAGTTAATAAGACACTTTCAAAATTACGATCGCGATTCTATTGACTTCACACGAGAGATGACGTCGAGTCTTGATGTAGGAAGTGCACAACTTGCACTGCGACTAAAGGACCAACAGCAAAACCAAGGAGCGCTATCAAGCAGTACAACGTGGATGCCCCTTTCGAGCGAATTGCGATTGATATCTCAGGACCATTTCCAAAAACCAACGAGAACAACAAATACATGTTGGTCATCATGGATTACTTCAGCAAGTGGGTGGAAGTCCTTCCAATTCCAACCCAAGAAGCAACAACCATCATTGAGCAGCTTATCAATAATTGGATCAGCAGATATGGAGTTCCCTGTGAGCTGCATTCCGATCAAGGCCGAAACTTCCAATCACAGATATTTCAAGGCATCTGTGCGGCACTGGGCGTAAGGAAAACCAGGACCACACCCTTACATCCGCAGTCTGACGGAATGGTCGAAAGGTTCAACCGAACAATGAAAGAGTATTTATCGAAGGTCGTTAGTGATCACCAACGAGATTGGGACAAATATGTACAAACCTTTCTCATGAGCTATAGATCGGCTAATCACGATACGACGGGCAATTCTCCAACAAGAATTATATTTGGACGAGAGATACGATTACCAGTCGATCTGCGATTCGGAATACCTCCAGACGCCATAGACAAGACCGAAGACTACGTAGCCGAATGGAGAAATCGTCTCGATGAGATTCATTTGGTTCGAAAGCAAATCAAGGTATTCAGTGACAGGATGAAAACAAGGTACGACGTTCGAGCCAACGCATCCGGATTTAATGCAGGCGATAACGTGTGGCTTTATAACCCTCATCGGCAAAAAGGAAGGTCTCCGAAGTTGCAGCAACATTGGGAAGGACCGTATAAGATTCTCACAAGAATTAACGACGTTGTCTATAGGATTCAGCGAAGACCGAACGCCAAGATGAAGGTGGTACATCGTGACCGACTGGCGACTTTTGTTAACCCAGAAGACCAATGAACTTAGTTCGGGACGAACTAATCTAGGTGGAGGGTAGTGTGACGCATATGACAATCAGTACTAGAATATTCGAGAAAGTCCGAAACAAGGTACTAGAATATTGTAAGAAGTACTGGAAAACTGGAGACTAGGAACAGTAGAACATTCACGGCTATGGAACGGACGGAAACGAAACGCCGAATCAGAATGAGAGCACGGTATAAATACGTCGCACACAGATCATGGAGACAAGTAATAAGTAGGAAGTAAGCAGTCAAAGACGCGATAAGTACGGAAGCGATAAGTCAAGAAATCGTTATGGGTACGGTAAAAGTAATGGTTCTTATTAACGGACTAATAAAGTGTTAAATCGATTTATTTTTTTTTTTTTTTTTATTGGCCTGTAGGAACCCGGAAGTTCATGACCTCACCGACTCGGCTTCGCCATCCTTCCCTGTCCTGGGCACTCTCCTTCCACGCTTGACCATTCGATCCGATCTCCTCAAGGTCAAACCTAACATTGTCCTCCCATCTCCGTCGCGGCCGTCCTACCGGTCTCTTTCCCGTTGGTCTACCGTCAAGAATTCTATGCACGGTCCTATCGTTCCCCATTCGCGCCACGTGTCCGGCCCATCTTAATCTTCGCGACTTGATTACTCTCACTATTGTAGGTTTGCGATATAGTTCTTCCAATTCGTGGTTATGGAGTCTCCTCCATTGTCCTGCCTCCTCGTCATATTTACCTCCAAAGATGCCTCTCAAAACTTTATTCTCGAATAGACGGAATTTGTTTTCTTCCCGTTTTGTGAGAGCCCATGTTTCGCATCCATATAGAACAATTGGCATGATTATGGTTCTATAGACACGGAGCTTTATGTTACGTGATAGCAGTCTGGATTTCAGCAGTTTACTGACTGCGTGCCAACTCGCGTTGCCGGAATGCAGTCGAATGCCGTTAAATCGATTTAACGGCTCTTATTTATTAAAAATAATTAATCCAGTGAACCCGAAGCTCGCTACAGTATGTTCCTCTTCATTCCGTAAGCCAATATAAAACCTCTTTCATCCGTCTTATACAATTAGCCAATTCCAAAATAGAAAATATCCAACCATTGTCCAAAAAAGCGACCCATTATCTCCTCTCTTTCTACTGATCTATAGCACTAATTTATATTTTATCAAACATTTTGAAGCCACTGATTAACCATCAAATTCGGAAATGACTGGAATCAAATGATTTCCTTAATGAACGCCAATATGGCTTTCATAGCAGCAGGTCCATAGGAGATCTGATGTACTCTAGCGAAAAGCTGAGCCACTGCTTCATTGAAATGGATGTTGGCGCACTGAATATCTCGAAAACGTTTGATATAACTTTGCACCCAGCCCTGTTTTGAAAGCTGCATTCCTATGGAGTTGACGATTCATTGATTCAAAGGATAAGATACTATCCGTCTGGCTGTTTAATCTAGCTAGTTCTGCATGGTATTAAATTAATCTCTCATCAAATTAATTCTTGTGTCCCGGGGTTCCAAACTCTCACGCACCCTCTTTTCTAAAATGATCTATTGTCCACTACCCATGATTCAATTCACCCATTTGTCGGGGATAGTATCCTTGAGCTCCTCGTACTGATTCGATCGTACTCGACTAATATAATCGAAATTCGAAAAGTATAGCGATTTCTTGATGCGTTCCAAAAAATACTTAATATTTTACCCCTTGAAATCTGGTTACGATCTGAGGGGTGTGCACTCGTCCAAAACTCGATATCATCCTCCTGGATGCACATCAGTGAGATCAGAGACCAATAATTGAAAGATGGATTTGCTATACATAAAAACCGTCCTGCGTCCAAAGAAGTTAGTAAGTTATCAGTCTTCTTAATAATTCAACTCTACAATTAATTATTTATATTACTTACAGAACCTTTTTTTACTTTTCAACGTCATACGTAAACAACTTTCGAAAACGGGGATAATAATGAAGATTACATAAGCACAAACTATGTCCAGCTAACTTACTAAATTTTTAGCTTTTATTTAGAGAGGATTCCAGTAACTGTGGCCGCTATGAAAGGGTTCCAAAATGAATAACCAGCAGTAAAGAGCAGCAGCAACATTTTGACTGTTTGGAACCGCGAACATATAAAAATACAGCATGTCTTAGCAAAACAGCTCCTGGCGGGATGGTTTTCTCTATATATTATATAAAGTCCAGCATATCAAATTTTGGTATACGTTACTTCCTGAACCTAAGGAAAACGCGCCAACACAAACGTTTTTTTTTTCTGTCTTTCAGCAAATATTCGTCATTTTTATTCACTGTCAATCCACGTGGTTAGAAGTTGTCCCCATAATAAGTAAATTAGTATCCAATAATCATATCAAGCCGGATTGATTATTTAAGCCGACAAACTCCTTCCCACAACGTTGCACAACTTTCATGGAACACCAGAAAAATCAACGAAAAAGAAGCTGTTTAACTTACCAACAAATTCCTTGTCAACAACAAATAAAATTTAAGGTTCCACGGATAACAAAACCAACAGCAACGCATAAAATTAAATAACAAATAACTTAGGCATTAACTAAAACTCAGTTACAATGAAATAAACTTCCGCCGCTTTAAACGCCGAGCACGACGGCGACTGCAGACAGAGCGCCAAAATCACAAATCTAATCAGCAGATGATTCTTATCGAATCTCTGTTTGATCCTTGACAAGGACATTCCCTGCTTCATGGCGAAAAGGACGAAGAGAGAACATTCTGTAAGCAGTCATTGATGCGCTCTCCCACTTTAACCCATGGTGCAAGCCTATGCCTTGCTGTTACTTGCGGCTTTGATTTAACTGTCGGGTTGGGTTCCCCTCTCTGTTTGATGTGTGCGAGTATAGACAATAAATACATCTCATCGAGGGAAGGACAAACGGAACCTCATTGTACCGGTGCAGCTGGACTAAATTGTTTTTTTCTTTTTCTTTGTTCTTGTCGCACATCACCTGACAACTCGTTCTTGGATACCTCTGGATTTACGACGTTAAAGGACACACTAAATAAGAAGTCCTGGTCGGAAGGACAAGCACTGTTTTGTTGCCATTGGAGCAACCAACTCACCTTTGCTATACCAATTACCTTTGCACTTTACATATATGGCACACATGCACTTATTTGAACACCTTCGTGGGGGACCGGAACGTATTACACAGAAACAGGGATTCAGTTTCACTAATTAATTCTATTCATCACATTTAATTCGCTAATTGTACTAATCACACTCGGGTATAATTTGGTATCGCCCGCCTGTTCGTTTACTGCGTTTGAAATCAATTTTGAATGCAAGCAAATGCAGGGTGACTACTGTCAAAGTTGTTGGCGTTGCCATTCGTTGCTGAAATGACTTCTAATTAAGGGATGAGTTCACAATTTTGTTATTAACAACGCAATATATTATATGATTTTCTTAAATGTCGTTTATTTATATAGTCTTTTATTGATGCCATTGTAATTCGATATTTCCAAATTGAATTCCTTTAAAAAAAAATGTGGTTTTTAAGGGAAAAAAGTTGAGCGATCTCTAGTTTATATTAAAAATAAATAATTCTAAAAATAGCTAAAAATTCAGTGGCTTTAAATGAGTTCTAAAACTTCTTACATCCACATTCCACATTAGGTTACAGTTCTCGATGTTTAATCAATGTTAAAGTGTACCTGTGAAGTAAGATATTGTAAATTTTAATCTAAATAGGATGTTGTAACTTGCTGCCTTGGCTCTTTCCACATTGGGGATTAGCCACATACTTAAGGAATAATATTGCTTGTCAACTTCCACTTCAATATGATCATCATCATCATCGACACTACAACCGGGAACCGGTCTTGGCCTTATTTAGCAAGTCCTGAGGCTTGTTAAATTTTCCATAATGATTTGTCTTTTTTTCGGGCGAGGTCATTAGTCTTGCGCCAGAGGCTCCCCGACGGGGAATCGAACCCCGGTCTCCCATGTGACAGGCGGGTATACTTACCACTATACTATCGAGGAGTCTGGCTAAGAGTTCAGAGTGCCTTTTATTGAGCACCCAGGTCTCGGATCCATACATGAGTACTGGTAAGACCATGATCCTTCAATATGATACCGGAGTTAAATTCTCGTTGAAAATTATTGTTTTCTGTACCGGAGTGCGAACTTGGATAATGATTAATATTGTAAGATGCCGAAAGCCGTCCTTGCACATCAAGTATTGCAATCACTACTGTCACTTTCGTCACATGTTGCACCAACTAAGTTAAGGGGACATTCCGGTTTGTTCGGTTTAATAAATCAATTTTTTTGCTTAATCCATAGTTTTATCCTTCAAAAATAATATGTTAAAATTTGGAAACGAAATCTTAGGCGGTTCCAAAGTTATAGGTCATTAAAGGGTCGGGTCTCCCGCGGATATAAATTCCTATCATAGGTGGCAACTACCGTGTACTTAGAAAGATGCAGACTATCCATTTATGGGCATTAATTTGCTTCGCTGTTGGCTTGGGCCAATTGCCACTTCTTTGAATATGTCGCAATCTTGTGCGACTGAACAACATGTTCATAAGCGGTAATGGATAGTCGCTCCTGTGTATGTTGTTTTTACATTCGGGCGTACTGCGGGCGACCTGCGATTGCCAGGGTTTTAGTTACTTTCATATATATGAAACTAACTTGCCCGTTGCACGGTGCTGGTGTTTTTTTCTTGTTTGGTGACTATGGAAGATGTTCCTACCGGTGACGTCGCGGGGTAGGTATTTTTGATGTTTCTTTGTTTCTTTTTCATGAGGAGGAAAAAGTATTTAGTGTAAACGTGGTCTCAGAGCGTGCAGTGCCCGCGTTTAGGCGTCCGTTTCATACGTTTTTCAACGGTAAATTTTTCTAACATAATGTTTAAAAACGTTACGGGTTCGCGTAAGTCAGGGGTGCGTCCAGGGAGTCGATATAAAAAACGAAAAGGATTTATGGGAACTGTAAATGAACTGGAAACGGAGTATGCGACTACATCGGCACAAAAATTGGCTACATCGCCCGACTTCGCTTCAACGGTCACAGTGACGGCAGCATACGTGATGTTACATTTTTTTCAGTTTTTTCCGAACTTTCAAACATTATAAAGTGTAAAAACGGTGACGGCTCGATAAACTTTTCAAAAAAATCTGAGAACGGCCTAGGATTCAAACTGATCGTCGAATGCAACTGTGGTGAGAGGGTCATCGAGTCCTGTCCACGAATCGCCAACAAACCTTACGAAATTAATCGTAGAATAGTATTCGTAATGCGCATCTTGGGTGTCGGGTTAAATGGATTACATTGTTTCACTTCACTGATGGATATTGGCGAATTTACGAAACACATCTACTACGCTGCTCTCGATAATGCACATACCGCATTTATCGGCGTTTTTTCTTCCGTGATAAAAAAGGCTAACAAAGAAGAAAAAGAAAAAACTGATGAAAGTGAAGATAAAAAATTTACTGCTTCTGGAGATGGTAGTTGGAGCAAAAGGCTAATTATGGCGTTATGACATTGATCGGCAACAAAACAAACAAAGTTCTCGATCTTACTGTGAAATCGTGTTATTGCCAAGGCTGCAACAAACAGAGGCACCCCTGAATATGATACTTGCACATTGGATCACAATGGAAGTTCGGGTAAAATGGAGCCTGGCGGAATGTTAGAGATGTTCGAGCGCGCTTTTGATCTGCACGGCCGCATTTACGAAAGGTATGTTGGAGACGGGGATGTAAAAATAATGATTGCGTTGCAGAAATCATTTCCAAATGTTGTAAAGGCCGAATGTATCAATCACGTGGGAAAGCGAATCGGTTCGCAATTACGCGGTGTCATAAAAAAAGCAAACAAAAAAAAAAAAACAGACCAATTAGGAGGAGCTGGTCCTGGCAAACTTACGGGACACATGATAACAGAACTGACGACTTATTACGAACTTGCGATTAGACGCAATGCTCACTCTGCTGAAGAAATGGCGAAAGAAATTTGGGCAGCATACTACCACAAAATATCAACCGACGAAAATCCGCAACATCAAAGCTGTCCAGAGGGCCCGGAGTCATGGTGCAAATGGAAACGCGCAGAAGCTGCGAATGAGCTGTCAAAGTTCCACCACGACAAACCTCCCTTGGATCCTAAAGTACGAACAGCTATTTACCCAGTTTACGTAAAACTGACAGATCCCGATTTGTTAAAAAAAAGCGAGGGAGGTTTCACGCAAAACAACAACGAAAGTTTCAATGCTACTATCTGGCAAATGGCGCCAAAACACACATACAGTGGTAACAAAATCATTGAAGTTGCGGCTCTTACCGCAGCTTGTGTGTTTAATGAGGGGTTTTTACCCGTATTGCTAATAATGCAAGTCATGGGCATCAAAATTGGGTACGCTGCGAGAGCGTTTGCGAACGAGAGGGACAGAGATCGGCTGCAAGACGCTGACCACAGCCTAGTATACAACTCGCGCGAGGCACGAACAGCGAGGAAAAATGCGAAAATGCAACTGGAGGACCAATTCGAAGTCGTGGAAGGAATTGTTTATGGTCCAGGAATAGATGTCTAGCTGTTAGTATAAAAAATCCCGATGATTTCATGAAAAAAATCACCTTTATCTTTAGTCTAATTTATCTCCAAACTTTGAATGCGTTTTTCTCGAAACGACTTTTTTGAGTGCGGTGTAAGCGATAATTCGGCGCAAGGCTAATAACCTTGCCCGTAAAAATAAATTATTATGGAAAATTTAACAAGCGTCCACACTTGCTAAATAAGGCCAAGACCGGATCCCGGTTGTATTGCCGATGATGATGATGATGATGTAAGCGATAATATGAAAACGGTGCATGCGATTCTTATGAAAATTCGCACACATATTTTTAACAAGCACACGCAAATTGTGAGTGAATTACTTTTTTATTTATTTATTTATTTTTTTAGTTATCAATTTTTTTAATAGTCCGCCATTTTGTTGTTTTTTATCAATTTTAAAATTGTTTTCACTCACATTGGGCTCAATGTATTTAAGTTCAATAAACTTTTTGCGTTTTTCGTATTTTTCACCGGGGACAAAAATAACCCTTACACGAGCAGAACGGATGGCTAACTTTGAACACCTGGAGGGGGGATTTCTGGTTCTGCAGTGACTCGACAAAATTTACAAACGTAATCGAAAGATGAATAAAATGTTTAAAAAAAAATTGTTGTTATATCTGTAATACTTTCTCTTTAAAAAAATCATGAATATAACCTATTTTTTGACCCGACAAACCGGAATGTCCCCTTAAAGAACTTCCTCTTTCTTTTTGATTGACGGTTGAGCTGACAAGATGCCTCATCTCAAGTATGTGGAAATTAGACATATGGCAAGTATAATAATCACCATAGTACTCATAACAATAATAAATATATCTTATATGGAAAATGGCTTAAAGTAAATACTAATTCAGGCGGCTGAATAACTGAGTTGGTCAGTGGGTGGTGTCGTTGTAATTGTGTATATGTTACTTCAACAGACGACTCTTACCGTAGTGACACTTCAGGCTAATTACTGCGCAGCCGCACCGATTGAAAATACCTTATGAAGAGACTGTTGCCAACTGTGTGCGGACCTAAAATATCGGGCATAATGCTCCTAGCTTCTGTGAACAGAATATATATAGCTCCCATGTGGGCTAGAGCAATCGCTTATAGCTCATACATCAAGCCTATGGAATTCGTTCAAAGAAGAGTAAGCCTGAGAATCTTTAGGGCCTATAGAACGGGGTCCGCCGTTAATTGCAAATCGACCGCACATAGAAATAGAATCTATATTAGTGGCAGAGATATACAAGCCACGCTAACTGAATACACGGGACCTCAGCCTATGTAAAGCCGTATTTGCGAATAATGGAGAATAAAGTCTTAACCAATCCCAACAGAAATTGGACACAGCCATCACAAAGAGATAAACGCACGAAGTGATACCGAACATCAAAAACTGAAAAAAAAGACTGCACGGTGAGGTAGACTTTCACATGTCCCAATACATGACAGGACATGAGTGCTTTGGACAATACCTGGTTAGATTCAAGAACAAGGAAAACCTCCACTGTTCGTCCTGCAAGGGGTGTGTGGAAAACGAGGAATATATCCTAACCGAATCAGAGAATTCCAGGAGGCGTGCAGTATGTTGACTGAGCAAGTCAATGGTGCAGCAGACGCAACCAGCATAAGAGCGTATTAAGCAACAGATGGAATCTGATCAGGGCATAGCTCGACAACATCATGCAGCAACTCCGATGACTACGAGGACTGCAGCAACATTCGACCCTGCCTCGGAAAAATATCGAAACACGGTACCTGGGAGAACAAACAGGAATGGGTTGCAAAGCTGCGGTGGGTTTAGTCTTTAGCACTGCCAAATAACCGAGTACGGAGTGAATCGGACATGCAAGTGCGGTCGAGCCACCAGTATCCTTAGATGATCACCACCTCCAAGACATAAAGCACACAAAAAAGAAAAGGTTGGGCAGCCAATCTGTGAAATACCACTCCATTAAACTATAACCTTCCTGAAATTGTTGAAGAAAAACCCTTGACCACCTTTCGGAGATTGGTTGATGGACCCAGTCGAGAAAAAACGTTTCAATCAATCTCCATGAGATAAGTAAAATAAAAAAGAACACCCACAACCACATCCGATTAAGGAGTTTACTTAAAATAATGGAGAAAAAAAAAACAAACAAGTTCGTATTCCTTTACCACAGATAAATAGAAACGCATCCTTCAATTAATTCGATGCTATATCGGCAGATATAATTTCATCCTATACCTAGAGATTGAAATCATTATTACGGATGCTTTCAATGTTCATAATTCTCAAGTTACACAAAACCTAATCTTAAGGATGATAAGTACCACTTCACCGATTCAATTACCTTCACTCACCTTGCCTTGACCGGTCGCTATTGCTAATCCAGTTTCTTCCAAACTTGGTTGTATTTCAATCAAAATAAAATTAAACCGAAAACTAACATGTACTATTCGTTACTATTTTACTAAATTGGGCTATTGAATCAGGCGAACGTGCAGAACTTACAAGATATACTAGAGTTGCGTGATTTCTACGAACTAATCACGTTTTTGGCGATTTTAACATGTTATAACTGAGATGTATTTTATTTGTTAATATTTTTTTTATATGTCCTATTCCACCTTTGCTGGGGAATATTTTTCACAGCTTTAAACTTCTCTGAAATTAGTAAACTGAAGTCTTAAACAACATAGGTAGGCAACTAGATTTTGTCTTCACAACTGATGTTATCGATTTCTTCTCTGTGCCTATTCTTTTCAACCACATACGACTACCCTCCATCACAACCCTTGTCTTTTTTTATTACTTTGAGCTGCAGTCTACGTTTCCCAGAGATAGTTCATTCTATGGCTTTCATAAAGCGAATTTCTACCAACTTAAAGATTGTTTATATCGTATAGTTTTGATCATTTAACATTGTAATTGATTATATACTCTTCCCATTTTTAACAAATATACTTTTAATTCTATTTCTGTTTCTCTATTTTTTACACTAATGCGCGCACAAAATGGGATTTTTAAGTACCTTGGAATGTCAGAGCATAGTGCGAGTGGAAGGAGAGGAAGTCGATAAGGAAAGAAGGTGTGGGGGTTTTTAACCTTACGCAAGAGCCACCCACAATTCCAACCCCAACTCCCTTGGCAAATCTGCAGTTACCTGCAAGCATTCTCTTCATCGAGGACATTTCCTTCATCAAGGACATTTAATGCACCTAGTGCATTACCTAAAATTCCCTGTGAAGAATTCTTACCATTCATCCATCCAATGCATTTTCAAAATTTCCTGAAAAGAATTCTTTTGCATACAAAACCATTATTAGGAAAACTGATCGGCACCCTGTTTACCAAGCAATTCTGCTGCACACGTGCACACCACATTTCCCTGGCTTACTCATGGCCTCGGCAGCCTTTTGTCAAGCGGCCATAAATTGAATTCTTCAGCATACAAACATGCAAACAAGAATCTGACCCCTGCCGCCAGCAAAAATCGGTGCACATCACCATTATGTACCGAAATCCCTTTTAGCACATTTTTCCTATTAGCAATGCAGACTATGTACGCAGCTGCATCTATGCCATTAAGAATGTTCTTTGTTCATCTTCTCTTTCCTCAATTTCATTTCCCATGACCTTCGTTGCATGAGCAAACAATGGATCTATTAGCACACTTGCTAAGATCACCACGGAGAGATCGTCTCCAATCCACCACCGCAAAGAGAGACTTCACGTTTCTCTCAAAGAAAAGAAAACTCACCCTTAGCTGGGAGAGTATTCATCATGGGTCGGATTTCAACCACCAGCGAACGCATATCGCTGAGTCGGAATTCAACCACCAAACGGCGGGCACATTGAATCGTGATTCATCCCCCGTAACGTGCGCACGGAGGTGCGCACATCCCCGAGTTTATAGAGAGTTTAGTAACGGAGAGTAACAGAGTGTTTTGTCGAGTTAGAGCCGGGTTCTTTTTCTAAACAAAATTACTTTGCAAACTGCAGGCAAAGGGAAATTCGAGACATTTTCCGATACAATTTGTGTGTTCTACAGTTCAGTGAATTTGCAATCATTATTAAGTTTAAGAATATATAATAATAATAATAATAATATTAAGTTTAAGAATGCCGTCTAACGTGAAAAATAAACATGTACAAATTCGTTCCATACTTGTGTAAAGCATATCAATCCAAAACCATTTAATCAAAAATAAAGAATATCAAATAAAGTTTAAAGTCCGTGAAATCCTGTGTGTTTTATTTCCTTGTCCTTGTGAGCTGCTTGAGGTGTCATCGTGTTGTGGACCATGAACTTGATGGGGATAGGAGTGAACCAGTGCCCATCCCGGCACACCCTCTTCCTATCCCCACAGAGGTATCGATGTAAATTGGCCTTAAATGCCTGGAAATTACAACGATGAAGAAACGCGTAATCTGGTAGAGCATTCCGTACGACTCTCTATGATTATTTGTGTGCCTGGAGATAACTTTCAACGTCATCTGATGGACATTCTCAGATTGACAGGTATCGCGGGAAATTGTCTGAAAGGTCCGCCCCACATTCAGCAAGTTCAGTTCAGCGACGACCGTAGTAATAAGTATAGAAAAGAGATAGGCATGATACGTGGCGCCTATGTTCTAATGACGGAATTGAACGACTTACGCTTGGGTCGCCAATAAGATTCACTGCTCGTTTTTGGACCCTATCGAGCACGTATAGCGCAGTTTTGCATGCGTCTATCCAAATATTGGAGTTGAACTCCATTCTGGGATGAATCTACGCCTTGTAAATAGTGGCCAGGTTGGATGGAGTGAAGTATCTTTTGCATCTCTTGGGGAACTCAATACATTTGACTGCATGTTTGCTGCTTCGGTTATGTGGTCGTTCCAATTAAGAGTCGAAATATCGACATATAACTTCGATCTCAATAACTCCGCGGTATAATCACAGGCTTTGATTTGCACGAAATAAAAGACAAATCGTTAGCTGCTGTCTATCATAAACGTTCTCTTAGCTACTATTCCAATTATCTCGGTTCCTATCTATTCTTAACCGAATGCTAGAACTTACTCTATTATAACTACTTTATCAAAACATCAGCCCACTTACTAAATGATCCCATTTTTGTTTGTCAGTTTGTCAATTAAAAATGATTATCATCCGTATTTCATTCCTAAAACTCTAAAACCTCAACTGATCCACTCATTATTGATAATCTTTGTTTTACTACTTTTTTCAATCGTTCAGCGAGGACTTCCTTACAACAGACTCTTCTTACTTTAAATGTTTATCAAACTTCTCCCTAGTTATCTTTTTTTCTAATTTAATTACATGTTTCAATTTTTGTAATTGGAAAAATAAAACAACATATAAATTTCTTTATGAAAGTAGCTTTATTCCTAAATGATATTAGCTCATTAACTAGCTGGAGGACTGTTCGTCACTCTCTTTTATTCTTTCGTACTTACTTCCTATGTTTTAAATTTAACAAACAAAAAATGTATTCATTTTTTCCTATCCTATTTCGAAAATGTTGTGTTTCAAACCAGCATATTGAAAACAAAAAGAAAAGAAGGTCAATTCCAATTTAACCTTTATTTTTTCCTTGGACGCATTGTCACCTTTTTGTACAAAAAAAAAAACGGAAATCCAAAACGATTCTTTATTTTAATTGCACCTTCAAAACTTGTTATAAAGCATTCAAAACTCTTTCTTGTTCGATGTAAAAACGCGATTTTTGCTCTTCGCTTCACACGTTAACCAACGCACCTTGGGTTTATTCTTTAACTGCACTGCGACAGCGACCATACACTGCAAATCCGCAATCCCCGGTTCCATCAGTCCAAAACAACATGTTCTCCGTTTTTTTTCCGTTGCGCCCTCGTCGAGGTCAATGGCAGAGTTCCTCTCTTTCAAAAGCGCTGAAGAGCAGATCACTCGAGTGGCGATGATTTCAATTGGGAGATCAATCATATACTGTTGCCAGTGGCCATTTATTCTTAGTATAAGCTTAGGCGCTTAGTGTCTGGATGTATTTTATTTTCAAATTCGTTTCATCGTTAACGGCCGCCAAATGCGTTGGATAGATTTTGAATATATGTGGCGTTTCTAGCAGATACACACACGACTAGTGAAGAACAACACCACCAAAAGCACACCCATTAAAGCCGTATACCATAGCAATAATATAGCATTTCACATCAGTCGAATGTACTTGAGTTTAGAAATTGAATTCGTACACGCGGCAGTAGCCTGATGCGTTGAGCTTTGGTTCTATATTTTAGTGATTCTAACCGTGATAGTGTCGGTTCGAATCACACGCTCTTCACTATCGTCCCAAAACGCTATAGATAAACTCACAACATTGAGCTGTGGTTGTTTGCTCATGTTGTTATATTGCAACAGAAAATCTTCCCATAAGCCCCTCATAAGGAGAATACTCAAATATGTGAAAACCTCTGCCCAACATTCCTAATGTTTAGGAAGTATTTTGTATGATGCGTTAAACACCGCAAATCCTTCACTAGACAACACGACTTGCTTGCAGTTAGGTCAACTCCATTAATCTTATCTTTGCACTCGTAGCCTTAGAGATTCGTAAGAAAGTCGACGTTGTCACAACTAACTTTAGTAAGGCCTCCTTCAAAATTTCCCATATACATTTCCAGTTAATTACTCTAGTTTAGAACCCACCTTGTTGAAATTGATTTCTTTTTACCTGATGAATCGGAGTTACAAGGTGTGTTTCAGATCTTTGTTATGTAATTTTTTATGGCTACCTCTGGCGTTCCTTAAGGTAATCACATCCTTTTCATACCAACTATCAGGAAAACAATCAAGAATAGTAGTCCTATTCACCGCTAGGTGTGTATGTACTAGCACTGTTCTGAAAGCTTATGCATCGCCACGTTGCGTCAGCCAACATAGGGAACAGGTTGACTGTGACAGTTCAGAAATTCGTAGTTAAGTATGGCCTTGTCCAACGCAATTATTAGGGCTTGTTTACAGTACAAGTTCAGTCTGGGATTAAAAGGTGTCTAAGCAGCATGAAAATATGTGAAGAGTTAGGTCATGGTACTGTTAGTAAGCGAACAGCTCAGAAGTGCTTTCAGACCTTTTCGACTGACAATGAGGCCCTTGAAGAGAAACCGCGATCAGGTAGACCAACACCTCTCGATTTGGACCAATTAAAGACAGCAATTGAAGAGGATTCTAATCAAACATGTCACGAACTTGCTCAAGGGTTTGGGGTAAACGATAAAACAATTCGGGTTAGTTGCATCAGCTGGGAAAATCCTGGAAGATGCATAACTGAGTCCGCCATAAACTGACTGATGCGAACCAACTCCAGCAAGTCAATATTTCCTCTTCCTTGCTAATTAGGAACATTAATATTTGACCGGATTTTGACTTGTGATGAAAACTGTACGATGTACTACAACAGAAAAAATAACAGAACGATTTTGTCACACGACCCAATGCCTTTGAGTGCTAAACCTGCTCTTCACCAACGGAAGGTGATGCTGTGTGGGTGGTGGACTACCACTGGAATTGTGCATTCTGAGTTTTGGAAAAGTAGTAAAACGATTGCCAAGGAGTTTACTCAGTACCGACTGGTCAGCTTCGCATTCAAACATGTACTATATTCCGTGTATCCAATGATCTGAACATTTACATATCTACTGATCCGGATGAAATTCATCCTATATGTTTGAAGATACCAGTTAGACTATTGCGAAAGCTCTTCCATTTCAGCTATTTAATTGTCGTATCTTCAAATAGATGAATCAACTCCCAAAACGAAGTAATTCAACATTTTTCTTTTCCTGTCGATCAGTAGCATTAACTTCTTTCTGTCGAAAATTAGGGATTCACTGGTTAATCACGAACTTTTAAAATAACTAGACGCAAACGAATTCCTTAATTACTAGTCTCCTAGCAACTGGTTCACAGCAGGCCTGTGGGGGTTCTCTAGCCACATGGAGAACCACCCCACAATGCCAACTAATCTTGGCCGCTAACAGCGCGTCACCTCAACCCAACTCCCCGTCCCCAACCTGCAGTACACATATTCGCAACCATGCTGTTTCGCCAGCTGGGAACCGCAACTCCGATGTTGCCGATGGTTCGCTAACTGGGAAACAACAAAATGGTTTTTCTGCATCAGCCTTCGTTCTGGTTGACTTTAGAATAACCAACATCATCTTAACTTCAGAACACCTCTGGATGGTTTCCGAATAATGCCGCACTGGGCACAAATAATTTGATCAATGTGATCTCAAAGAAGCCGCATCCACTAAATAAAACAAATGAATTGACAAAAAGTAGATCGCAACACGGGATCCCTTTAAACTTTATTTTACGATGGACTGTAACTATTAACAAAACAAAACTGTCAGAAAACAGGTACTGAAAAACACCGTAAAGACAACCTTTTTTACTTTTAAATGTTAAAAACAGATACTGTGTAAAAAACAGTACAACAAACATCATAAAACTCTATCAAAACAGTAATAGTTAAACGGTTAAATGAGCAGTCTCTTATTTCAGCAATTGGTGGCATTCAGTGCCACCAGAAATTTATGTTGTCAGCTCTTTGGTATGTTTCTTTCAGAGTATAATCTCAGGTGCTTAATGCATGAAAGAAACTGTGACAATTGAATGTTATTGTGCCTAGCAGTGAATCTCAGATCAATTTGTCGTTTCGAATCACTGCCAGCATTTCTGAATAACATTTAGGATCCTTCTGTTCTTGATGTTTTGTTGCTGTACTGCAACACATGCAAAACCTGCAACCGCACCCATCCCAATATGCAACAGCATCCTTCCCCAATCCGCAATTGCATACATTCCCCAATTTACCAGGACCCCATTTCCCAAGCTGAAATAAATGCATATTCCAATTTACAACGGAATATTAATCATCTTCCTTAATTACATCACCCCACATATAATTTTTCCCAAAATTGCTTCGGTCAATTCTCTACTCAATCCATATTCCCTCTTTGTGACCAAGCAATCTTAATTTCCCCGAAATTTATATGTCGTAACAAAACGCATATTCAAATCCACAACGGAACATTAACTATCAACACCAAATATACCAAGCCACATACATTTCCCCGAAATGACTTCGGTTAATATTCTATCTAAACGATATCCCTTGCCTGCACCCAAGCAATTGCAATTTCCCGGTATACCTTTCGAACATACTTGACCAATTTCTGCATTGTGGAACCCAACGAACTGAGACTTAAATTAATTCGATTTTCAATTGGATCGACCACATGTTGAGAGTTACAGAAATAGTGGTGTTTTTTTAAAGAGATGCAGGGAATACTTCACTCCATTCAACCTGAACAGTATTTACAAGGGATGTATTCACCATAAACTTGTGACCAATTACTATATTAAGGGCATCTAAAATTGTGTTCAAGATGCTCGAGAGGGTGCAAAACGAGCAGTAAAACACATTGGGGATCCAAATCTTACCTCTTGTCCGTACGTATTATCATAGCTGTTGCTCAATTGAACTTCATGAACACATTTTGCTATGCCACGTATTTTCCCATCCTAGCCATCAAACAGAGAGTCTGTGTCAGGTCACCTTGAAAGTTCAGGAATCATTCTTTAGCAAAAGCACACGAAGGTGGAACGCTCTTCCTGATCATGTATTTTTCCGTCATTATTATATCCCGGTTTCTACTATCGAGTCATAGTAAACAATTGCGCTATTAAGACGTGCCACGCACGTCGAGATGCTTTTGTTCCAAGGCCCCCAGCAATGTCGATAGGCATTTGTCGCAGAAACAAAATACGACGTGTTCGTCACATTGTAGTGCTCCACAAAGCCCTACCATTTTCCTCCCACATTTCCTTTTTCCCCAATACATCCGACTACAATATCATACATCCATATCCTCAAATTTTCTAAAATTCCGAAGTCAAATTACATGCGTGAATCTGATGTTCACCCACAGACTTATAGCGTTAAGTAAGGATAGTGAAGATGGTGTGATTCGAACTGACGTTATGACGGCTAGAATCACTACAAAAATGAACCAATGCTCAACATATCAGGCCACTGCTGCGCGTACGAATTCGATTTCTAAACTCAAGTTCAATCAACTGATGTGGAATTGTTATGTTATCGCTATGGTATACGGCTCTGTTGCTTTGCTTATTCGAATTTTCTTCGGTGTTCTTCACTATTGACTGGTGTACTGTGTGTGTATCTATTAGAAACGCCGCAGACTCATTTCCCAATTTTATTCAAGATCGTCAAATGTGCCTCTACATTTTCACGATCTTATAGGAATTTGTTGATACAAATTCTAACTATTTCTATTAGAAATTTCCCACCACACATTTCTAGTCCATTTACTTTACTACTATTACTCTTTATATCTGTAGGAACCCGGAAGTTTATGACCTCACCGACTCGACTCCGCCATCGTTTCCTGTCCTGTCCACTCTCCTTCAACGCTTGACCATGCGATCCGATCTCCTCAAGGTCAAACCTAACATTGTCCTCCCTTCTCCGTCGCTGCCGTCCTGCAGGTCTCTTTCCCGTTGGTCTACCGTCAAGAATTCTACGCACGGTCCTATCGTTGCCCATTCGCGCCACGTGTCCGGCCCATCTTAAACTTCGCGACCCGATCACTCTCACTATTGTAGGTTTGCGATATAGCTCTTCCAATTCGTGGTTGTGAAGTTTCCTCCAGGGCAGTGGATATATTTACCCCCGAAGATACCCTTTAAAACTTTATTCTCGAATACGCGGAACTTGTTTCCTTCCTGTTTTGTGAGAGCCCATGTTTCGCATCCGTATAGAGCAATCGGCGTGATTATGATTCTATAGACACGGAGCTTTATGTTACGTGACAGCAGTTTGGAATTCAGCAGTTTACTGACTGCGTGCCAACTAGCGTTGCCGGGATGCAGCCTTTTGTTAATTTCCTTCGACATTTCGTTACTGGCCGTCAGTATCGTTCCCAGATATTTAACTTGTGGCAACTCTAACAGATACACACAATTCACAAGCAAAAATAGTGAAGAACACGAACGAAAAAATCGAATAAGAAAAATACATCAGAACCGTATACCAAGCGATAACAAAAATAATTCACATCAGTGGAGTATAATCGAGTTTGGAAATCAAATTCTAAACACGGTCAGTAGCCTGATGTGTAACGCTTAGGTAAAATTTTTTTCGTGATTCGAGCCGTCATAGCGTCAGTTCGAATCACACGATCTTCTTCACTATTATTTCAAACGCTATAAACTTCTTTAACATTTTCAAATATCTTGCCCCTGATGTTTATATGTGTTCTCTGAGCTCCACCTGCTCTCGCCGTAATCATGTATTTTGTGTTGTCTTCATTTATTTGTAGGCCCACCTCTTCTGCCGTTTGCATGATGATTTCACTGTTTTTACTTACAGTTTCTATATTATCGCCTAAAACGGCGATGTCATCCGCATATGCGCGCACTTGTGTGACCCCGTTCAGGGATAATCCGGCCATGTTGTCGTCTTGTACCTCTCTGATGACATACTCGAGCACAAGGTTAAAAAGACACGGTGATAGACCATCTCCCTGTTTTAGTCCGTCCCGGATTTCAAATTGTTCTGAGGGGTGGTTTTCAATTCTAACTCGCCCTTTGTTTTCGTTCATGCAAATTTGAATGATGGCGGCATATTGTTTCGGAATTCCCAGCTCAACTACAATATAGTAGAGTCTTTGCCTTGCGACTGAGTCGTAGGCTTTTTTGAAGTCAACGAATAGTTGGTGAACCGTCTCTCCGTATTCCCACTTCTTTTCCAGCAGTTGCCTTATTGTGAACATTTGGTCGCTTGTTGACGGGTTCCTACGGAATCCGCATTGGTAGTCTCCCAGTATTTCTTCTGCGTATGGTGTGATTCTCGCCAGTATCACATTTGTTAATATTTTGTATGTGGTTGGGAGCAATGATATTCCTCTGTAGTTTTCGCAGTCAGATCTGTCACCTTTTTTGAGGTTTTCCATTCTTCCGGAATGACTTCCTTATCCCATATTGTTTTAATCAGTTGATGGATATTTCGAGCGGTTGCCTCTCCTCCATGCTTCACCAGATTTGTCGGTATGCAGTCGATTCCGGAAGCCTTGTTGTTTTTCAATCGGTTTATTGCATCTACAACTTCGTTGAAAGAGGGCTTTGGGATCTGAGGCTCGACTGTATATACGTCTGATGCGTTTATTTGTGGTTGATGGGTGTGCACATTGAGCAGGTTTTTAAAGTACTGCTTCCATCTTGTCTCGATATTGTTTGTTTCTGTCAGCAGACAGCCGTTTGTGTCTGGGATTATTTTGGCTCTCCCTCGGTAGCTATTTCTAATTGAATTTATACCGGTATACATACCTCTGATGTTCTTTGCTCTGGAATTTTCTCGGATTTTTTCGATCTGAGTCTTCACCCATTCGCGTTTTTTGCGTTTGAAAAGTCTCATTGTCTCTTTCTGAGTTGTTGCGTATCTTTCTGCGTTGACTTCATCATATATGTAAGTGGATCACTCTGAGGCGTTTATGTTCTTCGATCTTCGCCCTGCACTCATCGTCAGACCAAGGTTTGGACATAACTGTTTTCTTAGATCCTAATACTTTTTGGGCTGTTTGTTTGGTTGTGTTTCTGATCGATGTCCATTTAGTGTACACACTATTGGCTTCCTCGTCCTCATTGCTCCCATTCTCTAGGATGCTAAATCTATTCGTTAGTTCGTTTCGATATTCACCCCATAAGCAGGTCTTTTAGTTTATCAATGTCGAACTTTTTGCTGGTCTGCCGTGACTGCCGATGTGGGTTTGCTGCGAGCCGACTCCTAATTTTGAGATGATCGGAGTCGCAATCTGCTCCTCTATATGATCTTACGTCAAGGAAATTCGGGTGGTATCTTTTGTCTATGACGAAGTGGTCTATTTAGTTACGCGTTATGCCGAAGGGTGATATCCATGCGGCTTTATGGATTTGCTTGTGCTTTCTAGGTCTTCAAATTTTGGTGACGAAAATGCCGAAAGCATGCAAACGAAAGAAGAATCCACGTAAAGTAAGTTGGGCAAAAGCATTCCGGAAAGCAGATGGAAACGAATTGTCTGTTGATCCCAGTTTCAAATTCGTAAGGCGACGAAATGTACCCATCAAATACAATAGAAAAATGTGGAACACAGCTCTCGAAGCTATTTAAAAGGTTAATTATATCTATATATGTTATGGAGCGACTCCGAAAGGGAGGTGATGTTGAAATTGAAATGCATGTTAGAGATGTGCAAAGAAATATTTCGCCTATTCGTTTGCCTGCCGCTGGTTTGAAAAAACGTCGTACTAAAGAAGCGCTAGAATCTGCCGAAATAGAATATGAAGGTGAAAAGAACACTTAAAATGTTGATGTTAACGAATTAGAGAAGGAATTAAAGGAAAGCACTATAACAAAAGCATCCGAGATAATGATGGAAGATTAATGTATTGTTCTGCAAGTTATGTACATACGTTTTTGAATATTACCAAATATTGGTTTTTAATTTTGATTTCTGCGTAAATATATTGTTTTTTTATATTGTATAGCGTGGCACGGCAACAGGAAATTAAATCGTAGCGCAAGTGGACTCTGTTATATTTCCAAGCACTTCAATAGGATATGAGTTTTTATTTATCTATAAGAATAACTTACTCCTTGGTTTTCTTCAGAAGTAAACAATGTCGTTGCTCTGTGAACAAATGTTTTATTTTTATTTTATAAAATTTTCATTCTCACGGAGATCTCTTCACAATTCTTTCACTTCGTTCGTCGTTCCAAAGCGTAGCAGTCGCTTCACTCGTAATTTCTACTGGAAATATCAGCTTTGAAAGCAGTCGAGTTTATTATAAATCTCTGTGTTCGTTTCATTTTCGAATATTTTGTACTCGCGTATTGTGACATTACGTATACCAGCTTGTGCGTAATTTAAACATTGTAGAGTAAAGTAACACATGAAATAAAAGGAGATTTTCAAATATAAACATTTTCTCGTGTCGTTATTTATCGTCTTTGTTTCGCTGATCGAATCTGCACAGTAAACGAATCGTGCCCAAAATCACATTCTAAAGAAAACATTTTCTTTAAACCTTTATACATAAAAACATCCAAAGAAGTAAGTTTCTAACTATTAACCCAAATTCAAACTCTCACATATTCCTCAGCTCTTCGAAACAATTTGATGTGAATCACTTTCTTTCCGATACAGAACTCTGGTATTTACGAACCAGTGCGGGTTTGTAAAGGCAGGTCTGTAGCGTTTTGCGAAGTAGTGAAGAACGTAATTTGAACCCATGCTAAAGCTAAAAAGTCAGAACCACGGCTGCATGTTTTGCGGGAATACTACGTTAATGCTCGCTATATAAATTGTGATTGCTATGTTATGGTTCTAGTATATGGTGCTGGTGCATTTTTCGAATCTCTTTTGATGTTGTGTTTTTCATTGATTGCTTGTGCATAATCTATTGTAATCGTCACAGGTCAACCACTAGAACCTTGTCGAAATCATCTCCTATTCTCTCACTGCACTGGAAAATGATGTTACACGCAGAATTTAAATACCCTCATCTAAATCCAATAATCAACACTAACATTCGCTTACACATAACATGTATACGCATGTATGCTGTACGCAAGTTTCAAATAATCAATTGTAATGGTATCCTGAAATCCATTAATAAATAATAGTATCCTGAAATCCATTAATCTATTCCTAAAGCCAATGGTCAATACCCATAACGTGTATCATTCGCATATGTTCAAAATGTATAGCACTGTATGCAAAATGCACAATGCAATTTGAAACATGATTGAAATGCAACACATCCCATGTTGCACACCATTAGCCAAGGCAAATGCAAATGCCATCAGCTAAACACATTTCCAATTGCAATCTTGCATTTCCCACATTCTACCTATGCCAAACTAATTACCTTGAAATGCATGCATTTCCATAACCACATCTAAATTGCAATTCTGCAATTCCCACACCCAACAGTCTCATCACCTAGATGAAAAATGAACCAAGGTAATTTTACCTGCATGCAGTTCGCTATAGGAAAATCAGATTCGCGTCCCGTGAATCGAAATGTTCTCATAGCCTTGGGGTAAAGAATTTTGCAACGTTGTATTTTTCATCGTCGTTAGCTTGGCCTTCGACTGCGACTGGCGTCAGGTAGCTGTCTAGAGGACAGCTATGATCGTGGGAAGATATGTGGAATTTTGATGTAGGTTCTGGGTATAAATAGGGAGATCCGTGAGGAAGAAAATTAATTGGTATCAGAAAGCCAAAGTGTGGCGTCAATAAAGTACACTAAATTAAAAGGTAATAAAGATACATTCAACCCAAATAGTCGGCCTTTTGTTAATTGAAAAAGTAAGAGTGGATCTGCCGACGAGAAACGATCGACGGAAGATCGCCAGCTCAAGGAAGTCCCCGGCCATAAACAAGATCGACCCAAGAAGGAAGTCCCCGGCCATAAACCAGATCGACCTAAGAAGGAAGTACCCGGCAATAAACAGGATCGACCCAAGAAGGAAGTCTCCGGCCATAAACAAGATCGACCCAAGAAGGAAGTCACCTGCCAATAGTCAAGCCGGAAGATTACCACCGAGAGGGAAGTCCCCGGCCAATAGCCAAGCCGGAAGCCACACCACCACCCTATGGACACTACTGGTCGGAAGGCAACGCTTACCTGAGAAGTTACGTACGGACTTACAGTCGGAAGCCGGAAGAAGACACCCACGGGCTAGTCAGCCGGAACCCGGTAAGTTGTGTTTTAATGTTAATACAACAACGATCACGAAGTCTATTTCATTACCGCAGATTTTAATGAGGTTTCAACCAACTCTCACATGATTTGATACTTTTTAAGCCCCTGTCCTCGGCTTCAGTTTCAGCCTACTTGAATGGATTTCCCCGTACCTAATAGAGTTCGTGTTTTTAAATATCATTTTTCTGTGCCTGTCATATTCGACCCGAATTATTTATTCGTCATTGCTTTTCCTTTGTATTGATGAGGAAAATAGTATCGTAGTAAGCGCTTCTACTCATTATTCTCTTCTGCTCAAAAATGACCTTAATTTATTCTTTATCTGGTGTAGTAAGAATTTGTTTGAAGTTAATCTTGCGTAAGAATAACAACGTCTCCCCTAAATCTTATCATCTTCAGAATATTATTGACTTGATGCCGTTTCGGACAGGAATCATCGTTCTTGATTTAGATTTCTTTTCCAACAGAAAAGAAAAAAGTGTTTACGGATGTAAACACATCTCAAAAGCCAACACCGATCTCGGAGTTATCAAAGGAAGGCCGAATGTATTTAGGAACCCTTGTTTCTATTTAAATTTCCTACAGTTCCGTGAACTGGGTTCATCATAAGCAAGAAGATTACGCCCCATGTAAAAGATGTGCAATTTATTAATGACCGAATGTCGGCGCTAAAAATACAGGGACCATGGTACAATTATGTATTTATAAACGTACACGGCCCAACAGAATCTACCACCGATGAAACGAAGGACACGTTCTACGAAACCCTAGAGGAAGTATTTGATGGGATCTCATCATTCGATCTTAAGATCCTCCTCGGGGACCTCAACGCGAAAATTGGAAAGGAAGACATCTTCCAACCAACTATAGGTAAAGAAAGCCTACAAGACATTTAAAATGATAATGGAATTCGAATTATCACGTTCGCAGCGTCAACAGATCTCTTAGTGAAAAGCACGATGTTCAAGCACAACCAAATCCATAAAGCCACATGGATATCACCCGACGGCGTAACGCGTAACCAAATAGACCACTTCCTCATAGACAAAAGACACCACTCGAATATCCTTGACGTAAGATCATATAGAGGAGCAGATTGCGACTCCGATCTCCTTCTAGTGATGGGCAAAGTTAGAAGTCGGCTCGCAGCAAACCCACATCGGCAGTCACGGCAGACCAGCAAAAAGTTCGACATTGATAAACTAAAAGACCTGCTTATGGGGTGAATATCGAAACGAACTAACGAATAGATTTAGCATCCTAGAGAATGGGAGCAATGAGGACGAGGAAGCCAATAGTGTGGACACTAAATGGACATCGATCAGAAACACAACCAAACAAACAGCCCAAAAAGTATTAGGATCTAAGAAAACAGTTATGTCCAAACCTTGGTCTGACGATGAGTGCAGGGCGAAGATCGAAGAACATAAACGCCTCAGAGTGATCCACTTACATATATGATGAAGTCAACGCAGAAAGATACGCAACAATTCAGAAAGAGACAATGAGACTTTTCAAACGCAAAAAACGCGAATGGGTAAAGACTCGGATCGAAAAAATCCTAGAAAATTCCAGAGCAAAGAACATCAGAGGTATGTATGCCGGTATAAATTCAATTAGAAATAGCTACCGAGGGAGAGCCAAAATAATCCCAGACACAAACGGCTGTCTGCTGACAGAAACAAACAATATCGAGACAAGATGAAAGCAGTACTTTAAAAACCTGCTCAATGTGCACACCCGTCAACCACAAATAAACGCACCAGACGTATATACAGTCGAGCCTCAGATCCCAAAGCCCTCTTTCAACGAAGTTGTAGATGCAATAAACCGATTGAAAAACAACAAGGCTTCCGGAATCGACTGCATACCGACAGAGCTGGTGAAGCATGGAGGAGAGGCAACCGCTCGAAATATCCATCAACTGATTAAAACAATATGGGATAAGGAAGTCATTCCGGAAGAATGGAAAACCTCAAAAAAGGTGACAGATCTGACTGCGAAAACTACAGAGGAATATCATTGCTCCCAACCACATACAAAATATTAACAAATGTGATACTGGCGAGAATCACACCATACGCAGAAGAAATACTGGGAGACTACCAATTCGGATTCCGTAGGAACCCGTCAACAAGCGACCAAATGTTCACAATAAGGCAACTGCTGGAAAAGAAGTGGGAATACGGAGAGACAGTTCACCAACTGTTCGTTGACTTCAAAAAAGCCTACGACTCAGTCGCAAGGCAAAGACTCTACTATATTGTAGTTGAGCTGGAAATCCCGAAAAAATATGCCGCCCTCATTCAAATTTGCATGAACGTAAACAAAGGGCGAGTTAGAATTGAAAACCACCCCTCAGAACAATTTGAAATCCGGGACGGACTAAAACAGGGGGGGTGGCATCTCACCATGTCTCTTTAACCTTGTCCTCGAGTATGTCGTCAGAGAGATACAAGACGACAATCATCATCATCATCGGCACTACAACCGGGAACCGGTCTTGGCCTTATTTAGCAAGTCCTGAGGCTTGTTAAATTTTCCATAATGATTTATTTTTTCTGGGCAAGGTCATTAGTCTTGCGCCAGGGGCTCCCCGACGGGGAATCGAACCCCGGTCTCCCGGGTGACAGGCGGGTGTACTAACCACTATACTATCGAGGAGCCCAACAAGACGACAATAAGGCCGGATTATCCCTGAACAGGGTCACACAAGTGCTCGCATATGCGGATGACATCGCCGTTTTGGGCCATAATCTAGAAACTGTAAGTATAAACCGTGAAATCATCATGCAAGCGGCAGAAGAGATGGGCCTAGAAATAAATGAAGACAAAACAAATTACATTATTATGGCGAGAGCAGGTGGACTTCAGAGAAGATGTGGTGATGCCCAGACACTTAAAATGTTAAAGAATTTTAATAACTTGGAACAATACTGACGGCCAGTAACGAAATGTCGAAGGAAATTAACAAAAGACTACACTCCGGCAACGCTAGTTGGCATGTAGTCAGTAAACTGCTGAAATCCAAACTTTAGAACCATAATCATGCCGATTGTTCTATACGGATGCGAAACATGGGCTCTCACAAAACGGGAAGAAAACAAATTCCGCGTATTTGAGAATAAACTTCTAAGGGGTATCTTTGGCGGCAAATATGACGACGAGGCAGGACAATGGAGGAAACTCCACAACCACGAATTGGAAGAGCTATACCGCAAATCTACAATAGTGAGAGTAATCAAGGCGCGAAGATTAAAATGCGCCGGACACGTGGCGCGAATGGGCAACGAAAGGACGGTGCATAGAATTCTTGACGATAAGCCAACGGGAAAGAGACCGGTAGGACGGCCGCGACGGAGATGGGAGGATATTGTTAGGTTGGACCTCGAAAGAGATCGGATCGGATGGTCGAACGTGGGAGGAGAGTGCACAGGACAGGGAACAATGGCGGAGTCGAGTCGGTGAGGTCATGAACTTTCGGGTTCCTACAAGCCAATAAATAGAATAATATAGTTTCGTGAAATCGTTGGGAGAAAATCCTTGATCATCTTTAAGAGCTCCGCTGATGAAACTGGTCGGGAAAATATATCACCTAAGGGCACCGATTCAGCGCTATAGGTTTCCCTTTCCCAAGAGAAATAAATGTTTTTGTCTGTTCCTCGACTAATTATCATGTCGTTAATATCCTAAAAATTAAAGGACGTTTCTAACTCTTTGTTTATCGGGCAATCTATGCTAAACAACAGCCTCCGCTTTCTACCACCTGATATTGACCGGCCTTCCATATATTAACTTCTCTTCCATTGAACTCCTAAAGATGTGCCCGACATCAATCTCACGGTTTTCGTCTTCTTGATGCAGTGTAAGAAGAATGAAAGAGAGCAAACTTAAGTCCTAGTGCCTTATTTACCTTCCACCGCCATATAATTTCCCATGGTCTTAACCAACCCATCGCCCGTTGTTGAGCAAAAGCCCCAGTTTTTTTCAAACTACCAAGCTCCCAACTTAAAACCCACCTATCTAACTTTCGACCTCATAGTAAAAGTTTAAGTTAACTACACGTTAATTCTAGTTTTTCCTAAGTTTATTATTGCCTAAGAAATATGTTGTAAGCATTTGGTCAGCCAATAAACACTAGTCCCACCAAATTTATATATTTAATGTGGTCCTGTTGAAATCGGGGTTTTTAGTGTCACCCAATATTTTCCCCATTTGATCCCATCCCTTTCAGTCTCTTTAGTCCCTTGGGACTTCTCTCCGTGTTCTGTTATGTCATATTTTAGTCGAACTATATTCTTACCCCAGTAGCATCTAACAATCTATGGGCAGCTCCACACGTTCCAGGTTCAACTCCTGTACTTTATACAGCAAGTTCCCTCCATTCGGATTCATGCGTCACTCACTGATGCTTAACCAGTTAATACATTTTTTCCCAACATCATTCTAATATGAAAAAGTGGATTTGAGTTGTTTCCTTGCAGACTGAAAAGCGACATGTCTTGAACTAATAGTTTAATTTGTTTTTGTACGTTATACAAAGAATGATGTTCTAAAATATAAATAAGTAAATTTCATGTTGTTTCTAGAATATAACTTGAGATTTCGTAAAAATGCAAAAGGTCGAAAAAGTATGCGTAAAGTGAGTGGTACGGATTAGCAGCTGGTAATTTATGCGCTTCTTACTATTTAATAGCAGCGAGGCAGCCCAAAGCAAATATGTTGAAGAAACTAAGTCCAATCGTCACAATTTCAGCCATTGGAACATCATATTTGTTGCACACTTGCTTGAAGATTAGGTGATTCAATAAGCCAAGGGTAACCAAGCCGGCGGTCCAAGGGCCAGACTCCTTTTTCACGTGCAATATCAACAATGAGGCAATATTTCCCAATACCATAACATCGAGGGCATTTCTTCCATATTCTTCAGCAAATACATCGACGAGTCCGGGAACGAGCATGGTGACCAAATGGAAATATGCGCATGGTGCTGGGAAATCCCCAGCCAAGAATAGTTCCGTGTTAAGCAGAGCCAATGGTGCAACTTCAGCGAGAATCGTTGTCTGTCTGAATATGGAACCTACTACTTCTGGGGGCTCCGGGTGAGTGCTGTAATAGAATCCGATAATGCTGTGGCCAAGCAGGAATGAGAATGCTCCGAGTGCAAATTTTGTAGCGCCAGCAGTTTGTTTTATAGCCCATCCAGATGTTCCGGTAAGAACCAAGTATGCTACAGATAGCGACGGCTGTTTCCCTCCTGATGGTAGCTCCTCCATATTCCACAAGCGACCCTTTACAACGAATAAGATTTGGAATGATATCGAATTATGAAAAAATTCACTGACATTGATTTCAAAGCAAACCGAATCAATGAACTAGATTTATTTAAAGTGAGTCCCAGTTCGCAAAGTTTGACTCAGGTAGAAGCTTACACTAGGTCTGTTGCGTGCTTTTGTTTTTGCAGTTCTTGGAGCAACCATTTTAAGGTACTTTAAGTTAATGTAGATTGAGGAAGAAAAGGAGTATTGTTCGGCACTAAATTATTTAGTTTTAATGTTTGGCCTTTTTTGGTATACAACTGCAACAGCTGATAGCACAGTGAAGATTGAGGATTGAAAGGCGCGCCATCTTGATGTTCGAACACAAATGAAAGTGAGAACAGTTGGGAGATGAGTTATCCATTAACTGTAATATTCACGAAAGTTCGTGCTAGTGTTTCTGCGCGCGGAGAGTTTTTGTTTCTCTATTGCGCAGCCCTGAAACCATAATTAAGAAACGAACGTAGGCTGTTGTACAAAGGTATCATCATTATCATCGGCACTACAACCGGGATCCGGTCTTGGCCTTATTTAGCAAGTCTCTCCACCGATATCCGGTCCTTATCCGAGACTTGTTAAATTGTTCATAATAATTTGTTTTCCGGGCAAGGTTATTAGCCTTGCGCCACGAGTATTAGAGTGTTACAGTTCAAATTTCAAGTCAATCCGATGAAAAATGAGGACGAAACGTTTCCCGAAGTTTTGAAAAATGTTGTTTCGAGATAAACGCGTTTAAAGTTTTGAAAGCGATAAAAGTATGAAGGTATAGCTTTTGTGACGATAGTGTTTCGTGATGTGATTCGAACCGACGCTATGACGATTAGAATCACCAAAAATGTAACCAATACTCAACACATCCGGCATATTTCGCGTATTTCGATAGTTAGCTCCGTCGTTGGGAGTTTAGTCGTTGCGGAGCGTTTTAAGGGAACAGAATGTTTGTAATCTAGTGGAAAATATCGAAGACAAGAGGATTTTTCCAGTTATATACATATTAGTCTCCTGCCTAACAGCCAGAAGATGTTAGAGATAAATAATAGTAAAAAATTTTACACGATTGTAAAAAAAAGGGGATAATACCATTGAACCAATTTGACTTTAAAAGAAACCACTCCTCAGTGCTTCATCATCATCATCATCATCGGCACTACAACCAGGATCCGGTCTTGGCTTTATTTAGCAAGTCTCTCCACTAGCATCCGGTCCTTATCCGAGACTTGTTAAATTTCGTCCTGGCCTTCGCCGGGTTGAAAGCACAGACTTTACCCTGTATGTTCGCTCCCATCCCCTTGTACAGAAGTATAATCATTTATATTTTTTTATCGTTATCATTTCGTAACACATCTGCTTGTGGCACTCTTTTTTATTGATTAGGGTTATTTCTTGATGATTTTAATGTAGGTGCAAAACAAAATTATTTGTTACTCAGTTTTACGATAGATTGCATCCTATGAGAGTTTCCCTTGCTGGATTATTAAGTCGATTTTGAAAGATTTAAGTCCTAACAATGTAGCTACTCACAAATTTAATAATTTTATACACATTGCTTTATATTTTTTGTTCTTCGCGAAGTTTTGTAGTATCCGTAAAAATCAGCATTCTTAAATGAGAAGAACATTCGAATATGTACACACAGTTAGAACGGCTTATAACGGGTTTTCCAATAGGCACTTGACAACTTTGAACTTAATTTGTGAACGCACCGTTTCACTAATCATCGAACTGTTACTGTCAATTTATTCAGTAAACTCAACATTTTCATCGTGGTTAAGAACACGAACGAATAACGTCTGCAAATGATAAAAATTTATTACAAAAAAAAAGTTGTCGAGTCCCTATAGGTAAAGCCGTTAGTAAGCGTCTAAAAGGAGTCTAAGTTCAAGTGTAATTTACTTTAAAAAAAAAACATCAAGGTCGGTCGATGTCTTTTGCAGCAACGCATGGACGAAATGGGGTTTTGAGATTCTTTTAAATGCCAGAGCACAATGCGAAAAGGGGGAGAGGGGAAAGAGGACGTATCTGTGCATGTATACTACAATTATGAGGAAACATCTGATTAGGAAGAACATTCAACATTTGTGTAGTTTAGTTAAACATTGATTTTCTGTGTTTATTTGTCTGTTTGAATTGGCGGTTAATGTGAACTGAGGCCCAGCACTATTGATCGACTGGTATCGAAATAGAATGTTTGGAGAGATTTTCGTACATATGTAGCGATTGCGTTGATAGTGGAGAGCGTCGCGGTGATCCTAGACATTGAAAAGGCTTTTGACACGACGTGGATCGAGGGTCTCGTCTTTAAATTGTTGAACACTAGTCTTAGTAGGACGCTGTGTAATATCATCTTCCACTTCGTTCGAAACAGAACTTTTCAAAATCGAGTGAATGGAAAGCTATCCCGAACTTTCAATGCCGCTGCAGGCTTACCACAGGGCTTCTATCTAGGCCCCATCCTATTTAGTATCTACATTTCAGATATTCCTCGCCCTATGGACAGGAGAGTAAACCAGATATAATATGGGGATTAGGTCCCAGTGTACACGTCACCCAAAAGCCCTAAACTCGCAACAAATCGACTCGAGCGTCACCTGAACGAAATGTATCAGTATTACAGTCGATGGAAAATTCGACTTAATCCTTCCAAAGCAGTAGCTATAATTCTGAGTAGTAAACACTCCCAACCACCTTTCCGATATTCACAGAATATTCGAAAACAAATAGAAGGTACTACAATTAGACCACAGGACAGGATGAAATATCTTGGGGTCACTTATAACCCAAAAATGAAAATCATCAAACATGTGACCCACATTCTTCAAAGGGCCCTCGGCCCGCCCAAGCAACTGCACAACATTTTGAAATGTAGCAACAAAGTTGACACCAAAGTTATACTTCTCTGCTATAAGCAGTTAATCCGATCTGGAATATCGTATGCCTTTCCTATGTGGTCTTGTATATCTTCGGCCCAAATGGAAAGACTTCGAGTTTTCGAAAGGAAACTTCTCAGAACATGCTACCTTAGAAGGCCTGATGGTCGCTATTACCCCAACTCTCACCTATACGAAGGTGCCTCCATCACCCCTATCGACGAGTAGTTGCTACAATTAGCATACAAGCACCTCAAAAGCACCCACGACAGTGAGGACCTACTTGTACGGAGTCTTGCGTTCTTGACCCTTCTCTCCTTCGATCTCTTCGGATCCGACCGCCGAAATTTCTTCTTCAGTACAAAACTGAAGAAAGCACCCCTTCCAGCAACATTCCTCTCCATAATAGAGGATTCCTGGACCCATCCCATTGGGTCTACTGCTAACACACTACATACGTGCACGCACAGTACAAACCAGCACAAACATACACACCCCGACCAAACGCAGATTATCAGACGCCAAGGACGTAATCTGCGTTTACTGCGTTTACTGCCGCACTCTAGATCTACTGATCTTGTATGATTTTTATCCCACCATCCCACCATCCAAGTAGTTAAAGATTTTTGAGCTAACCCTATAGACACTGTAGTGATCCTAAATCACCAACCGCACCCAATTCCTAATAAGCTTCAACTTAATTCCTTTTCCCCAAACAATGCGTCATAGTACGAACCTTAAGTCCATACTGTGCGTTGAGCAATTCCCTGGAATGATAACATCATGAAATGCGTATCTTCAAATGCATTATGGTTGTATCTTCCGCGAAATTCGTCAACCAAAATCCCAATATCTTCCCCATATGAATCATATGAGTGACAAATTAAACCAAAAATCCATTTGTCGCACATTGATTCAATTCCCAATAAGCCTAACACAAGCCTAAATACATTTCATAATGTTTCCTTCCGGGAATTTGTTCAACCAAATTCCCTTCTACTTCTTAGAACCCCACTCCAATTGAAGCACACACCAAATCTTGTTTGTGCTTCTTGGAATTTTTAAGTAAAATTTTCGACAAATCTCTGTCGCCACAGGGTATAAAAGGGCGGCTCATTTTGGATTCGCGATCAGTTCAGTTCCGGAGGTCGACACCACGGCAAAAAAAAAAAAAAAAATATATATATATATATATATATATATAGTAAAAAGTATAAATAAAGAAAGCCCCCAATATACAAAAAAGCAATTGGTCCTTCATTGGCCATTCAACTATTGCGGGTACGCTCTTCTGTCAACAGCAACAACTGTGGATGTGTGGCGTCTTTAACAGATACACACATAATACAATAGTGAAGAACACCGAACGAAAATCGAATAAGAAAATACATCAGAGCCGTATACCACAGCGATAACAAAACAATTCACATCAGTGGAATAGACTTGAATTTAAAAATCGGATTTTAAACACGACCAGTAGCTTGATGTGTTACGCTTAGGTTCAATTTTTGGTGATTCTAACTGTCATAGCGTCAGTTCGAATCACACGTTCTTCACTATCATTTCAAATGCAATAGATGCACTCCCCAAAAATGGCCAGGACTGTTGGCACCACTGCCAACAAGGAATTTCATCACCTATCGCGGGAGTAGCCCAGGAAACGTACCATCAGCTCATTGAAAAGGCTCCCCCTAAAGAGATTGGACACACCCTTTACGGCCGCCCTCACACCTCCAGCTGGGATAGACACCCACATTAAGGACCAATCCGGCTATTAAGGACCCGCGGGACGGAGGTAAACCCAAAATCCCCAAAAAAATATAACTTTATAACGCTATTCTTAGATACCTGCCCCCGATTTTTATTTCTCAGATATCTTTAGACCGACCCCAACACCCTCATGGATGTGGTGATTCTGGTTGCCGCAAGATGAAATGTTATTGCTACGGTATACGGCTTTAACGGATGTGCTTTGATTTTTCGGCTTGTCTTTTTGGTGGTGTTGTTCTTGACTATTAGTCGTGTGTGTATTTGCTAGAAACGCCACACATATA
The DNA here is from genome assembly GCA_963931805.1 of Microdon myrmicae. Taxonomy (NCBI): domain Eukaryota; kingdom Metazoa; phylum Arthropoda; class Insecta; order Diptera; family Syrphidae; genus Microdon; species Microdon myrmicae. The sequence goes on from OZ007502.1 coordinate 5,832,204, forward strand.
ATAATGTGCAAAGCACGTTTATTATATTTAACGGATTTAGGCTTGGGCCTTTTTTTTAGGTGGCACCGCTACTAAATGACTCCTTTAGAGATGCTCAACTGTCACTAGTTTATGTATGAAGTTTTATGACATTTCATCTATTCGTTCACAAGCTTCAGCCGTTTGAGTGACGCTACTTTGGCCTTCTTAAAAAAAATGGAAAAACAAGAATATCGCATCTGGATCAAACATTGTTTTTTTATGTGAAATACTTCTAAACAATCATTGCAATGGTTGCACGAATGCTGTCCCACATCTGCTCTTTCGAGAACAACAATTCATCGGTAGTTAAAAGGATACAAAATGACTTGTACAAGCACCGAAGACGCATCTCGCTCTGGAAGGCCAAAAGAAGCTACGAATGCGGAAATCGTAAAGCAAGTGCATCGAATCGTTTTGAGTGATCGTAAAGTGAAGTTGCGCGAGTTAGCTGACGCCGTGGCCATCTGAAAAGATGAAAAGCTATCGACCAGAAACAGCAGGGTGTTGATGATTCAACGGCCGATTTGGCGTTGTTGCAGCATAATCGATCGGACTTTCCTCGGCGTTTTGTGACGATGGATGAAGCGTTGGTCCATTACCATACGGCTGGTTCCAATAGGTACTCTGCAGAGTGGCTGAAAGTGGCCAAAAGACAAACGCTCGGCCGGGAAGGGTATGACCTCCGTTTTTTGGCGTGCTCATGGCATAATTTTCATTCATTATCTGGAGAATGGAAGAACAGACACAGGAGAGTATTATGCAGTATTGTTGGACAAACTGAACGACGAAAGAAAGAAAAAACGGCAGCATATGACAAAAATAAAGTTCTGTACCATCACGATAACGCACCGCCACACACGTCCTTGGAAGCGATTGCCAAATTGGACCAATTATGATTTGATGCTCACCCACCGTATACTCCAGGCTTGGCCCCCAACGACTATTACCTATTTCCTAACCTCAATGTTCCAGAGAAAGTGATTCAGATCGAATGAGAAAGTCATCACAAAACTGGGCTTGGAAGTTTCGTACTACAGAAAGGCCATCGAAATGTTGAAAAATCGCTATGCCGAGGGTATCGCCCTCGAGCAAACTGTCTTGAGGACTAAATATAACTTTGTCCAAAAAAAAACGCTTGTTTTCATTACGTAGTATGGTTGAAACAAAAATGAGATGTTCACCTTCGTCTTAGCTTAGTAGTGATTAGGTTGAGTTATGTGCAGGTGTTGTTTGTTGTGGTGGGTTTTTCGGATTAATATACCAGAAATCCGTTTTAACTCATACCAAGTGTCACTCCTTCTTTTCCCCACCTTTGCTATTACAAGAATTCGTTTTTTTGGCAGCTCTGTTTCTCTGTATATTGTAAATATTATAATAATTACTTTCGCGCTTACATCTTATGAAAAAACTGCGGTGCGGTCAGAAGAAGAGGGAAAGATAGAAGCACTTGGAATTAAAACGTATCAAGGTTAAAATTGCCAAGGAATACATAACATGGGGCATTTTGTGATGAAATGAAGAGTACGATTTGAACCATCGCTAATGCCGTTTAAATCACAGCAAGCTGTGGGATTGATATACTAATTGCAAAGGTATTCGCTCTGATGGCTTAAGTTATTGATTTTTTTTTTTGCGTTCGCCAACAAACCTTCAAAGGATACAGATCGTTCCTTCGTCCGCTTACATCCTAATTAGCTTTCCGCAGTACGTGTACAAGCAAGTATACCTGAACAATATAATACAACTTCCTTCCTGCGCCGGGTTTTGTTTTGTGAACAGTGCCAGTGGCAGTGAATAGACAAAGATCAGTGCACAATAATTGTGGTACAATGGCCTGCGGGCCAAGTATGAGTCGATCTCGAAATACGCAAAAATAAAATAAAAAGAACACTTCCTAGAATCGAGGAACATTTTCCAAATTTACCGATGACAACAGAAAAAAATCCTAAATTTTTAATTATCGCGGTCAAACAAAGTGATAAACCCATCTCGTCGCTTAATCCATTTGTTTTAAAAAAGTGATAGATGATATAAGTCGAGAATATGAACAAATTACGATCTTACGCGACGGAAACTTATTAGTGGAAGTTAACTCACCAAAAATCGCGGACCGGTTCCTAAAAACAACCAATTTAGGCAATCTATCCCTCGTCACTGTGAAGCTTCACGAGAAATTGAACGAACGGGTATAGTCTACGTTCCCTGCCTGTTAAATGTTCCCGAATCAGATATAATCTCGGAAATGCAAGCGCAAAATGTAATGCAAATTTACAAACTCTTAAAAAGGGATGAAAATAAAATCCAACGACCATCGGGCCTAATGTTATTTACTTTCGACCTCTTCCAACCACCAAAATCTGTGGATATACGTTTCTACAAAGCAAAGGTCACCAAATACATCCCCAACCCCATGAGAAGCCTTAATTGCCAACGACTCGGCCACACTACAAAACGCTGCACCAACACCACAATGTGTGAGAAATGTAACCTCCCACCTCATATGCCTGCCGATTGCTGTCGTACTATGTGCGCCAACTGCTCAATCCTTCATTCTGATGCAGACAAAAACTGCCCCTCATCTATTCAAGCCAAGAAAATACTAGCGATAAAAGCTACTAGCAAATGCTCAATGGGGGAAGCCAAACGTATCTACAGGGAAAAAAGTGTCTTCAAACCTGATCAACTTTCCGGAACTTTCGCAAAAACGCTGAAGTTTAACCCATCTCAGGGTCTCACAAAAGAACAAAACAAACCAAACATAATACCGACCCCAATATTCAAAGAAGCCCTTTCAACTGGCCCTCCACATCTAATATACCAAGCAACATTAAAAATGCATCGCCTCACCAGCCATCAAAACCAATAAAATATAATTTCACCAAATCGGACTCATCAGCAGCACCACCAACAAATTCAAAATCAAAAAAAAAAAAAAAAAAAAAAAAAAATGGTAGCGAGCTTAGGGTTCGCTGGATTAATTATTTTTAATTAATAAGAGCCCTTAAATTTATTTTGAATTAATGTAACACTTTATTAGTCAGTTAATAATAACCGTTACTTTTACCGTACACTTAACGATTTCTTGACTTATCGCTTCCGTATTTATCGCGTCTTTTACTGCTTACTTCTTACTGATTACTTATTACTTCTTACTTCCGCACTTATCGCTTGCTTCACTTTCTACTTCTTACTCATCTCCATGATCTGTGTGCGATGTGTTTATACCGTTTCCTCATTCTGATTCGGCGTTTTGTTTCCGTCCGTTCCATAATCTTGAATGTTCTACTGTTCACGGCCTCCAGTTTTCCATTACTTTATAGAATATTCTAGTACTCTATTTCGGACTCTCTAGAATATTCTAGTACTGATTGTCATATGCGTCACATTACCCTCCGCCTAGATTAGTTCGTCCCGAACTAAGTTCATTGGTCTCCCGGGCCAACAAAAGCCGCCAGTCGGTCTCATAGCACGACTTTCATCTTGGCGTTCGGCGGTGGAAGTTCTTGACCTTCTTCCAAATTTTCTACTGCTCTCCTTTTCGCGTCAGCTCTAGCCTGCCGCCATTCTTCCTTTTCCTGACGACGGAATTCCTCTTGCATATTAGGGATCTCATGCGAATAGTATAAGAGAAAATGCATGTGCACACCCTTAAGCTCTTCTGGAGTTTGCACATCACGTAAGCTGTCTAGATCTTCATCTTTAATTACACGCATATCATCTGGTATTGGAGCATCTGTCGATTTCATAACCGTATCCAACTGTTAGTTCCGCATCTTTTCAAATAACTGGAGCAGTTTGTTCTTTGGAGCTGACAGTAAACACCAGCGTGCGTCGTAGTAATAGACTTTCCATAGATCGTCGCACGTTAATTCTGGTTTCACGTGTTCTTCTCTATAGAACGCAATGAACGGCACCTCTAGCTGTTGACTACGCCTACAATCTAGGGCTTGCTTGATCTTTCCCCCCGTATGTGGTGGCTTACAATAGCGGTCTCGACCTCCAACATCCGTTCATCTCTCTTGTTCGGAAACAGTTGATTTACAAAACGCCTGTTTGTAAATCCATTCAGCTTCATCTTGTAGTTCATTGGGTCCTTCTGGAACAGGCGTAACCGGAACTTCGCGCAATTGCATTCGCTCAGGAATATCCATTTTACGGATTTCATTGTCCAAATCAGTAAAGTGACCCCTTTCCAATTTACTAGGTTCGTATTCGGGTTCATATCTGTCCTCGTCATAATTAGTGAAATCCTCATAGTCGAAATCTACACCGAAACTGTCCTGACCTTGTTGCAATGACGCGTCAGTGACTAGAAGTCGTCTTTTCTTCTTCTTCTCAGCAATTGGCCTTCCTTCGTCGTCTACAATAGAATCCTCAGCATCAGACTCCGATTCCTCATCATCATTGAAATGTTTTGCCGCCTCAGTTTCCCTGTGACTACGTTCAGAGCGGCGTTCAACATCGTCTTCGTCGTCGAATAGCTGTTCGGCTATAGCCTCACGTGCTGAACATTCATCGACGTGCTGTTCCTCTCCATCGCTTTCCTCGTCCTGTATACGACGCAGACGCTTGGAACGCTTTCTGCGTTCGACTTTCAAAGCAAGATTCTCTTCAATAAGGTCACAACTCGTCATCATCATTGTAAATCCGTTTCGGGGAGCGGCCTGAAGCATCAGTGTCTTCACCATCACTGCCGTCCTCTTCAATCGGCTTATCATCGATGAGATCCTTCAGTTCTTCACGTAACACATCATCGTCATCTTCCTCCCCTTCCTCACTGCTGTCGGCCATCGCTTTGCTCTTCCTGAGTTTCTTCCTTTTAGTCTGGCCCAATCGTAAAAACATATGTGTCGACATCAATGCCCTCTTCCTCCATTGCTGCTTGCAGATGCTGTCGAAGAACTTGTTTCTGTCCTCTGCTATCCAGATTCCGGTCCTGAAGTTCCTTCCTCAGCTCAGGAACGCGAAGATCCTCCAAATGTCGATCTGACATCGTCACAACACACTTTCACCAACTTATTTACTTCACCAATAATTAATCCCACTTCTGACACCAATTGTAGCGAGCTTAGGATTCGTTTGATTAATTATTTTACTTCTTACTCGCTTCACTTTCTACTTCTTACTTCTTACTTATCGCTTGCTTCACTTTCTTACTGATTACTTATTACTTCTTACTTCCGCACCTATCGCTTGCTTCACTTTCTACTTGTTACTCATGTCCATGATCTGTGTGCGAGGTATTTATACCGTTTCCTTATTCTGATTCGGCGCTTCGGTTCCGTCCGTTCCATAGTCTTGAATGTTCTACTGTTCACGGTTTCCAGTTTTCCATTACTTTATAGAATATTCTAGTACTCTGTTTCGGACTCTCTAGAATATTCTAGTACTCATTGTCGTATGCGTCACAATATTAACATCCAAGCCCCACACTCTGCTGTTTCTGAAACTGGACACTTGAACCCTGCTCAGTGTATAAGTGCTCCGTATCAGGAACAGCAGAATCAAGTTCCTAACAACATAGATCCTATCCACCTAACATTCCTACACGAAAATAAATTTAAGAATACACCCAACCACACTATTAGGGATGAATACCCACAACCCACACCACAACATAAACCATTCACCATTTTGCAATGGAACATGAACGGTTATACTAATAATTTTGACGAATTAAACAGTCTAATTAAAGAATAAAACCCAAAGGAAATATCATTACAAGAAAGACATTGTCCAGTTAACACGGCACCAATCATACCTAAATCCTATATAGGCTATTTCCATAACTCCTCCGCAAATACATTACATAAACAAGGTATAGGATTACACATTAAAAAAGGTACTCCCCACAAAATCCTCACCATCATTACAAATATACAGCTCTCGTTGTAGAAATACAATACCCCATAAATTTCATCTAAATAGATTTATATTTCCCTCCAAATTAGCCAATGAATAAAAATGATTTTCAGTCAATACTTAGTCAAACAAACGAGCCTAGAATACTTGGAGGTGACATAAATGCATGGAGTATACTCTGGGGCTCACCGTCTACAAACAAAAGATGTGAAATAATAGAAAACATCCTCCTCGCCTCCAACCTTATCCTATTGAATGAAGGATCGCCCACCCACAACATTCCTACTCACATTGACATCACTTGTTGCTCCCCTGAATTCATTCCGAGAACTTCATGGCAAGTTTTAGACGATCTTTACAATAGTCACCATTTTCCCGTTTTAACTATGATAAATATCCAACAACCGATAGCCTGTCATAATCAATCTCCAAAATACAAAGCTGACTTTTGTAACTAGGCACTTTTTGAAAAAATAAAAGTTGCCGGATTTCTTTCAAGCTACGCCCATACACCTAATACAAATCATGAAGCTGCAATAATCGATAAAGCAATCAGATCCGCTGCCAACGTTTCAATACCACAAGCTAAAGCTAAACCGGTAACCAGGCAACATGTCCCTTCGTGGAACTCCGAACTAACATCTCTTTGCATATGCAAAATGGCAGCAAAAAAGACCCACGGAGACTAATCTTGTAGCATTTAGAAAAGCTAAGGCTTTACTACTACTATGTGATAGCTGGAGCACGATGGCTAGGTGGTACAAAAAAATATTGCGCGGTGGTGGCGCTAGATGTTAAAAATGCGTTTAACTCGGTGAATTGGAATCGGGTTCTAGAAGCGTTGCGCGATCTACAAGTCTCACCCTACTTGGTGCGTATACTAGCAGACTATCTCTCGGATAGAAGACTGCTCTATGATACAGATCAGGGACCACAGGAATTTAAAATAACAGCGGGTGTACTTCAGGGATCTGTATTAGGTCCGCTGTTATGGAATATAATGTATGATGGTGTGCTTAGGGTCAATGTACCAGAGGGGGTTAGAATCATTGGATACGCAGATGATTTGGCAATGGTGGCCGTAGCTAAACATCTAGATGGCCTGGAGAATATTTGCTCCCAAGCAATCCAGAGCATTAAATGTTGGCTAGATATGGCGGGATTGAAACTAGCTGGGCATAAGACGGAGGCAGTTTTAATAAGCAGCCGCAAGAAAGTTGAATACCTCGATTTACAAATAGAAGGACAAATAATCAGATCCAGTCCCTATATTAAATATCTTGTGAATGTATGCAGCTCACATATGGGAAGAAGTCGCACAGTATAAGTTGTACATGAGGGGAGTGAACTTAGCACATAGGCCGGCATCACTAAGAGTATGCTGTGCATTCCGAACGGTATCCGAAGATGCTATAAATATTTTGGCTAGGAGGACACCACCCCGCCATTGCAGATAAAGAAAACGCTGCATTGCATGAGGTATCCTGAGAGAATCGTCGGAGAATGCGGTCACAGGTAGAGCTCTCAAGCCTAAGAGAATATCAACGAAGGTGGAATTCTTCCACCAAAGGAAGATGGACCCACACCATGATACCTGATATAGAAACATGGGTGAAAAGAAATGACTCAGATAATATCAGGACATGGATGCTTTCGGCAATACTTGCACAAGTATAAGCACGTGAATCCATACTGCCTGTATTGCGAAGGCAAAATATAAAATGCGGAACACGTACTCACAGAGTGTGTGAGATTCGAGACCGCACGAACGATTTTGGAGAGACATATGAGACGGACAGTTACTCCGGGGGAGTGAGAGAGTTCATGCCGAGTTCAAAACAGTCATGGTCCGTAACAAATGGTATTCTATGTGACATGATGCAGCAGTTGCGCAGTTGCGACGCGACGAGCGGAGTAACAGGTAAACTCCGTCCCGCCCCGCGATGGAATATCTAAAAGAAACTTCCACCGGAATCAACGGAAATATGTGCCAGGCGGGAGGTGGTTTTAGTCGGTAAAAGCCCGGCATGCCTCTGGATCGGTTCAGAGGTATCTTTTGAAGATTTCTACCTTCTTACCGAAACAAAAAGAAAAAAAACCTCCAATGTCCGCGTTGCCAAAGGTTCGGTCACTCAGCAGAAAACTGCGAAATGCAGTGCAGAACAATACACGTTAGGTAAAGAAAGACTAGACGACAGGTCTCTTCTAAAGTGTGCAGTTTGTAAGAGCGAGGAACATCCCGCTAATTATCAAGGATGTCCTAAATCCCGCGAACTACAGGAAAAAAACGTTCTCACAGCAGCGAAAAATAGAAAGCCCGATAGTTCAAGCTCGACCAGCACTAAATGTAACACCCCAGTTCTCGTATGCTCAAGTAACAGCTGGTAGGAGAAACACGCCACAACCTACCACATGGGTGCCGCCGCAACATACTGTGACTCCAGAAACAGTGACACTAGCAGATGTGGTCACAACCCTGCTCGCTATCCAGACGCAGATGACACAAATGCAAAAACAAATAAAGGAATGTGGCACTCGATTAGCCTGGGTCTAATTAGAGTTGTCTAGCCAGCCGGCAATATAAACCCCCGAAAAGAAAGCACAATTAAGGCTCTAGTCGTGAATGTAGATTCACTTATCAGAATCGAGAGAAAAGCCGCTCTCTTTAAACTGTTGCAAGGCGAAAGTCCTAACGTACTTCTGGCTAGCGAAACTAAGCTGAATCGGAGGCATAAACTATGCCACAAAAACTACGACATTATACGAAGAGATCGACCCAACTCCACAAAAGAAGTAGTGGTGACAATCTTTGTTAAAAAAAGGACTTCGACATAAGGTAATATATAATGGTGAGATGCGCAGATTTCGGGTGCTTGAAGCATGCATTATCCGCATACCCATTCGAGAAGGAAGGGGGGTGTATGTGATATCTGGCTATGCACCAGAAGCACATCAACAAAACCTATTTATAGTGGAGCTAGAGACTCTTTTCCGATGCTTACAACTTCACTGGAAAGCGAACTATTACATCGTAGGTGGCGATTTGAATGCTAAACACCCAGATTGGGGAAAAAGCATGGCCAACAAATCAACTATCTGGTTGGCTAGATCAACATCACCTTGAATATAAGGCTGACCTGCTAGCTACAGAATATTCTTCCTACCCCAGAGGGGGATCATTCCTAGATATTATGCTTATTGACACACGACTTAAACATACACACATACTAACAGATAAAATATAAACTGCCTACGCACAATTTGAGTATAACAGCGACCATTGAGCATTATCAATCGTGATAAAAGCATCAAGCGAAGTTGTGGAACTCGGTGAATGTGTGATACCGCAACCGTATAACTATGGGGGTATGCGATGGACGCGTGACACGAGAACCTTAAAAAGAGAAATTCGCTTAAAAGATATTAACCCTCCTACCAACAGAAACATATCCAACGATGACATCGACAAATACATACAAAAAATGGACGAAACCATAAAACAAACTATGCACAAAACAATACCAAAAAACCACACCTACGGATAACATGAACATGTACCGAAACGCCACAATCAACGCACTCCATAGAAAAAAAGCAGACTTCTGTCTCAACTAAAACTACGGCAAAGACGATTTACTGACAGGCATGACCAGGATATAATATCACTTAAGTCCCGATTAAAAAATCTCCAACAGCTCATAAAAGCCAACTATAGGTTAGTAGCAAATTTGTATTGGAACAACAAAGTTTGGGCGGTAAAATCCAACAGCCCTAGTATGTTCCCGCAAATTAATAAAATATTTAGACGGAGTAATGAAAACGAGATTCAGTGTCTCCAAATACCATGAACTGATGAAAACCAACAAGTGCTAACAAATACAGGCATAGACATAAAGTGTTACCTCCGACCCTTTTTATTATTTACACTAGCGACTTGATAGGGCTATTGCGTATGCAGACGATCTGATAATATATAAAACAGCACCAAAAATTGAAATCATAACAGACTTTTATAAGGAGATTTCAATCCAACCCACGAACCTCTGGCCCTCATGGAGGTACGGGAATCCTAATACATAAAAAATTCCAATTTACTGAGGTTAGATTTGCAAATATAACTAGTGTCGAATACACGGCTGTTAAACTTTTCTGCCGAAATAATAAAGTACTGGTCTTGTCCTCCATATACATTCACCCTTCTCGTGAACCAAACTTCCCTAGTGCAGACATCTCACAAATAATCCAACAGTCTCTGCCAGCACCTTTCATAATAGGAGGAGACTGGAAGGCACGACATACTCCATTTAATGACATCAAATGCAACAAATACGGCTGCCAACTCCTTAATCTCCTCCGACTTCATCCATATGTCTACGCAGGCTGCCCGTTACAACCTACTCGAATTTGCAGCTCAACCAAGTCAACAATCGATTTCTTCCTAAAGTCTACAGATAGCTATTCATCTAATCCTCCCACAGTGTCCTTCACATTCCCTTCGGATCATGGCTCTGTCCACACCTCGGTTCAAATCCCCTCGCTTGAACCACTCTACACTCTGAATCCTATTCCAAATTTCACCAAAACAAACTGGAAAAAAGTCAATAAGGATATTGCTGCTAGCTTTCAAAATTTTCTTTACCGCAATCTTCTAACCTGCCCCCTACACAAATTGACCAAGCAGCGGCCCAAATAGAGCAAATACTGGGAAATGCTCTCATCAGCCATACCCCCACTATCGTTCCTCATAATCACTTAGGAAAACCCCTACCCAACCTACTCACAAAATTATTACATATAAAAAAACAACTCCGACGAAAATTGCACACTAACTACTCACCTTTTATTAAACAACAGTAATCAGACCCACACATACACCCTAAACAGTATCAAACCAAATCGCGATCTATTTAAAAACATAAACAGACTAACGGGTCGCAAACTCAAGCCTCGAACAGATTATCTTATTCACCCAACTAATAATAACATCGTCCAGTCGGACACTGATATAGCAAACTGTCTCTCTGAACATTTCTGCAAAGTCCATAAGCAAAACGATACCCTCCCAGTAACAAATTTCCACGATACCGTGAACGATTACATTCCACGCTCACTGGAGCCATCCCTCACACCATTTATTACTGAATTCACCGAAACCAATAAAGCATCACACCCCGTAGGAATCGACACATTCCTAAGCCTTGAAGAACTATCCGAAGTCATTACTTCACGTAACAATAAAAAAATCGACTGGTCTAGATGGAATCCCTAACCTCCTATTCAAAAGACTCCACCCAGGCAACTTGCTCCCGATTCTCGTTCTTCTCAACCACATAATAAACGCTTCACATTTCCCTAAAAGTTGGAAAACAGCGGTGATCGTCCTTATTAGCAAATCTGGGCCCTCCAAGTACCCGGGTAACTTCCGTCCGATATCGCAGCTAAACTCGCTTAGCAAGATTCTTGAATGTAAAATCTACAAAAATCTTCTCTCATTTGCCAGGGATAACTCCCTCATTCCGAATTCTCAATTTGGCTTCCGCTCACAACACTCCACTTGTCATGCTCTCTTAAAACTGACACATGATGTGACGACCCACCTCCAAAACCAATCCCCAACGGTATGTGTCTCCCTAGACATAGCCAAAGCATTCGACTGTGTCTGGATCGCAGGACTGTTATACAAACTTCATTCAATGTATGTATTAAACATCCACTCCACAAAACTTCTCGCTTCTTACCTCTCTGATAGGAAGTTCATGGTGAAAATAAACTCAACTCTCTCGACACCTTATAGCATAACCGCAGGAGTTCCTCAAGGGTCCATCCTCGGCCCACTACTATACCTTCTTTATACATCAGACGCACCGCAACCACTGTTACCCAATACAACAATGCTCAACTATGCCGACGACACCTTAATTTATTCAAGCAACAAGCTTGTCAAGGAGGCAAGAAACTGTATTAACAGATATCTCCCAATCCTGTCAGCCTACTTTACCAAGTGGAGAATTCAACTAAATCCAACCAAAACTCAGCTCATTGTTTTTAAAGGCAGAAACGCGAGTTGTACAAACAACACTATTCGCTGCCATAATAAAATCAGAATTAAAATAAATAACAATATAATTAAACCCTCCAAAACCTTAAAGTATCTAGGTATAACCTTTACCAACAATCTGTCATTCTCCGCCCACATTAAAAATACGATTCGTAAAGCCACAACCCAACTGAACCTCTGCAGAAAAGTCATGTACAAACCGAATGGTCTCACTCCCAAAGTCAAATCACTTATCTACAAACAAATAATCAGACCCACTCTCACATGTGCATGCCCGATATGGTACCATATCACACCCGCCCAAATGGAGAAGCTACGCATTTTCGAAAGGAAATGCTTCAGACTTATCACTGGCCTCAACCGACATCCTAACTCCCACAAATATTACAACAGTAGTTCGCTCTACTATGCCGCTAATATTGAACGTATAGATCGACGCTTCCTCGACCTGTCCATTAAATTTATCGAAAATCTTCCCAATAATCCCAATCCGATAATAAATGCGCTCACATCGACTCCGTCAGACAACCGAACTGCCTACCCGAACTGTCTCCACACCAGAACCCTTTTCACCTCTGGCAGGTTGGTCAACAACTCCAATGAGATTGTATACCACAATACTGAACTCTCACCTCATCAGTTTAAATATTGTAATATACAACCCTTCTCTAATATCTTGCGTTTCAACGACCAGTCGGAAAGTGTTCCCCCAACCCATATCCCCGACTGATAGTACCCACCCTAACCCAAATCCTACCCAGCGACCACTATACCTCCCGCCCCACCCTACTCTAACTTATTGTAATAATAATAGATTTAATAATTAGATAAGCTAGGCTAAGTTAAGTTAAGTTAAGCAAATTAGTTATAGGTTAAGTAAATAATTATATCCTGGTTTTCTGACCTTTTCCAGGAAGCCCCACCTACTCCTATCTTGTCCACCCATGAAATATGTAACTTTATAATAATGTTTGAAAAATGTACTAACAAGTATGTGTAAACGATTAAAGCTAAGCTAATTATAAGTTATCTGTATTACTTATTGTAACAAATCATTTATGGTCAATAAATCATCATCATCATCATCGGCACTACAACCGGGAACCGGTCTTGGCCTTATTTAGCAAGTCCTGAGGCTTGTTAAATTTTCCATAATGATTTATTTTTTTCTGGGCAAGGTCATTAGTCTTGCGCCAGAGGCTCCCCGACGGGGAATCGAACCCCGGTCTCCCGGGTGACAGGCGGGTATACTGGTCAATAAATACAGAAATGTAAAAAAAAAAAAAAAGAGATTTCAATGATGTTCAGCGATACTGCGACAACTGGAAACTCAAAATCAATATCCATAAGTGTGAAACTGTCCTCTTTAGAACACACTGGCTGAAACTACCAGAGATACCAGGAAAAACTGGCGAAAGCTAGCTATTATGGGACCATACGAACAAACACTGGAAACCAAAAAATGTAGTCAAATACTTGGGCATCTGGCTGGATCTATATTTTAACACATATGTAGAGGCTGCGCTGGCCAGGACAAAGAAAACGTATGCTATGACAAGAAAACTGTTTCATAGTAGTCAACTTGACAGCAGAGTTAAAGTTATATGCTGCATGGCTCTCATCAGACCGATGATCATGTATGGATGTCCAGTGTGGATTAATGTGGGACCTAGCTTAGTGGAAAAGATTCGGATTTTTGAGAGACAATACCCCAGGATGTGCCTTAACTTACATCGGACTCCTGAATCCGATCGAAAAAAATACTATCCCAATGAAACGTTGTACAGTGGGGCCAATATAAACAAAACAACAAAAATGAAAAAAATCTGGTTCCCTTCTTAAACTCTTTACCGCTTCCTTTGGGATTGCGTTCAGTGCAGGGAACTCTATAGCGATCGCTGTCAAGATTTCTTCCACCCTGGTAACCTCATCTAAATCACGACACATGACCGTGATGTCCTGGGACACTGTTTTCACACTAGCATCTTTCTTGTTGTACTTTTGGCTTCAGTGTCTCGATAGTGGCCTCTGGTCGGCGTTTCGGTTCTAGCAGCAATTCCCCTTTTGCTATCTTTCGAACTTTTTTTTTTTTTTTTTTTTTTGGTTAAAATATTCAATTCAATTTTATTTGGTAGATAATTACATTTATATTTTACAACTAGTACTTAAGAGATTTAGGATAGCAATTTCTTTACAACCATAATCTTAAATCTATTTCGAACTTTATTCTCGCTATTTTCGAGTTCACTTAGCTCGGGCTTGGTCTTCATGAACTTCAATCTATCCGGATATGTTTTTTCCTCGGCTATGGATATTATTATAGCGTCCGGGCGTAACCTCTTTTTTTCATAATGTTGGCCTTCCCGGTATCACCCTTTGGAGCCTCTTCATCCTTTAACCTCGCATCCCTCTTCTTTCCTTTCTGGGCAATTGTAAGCCAATTGTAATTGATCACTGATCTGTCCCTGGACCTTTCTTATGTCAATGGACTTGCAAGTTTCCACCGCTTGTTTCAGCCGGCACAGATGGCTTCTTTAAATGGTTTTCCACTTCTTTATCGTAGAGACAACCAATGATCTCGACCAACTCTCGCATGGCATTATTAATATGCCTTTGTTTTTTTTTATCGTCTTTGTTAACATTTACAATAACCCGGATCGATCGATTTTCGAGGAACATCTTCGTCCAGTCGCAAAGCTGCTGGGAAAGTCGTGTGAACGAAGCTTGCTCAGCAATGCTCCATGTCAGACTCTGTCAAAAGCCTTGGAGATATATTGACGATCATTCAGAAATCCGTTGACACTCGAATCAATTCCGGTTTTAATTAAATTGACCCAATAATTACTATGAGGTGACACTAAACATGTAACTAGAGAAATGAACGAAACACTTATATTTTGTCCTATTTCCTAATCGTCAAATGTGGTATTCAAATGCCGCGTTTGATTCAACCTATCAAGAACAACACTGTGTGCGTTTATATGATACAAAAACGAGCGGTGATATTAATGGCGGCTTAGCTGTTCGTTGTGAATTCCGTCTTTGAAATAGAGTGAAATGCCACTTTTCTATATGTATTATTATGGTCTTTCTCGCTTTGCTTACGGGTATTATTATGGTCTTTGCTTATACGGTAGAGCTTCCCTCAAGATGAAATTAAAGGCGGAATCCAAAATTAAACTGTAGGTTTTTCTCTAGACATTCGATTTTCATTATATACGTTATATTAAGTAATACGACTCCAAGAGAACAGGTACTTCAGGGTAAACTTCAAATGCTCTTGTTGTTTTTTAATTTGTTGGATATAATATAAGAGATTAGGTTGAATCAAAAACAAATTAAATAAAAGGGAACCTAATAATTCCTAGTATTACTTGTCAATTGGATTCTTCGCACCTATTCAGTTTAATAAGAAATTTTATGGATGGACTCGTATTTTAGCCGAACATCTGCATAATCATGTATTAGTCGTTATTGAAATCTTCAAATAACGCTTTCTCCTCCCCGTTTATTATTCTTTCCAGCACTTTTTCCTTTGACATTTAACAGTAAGACCTAAACCTTTTTTGTTCGCGTGAATAAAGACGGATGGGAGTTAATTTGAAAAATCGTTCATGGTAGAAAACTTGTCATATCAAAGGCACTTGGTAGACCTATGAATTTTCTTGAGACATTATCACCACAATTCCTATTTTAAAACATATATAAAAAGTATTTAGTTCACTTTCGCCCCGGATGACAACCCAGAGGAACATATCTACTTGAGGAGCACCTCCCAATGGCACGGTGAGTCTTCTAATAAAGATATCAAAAGCAACTCTATTTCATTGCACACTCGTAAGTAAACATCAATAGTTACCTAGTCGCACAATACAGAGATTTTTCTATCCATCCAAACAGCATCAGCGCATTAAAAATGCATATGTACTTTGTAAATGAACATCCTGATAAAAACATGAATTTGCTTTGAATTCTCTGAATCCTTAACACGTGTTTTCAATTTAAAAAGCTCAATATTTGCAAGACATGATTTGGTATTGTAAACTGATGAAAGGGGATGAACGGTTTTCGAATTAAATTCCAAACATATCTAGAATCACGAAATGTAAACGAAGATAAACCCGACAGCTTACTCGTTTCTGCATGAAACGTGTCGATAGCATTCGATTGCAGCCCCTTGGACAACCCCTGTAATTAACGAGCGTGCTCTTCGAGGATTACAAGGTATTCTCGCATCGAACATCCTTTCGCTATTTCATTTCCAGGGGTTGCGTCGTCGTTAAATTACAACATTCCTTGGATTCCTGTTTTTAAAATTGCTTTTTCGAATACCCACTAAGGAAAATTGGAGCAGGTTTGTTTTAGTTTTTGTAAGTTTTTCTTTGTTCATTGAAGAAGGGTACAGTGGAATGCGCGATGTGCTGCAGATGGTAAAGGGTTTGCTTTGGTTTTAAACGAAACCTAACAAAGAGGGGAAATATGTTTTCCCCCTTGTATAACAAAAACTTTGCTCTCCAAGAATCATATAATACATCCTTTTCACAGTATTTAATCTAATAAATAATAATGAACCAATTCCTGGCAATATAATTGAAGTTGCAATTTTCCTTTACGCGATTGATAAAAAATTAGTTTTTGTTACTAGAAGCAGCAACAATTAGTGTCTTTTCAGATTGGCTGAACGATCTATACTAATGCTTAGCGTTGCACGTAGTTTCTTAACACATTAAGCTTCATTTAAGTACTCTCGCAAAATTTGCCCCATTTCTCAATTCTTTCGCCACGTATTTGTGTACATTTCTCACCAGGATTTTCTACTTGCGTTAGTTCCTGACCCTATCGAAGTCAGAAATTAATCGGATTACGAAATAGCAATAATGTGCGTTAAAACTCAACCCTTTTCCGAAGTGTAATTGATCCACTGGTTGATGTTTTTCTGATTCAGATTTGATCTCCCGACAATGTGCACAGGGCTACACGTTTAAGGCATTGGACGTATGAATATGGGTAACAAGGAGTTAAACTACAAGAGAATATGTTTGACAATATTTGAACGTTTACGCGTTCACTCAATAGTAATCAGCCGGGCAATATGCAATTTATCAGAATCTATTTGATTACCTGTTAAGTTCGCCCTTAAATTAAATTCAAATAATAAATTTATAAATTACCTAATAGCGTTTTTAAAACATTGTTAATTTAACAGCTAATTATTTATTCATCATTTAGACATCATGTACGCGCCCTTGTCGAGAACTACTCCATCGTGATTTTATTGACTTTAGTTCTTAATAATTATTTAAATTATATAGATTTTATGTTAATTGTTATTTGTTATTTTTATCATAAATTGTTTTTATTTCTACTATTTATTTATTTATTTAATAACGATGTCGCAGCATGTTTTAGTATAACAGCATGCTTCATCATCATTATCGGCACTATAACCGGGAACCGGTCTTGGCCTTATTTGGCAAGTCCTGAGGCTTGTTAAATTTTCCATAATGATTTTTTTTTTTCGGGCAACGTCATTACTCTTGCGCCGGAGGCTCTCCGACGGGGAATCGAACCCCGGTCTCCCGTGTGACAGGCGGGTATACTAACCACTATACTATCGAGGAGCCATAACAGCATGCTTAGGTTTATAAGAATGCACATTAAAGGATTTCTTTTATTATTTCGATGTTTTAACGTTTGTAAATTTTATCAGTGTATTTCTTCTAGTACTTTCTTCAATCTTGCCTTTATTAAATATTAACATCCTGTAAGGTGTTTCGCTGCCTCTGCGTTCCACCGGCATTTTGTTTTTAAATATGTAAACGCTATAAAAGCAACTGTGTTCTTTTCTCAAGTCTCTTATTCTTTCGTAATTGCTATCGTGTCGGTCATTTCGCATATGTGTAATTGAATATTTTCGTTTCAATTACCACATATATATAATAATAAGAGAGAATTTGTGATGAACTTCATGTATCGTTATTCATTGTGTTTTTTTTTTTGTTTCGTTTCGCCTATATTTTAAATCTGCACGGTAAACGCATCGTGCTACAACAAACCATTTGTGTATTTAAACCCTATTGTTTACAGGGCAAATTATATCCTTCACCGATACAATTTTATACTCTTTATTATATAATCGAATAAATACAAATACAAAGAAATCAGAATACCAAAACTATTCATGGAATTATTATTTATTATAAACTGAAATTTTTAATTGGTATTGTGGCACCGTATTAATGAAAATCTATTAAATGTTGTTTGAAGTTTGTTTTTTTTTAGCAATCTGATCATTTTCAATCGATATTTTTAAAAATAATAAATCATAAAAGATATAAAATAATATTAGAACACAGAATGTTCTAAAAGATTTTTTAAAACAAAATCCTTAAGAAAACAGTGGATAGGTTTAACCCTCCGCGTACTGAAAGAAAATATATGCATTACTTACTATATGGTTCTATTGGGCCCAAGGGTTGAATTCACAAATATACAAGTAAATAAATTGTTTTTTTTTTCGGAGAACGTATCGCAAACGAAAGTCATGATCAACGCCCAAGGACAAGTCGTTCAGATGACAACATCCGTGCCGTTCGAGAGCTTATAGAAACTGATCGCCATTTAACTGTTGGAGAAATCTCATCAGGAGTGGGTATCAGCTATGGAAAAGCCGCATATCGAAACAAAAGACGAGGTATGCCCATTCGCGATGTCATCCTTCTTCATGACAATGTTGACGTCCGGCGCCGTGCTTCCTCTATCGAGGGAAGAGCGGGGACCTTTTATTATTCCTTTATTAAATCTTCTTTCATCAATTCGCGTTTTGTTTTATTTCAATTCTTGATATAAAGTTGTCCGGTTTTGAATTGAAAAATGATTCTTTTCTTTTATTGTGTGTTACTTTGTTTATTTTTATTACAGCTTCTCCTTTCTTTTTTAATAACAAAATTCAAACTACTTCTCAACTTCCTCAACTCTTTGATTGGCAACCAACTAACTGAACTCAACTCCAAACTCAAACTGATTTTACCAATGATTTTTTTCTCTACTTATAGAACATTGTGTTCTAATTTACTGTAAATTATAATATGAACAAAACAAATTTTCTCAAAGTATTCCTTTAGTTTCTGTGACTTTTAAATTGAATAAAATTTGAACGAAAATCAAAGTGCTCTGTTTTGAAATAAAAAGGGGCAAGTTATTAAATGTGCTGTAACTGGCAATATTGTGAATGTTTATGAATGGTATGTATTAAGTGAGAATGTAATATATGTTAAAGGAAGTTTTTAAGGATGTGTAAGGAGATTCAGTGTTAAATTTAATAAGGGTAGTATTCTGGAATACAACAACAACGTCATACCTCACACCGCGTCCTTGACATGGGATACCAAAGGTCTAGTCGCAATAAAACAAAGACTTGTCTCCCTGTGACTATTTTTGGTTCGCACCCCTAAGGGAATCACTTGGAGGAAAAAAAATCGAAAGTAATAAAGAAGTCGAGGAGCACGTGCGCAATTGGCTAACAACTCGTCCTAAATCTTTCTACGAACAAGAGATATTAAAGCTTCCAAATCTGTGGCGAAAGTGTGTAGAACATACAGGAGACTGTATTGAAAAATGTTGATAGTATAGTAAGTGTGTAATATTATTCAATAAATGCATAATAAGAAATTACCGTTTATAATTGACTCACCCTCATAACTATTCTACATTTCAAAGATTTTATAGTTTCTTATTTATCATTTGATCTATTTTTCCGTCTTTCGGCAGCATTACCAAAACGAATAATGCAGATTATACCTATAACCTGTTACGGCTATTTATATCGTTGAATACTTTTCTTCGATTTGTTAGGTTCCACATTTATTATATTTCTTCATTTTTTTTATTTGTAAACTCCAATCAATAATAAAACTTCAATAAATTTGTTTAATTCTCCCATATGTAATGGTTTCCACTTTTTATTATATAATCAATTTCCTTCCGTATTTCCCCATTTTATAATAACTAATAAAAGTGTACTATGTACGCTCATAAAGCAATGCAGCGGTATACAATAAACCTACAATATTTTCATTGTTTAAATCGCCGCATATGTCCTCTATTCTCGTCACAAGTCATCGGTTTCATCGCCGCCATGGTACAGCCGCACACTCCGCACTCTTCGGAACAAGAGAAATAACTTGTGGAACATTTTCCTCAAAACGCGTTTGTGGCGTCTCTAACAGATACACACACAATTCACAAGCAAAATAGTGAAGAACACCGAACGAAAATCGAATAAGAAAATACATCAGAGCCGTATACCATAGCGATAACATAACAATTCCCATCAGTGGAGTATAGTCGAGTTTTAAAATCGAATTTTAATATCGGCCAGTAGCCTGATGGGTAACGCTTAGGTTCAATTTTTGGTGATTCTAACTGTCATAGCGTCAGTTCGAATCACACGTTCTTCTTCACTATTATTTCTATACGCAATACGTTCCTTCCAAAACTACTCCAACTATCTCGGTGCCTTTTATAAAGTTACCGAGCTTTACAACTCCCTCTACTCCAAACTACCTCACAAAAACACAATCCAATTTGATCAATGGCCCCAAATCTTTTTTCCGCTTTATAAATTACAAACGTAAATCCGACGCATATCCTAACTCCCTTTCTTATGGCGCAACTACTTCAACCGACCCCCTAACTATTGTCAATCTATTCGCTTCGTTTTTCAATAAATCCTTCACAGACATCTCCATCGAGCCCAATCCGTCTTACTTCAAAGACTGGCCCGAATTCTCCCTCGGCCCCCTCGCCATCCAAATTATTCAGCATCACGTAGTTGAGGATAAATTAAACTTACTCAAAGATGAGTTCAGCCTTGGACCTGATGGGCTCCCGACTGACCTTTTAAAGAAATATTCCTGTTCTCTTTCTCTCCCGATATCAAAGATATTCAATCTATCCATATCACAAGGGATCTTCCCTAGTATTTGGAAATCCTCCTATGTCACCTCCATACATAAAAAGGGATCCAAAAACGATATAAGCAACTACCGTCTCATCGCCAAACTGTCTCATATCCCTAAACTGTTGGAAGGGATTCTTTACAACGCGTTATCTTTCCGTTGTAAATCCATCATTTCACCCAACCAGCAAGGTTGGTCGACGGGGAGGTCGACCACAACCAATCTGATCGAGTTCTCACCCCATACTCTCCGTGCCTTAGAGAATGGCAACGAAGTCGATGTAATCATCACAAATTTCAGCAAGACCTTTGACAAAATCTCCCATAATCTCATCCTTTTTAAGCTGTCCTCCCTGGTTTCGAACTCCTATTGATCAAGTGGTTATCTTCTTATCTGAAAGATCGATCATACATTTCAAATTCAGATCCTCCCTTTCCAATCCTTTTCTTCCCATGTCAGGGGTTCCGCAAGGCAGTTATCTAGGTCCCCTCCTATTTACCCTTACCATCAATGACGTTGACTCCATTATTAAATACTCTCTACAAAACGATCATCTCTCCTCTGGACTCCCCACTTCTCCAAATGAATCTCGGCAGCTTCTCAACTTGGTGCCGTAATAACTGTCCCGAGCTGAATGTTGTCAATTGCACTCCATCACCATCTCCCGCAAACTCCCCCCCCCCCCCCCCCCCCCCCCCGCCACGAAGTTTCTACTTCCTGCTAAACCGACAGATATTATCTGTACCCTCGATACGTGACCTCGGGATGTTATTTGACAGTGAGCTTAGCTTCATCCCGCATATTGATGATATTATTCTTAAGGCCAACTCTGCCCTTGAGTTTGTGAAATGCTGTTCTAAAGAATTCTCTAATCCTTACGTTTCCCGTTCTCTCTACATTGCCCTCGTCCGCCCCCTTCTTGAATACGCCAGTCAGGACTGGTCTCCACACTACTCATCCCATATCCGCAGAATCGAAAGCGTGCAATGTCGTTTTCTGCGTTTTGCCCTCTGCGGACTAAACGGGGTGAATCCTCGGATTCTCCCGCCATACACTAGCCGGCTCCATTTGATTAACCTCAACACACTTAAGGAGCCCAGAACTCATGCCGATATCCTTTGCATCCACCGTCTCCTTTCGGGCACAATCAACTGCGCAAGCTTGCTCTCCACCATTGCACTTCACACTAACCCCCGTAACCCACAAAAACCCACACTTCTTACGGCTCTAATGAACCCATTTCGCGAATCCTGAGGTGGGCAAACTCTTACCCCATACACTCGCTCTTCTCCAGCCTCCTACCTCCCCTACCCCGAAGTCCCCTTCTCCTTTTTTGTTTTTTCATCATTTTTTAAATTATATGTGTTTTTTTTTTAATTATATATAATTATATTTGTTTGCTCTTTTTTTACTACTTTAGTTTTAAGTTAATCTATAAGGTATTATATTTATATTAACTAAGATTGGATTAAGCCTAATAATAAATTGTAAATTAATGTTTGACTTCTTACTATAACCCTGGTATCCGGTTGAAGAATCCTTCGGCGATAGAGTTAACGTATTGTCATGTATGATAATGCACAAAGATAATTGCTTTAGTTTTTGGTTGGGCGCGTCATGATCGTCAAAAATATTTGGCATGAATATTCTTGTAGTTCATGGTCATTACTACTAAGGATATTCGACAAGGACATGGGCAGGAAGGATATTCTTGCAGCACATGCTTGCGAGAATGTTGGTAAGAGGATATTCTTGCAACAGGTGGTGGATGTTATCATTTATATAACTTATTATATACACTTTCAGTAGTGGGTGCATTGAACCCGCGTGGTAAGTGATGCTGGGTTTTATAAAAACCTCCTTCATATTAAAAAAATTTGAATCAAACTAGTATTTAAGAAGATTAATCCAATATAGAAAAAGTCAGGAAATCTTAAAAATGTCAACATATATTTTATGTGAAAAATATTGCCTTGAACATTGCAATCGGGTCCATTGATTGGACCCGTCTGGTAGTCGGCGGGTTGAAGAATAAAAATGTATCTTTTAATAAAATACGATTTTTGGGCATTTATTTCATAAAAATTATCTCGTAGAATCATCATCATCATCATCGGCACTACAACCGGGATCCGGTCTTGGCCTTATTTAGCAAGTCTCTCCACCGGTATCCGGTCCTTATCTGAGACTTGTTAAATTGTCCACAATTCTAAATTGCTTCATTATCCACAACAGATGTTGACCGGGCAAAGTAATTTCTCACAATACCCAGATTTGTATTGCCAATTCTGAATATTTCGGAAGAATTATATAGCTTCTCATTCTTACTTCCGTAAAGGAAAGAACGCAGCGCAATTTACTATAATGTTACGTGATGCGTATGGTGAAATGGAAAGTATATCATTGGTTAAAGTTTATTCGTTGTATTTAAAAAATGTTTTTTATTTATCTGAAAAAACCCACCGATTACTTAAATGCCAACCTTATAGATACTTCACTCTAGTTTTGTGTTCCACCTGCAGACCATGTGAAATCATTATTTAAAATTTATTCCAATTACGTCTCAGACCTGAATTTCCGCGTTTTATTGGGGTACGGAAGCAGTACAAGATGGAAGCAGTACTTTGAAAACCTGCTCAATGTGCGCACCCATCAACCACATATAAACGCGCCAGACGTACATACAGCCGAGCCTCAGATCCCAGAGCGCTCTTTCAACGAAGTTGTAGACGCAATAAATCGACCGAAAAACAACAAGGCCCCCAGAGTCGACTGCATACCGGCAGAGCTTGTAAAGCATGGAGGAGAGGCAACCACTCGAAAGATCTTCCAACTGATTAAAACAATATGGGATAAGGAAGTCATTCCAGAAGAATGGAAAACATCAATAGTCGGCCCCATTTTCAAAAAAGGTGGCAGATCTGACTGTGAAAATTACATAGGAATAGAGGTGCTCCCAAGCACATACAAAATGCTAACAAATGTCATACTGGTGAGCATCACACCGTACGCAGAAGAAATATTGGGAGACTACCAATGCGGATTCCGTAGGAACCGGTCAACGAGCGACCAAATGTTCACAATAAGCCAACTACTGGAAAAGAAGTGGAAATACTCAGAGACGGTTCACCATCTGTTCGTCGATTTCAAAAAAGCCTACGGCTCAGTCGCAAGGCAAAGACTCTACCATATTGTAGTTGAGCTGGTAATCCCAAAAAAAATATGCCGCCCTCATTCAGAACTGCATGAACGAAAACAAAGGGCGAGTTAGAATAGAAAACCACCTCTCAGAACCATTTGAAATCCGGGACGGACTAAAACGGGGCGATGGCCTCTCACAATGTCTCTTTAACCTTGTCCTCGAGTATCTCATCAGAAAGGTACAAGACGAGAACATGACCGGATCATCCCTGAACGGGGTCACACAAGTGCTCCCATATGCGGATGACATCGCCGTTTTGGGCGATAATCTAGAAACTGTAAATAAAAACTGTGAAATCATCACGCAAGCGGCAGAAGAGGTGGGCCTAGAAATAAATGAAGACAAAACAAAATATATGATTACGGCGAGAGGAGGTGGAACTCAGAGAACATACATATTGCACTACTTCCAATTCGTTCTCCCCTACCCTAATAGTTTAACCAACGTTAGGTCTTCTCTTCGCAGACGTTGCCACCATGTACTTAGTTTTTTCCTCATTACTGCGCAGTCCCAGTTTTTGTGCCGCCCGCTCGATCTGGGTGAAGGAGTCCTGTACAGCCGAATTGGATCTACCGATGATGTCGATGTCATCCGCGTAGGCAAATATCTGGCAGGACTTGGTGACAAAAGTCCCTATAGTTGTAACGCCAGAGTTACGGATTGCTTTCTCCACAGCCAAGTTGAAGAGAAGGCATGCCAGACCGTACTCTTGTTGGAGTTCATTAAAAATGTTTATTGGTTTGGGCCACAATCCCGCTATTTTTACTTGACTAGTTACGTTGGTCATGGTCAACCTACAAAGTCGTATCAATTTGTTTGGAATGCTGAACTCTCTCATGGCATTATATATAGGGTGGGTCATACATTTTTGCAAATGGCAACACTTAATTTCTTAAAAACCGTTAGGGGAAGGGGCGCACGAGTGGCGGGGAATTTTTTATTGTGTTGTTGTTGGAATTGTTTATACGTTTATTACGCCCCGCCACTTGCGCGCCCCTTCCTCTAACGGTTTTTAATAAATCTAGTGTTGCCATTTGCAAACATTTATGGCCCACCCTATAGTTCTACCCTGGTTATACTGTCCTAGGCGGCCTTAAAGTCTATAAATAAATTATATAATGGAATCTTAAATTCCAGACATTTTTCCGTCGGCTGCCTAAGGGGGAATATCTGATCAATCGCTGATATGCCTGGGATGAAGCCACACTGATATTGACCAATGATGACTTTAGCGTATGGGGCTGTCCGATCTTGTAGGATAGAGGAGCGTATCTTATAGGCGGTACTCAGCAACGTTGTACCCCTATAGTTGCTGCACACTATGATATTTCCCTTCTTATGTATGGGGCAAATTATTCCACGACGCCAATCTTCCGGCATCTCCCCTTGCTCCCATACGTCCACTACGATCTCATGAATTGCGTGATGTAACGTTGGCCCCCCTTGTTTGATCAGCTCAAGTGGTATGCCATCAACTTCGGGGGCTTTATTTGATTTGAACTGTCTTATGGCTTTTAATGTTTCTTTAATGTTTGTGTGGCGGGAGCATTTGGTCTTGATCTTGCTTTAGTGGAGCCTCCAATTCTTCTGTAAGCTGACCATTTAGCAATTTCTTGAAGTGCACTTCCTATCGCTTCCAGAATTCCTTCAGGATCGGTGATCATATTACCCTCTTTATCTTTGCAGTAACTGCAGGGTGGTGTGTACTGCGTCATACTGCGGATTATTTGGTAGAACTTTGGCGCCTGGTGCTGACCTCGCTCTCTACTTTTCTCTATTTCACAGACTAGATTTTTTTCCCAAGCACTCTTCTTTTGTGTGTGGAGTTTTTGTTTTTTAGATGTTCTGAACTCTTTGTATTTCTCCTCGCGTACCCGCGTCCTATGACACTGTTGCATTGCCCGGTATACAGCATTCTTCTAATGACAGTATTCTTAAGGCGTGTCATTTTTCTCTTCTACACCCGGCATTCTGGCCCCTCCATCGAGCTCTTCGAGGCCGAGTCATAACGCATGACCAAAGGTGTTACTGGTGTTCTCAATGCGTAAGGCCGCCTTGTTGATTCGAACCTGATTCGCTAAAACTATACCAAAACAATAGTGATCCGAGCCGACGTTGGCACCTCGGTACGTTCGTACCGTCATCAGGCTCGAGGAGTGGCGGCGATCTATCAACACGTGCTTAATTTGTTGCGAGTGGTTCCATCAGATGATACCCAGGTTATTAACCTTGTATTGGTGAATTATAATTTACTCGTATATAACTCTCATACTCTTATGTCGCGAAAAGCGTATGGCACAGTTTACGTGCCATCCGCGACGAATGTGTGTTGCGAAAAGTCCCGCCGGATCTGAATGAATAAACTCTTTTTTTTACACTAACGCCCGCACAAAAGCGAATTTTGAAGTACCCTTAAATGTCAGAGCACAGTGCGAGCGGATGGAGCGGAAGTGGATAAGGAAAGGAGGTGTCGATGTATATTGGGCGTGAATGTCTGGACATCAAAACGACGAGGAAACACATGATCGGGCAGAACATTCTACATTCGTGTGGTTCAGGTAAAGAATGACTCTCGATGTCTGTTTGTGCGCCTGAAGTTGACTTTCAAGGTGAACTGATGCCCATTCACAGATTAACGGGTATCGTGGGAAAATGTCTAAAGGGGCGGAACACATTCAGCAAGTTCAGTTGAGCAACGATCGTAGTAATATGCATGTCAACTACATACAACTACGCTCCACCTCAACCCCTGTCTCTTTTATTACTCTGAGCTACATTCATTTGAGCAACGACCTATAGAAAAGAGAAGGGCATGATACGTTGCGTCATTATACTCATGACGGGATTAAGCGACTTCCGACTGGCTACCCAATAAGTTTCACTGGTCGTTTTTGCATCCTATCGAGCATATGTAGCGCAGTTTTGAAAGCGCCTGTCCAAATATGGGAGTTGAACTCCATTTTTGGGACGAATGTAGACTTTGCAAATAGTGGTCAGATTGGGTGGATTGAAGTATCTTTTGCATCTCTCAAGGAGCCCCATACAATTGCTGCACTTTCCGCAGCTTCAAATATGTGGTCACTCCAATTAAAGGTCGAATTAATTCGAGTGCCGAGGATTGATCGTTCCTTGGCTTCGTCGATGCAAGTATCGTTCATCGAAATTGTATATACTGTAGCGAGCATAGTGTTCGCTGGATTAATTATATAAAATAAATAAGAGCCGTTAAATCGATTTTGAATTAATATAACACTTTATTAGTCCGTTAATCACAACCGTTACTTATCCGTACTTATCCCGTCTTTTACTTCTTAATTATCGCTTGCTTCACTTTCCTACTTATTACTTTCTACTTGTCTCCATGAGCTGTGTGCGACGTATTTATACCGTTTCCTCACATTCTGATTCGGTGTTTCGTTTCCGTCTGTTCCATAATCTTGAATGTTCTATTGTCCATAGTCTCCAGTTTTCCCGTACTTTATAGAATATTTTAGTACTTTGTTTTGGACTTTCTCGAATATTCTAGTACTGATTGTCATATGCGTCACAATACTTTGGAGTTCGCCTTTGACGACAAGAGGCAGCACCGCGTTTTTAAGGCATTGAATTCTAGTCGGTTAGGTAATTCCCACTGATATATCTTGTTGAGGTCTGAATTCAATGTATCAAGCATAAGTTGCTGATTGGTGCAAATGCAATGCGACATCCTCGATTGTACCGCGCTTTTTTGTTTCTTTTTGTTTCCACTGACTAGAGGCAAATTGTCTTAAGCGACTAGTCGGCAACCTGCGCCGAAACACGTTACGTTAAAGAATGATTTTTCCCTCTTTAATTTCCGATGTACAGTGTTTCTCAATTATCAAGCTACAATCTTGGGTAAAATGGAATTACTAAAAAAAAAACAACGTTTAAGAGAAAATTTATTTTTTTAGAAGTAAATAAAGAATGAAGCAAAGGATTCTTACATTGGAAAAAGTCTTAATCTAAATGAAGCGACGGTCCCGACTATTAAAAAAGTGTCAAAGAAATAAAAAGTGCAGTTGCTGCAGATCTTCGATGTGCACGCAAGTATCCAGCTCCTTCCGGGCGTAAATTATTATATTGCAATTGATAGCATAAAAGTTCAAGGAGAAATTGTGTTGCCTAATCATGTGTCTGCCAGGACGTATCTAGAAAAGAATGTGAACGATACAAGAGAAAGGATAATAGTGAGAATCATAAGGTCGCGAAGAATAAGACGGGCTGGACGAGAATGGGCAATACATGAACAGTCTCTAGAATTCTTGACTGTCGACCAACAGGAAAGAAACCGATAGGAGAACGCGATGGAGATGGGAGGACGTGGCTTCGAGGAAATTGGATCAAGTAGCAAAAGGTGGAGGGAAAGCGCACAGGACTGGGAACGATGGCGTAACCGAGTTAGTGAGGTCATGAACGTACGGGTTTCTACAGACAAATAAGTAGTAGTAGTATACAAGAGCAAGACTACATAGCACATCAAGTTTTCAAAACTGGAGTTTTGTGGGAAAAAATGCCCAATAGAATATTTATATCGATAAAATAAAAACTGCACCCGGAGTTGAGGTGTCAATAGATCGTGTAACACTATTTTTGTGCAGTAATGCGTCGGGCGAGTTTACGACAAAACCCCTGTTAGTTTATAGGTCTTTAAATTGCCGTGCATTTAAAGGCGTCAACAAAAACGTGTTGTAGATTGGCTAGCAAATCCAATAGTTTGGGTTATTGTAAATTTATTTAAAGACTGGCTATAACATTATATTGTACCAGGCGGTTATTTAAAACGGTATAATTTGAGTTTAAGGCGCTATTGTTATTAGATAATGTTCCATGTCACCCACAAGGTGTGAGTCATCCCAACGTCAAAATAATGTCCCTACCACCTAACAGTTCGTTGTTCCAACCATTGACTCAAGGAATTATTTATATCTTTAATTCTTATGTTGCTTATATTGGATTCAACAAATTTTTTGGTTTTAATGTTTTCGGAACGTAAACCCTCTTTTTGAACTGGCTCTGAGTCTCGCATGTCACGGTTTCACACAACATGATATTTTCGAAGAATCTGTCTACCCGGAGGGTTACCTGTATAAAAAAACAGTGCAGTAGGATTAAACCCAAATTTTCTCTTTGGTGTATCACACCATTCATCATCATTCAATTTTTTCCAGAAAATGTTTGAATAAAACAAAAAGTCAGTCATTTTCATATTTATTTCATACTACTGTTATAGAACCAGGAACGTTGATTAAATTTCATAGCATCCTTTATAAAGCTTCAAGATCCCAACTCCGGTGTTTTTGTTGTCTGGTTCTCGAAGCCTTTCCATTGAACAATATTTAAATATCAACGTAAATCCTTTTTACAAATGACACCCATCTATATGTAGACACAAAGGCGCCTGCAAAATAGCAGTTATTTGCGTAAGGACAAAGCATAGTTTCACAAAACATTAGAAGGACATTAAGTACTATTAAGGTTGTCACTTTTAAATAAGGGTGACATTTTTTAAGCGCAACTCCGGCCGACTACTGACATTTCAATAAGCGAACAGAGGGAGCGGATTAAAAAAAGAATAGGTCCTACTTCAATATTTGCATGTGCCCTGTCGTAACGAATTACCAAACACCTTTAAGGTTTTTTCAAAGACCAATCTGCATTCGTGAATAAGGATTGTAGCGGAAACTAAATTATCGATCGGAACGCCGACATGACATGCGAACAGGATCATACATCTCATTTGGATAATCTAACGATAAATGATGATACGAAGCGTTAAGCATATAGGGGTTGGTTTTGGGCACCGTTTGATTTTATTTCCTGTTTCTATCCAATCCTTTCTCTAACTGACATCGTTATTACTGTGTAAACATGGGTATGATGATTCAACATTTTTAATTCGATTAGTGTGTGAAAACGGGGTGAGTGTGTTCGAATCTGAGAAACCGAAAAGATGGGGTAGACAGCGTGAAAAGGGTTAATGGGATTTTCTTTATATTTCCACGGCAATTATTTGTGATATCATTTTTATCTATGTCGTCATGGAAAATTGGCAAATTATTTTATGGATGCAATTTATTGTTGTGTTCTGTTGGAGCGCTGAGCAAGGAACGAGGCCTATTCTGCTGTATTTGTCATTTTATGGCCCCTTACATTAGTTTCACAAAAATTTTGACCTAGTGCACGTAAGATTTACGTTTATATGACGGGAAATAGGAACGAAATATAATTTCGCAAGCGCGTAAGTCAGCAGTAAACTCTTCATGTTTATTACCAATATGCATGTAGGGGTCTCTCAATAAATAAAAATATATAATTTTATTTAAATTTTTCTTGTTTTGTATTTCTCGATTAGGATCAATTTTTCGTTTAATATTGAAATCATGGAATTACTCTTTTTGTACTTAACTGGTCAAATCCATCTCACGTGGATGGAAGAAGACGGTCACAAACATGGCTAATTTTCTGCTCCCCAACTTCCGGTCATCGATGTAAAATGTACTTCACAATTCTTTATTATTTTCAGGCCCGTATGCACACAAACAGATATTTATGCTCGCCGCGAATCACTCTATATCTCAAATTGGAGGCACCTTATTTCTCATTGTGACAAGTCAGGTTGAGATCAAAGACGCCATAAGATAAATTGGCAAAATGAGGACTTATTCATGCTTTTTTCACTGCACCATATAAACGTGACGAATCAGTTTTGTAAGTTCGACAAATAGTCACATTTTCTGTTGAATTTCAAATCATCAGTAGTGATTGCTAGATTAATGCTCTGAAAAGGACGAAGGATCAAGTGAAGGTTGACGCTAACATCTCCCTTACATCAGTACAATCGTCCTTTGTGCTCGCAAACTACTACATCAGACTCTGACGACTCACAGCAGGATATTAACACTACAGGAGAAGGAAGAAGGAGCGTGATCCATATAGCTGAACGGGATGTTGTATATCCTCGGGCTGTTGTACTCAAATATACGCATACGCAGGTCCTTTTCAAATTGTACTCACATGCATGTGACCAACAAAAGCCTGCCGAGTATAATTAGACGTAGTCCCTTTCGTAATATTTTCAATAAATAAAAAAAAAATAAGCAAAAAAGAAAAGAAGAAAAAACACATGAAGTCCATTGAATTTGTATTTATTGGATACAATGAAGGACTTACGTGTTATAAAGATTTATTTGATTTTTGAAGAAACTAAGAGTATGTTCCCTACTGAATACGTATCCTTTTTGTTCTGCCTACCTGTCTACTGAACCTGTATTACATGAAACATTCTTTTATAAGGCTTATCCTTAATGCAATCAGAGTTGAAGGAAGAGAAAAAACAAAAACACCCCTAGCAGGATTGACTAAATCTGTACATTTTTTGTTGGTGTCCTGCTTTGTTTTGCTATATGGACACCATATCCCTACATGATTCAGTTTCACCACCTGTAGGAGTTAGAAGTTGATGGTGAGGAAATATTTATCTCCTTTCTTGTTCGCAATCTCCATTTTATGTCGTCTGTTCCATTTAGTTGTGCAAATCAAGTGGATAAACGGACAAATCCTCGCTTTGAATTTTGTCGGGACTTTGAAGATTTCATGAGAACTACTTACTGTCCTTTTTGGTTTAGCTATCCATTTTATTGTTGGATTGCATTCATATGAATTCATGCAATCGCTGGTTGGCTATTTAAATAGAAATTTTTCGGAAATCGTAAGACTTTGAAATCTGAGTTTAGGTGAAACGCAACGAAACAAAAGACGGTCCAGCAAGGAGTGTGCAATGAGTTGTTTTCTTTCATCTCTCTAAAGTGTCTAAAGAGAACAACGATATTGTGTAATATGCCATTGAGAACAATGTCTCATTTTTAATGAGCATACAATTCGATAGTATATTTATATTATCCTTGGCTTAAGTTGGTGTATAATAAGGACCGTTCAGGTTGTTAGGGCTGCCAAAAATTGGCAAGGGTGGCTAAGTCTGACAGTTTTACGACGTTTACGAACTTATTCTGACACGAGTTTTTATTACTACCATCTACCGAATCAGGATATTAATAATATATAAAAAAGTGGAAATGTTACTTACGAGCAACGGTTATATGACTTTGATGGGGAAATAGGGTCCCACATTATGCCTGACTCTACGGTCAAACAATGTATATCAGGGAATAGTTTTTGGTAAGCTGATATATATATTGCAGCTTTCTATAAATGATTCAGATAATAGTCTTGGGTATCTGAATGTCACAAACTGATCAATACAATATTTTCCTCATGCATTGTGTAGGATGCTACACTCAAGTGGTTCAAGCTCAACAAAAACTTATATTCTGTCGATATATAACCTAAATGCCAGAAATGAAATCGGCGGAGATGGTATCTTAAATTATAATATAATAAATATCAAATAATAGTTATTAACCATCCCATTACAACATGACTAAATGCTAAAGACGAGGGTGGTCTGAAAAGTTTCACCTCAACGTGAAGATAGCAGCACTCGTCAATAAAAGCTGGTGAATGTTTGAGTGAGTCGATGTGAATGTTTTTGTGAAAATGGACAACATTGAGTATAGAGCTGTCATTAAATTTTTGTTTTTGAAAGGCAATACGCCTACGCAAATCAAAGATGAGTTGGACTCTGTATATATGGACTCTGCACCATCATCAACCACGGTGAAATTTTGGGCACCTGAATTTAAACGTGCCCGTGAGAGCTTGTTAGGCGGTGAACGTTCGGGACGTCCAAAAACTGCAACAACTGACGATAACAACGGTAAAGTTCACCAAAGGGTGCTAGACGATCGCCGTATTAAAGTGAGAGAGATAGCAGAGGCTATGAAAATGTCCAAAGAACGTGTTTGTCACATATTAAATCATGATTTAGGCATGGGAAAGCTGTCCGCGCGATGGGTGCCGCGTTTGCTCACGTTAGACCAAAATCGTGTTCAAATGAACATTTCCAGCGCTCTGTTGGCGCAGGTTAGGCGCAATAAATCCGAGTTTTGGCTCCGATTAATTACTGTCGAAGAAACTTGGATACATCATTATACGCCCGAAACGAAAATACAATCAAAACAGTGGACTATAAAGGGGGAATCGGCTCCAAAAAAAAAGCAAAAACTGGTTTTTTGGTTGGGAAAGTGATGGCGACTGTTTTTTTGGATAGTCATGGAGTTATCTTAATCTATTATCTTCGAAAAGGACAAACCAATACAAGAGCATACTACACATCATTACTTGACCAACTGCAGGCAGATATTGCGGAAAAGCGTCCACATTTGCAGAAAAAGAAAATCCTGTTTCACCAAGACAACACGCCGTCTCTCACCTCAGCGATTGCCATGGCGAAAATCCACGAATTACAGTTTGAACTGCTTGACCATCCGCCTTACTCACCAGATCTAACCCCAAGCGACTTCTTTTTGCTCCCTAATCTATAAATTGCGCTCGAAGGACAGAGATTTTCGTCAAATGAGGAGGGAATCACCTTCGTGAACAGTTATTTTGCAGAGAAAAACGCTGAGTACTATTTGGACATTTGGATGGGTTAGAGAGATGGGAACATCGCTGGAAGAAGTATGTAGAGTTACAAGTTCTATGCCAAAAACCTTCACGCCAGTGAGAACAACCACTCACCAAAGTTTCATCGCAATTGAATGAACGATGTGCGAAGGAACAATTATCCGATATGGCGCCACCTGGTGTACGCCAATGGCACTATATTGGAAACTTTAACGCCACCCCCAACAATAACTTACCAATATTTTATAACAATCGGATGAGTGGTGCGCGAACAAATACGAATATTATTCAATATAGCGCCATCTGGTGTACGCTAATAATACTGTATCAGAAACCTTCACGTCAGTGCCAATAATAATTCACCAAAGTTTCGGGACATACGGGACAAATAAATAAGCAAACTTTCACTTTTAATATATATAGGTGACAGGCCAGTTACTAACGCAATGAAAAAACCGAATCAACTTGCTACACATTTCGCTTCCAACTTAAAAATGCCTGATAGCACCTCAGCTCCACCTCAACTTGAGCACAGGCAACCCACCAAGGGCCAGTTTCTCTTTCGGACTCGTATTGTTGTCCGTACGCTCAAAAAGTTGAATATCAACAAATCCACTGATTCGGTGTTATTTTTCACTCACTAAACCATTGCGGGCTCTCTTCCGTCTGTCCTATTCAACTGGCATATTCCCAAAAAGCGCGACAATTCATCCACCACTTTTTATCGATCCATAGCACTAACTTCTATTCTGTCAAAGATCTCTGATCAATCGTTAACTTTCTAAACATCCGGAATCAAATGACTTATTTATTTTTAAAGACTGACCTACTTTTGGACGGTTGACCTCGATTTGGTCGGGTAACCTACTTCTGGTCGAGTGGCCTACTTTTTTCTAATTTTGGTCAGGTGACCTACTTTTGTTCGGCTGACCGACTTTTGGAATTTTAAATTGCAACTTAAAAGCTTGGTGAACTTGTAAGCTTGGTCTGCTTCTGTGAACATGGTTGATACTTGAAAACTTGGCTTTTGTGAGCTTAGAAACTTAGATTTTTTGGGCTTGGTAGATTTTGGAAGCTTGGTTGGTTTTTGTAGGCTTGATCAATCTTTAACCGTTTTTTTTTAAATGTTTGAAAACTTGATTTCATTTTAGACAATTGAACGACTTTGGGATTTTTTTTGGAATGTTTGGGAAGTTGGCCTAATTTTGGCCGATGACCGACCTTTGGAAGGTTGACTGAATTTTAGACTGTTGACCTACATTTGAACGGTTGGCCAACGTTTGGAAGGTGGATACACTTTCGAATGGTTGACTTACTTTTAGACAGTAAAGCGACTTAGGGTAGATTGACCTGGTTTGTAGGGCTGATCAACTTTTGGCAGTTGGTTTCAATATATGCCAATGTAGGTGGCACTGTTTACGTTGATATATATTATAAGAAAAAAATGTTAGTTTTTCGACAGTGTGATTTTTTTTTCCCCAAAGAATGCCATTTCTAATGTTATGGGAATGACTTTTGCATGTGATCGCTGGATCTTGCACATCTTTAGATCTTTCGATCCTATGCGGTGCACGCCTTGTACATCAACTCTGTCCACGCTCGACTAGTAACGGCATTTTGTAACATCAGGGGCATCAATTTCACCAATACGAATATAAACACCAATATTTGAAAACAGCGAAACCTGATGTCCTTGTCCTGACCGAGACCCAGGTCGATTCGTCAACTGATTTGACATATCTTCGCTGATCAGGATACGACCTACATTCGAGATTCCGTTTTAGCGGAGTCCGTGTCTTCACGCGGTCTCATCTAGCTTGCTAGAGGATGGAGGCGTTGGAGCCCAATAATATGGACATCACATGGTTGAGGGTCGTGCTGAGCAATTCTGTTAAATTTCTTTGTCGTCTTTACCGCTTCCCGAATAACGATCGACCGGCGACACTTTTCAAACATCTTTCACATACCGTCGACTGGATACAGATCAACCACCCAGCTTCTAAAATTGTTGTCCTTGGGGATTTTATTGTGCACAATTCCGGCTGGTTGATACATTCTAACAGAGCCGACGAGGCTGGGAGGCTGGCGTACATGTTTGCTGTTGGCCACAACGTGACTTGACTCACTTCGTGGAACCCACCCGATTGCCGCATGCCCGAGCCGATTATGCGAACACCCTGGATCTGTTTTTGATATCCGAATCGAGCACTTATACCGTGGAAGTTGCTGCGCCACTGGGAAACTCAAACCACTGATTAGTATCTGTCGCGCAACCACTTGCATTTCAAGCGAATAACCGTCCTAGGCAGCTTCGCCATGTATGGAAGTATGGGGCTGCTTACTGGGACGATTTGCGAGATTTCTTCGCATCCTTGTGCGGACTCGGTCACAGAGGTTATTCTTCTCGGGATGGAGATCTACATTCCACATTTCATCAAATGAAGCTCATCTGAGAAGACTTGGTTTGATAAAAAATGAGAGCAGATTACAGCGGCAAAAACAGAATTTTTAAACAATACCGCTCCAATCCCACGGAGGTTAACAGAAGGAATTTCGTTAGAATCAGAAACGCGTGCAACCGGGCGATTGAAGAAAGCTCACAATGACAGAGTGAACAATAAACTACTCCAGTGCCCGTTTGGTTCGCGCTCCTTCTGGTCAATGGCAAGGGCTGCTAGCAGTAATTTCGTTTCCTCCTCTTTCCCTCCATTGGTGACAGACAGCGGGACGTTAGTCACAAATTCAAAGGATAAAGTGAACGTGTTCGCGAATTTATTTTACGGGAATTAAAACATCGAACCGAGTAAACTTCGTTTATATGGACTTTCCCTGCAGCTTTGTGACTGGACGAAGAGCTTTCTCGAAAATCGATCGATCCGGATTGTTGTGGACGGCGAGTGTTCGGATCTGTATCCTGTTAATTTGGGGGTTCCTCAAGGTTCTATTTTGGCTCCAACCTTGTTTTTGCTTCACCTAAATGATGTATTGGAGACAACGGATAGCAAAGTGTTCAGTTTTGCGGATGAAAGTACGCAGATTTCCTCCTTTTCGAGTGATCGGACGATTAGTGCATCAACGTCGCACCAGCTGAGATGTAGACAGATTGACTCTCTGAATCGGGATCTGGAGAGAGTCCTACAGTGGGGAAGGGCTAATCTGGTCGACTTCAATGCAACGAAGATACAATATACAACATTCACAAAGAAAAGTAGATCATCGGTTCCACAGCTGATGATGAATGGACAGGCCCTGGAGAAAGCTTGAAATTGCTCAGCGTCACGGTCTGTGGGAATTGCATAAACACTTATCGAACATCGCCAGGTCAGCCTCAGGAAAACTGAGCTACCTTTTTAGAGCCAAGAAATATTTTACTTCGGCTCAACTTCTTCTCCTATGTAGTGATCCTAAGTCACTACTCTCACCCACTTACCTATAATCCCAATCCAAGTAAATCATATGAGCGACAAGTTAAACCAAAAGTTAGTTTGCCGCACATTGATTCAAATTCCTAATTACCTCACCCATAATCCAATTGAATCATATGCACGACAAAATTAAACCAAAATCCGTTTGTCGTACATTGATTCATTTCCTAATAATCCTCTGCTTAACTCTAAATGCATTTCATGATTTTCTCTTCCAAGAATTTATTCAAAGAAATTCTTATACACTTGCGAGAATCCTATTCCAATTGAAGCACACAAAATCTGTTTTGTGCTTCTTGGAATTTTTACATAAAATTTTTAACAAATCTCTGTTGCCACAGGGTATAAAAGGGGAGTGCATTTTGGATTCGAGATGAGTTCTCAAGCTTTCGTCCGATTTCGCTCCTCACCTGCATCAGCAAAATATATGAACAGTTCATATACGAGAAGCTAAATAAATTTATCAGTGTCAGGAACCTAATACCAGACTTCCAATTTGGATTCAGAAGAGCGCACAGCATCACTATGGCTCTCAACATATTTCAAAACCACGTTTGCAGGCGCCTCCTTAATAAGGAACCCACCATTGCGGTGAGCTTGGACATTGAAAAGGCTTTTGACACAACCTGGATCGAAGGTCTCGTTTTTAAATTACTGAATACTGGCCTCAGTAAAACGCTGTGTAATATAATCTACCAGTTCGTTTTAAACAGAACCTTCCAAGTTCGAGTGAATGGAAAGCTTTCCCGAACTTTCAACGCCGCCGCAGGCGTACCACAGGGCTCCATTCTAGGCCCCGTCTTATTTAATATCTACATCTCAGATATTCCTCGTCCTGTGGATGGTAGAGTAAACCAGATTTGCTATGCGGATGACGTCCTAGTGTACACGTCATCTAAAAGCCCAAAACTCGCAACAAACCGACTCAACCGTCATCTGGACGAACTGTATCAGTATTACAGTCGGTGGAAAATTCGACTTAACCCATCTAAAGCAGTAGCTATAATTCTGAGTAGTAAACACTCCCAACCTACTTCTCGATATTCACAGAATATTCGAATAAAAATGGGAGGATACTACGATTAGACCACAGGACAGGATGAAATATCTTTGGGTCATTTATACCCCAAAAATGAATTTCATCAAACATGTGACCCACATTCTCCAAAGGGGCCTCGGTCGGTCTAAGCAACTGCACAGCATCTTGAAGTGGAGTAACAAAGTTGACACCAAAGTTAAGCTTCTCTGCTATAAGCAGCTAATCCGATCTGGAATATCGTACGCCTTTCCCATATGGTCCTGCATATCT
The DNA here is from genome assembly GCA_963931805.1 of Microdon myrmicae. Classification (NCBI taxonomy): domain Eukaryota; kingdom Metazoa; phylum Arthropoda; class Insecta; order Diptera; family Syrphidae; genus Microdon; species Microdon myrmicae. The sequence goes on from OZ007502.1 coordinate 5,870,584, forward strand.
TCGGCCCAAATGGAAAGACTTCGGGTTTTCGAAAGGAAACTCCTCAGAAGATGCACCAATCATTCTAGAAGGCCTGACGGTCGTCATTACCCGAACTCTCACCTATACGAAGGCGCCTCCATTACCCCTATCGACGAGTACTTGCTTCAATTAGCATATAAGTACCTCGAAAACATTCAGAACAGCGAGAACCTACTTGTACGGGACTCCTGCGTTCTTGACCCTTCTCTCTCTCGATCTCTTCGGATCAAACCCCCACAATTTCTTCTTCAGTACAAAACTGAAGTAAGCACCCTTCCCAACAACATTTCCCTCTATAATAGAGGATTCCTGGACCCATCCCATAGGGTCTACTATTAACAAACCACACACACGAACGCACAGTACAAGACGGCACAAACACAAACATACACACCGATCAAAGCGCGGATTATCAGACGCCAAAGACGTGATCTGCGTTCACTACCGCACCCAAGACCTACCGGTCTTGTACGATTTCTTTCCCACCATCCCTCTATAAAAGTAGTTAGAGAACACCCGGACTAACACTGTCCACACTATCCTTGGATACCCCCCCTTTTTCTCTTTTCTTTTCAGAGATCGCGAGACCGAGCCCAACATCCTCACGGATGTGGGTGATTCTGGTTATCGCAAGATGACCAGAAGTCAGAGACAAGATGAAGGACACGTATGTCCTTGTCTCGCTAAATTCGGCCTTCTCGCCACAATTTTTTTTTTTTTTTTTTTTGATTCGAGATGAGTTTGGATCCGGAGGCCAGAACGGCCACAACAAATCAATAAAACCTAAATAAAATAAATAATAAATAATATAAAAACAAATAATCGTTTTTAAAATATTGGACTCTCAAAAACAACCGGATCTCCTCAAAGGAGGTAAGTTAAAAACAACTTAACCAAATTATAATACTCCACACCTATATAAATCCAAAATTAGATCCGCGCTCGAATATTGCTCTCATGTTTGGAGCTCTGCTCCTAAACATACCCTTGACTTACTTGAGAGCATACAGAGACGAGCGATCGGCGCTGACGTCGGGACTACAATCGCTATTACATCGAAGAGGTGTAGCAGACCTCTGTCCGTTTTACAGATATTATCACGGGTGCTGCTCTTCGGAGATTCGTGGTATTGTTCCGCGCAATTCGGTTTATATGGGCTCCACAAGACAATCCGACGGATCCCACCAGTGTGCAGTTCATCTCCCGACGGCGCGATCATCCCTGCATCAGAACTCGTTCCGTTATAGCACGGGGAAGCTCTGGAACTCCCTTCCCACGCGAGTGTTCCCGGAGTGTTACAACCTGCAACTGTTCAAAAAGAACAGTTATTTGGTGGAACCTCAGGGCGCCCACTCGACGGTATAGGTTCGTCTCTCCCGAGAGAAGTGTAATAAAAACAAAAAAAGGACAATAAAAAAGAGGAGCATTATAAGACAATTGTGTGAGGCACTTCACTGATAAAGGTCGAATTTGAGGGCAAGCAACCTGATCCAGTATACCCGCCTGTCACCCGGGAGACCGGGGTTCGATTCCCCGTCGGGGAGCCCCTGGCGCAAGACTAATGACCTTGCCCAGACAAAATAAATCATTATGGAAAATTTAACAAGCCTCAGGACTTGCTAAATAAGGCCAAGACCGGTTCCCGGTTGTAGTGCCGATGATGATGATGATGAACCTGATCCATCCCATATTACCATCATTATCCGCGACTTTTTGACTAAGAACTTAAGAAACACTATCCAACAGTCACCGAATTCATCTGATTTGGCGTCCTGTGACCTCTTTCTGTTCAATCGACTCAAAAAACTACTACGAGTAACGCGTTTTGCCAGCCGAGAGGGGATAATAGAAAACTCGAAGACGACTCTGATGGCAATTTTTTTCTTTTTGAAGTACCCTTAAATGTCAGAGCACAGTGCGAGCGGATGGAGAGGAAGTGGATAAGGAAGGGGGGTGTCGATGTATATTGGTCTTGAATGTCTGGACACCACAACGAGCAGGAAACACATGATCAGGCAGAACATTCCACATTCGTGTGGTTCGGTTAAAGAACGACTCTCAATGTTTGTTTGTGCGCTTGAAGTTGACTTTCAACGTGAACTGATGCGCATTCACAGATTGACGGGTATCACGGGAAAATATCTGAAGGGGCGGACCACATTCAGCAAGTTCAGTTGAGCAACGACCGTGGTAATACCTATAGAAAAGAGATAGGCATGATACGACAGAATAACGAACACAGTTTAAATTAAGTTTAGAGGATTGAATCAAGCGCTGGCGTAAGTGTGTTGTAATCAGTGAGGAGTACTTTGAAGGGGGAATGCCAAAAAGGGTGTTCACAACAATGGGCGGTGATGCAGTTGCTGTAAAAGTTTCCTTGCTGAGTAAAAAAATTCGTTGAGTTCATTACAGTTGAGTTGAGTTTTCAATAATAAAAAAGTACAGCGTCTATTATTTAATGAAAAAATAAGGAGAAAGCTTTAAATAGTTAAAATATAAAAAAAAATCTTGCTTTGTTGTTTAAAATTGTTAATAAAAACATTGTAACGTTTATGAAATTACGTCTTACGAGACGTTTTCCAAAATTCTCCAAAACTCATTGTTCATGAATAAACTTGTATCTCTTATTTACTTAATCAATTCAAGAAACTTTTTTGATCAAGGTGGTATTAAAACAAAAGGAGACAGCGATTGAGGTGCTTCATCTTATGAAAATCACAGACTCACAACGAAAATCTAAAGACAGTGAACTGTTCGACCAAAGACAAAATGATCGGTACATTAATCACTTTATAGTGGAATATTGAGTTAAAACTGCAGAAATTCGCGAAAATCTTGTTGATTTGATAATGGGACAGGGTTAAAATATTGAAAACCAAAAAGGTGAATATACGAAATAGTACCCAGTAGATACAGTTGTTTTTATGAAAAGTTTCGTTTGATTCTTTTAATTCGTACAAGCGACATACCCGGATAGGGTTCGAAGGGAAGATTAGTTTATATCCTGAACTTTAGTGATGGTGTTTCACAGGATGGAGATATTTGGATTTGGTCTATTTATCTTCTAGTTCAGATCTAAACAGGATGCACAATATCCAACAAACTACAGCGTAAACTTCATTTTTATAAATGTTTGTCGCCAGTTTTCGTTCTGATCGAAAATATTAATAAAAATAAATATTAACCACAACTTTTCTGTCTCAATTACAAATTGAACACGCCACCTTTAGGTCTTCTTGTGAAGCCAATAAAATATTACACTAATTATATTTGACGCGTCTTTTCACTTAACACAGTTCTTAACAATAGGCTCGGCTGCTTATACATCTCTTCTCCTCTCTTGCCTTTCTAACAGCGTTATAATGAGCATATTCGGCAGGTTCAAGTCGTTCGCAATCACCCTTTGAAACACAACTTCAATGAAAGCAGATACTCTCGCACGCATGTGGACGTTCGCGCACATCGGTCGCAAGCCAATACAATCGACGGAAATTCAATGAACTAGATAATTAAATAAATATCAGTCTCATGAGATACATGGACGATGCGAAAATGCCACCCAAGTGAGGCAGCTTACTCGGAGACGGACCTAGGCCGCAATCGGGTTCTCGCGTGCAGTTGACTCGTGATATTCTATCCTTAAAGTGTGGGGAGAAATTGTATGTCATCCTTGTGGCCGTCGGGTCTTCGCAACGAACTGCTTACATCTGACCAGGGCGCGTTCTGATACCTACCATGCATAGGATAGGTGCGTCAAGGGCAATTTATCTCTGGGACATGCTGCCTGATATCCAAGAGTTACACCAAAGGAGATCTTTGCGGTTTCGCCAGAGTGTATAGACGCTGTTTTACTCAAATTGTAAAGGGAATTCTAGAATTACCTCATCATTCAGTGCCTCAGAACATAACAAAGGGGAATAAGTTTATTATGATGTTTATCTAACTATTGAGGGGCACGAACTGAGCTATTTACTGACCACGATGAGTCTAGCTTCCATCAACATCAGGCGTTAAGTTTACAATTCTTTCCGTAAAATGATATCAGGGACAAAAAATAAGTGATCAAGTTTGTTAGGAAATGTTAATAAAGAAGTCTTGAAATTTATTCCATGGCACAACCAATATCTCCAGTTAACATTGGGTGTAATTACTGGCCTAGCGTAGAGCCAAGGCATTCGTGGTTTTGTTAACTAATAGCTAACAATGATCACCAAATTTAAAATGATTTATTGCTTTCAAATTCTTTAATTATGTAGAATTATATTCTTTATCTTTAACAGAGTGACTGCTCTACTTGGAAGAACAACTTTATAACCTTTGAACTCTGATACGAATGTGACTTCTCTCAAAGCTGAATTAAAAAAAAAAGAAATCCGAATAATAACAAAAGAAGCAGATCATGTGCAACACGAAGATGTGGAAATGACTGGGTGCAATAACCTCTAAAAAATCAAATCAAACTCAACCTCGAAATTATAATAAAGCGTAGTACCCTGACTTCCTTGCAGGAAATTATTTGGTTTCTCCATGAAACCGCAGAGATAAAAAGGCTACCGCAGCATAATACGAAACGTATCCGTCTTTTAGCCAACAAAAATCGTGAACTTAAGTACTTCAACGTTGTTTGTGTGGCTTTGGAAAGGTGTTCGAAAAACCACAAAAACTAATTTGTATACACTTCGTAGCCATGGAAAGGATTGTAGGCCAGTTAATTTCTTATGTATATGTAAGCAGAGTAAAGTCTACATAACAGGAAAGCACGATCTTCTTAGAGATTAGTTTAGGTAATTACTGAGTGATTGAAAGTCTCGCGCAGAAGAAAAAAAGGATTACAAATAATCTGCAATCAATTGTCTGAGACAACTTTCCTTCAACTATTCATGATCTGCAAAAAACAATGTTGGTACCTTAATCTAGTAAATAAATATAAAGTTAGAAACATTCTAAGCTACTAGAGAATTTTCTCTATCAAAGCATTTTCTGTATAAAACATTAGTGCAACCATTCGCAAAAAGTCCTCAGAGATTGGAGTGAAGGTGGGTGTCGTGAAGGGAAAAAAATATGTATGATGAAATCACCCGGTAGGGTCAGCCAAACCCCAAGAGCTCACTGTGAGGTGATAATCTTAAACAATCATGAATACTGATACCGGATTTTTGTCGTTTAGAAATTCCCTATCAGCACACATTCCTGTTGTTCCTGAGGAACTGTCCCTCTCATATGTTGTTGATATTTCAATTTCCGGGTGGTTTGGGCTTGTTGATTTTCCATAAACAAAAGTCCAGAGTTGGCAGTGATTGCATTTATTGACTTACTATCAAAAGTACAAATTCTTTTGTACATTCGAATAACACTTGTTCTGATAAACAAATTTGTTGCTAAACAATTTACGGATTGATTCGCGATACTTTATAAAAATTGAGATTACAGTTTGGAGCACGTTTTCCTTTCGTCATTCAATTTCCCGGTCTTTTTGTGAATCCGTCAGCAATTTGGAATACTTCGATCAGTGCCAACTTCGGCTTTAAGAACAGAAAGGAAGGTGTGAAGTTGGGACAGGTTCAAGGTTGTGTTGGGTAAGATCAGCTGTCAATTGATCAATTCTCAACACTCCTCCTTGATCAATTTACGGCGGAGGGTCTCAAAGACTCTCCTGTTGAGTGGCTTGGTCAGAATGTCTGCAATTTGCCTGCTGCTCTAAACATGTTGCAGTGTCACCGTCTTGTCGACGCCTTGCTGGATGTACTTTCGTGGTATCTCAATGTGCTTCTTTCCTTTACTCGTCTTCCCCTCGTGTGCATTCTGTAACATGTGTATGGCTGACATGTTGTCGACGTACAAGGTGATTGGCTGGTCGACTTTCAGGATATCCAGTTCCAGCGCGATTCGTTTGATCCAGCACACATCGTCAATCACTGACACCGCTGCTCGGTACTCGGCTTCTGCTACCAGACGCTGATTGTGTGAATACCAGATCACTGGTCCTCCCCTCATCACCAACACTCCACTCGTCGACTGTCCTGTCTCCGAGTCTCCTCCATAGTCTGAATCGGTGTAAGCCATGAGTGTCTGGCCTCCTCTAAAGTAAATTCCGGCTGTCGTTGTGCCTCTCAGATACTGGAATACACGTTTCAAGATCGCCTGATGGCTCTTCATTGGTTTGTTGCAAAATCGACTGAGGTAGTTCACGGCGAAGCTGATGTCTGGCCTGGTGACTGTAGCTAAGTACAATAGACTTTCTATCGCCTCTCGATAGTTGTTGTTCGCCGGAAGTGGCTCATCGTTCTTGAAGTCTGTCTTCTTCGTAATCATCCCTTGCTCAATTGGTGTGGACGCTGGATTGCATTGTTCGAGTTTCATCTTCTTCTGTATTTTCTCCGTGCAGCTAGGCTGGTTTATGAAAATACCTTCTTTATCAGTCTTGATCTCCATGCCGAAATATGTCAACTTGTCCTGTACTTTCTTGCTATATGTGATCTCAAATTCCTTGCTTATCTCATCCAAAAGATTGTATATTTGGTCTTCATTTTTTCCAGCTATTAATCCATTATCCACGAAGAGTGAGAGCATAATGCTCTTGTCCTTGTTGTAGTAGATACACGGGTCGTCGTCTGTGCTGATCAGGCCTATCTTCTTTTCAAAGTGTGTAGTGACCCTCTCGTTCCACATCCTTGGAGCTTGTTTGAGCCCGTGAAGACTCCTGTCCAACTTGCAGACTTTCCTTCATCCGTCGTCGAACCCTCCAGGCTGGTTCATGTAAACATTCCGTTCCAAGTTCCCGTACAAGAATGCCGCTTTGACATCGAATGATACCAACTTCATTTTCTCTAATGCTGCGTGACTTAGAAGTAGGCGAATGGATGCATGGCAGGCTACTGGGCTAAAAGTTTCTCCATAATACACTCCACATTTCTGTTCAAATCCTCTTGCCACGATTCTGGCCTTGAGTCCCCCGTCTGCTTTCTTTCGAAGTACCCAACGACCAGTGATCGGCTTCACTCCTTCTGGACAGTCCACCAGCTTCCAAGTTTTCATTTCCAAGAGAGAATCGTATTCTTGAGTGCTTCGCTCACTGGGATATCTTCTGTTTCACCAATCATGGCTGCCCTGTTGCTGTTTCCTCGGTTGGACATGTTTTCAACGTAGTCCCTGTACCTTGGTGGTGGTTGCAGGTTCCGACGATCTCGCAAGGTTCTTCCTTCTGGTTGCTCTGGTGGCGGCGTTGCCTCTTGTTCGTTGTCGCTTGGCTCTTCGGTGCTCGCTGCTACTTTCATCTTTCTTCTCAATCTTGTCCTCGGGTGCTCGTGCCTCAGGTTCAGTGCCTTGTCTCAGTATCATTTTCTCCTCGTCGAAGATTACGTTGTCGGAGCTGATGATGTCTTTCGTATTTTTCAGATAAACCCTGTAGCAGGGTGAATCAACTTCATAGCCAACCAAAATGCCTTCTTCTGATTTTTTATAAATTTTGCTTCTCTTCTGTCCTTGTATCAGCACGTAACATTCACATCCAAAGGGTCACAGCTTTTCAATCTTTATCTTTTTTCCGAACCAGAGTTCCGCTGGGCTTTTCCCTGGCACATTGCTGGTTCCAGTCTGGTTGATCGTGAAGATCACATGGTTCATTGTCTCTGCCCACAGTATTTCGTCCAAGTTCTCTGTGTGTATCACTGTCCTGACTGCCTCGACAATTGTCCTCATTTCTCTCTCAACCCTTCCGTTTTGTTCTGGCGTGTGCACATTCGTAAATGTGTGAAATATTCCCAGCTTGTCCAACATCTGTTTGGTTTTTGCATTTTCCAGTTTCGTGCCGTTGTCAGATCTCAAACACTTGACTCTCCTCCCAAGCTGATTTTCCACGAGTCTCAAGTAGCTTTCTATCTTCTCAGGTGCCTCTCCTTTCGTCTTCATGAATTAACAGCTTCGGTAGTGGGTGAAGTCGTCCTTGAACATAAGCCAGTACTTTGCTCCTCCTAACGACGGAATATTCATTGCTCCAGTGTCGATGTGTACAACATCTAGCGGTTGCTGGGCTGTCATTGGGTTGATTCGGTGTGGGGCTCGATGATTCTTGCCGCGTGCCCATCCCTTGCACACATAATTGTTCCAGTCATCAATGTGTTTGATCCCCCTGCGTTTCAGTATGTCCCTCACATACTTCACATTTTGATGGGCGAGTCTCTCGTGCCAAGTTTTGATTGACATTGTCATCAGACTGGTCTCTTCTTCTGCCCTGAGCATCATTTTGTAGAGGTTTCCTTTCCGCTTTGCAATTGCCACAACTTCCCTGCCACCCTGACTTTAAACGGTTGACTGCTTTCCATTTGCCTTCTGAAAGTCTCCCTTGTCCAGCATCTGAGTTACTGTTCGCAATCTTACTGTTTACATTTAAACCTATCAACGTTTGAGCTTCGACATCTTTCTTTATCCAAGCTGAAATGGTTTCAAGTGACTCAGCACCTGCTGGTCTAGGCTTTGCTCCTGTTGCAATTTCGTACAAGTCCTTATTCTTAAGTGCTAGGTTTAATTTAAATCGCCATGGAATGAAATTGACATTTCCCTGACTGTCTTCACTTAACATTTCCAACTGAGATTTAACGGATCCATTTTGTTCAAAATGTTACAATTCGACTGACTTCTGACAAATTTTTTTAAATAGACAAAATTAATTTACAATCTTTCGTGGCGTTTTTCTGACTGAAAACGACTTGCATATACGTTGCTCAACGTTGATTTGCTGTGCCACGGCTGCTCCAATGTTGACGATTTGTAGGTTATGTCGTCCTTGCCGGTTCTCCCGCTCTGGGCTGCTTTTCTCGATTTTCCTGCCGCTTTCCTTGCTTCAACAGAACCCTTTTACGGCTGTTCTGGGCTCATAACCTGTGGGTATTTTGTTCTCCGGGTGGTTTGGGCTTGTTGTTTTTCCATTAACAAAAGTCCAGAGTTGGCAGTGATTGAATTTATTGACTTACTATCAAAAGTACAAATTCTTTTGTACATTCGAATAACACTTGTTCTGATAAACAAATTTGTCGCTAAACAATTTACGGATTGATTCGCGATACTTTATAAAAATTGAGATTACAGTTTGGAGCACGTTTTCCCTTTCGCCATTCAATTTCCCTGTTTTTATGTGAATCCGTCAGCAATTTGGAATACTTCGATCAGTGCCAACTTCGACTCTAAGAACAGAAAGGGAGGTGTGAAGTTGGGACAGGTTCAAGGTTGTGTAGGGTAAGATCAGCTGTCAATTGATCAATTCTCAACATATGTCTTTCCAAAATCGTTCGTGCGGTCCCGAATCTCACACACTCTGTGAGTACGTGTTCCGCATTTTCTATTTTGCCTTCGCAATGCAAGCAGCATGGGTGATTCACATGCCTATACGTGTGAAAGTATTGCCGAACGCATCCATGTCCTGATATTATCTGAGTCAGGTGGAAATTCAGCACGCCATGTTTTCTTTTCACCCATGTTTCTATATCAGGTATCATGGTGTGGGTCCATCTTCCTTCGGTGGAAGAATGCCACCTTCGTTGCCATTGTCTTAGGCTTGAGAGCTGTAGTTGTATCTGTATTCTCTGACGATTCTCTTGGGAGACCTCATGCAATGCAGCGTTTTCTTTAGCTACAATGTCAAGTGGTGTCCTCCCAACCAAACATTTATGGCATCTTCCGTTCGGAATGAACAGCATACTCTTAGTGATGCCGGCCTATGTGCCGAGTTCACTCCCATTATTTATATTTATTTACGAGGGTTGCATCTTATGTTGCGGGATTTGGCAACCCTAGTGTTGCAATCCGGCAATTGACAGCTCTGTCGTAAAGTTGGACATTTTTGAGGTTATACGCACTCAGAACGTTTTGACATACGAGCGCTATTTGTGTTGTTTACAGAAACTTAAAAGGTTCATCTCGACCCAAAAATGGAATTAAATCATCAACATTTTCGTGCGATTATTTTTTACAACTTTCAGTGTGGATTAACTCCGCAACAGTGCATGGATGAACTTAATTCAATTTTTGGCGATGACGCTCCATCAAGGACCAGTGTTTATCGATGGTATGGTGAATTCAATCGTGGTCGTAGTTCACTCCAAGATGAATTTCGTGAAGGTCGTCCAAAATCAGTTGTTGTTCCGAAAACCATTGATGCTGTGCGCGAACTGATATTGGAAGATCGTCATGTGACCTATCGTGAGATTGAGACAACCTTAGGCGTTAGTGGGACCAGCATACATTCAATATTGCATAAACATTTGACTGTCAAAAAAATTTGTTCGCGTTGGATCCCACACAATTTGTCAATCGCCCAAAAAAAGGCTCGTGTCAATTGGTCGAAAGAAATGCTCAAAAAATACGGTCGCGGTGCTTCGAAACACGTCTATGACATCGTGACAGGTGATGAATCGTGGATTTACGCGTATGAGCCCGAAAGTAAACAGCAGTCGACTGTCTGGGTGTTTCAAGATGAGCCAAATCCAATAAAAGTTGTTCGCGCACGAAGCACTTCCAAGCAAATGGTCGCCTGTTTTTTCGGAAAAACTGGACATGTCGCAACCGTACCACTAGAACAACGCAGAACAGTCAATTCTGAGTGGTACACAACCATTTGTTTGCCAGTTGTCTTCCAAGAAATCAGGAAAACCAATCGCCGAAGACGGATCAGTCTTCACCACGACAATGCGAGCTCTCACACATCGGCTGCGACAACTGCATTTTTGAGCACCCAAAACATCGATTTGATGGGTCATCCGCCGTATAGTCCTGACTTGGCACCGAATGACTTCTTTTTATTCCCGTACGTAAAAAACAAACTGAGAGGTCAACGTTTTTCGGCACCTGAAGAAGCGGTTGCTGCATTCAGAATGCATGTGTTGGAGATACCTCAATCAGAGTGGCAAAAGTGCTTCGACAATTGGCTCAAACGCATGCAAAAGTGTATAGAACTTCATGGGGAATATTTTGAAAAACAATAAAGTGATTTTCGATGATCAATATTTGTTTTTGTTCTCTAATCCCGAAATATAAAAGGCAACCCTCGTATTATAGATTTATACTGTGCGACTCCTGCCCACATGTGAGCTGCATACATTATAATGGAGGTGTTGCCACTGGTTATGAGTTTCCTTATGTGGGGCCGGGGTCCTCCAACATTGGGTAGCAGTCCAGTGTTCCTTGAAGGTCAACCTGCTGTCGAGTATAACACCAAGATATTTAATATAGGAACTGGATCTGATTATTTGTCCTTAGATTAATAACAGCTACTTGCAGCCCTGTTGAATCTAACATATGCGAACGATTGCTAATTTCTATAAAGTCTATTAAAGCTTTTCAAACTCCGAAAGCTATTTATAATACACAGTACCACAAATAAGGTTGAAAAATGCCCGCGGATAACATAATTGAAACAAGATACCAGAATATTTGTCGATTGTTTTATTCAAAATATTCTCTATTCAACAATGATTACGTGCTCTAGCTCATTTTGTGTAATGCTGTAGTGCTCGAGTTAAGGCTGTTTTGATGGTCGAAATGTTTTTTAAAAGTCCTCCTTCGATTTCAATTCTGGGAGAGGTGTTGTAGCGATTCTAACAGACACACACAAATTCACAAGCAAAAATAGTGAAGAACACGAACGAAAAAATCGAATAAGAAAAATACATCAGAACCGTATACCAAGCGATAAAATAAAAATAATTCACACCAGTGGAATATAGTCGAGTTTGGAAATCAAATTCTAAACACGGTCAGTAGCCTGGTGTGTAACGCTTAGGTAAAAATTTTTTCGTGATTCGAGCTGTCATAGCGTCAGTTCGAATCACACGATCTTCTTCACTATTATTTCAAACGCTTTTGTGTCACATGGGACCAAATCAAGTAAATACGAAGTGTGATTCAACACACAGATTTGATTTCGAGCCAAAAATCGACGAACAATGAGTGGTGCTTGATTATCCGTTAAAGTGTACCTTTCAAAAAACCATATGTCATAGAAAAAAATTTGCTCAAACAACCGTCCCCGTACAACTGCCTGCATCAACCAAAATGTTTCCGAGTATTTTTTATCAAGTTTTGCGTAAAATTTAATTATTGCCCTTTGTTGGTATTCGAACATCGTCAAAAAAGGAAGAAGTGTCATAACGTTTCTATTTATCAACCGAATGAATAAGAATATTACATCTTTTAAACGCAGGAGTTAACTAGGGCCTGTGATTTGTACGTGCACTTACTACCAATCACATGTACATGGAATTCCTGTAATTAGTAAAAGCCAACTTAAATTCCGTATTCTTAAAACTGTAATTATTCTCTTTATTATCCGTGTACATGGATCATGAGTACACGAATTTTTATGATTCATTTCACTATTGACTGTATTTAACTGCTGTCACGTAACATAAAGCTCCGTATACTGATGCGAAACATGGGCTCTCACAAAACGGGAAGAAAACAAATTCCGCGTATTCGAGAATAAAGTTTTGAGGGGTATCTTTAGAGGTAAATATGACGAGGCAGAACAATGGAGGAAACTCCACAACCACTGTACCTATACTGCAAATAAACAATAGCGAGAGTAATCAAGTCGTGCAAATTAAGATGGGTCGGACATGTGGCGCGAATGCGCAACGATAGGACCGTGCATAGAATTCTTGACGGAAGACCAACGGGAAAGAGAGCGGTAGGATGGCTGCGACGGAGATGGGAGAACAATGTTAGGTTTTACCTTGAGGAAATCGGATTAGTTGGTCAAGCGTGGAAGGAGAGGGCACAGGACAGGGAACGGTGACGAAGTCGAGTCGGTGGGGTCATGGGTGATGGGAGGGTTCAACGAAACCCATCGAAGTACTGTGGTATACATGATGATCTTTTGTAGATTTTCTCAAATAGCTGATAATTAACCAAAGGTCTAGTGCAAAAATTGCTAAATTAATAGCCATGAATCAATTGCCGCTTTCATTCTGTTCAGCTATTGGTTTTTCAAAGTTCATGTCTGTTGTTGAACCGAACTATAAGCCATGCAAAGAATAAGCAATTAAAAGAAGATTAATTGCCATAAGATCACCAGTTGAACAAAAAATAAGAACAGATTTGGATGCTGTAACAAATATAATCTGTTTATGGAAGAAAAAAGTCATTTTTCATCAAGATAGCGCACCTTCTCATACAACTTAAAAATTGTTGCAACATTCACCTATAGCGTTTGAAATAATAGTGAAGAAGATCGTGTGATTCGAACTGACGCCATGACAGCTCGAATCACGAAAAAAACTTTACCTAAGCGTTACACACCAGGCTACTGATCGTGTTTAGAATTTGATTTCCAAACTCGACTATATTCCACTGGTGTGAATTATTTTTTTGTTATTTATCGCTTGGTATACGGTTCTGATGTATTTTTCTTATTCGATTTTTCGTTCGTGTTCTTCACTATTTCGCTTGTGAATCGTGTGTATCTGTTAGAATCGCTACACACCCCTACGCAAGATTCAGCTCATTCTGACTTCTGGCCGCTCTCACATTAAAAAATGAAAGCAATAACAGTCGTAGAAGAGTATTTCGACAGCATTCGAAATCAATTCAAGGATGGTATAATTAAATAAGAAGATATCCTGAAGTAGTAGTGCTCTAGAATTAAAGTTTTGAAATAACTTCTTACTGAACCGTGCTAATCAAAGCTCATTTCCATCTTTGAAAAGATATATTTGACAATTTGTTGTTCGTATTACATACCATAACAGGAATAACATTTCCTACTCCTGCACTCATAGTACAGGTTAAGAGACGCGATATTGAACATATCGAAAGGTAAGGTGGCATAGCCGGGTTAGTGAGATCATGAAATTTTGGTTTTCCACAGATCAATAAAAAATGAATATAATTAAGGGCAAGCTGTCTTAATAATTCCGAAGATACACTAGTTTATATCACCGCCACGAACTTTAATATATATTAGCATAGTCACTTAGAGAACTCATTCGCAATCTTGGAGAAAAGTCTATCCCTTTAATTTATGCTGCCTTTGTTTCCATTAAGAATTTAAGTTCATATGGTAAACTGTGGTAAATCAAAAACTTATGTGATTTACTACGATCGACTAACTGATCGGAAACATCATTCAATCCAGATTCTGACCCTCTGTGTCCGTTTGACATACTACCACTCAGAGGGAACAAAGGGAATTATTTGTTTTTTTTTTGTCCCCATGGGACAGTATCTCTATTAACAACGATGTATTCCTCCACTTCCTTATCAAGTCCTTAACGAGAAACCTCTCCACTCACTCTTCCACTAAACTCCGAATTAAATTAACCCATTGCTCCGACATAATTTCCGACAATATTATCGCTGTAGGATATCTGTCGTCACACCCTCCTTGATGTTTTTATTTTCAATCATCGCTCCCGTTTATTGTCCTAGAAAAAAAGTTTGTTACTGTTGTCGAAAAAAAAATTCATTAACATTGTCAACGGATGAGCGCCTTTCGCAATAAAAAAGGGGCAACATATGCTTGCACCCCTTTACATGGTTTTAGCAAAGGCTTGATGCCGACTCAGTTCAACTGCACACCATTCAATTGGACGCGCTTGAATCCTTTTCTTCCTTTATTCTATTTCTTTTCTGTGTGTCCCTTTCTCTTCTTCCGTTGAATTGTAACAGTAGTTGAGTTAGACGCCTAGTGTATTCACGTAAAAGGGGTCCATTCTTGACATCACTTAGACACACCAGGAGAGCTGGGACATGAAAAGGTCCTGCGTGTCCTCGCACTAGTGTGAACACATTATAGACTAATTTTTCCCGATCATAAATCTCAGAGTAAATTGATGCGACATCAGATGCGTTTGATTGCCAAGAATGATACTTTTATGCAAAGGATACACAATCTGCGACCCTTGGGCATAAGTCCCTGTGATTGACTTGCTCGTCGCTGTTAGAGGTGGGAGGAATTTGATTTTAATTAGAGTTGATGGTGTACACGTGCAAGCACTCTCGAATAAGCGTTGGCCCGGGATTACTGCTCATCCAGGGCTATGAATATTTACTAGGATAATCCACGATATTAAAAGAGATTGGCTCAAGCTCGCGGCCGGCTGACGTTAAGATGCACATTGCACCTGAGTGAAAGATTATCCACATACAAGCGTTTTAATTGCTTATTGCTTTTAAGTTGGCAGTAATTGAAATAAACAAGCGGATAGTTAGACGTTTATTATAATATGTTTTTTTAATGCCGTCTAAGGGGGTATTCTGGTGAAATTTGAAAAAATCATTTTTTTTTCATATTTTCAAAGCTTAACCCTCTAAGAATATGTCTTTAAGAGGATTTTAGAAAATCAAATTATTTTCGGAGGTATGGCTGTTTTGCTAACGCGCCGACTAAACCGTGAAACCGTTACGTGAAACTTTAAAAGCGTTTTTCTCGAAACTGCCTTTTTTAAAACAATACCCACGGTTTTTCAAGTTCTACTGAACCGATTCACCTCAAATTTAGTATATGCCTTCTTTATAGGCTTTTCTATTGCATGAACTATCCTCATCCGAAATTTCAATGTTAACTATTTTTTAAAAATTCGAAAAACTAAAAAAAGTGGTACAAAAATACGTTTCAGGTACGTTTCAACTTTTTTTAGTTCCAACGATAGAGGCATTTCTGTAAATTAATAATCTTTTTTTTTCAGATTGCTAGGAGTTGAATCGTGGGTATGGTCGCGTGCCAACTTTTTGAGATCCCCCACTTCATCAGCTGCTAACTTTTTGAATTTTGAATTTTTTACTTTCAATTTTTCTTTATTGTATTCTTGAAATATTAATAAACATCCCATAAAAAATGAACAGCAAAAATATTGATTGCTTATTTTTTACAGCACTTCAAAAATTGCGTTAAATTCGTGCGTCTAGAGCAGAATACCCCCATAAACAGCATATCTATAAATATGTTATTTTTATTTCGAGTGTCGCTTGTAAATAGTTGACCCACTGAACAAAACTGACAAATTTGCGACTTAAATTGCTCCAAATCTCTAGCTTTTAGTTTTGCAAAATGTCTCAATAAAGAAGTTCATTGCCCAATAATTTCGGGGCAAAGCATGATCGCAGCTAAGTGTCAACAGCGTTACTGCGATCCTATTCCAGAAAGTGTTTCATTTTTAAATAAAAAAAATAAAATTGAACTATTAAAAATCAAGGAGGACTAACACAATATATTCAAAAAAAATCATATAAGGGACATTACGTAAAATGACACGTAAATAAACGAAATGACTGTAAAGAGTCGAGCTAAAAAACTAATAGCGATCAACTTTGGAGACAAGGTGAGGTACGTCCCCCACAAGTGTCTCTGTCTTCTGGTTGCCTTGCGATTATCAGAATCATCCACATTCATTAGAATATAAAATAGCTGTAAAAAGGAAGGTTGAACTTGTTGTTCTGTATTTAGCAGTATTATAATCCTTTTTTATCCATAAATAGGACTAAGAGCTAAGTTCACATGATTGGCGTCAACATTCAGCATAACAAATATCTTCAATGATGTACTTTGAAATTCATTGAACCAACATCATTAAGGACTTTTAATCCTGTGAAAAATTGATCTATCGATCTATTTATTGGTCTGTAAAAAACCGAAAGTCCATCGCCTCAATGACTCAGCTACGCCACCGTTATACTACTTTCCTTCCGCATTTTGCCTACATTGCCCTCCCAACTTCTTCCTGGCCTCCCCGTAGACCATTTTTCGAAATGTATAATAGATATTGTTGAACAAAATCTTGAGGGAACAACGGCAGCTATCATATCCCTTAAAGGAGACCCATAAACGTACCAAACTTTAACAGGTTATGTATTCCCCCGCATTTACAGTCACCCAAAATACATCGGGCTCCTCGATAGTATAGTGGTTAGTATACCCGCCTGTCACCCGGGAGACCGGGGTTCGATTCCCCGTCGGGGAGCCCCTGGCGCAAGACTAATGACCTTGCCCAGAAAAAATAAATCATTATGGAAAATTTAACAAGCCTCAGGACTTGCTAAATAAGGCCAAGACCGGTTGCCGGTTGTAGTGCCGATGATGATGATGATGATGATGAAAATACATCGACAACTGCCTAACCATTGTTCCCTCTTTTAACCCCACTGCGTATTAACCTTTTATGTAAAAAAAAACAGATAATATTCGAACATCAATTATCAATGTGACATCGAGCAGTGCAGACGTAGTCGGGCATAGTCACGAATAATAACAATCTGTGTAATCTAGTACAACCTTCTTCGTGTGGTACAGGTTTCCTTTTTCTTGTTGAAAATGTAATAAACGAATACTGAGGGCGTTTCATTGTCGTCTAAAAAAAGAGGCAGTGTGCCAGTAAATGGCCTCAAATCAAAAAAAATTCCCGGACCAATTATTGGAGCCCTTTACAGTGTTTGCCGGATAGCGATATTGATAGTGACGCCATGGACGAAACGATATCCGTTGATAATTCGCGGGAAATTGTACCTCCGCCTATAAAACTATTACAAAAATCAAGCGAATACGTGCATCAAACAATGAGTGCTCTACACGTGGCAGACTATTCAATTAACAAAAAGTCGATTGGAATTAAAATTGTGTGTGACTCAGTGGAGTCATATAATTTGACACTTCTTAAACTAAATGAAGACAAATGTCAATATTTTACACATGACATTAGAAGTGAAAAAGTTTTTAAGGCCGTGTTATATGGCTTAGGATCAGTTGACACTGGAATGTTAAAAACCGAACTAATACAACTCGGACTGAAATGTAAGGGGGTTAAAAGTGTGAACAAAAATTACACTACACAGATGCGTTCTACATTGTGTTTTTTGAAAATGCTAGTGGTAGACTTAACCAGTTGAGGAAAAATGTACGTACAATATTTCACACGCAAGTGAAATGGAACTTTTATCGTAAACAAAAAAATAAATTAACACAATGTAAAATCTGCCAGATGTTTGGTCATGGTGAGAGAAATTGCAACGTCAAGATCTACTGCGAAAATTGCGCCGGCTTTCACAAAACTCAACAATGGAATTCAAATGTCTTAAAGTGTGCAAACTATAAAGGAAATCATAAGTCTCTGACAGTGGATGCGAAAGTAGACTGTATTATTTGGAAATAAAACAGAAACTTATGGCGAAACCAAATAATTCGGCACCAAGCAAGCTCAGCGACAACGCAAAGATACCAATTCACTCAATGAATGAACTCCCGGCACTACCAAATCGAGTGACTGGAAGTCGGACGGCAGAGGCAAGGTGCAGCAATATTATCCCTAATCCATGGAAACACAATGTCCCATCAGTGATGTCTACTGGCGGTAACAATTTAGATATTAACCAAAGTGTACTGTGGGGAAGAAGTATGTTGCGCCGGCGTACGGCGCTGATTCCCTTCTTTCTCCATCATCACTATAAGAAGATTGGCCGATGTTCCAAAAGAAAACTGTTTTCATCCGAGGACCGCACGAATGCGGATCAATGAGACGCCATCGATCCATCAGCCGAAAATGTCACCAACACAAGAAGTAAATCTCCGCCACCAGACATGCACCCGAAAAGAAAGTAAAATAAAACACTGTTTTTATTTATTGCAATCGGTTTTTATTGTTTTCAAATAATGTTACTTTTCTCACTTATAAATTCTTTTCCTTTCACTATTACAAACGAATTGCGGCACAGACTCGACAAACAATTGGAAACCGACAAGTTCGAAATACATCTCACGACTCCGGGTATTATCACGTCTCCGCAGCCGGCGGAGAGCGGGAGCGGCAACGACCATGGCGGCCGGTGGATGGAAATATACTCCACGATATTCAATCGCTTGGGGTGAGTTTTTGGTGGTGTGGTGAAAAGGAAATGAAATTTCCTTTGACCAGGAACCAATGGAAGGCGATCTCTGGGACGTGGTGTTGTATGTGTGTGTTTGTACACATCACCGTGTTTATCGATGCGTTTAGCCACGGATAAACTAAACCTGAAACGAGAAAAAAAAAAGAAAAAAGGGAGAAGCGACCTAAGGCATCGAATAGATGTGCTAAAAGAAAATATGGGACGAGGGCATCATAAAAGTCTTCGATGAGTGGTGCCCTTGTGTAAATATACGAATCGCCATTCGAAAGAGGTGCTAATGTATTACAATACTTTATACAATGAGAATTGTATATCGTGTCTTAGGTCGGTGGCCAAAATGAATCCCCTCCTTACATTTGTATATGCCAGGTAATTAGTTGCGGCAGGGACAGAAATTGAAGATTGTTTGTTAGTGGGAAAACAAACGATGAGTTGAATCCTATGCATGTTTAAATGGGTAGGAATATGGTTTATGGCATCTGTAAAAACAAGCTGTCCGACATAGGATTTTAACACAGACAAAGGGTGCCGACTGGCTTGGGATTCATGATGCCATATGCACTTTAAAGAATTATTTCCAGGAACCCTATCTAACGCGTTGTATGCATTAAATGTCCTTGCAAAATGAAATGTTTCAGGTGTGCTGGGTGGAGATTGCGGTGTAGGTGTAGGAAATTGAAATTTGCCTGGGAACCAAAGGTACCGAATAGGTTTTGGAATTCCTGAAAAGGTAAAAAAGGAATCTTACAGGAAATTATATGCGAAGAGATGCATGAAGGTTCTTTTACAGGGACTTTTTAGATTATACCTTAGATAATCCTAGATGCGTAAAGCATTTAAGGTGCTAATGCCATTGCATTAGCGAAATTATATGATTGGATAGAATTATGGGCGTTTAGGAAGGCGAACCGTGGGGTTTGGCGGAATCGCCACAGTACTGTTCTCTATGGAAGAGTTAAATGCTCTTGTCATGGAAATGATCACTAAATTAAGTACTTGTAAAAGTAAATAAGAACAATTTAATGCCATTCCACAATTGGCAACTAAGTTTTTATATAATAACGTTCAGTAATATGTCTAATAGTAACTTAAGTATTGTGCGCGGAACGCAAGAGGTATTTATAGAAAGCATATTGAATTTATTAACTTTCTACATAGTAATAATATTGATGGCGCAAGGCTAATAACCTCGCCCGGAAAAACAAATTATTATGGACAATTTAACAAGTCTTGGATAGGTACCGGATACCTGTGGAGACTTGCTAAATAAGGCCAAGACCGGATCCCGGTTGTAGTGCCGATGATGGTGAATAATATTGATGTTGCACTAATCATAGAAAAGTGGTTAAACTCAACTACAAGAATCTCAACACCGGATTTTATATGTTATCGCGAAGATAGAGTAAATAGAAAGGGTGGTGGTGTAGCGATCATAGTAAAGAGACCAATTCAACATAGGCTTTTAGGAAACATTGGAACGCAACTTGTCGAAAATTTGGGTATAGAGCTCACTTTAGGTAATGGGGATGCACCAACGATTTTTTGGGTTTATTTTCCTGGTGGGAATAAAAAATTTGAGAAGAGGCAGCAGCTGAAAACTGACTTAAGGAATCTATTTAGTATCAATGGAGACTTCTTTATTAGAGGTGATCTCAATGCCAGGTATAGGGATTGGGGTAGCATTCAAGCAAACTCTTGGGGCAATGTTTTGTCTGAGGTTTTTGCTACGACGTCTGTACGTGGTTTGTTTCCGACCAGTCCCACTTATTATCCGCCTGGTTCTTGTGGTCGTCCATCTATTCTTGATGTATTCCTCACCAATTTATCCGGTCATATCTTCCAGCCAATTATTATAAATGACCTGTCCTCAGACCATAATCCAGTCATCTGTCAACTTCCCTGGCCAGATGAAAAACGTCCGCAATATATCCAGGACGTCAGTAAAGCCAATTGGAGTTTTTTCGGTTCTGAAATTAAAATTAAACTCAGAAATTTCCCCACTGACATATAAAGTGTAAATACCAAGGATGATGTTGATAACCTTGTTAAAAATTTCACTGAACATATACTTAGATCTGCGGACAGTAGCATTCCAAAAATTAAAAAAAAAAAACTTTTTCCATTAAACTTCCAGCTCATGTCCTAGAACTCATAAGAGTGCAAAATATGCATTTTTTCAGAGAATGGTTAAGCACCTGGGCAAACTAATAACGAAGTTCGCCCAAGAAAAACGCAACGAGGAATGGAACACCATACTTAGGTCTTTAGATAAAGCATCTAAACCTTTTTGGAATATTGTGAAAGTTATTAAAAATTAAAATAGACAATTCCCTTGCCTTGAAGATGGCGGCAACATGTACTACACGGATATTGATAAACCCAATATTCTCTGTCAGAACTTTTTGCAAAACTATTCTGTTACGCAACATCTAAGGGACTGTAACACTGATCGTGTTGTTCAAAATTCGATACAGACATTAAACGCCACAACAACTCAAACACCAGCAAGTGGTTTTGTGAGTGAGGCCGAATTTAAAATACTCACGCATGATCTAAACACAAAGAAAGCTGGTGGTGTAGATGGCATTGAAAATACTTTTCTAAGAACATTCTCCAAAAACGGTACCAAAGCTCTAACACTCATTGTTAATGTTTGTATAAAAATCCAATATTTCCCTACCACCTGGAAGGAAGCCAAAATTGTACCCATACCAAAAGCAGGCAAACCTGTTAACGAACCAAACAGTTACAGGCCGATAATTCTACTAAGCAGTTTAAGCAAAATTTACGAAAAGGCATTGAAGAGTGAGATGTTAAAAATTATTGAGCGACGACATATCCTCCCAAATGAACAAATTAGTTTTAGACGTCACCATAGCACTAGCCTTCAAATTTTAAGGATTTGCAATAGAATCAAAGCAAATCGGTTCATCGGCAAGTCAACCGGAATGATACTTCTGGAATCGATAAAGCATTTGATACTGTATGGCACACTAGTCTTTTATTTAAAATGATTCAACTTATTCCTAGATTTCTTTGAAAAATTGTTTAAAGTCTTTTGACAGATCGTCGTCACAAAGTCCATGTCAACAATACTGCCTCACGAGTATTAAATGTACCAGCAGGTGTTCCTCAGGGGTCAGTACTTGGGCCAATTTTATACAACCTGTATATATCTGATACCCCTCAATTACCGTATTGTGAACTTGCTCTATATGCTGATGAATACGCAATATTTTCATCGCACGCACTTGGTCTCACATCGAGACGAACTTCTAATTTGCGGCAGAAATGGTAATTAATTATGTTAAGAAATGGCGAATGAAAGTAAGTGCGGAGAAGATGCAAGCTTACTTTTTCACTAGAAAAAGAATGTCCATTTTCTTACCTTCCAACCAGCTTGCAGTAAACGGATACGACATAAATTGAGAACCACTTGTGAAATATCTGGGGTTGTAATTGGGCAATAAACTTACATTTAAGGAACACATTGAAAGAACTTTACATAAAACAAATATTGCAATTAAGTTGCTGTACTCATTTATTAATAGGAAGTCGTTTTTATCAAATGAAAATAAAATAGTTATACATAAGTCATCATACAAGCACTTTTATTATATGGGTGTCAGGTATGGGCCTCTTGTGCTAAATGCCATATAAAAAGATTGCAAACGATGCAAAACAAGCTTCTCAAAATGATACTCAACCTGCCTTGGCAGCATTCTTACTGCGAATTGCATAAAAAGGGTAGTGTTGAAATGTTCTCTGATAGAATACGAAAGCTCACCGAAACTTTCTTAATTAGATGTAACTTCTCTGATAATCCTTTTATAAATGAACTTAGTGTTCAATTGTTTATCTCCTTAAAATACGTATGTATGTACATGTATATATATATATATATATATATATATATATATATATATATATATATATATATATATATATATATATATATATATATATATATATATATTGTAGCGAGCTTAGAGTTCGCTGGATTAATTATTTTAAAATAAATAAGAGCCGTTAAATCGATTTTGAATTACTGTAACACTTTATTAGTCCGTTAATAACAACCGTTACTTTTTTACCGTACACTTAACGTTTTCTTTATTATCGCTTCCGTAATTATCGCGTATTTTACTTCTTACTTCTCACTCGAGACGTATCGCTTGCTTCACTGTCTTACTTATCTCTAACTTATGACTCATCACTATGCTCTGTGTGCGGCGTATTTATACTGTTTCAGCGTTTCGTTTCCTTCCGTTCCATTGCCTTGAATGTTCTACTGTTCCTAGTCTCCAGTTTTCCATTACTTTATAGAATATTCTAGTACTCTGTTTCGGACTCTCTAGAATATTCTAGTACTGATTGTCATATGCGTCACACTACCCTCCGCCTAGATTAGTTCGTCCCGAACTAAGTTCACTGGTCTCCCGGGCCAACAAAAGCCGCCAGTCGGTCGCGATGCACCACTTTCATCTTGGCGTTCGGCGGTGGAAGTTCTTGACCTTCATCCAAATTTTCTACTGCTCTCCTTTTCGCGTCAGCTCTAGCCTGCCGCCATTTTTCCTTTTCCTGACGACGGAATTCCTCTTGCATTTTAGGGATCTCATGCGAATAGTATAAGAGAAAATGCATGTGCACGCCCTTAAGCTCTTCTGGGGTTTGCACATCACGTAAGCGGTCTAGATCTTCATCTTTACTTACACGCATATCATCTGGTATTGGAGCATCTGTCGATTTCATAACCGTATCCAACTGGTAGTTCCGCATCTTTTCAAATAACTGAAGAGGTTTGTTCTTTGGAGCTGACAGTAAACACCATCGTGCGTCGTAGTAATAGACTTTCCATAGATCGTCGCACGTTAATTCTGGTTTCACGTGTTCTTCTCTATAGAACGTAATGAACGGCACCTCTAGCTGTTGGTTACGCCTACAATCTATGGCTTGCTTGATCTTTCCCCCCATATGTGGTGGCTTACAATAGCGGTCTCGACCTCCAACATCCGTTGATCTCTTTTGTTCGGTAACAGTTGATTTCCAAAACGCATGTTTGTAAATCCATTCAGCTTCATCTTGTAGCTGGTTGGGTCCCTCTGGAACAGGCGTAACAGGAACTTCGCGTAATCGCATTCGCTCAGGAATATCCGTTTTACGGATTTCATTGTCCAAATCCGTAAAGTGACCCCTTTCCAATTCATCATTGAAATGTTTTGCCGCCTCAGTTTCCCTGTGACTACGTTCAGACCGGCGTTCAACATCGTCTTCGTCGTCGAATAGCTGTTCGTCTATAGCCTCACGTGCTGAACCTTCATCGACGTGCTGTTCCTCTCCATCACTTTCTTCATCCTGTGTACGACACAGACGCTTGGGACGCTTTCTGCCTTCGACTTTCAAACCAAGATTCTCTTCAATAAGGTCACAGTCGTCGTCTTCCAGTCGGTCGTCCAACTCGTCATCATCATTGTAAATCCATTTCAGGGAACGGCCTGAAGCATCAGTGTCTTCATCATCACTGCCGTCCTCTTCAATCGGGTTATCATCGATGAAATCCTTCAGTTCTTCACGTAACACATCATCGTCATTTTCCTCCTCTTCCTGACCACTGTCGGCCATAGCTTTGCTCTTCCTGAGTTTCTTCATTTCCTGTGGCTCCAATTTCTCCTCATCTTCAGATTCCTCCGCTTCCGAGTTCCAGAATTCTTTCATACCGTGCCTTTGGGCATCCAATTTTGCCTTAAACTCTGCAGCTCGCGCGTCCAATTTTGCATTAACGCCTGTAGCTCGCGCATCCAATTTTGCAGCTAAAGCATCCAATTTTGAGTTAATATCGATAGCTCGCGCATCCAATTTTGCCATCATAATCCTGAACATCTCCGAAATGTCCAACGGTTGCGAACTCTTCTCCGAATATCGATCTGCCATCGTCACAATACACTTCCACAGACTTATTTATTTCACCAATAATTAATCCCACTTCTGACACCAATTGTAGCGAGCTTAGGGTTCGCTGGATTAATTATTTTAAAATAAATAAGAGCCGTTAAATCGATTTTGAATTACTGTAACACTTTATTAGTCCGTTAATAACAACCGTTACTTTTTTACCGTACACTTAACGTTTTCTTTATTATCGCTTCCGTAATTATCGCGTATTTTACTTCTTACTTCTCACTCGAGACGTATCGCTTGCTTCACTGTCTTACTTATCTCTAACTTATGACTCATCACTATGCTCTGTGTGCGGCGTATTTATACTGTTTCAGCGTTTCGTTTCCTTCCGTTCCATTGCCTTGAATGTTCTACTGTTCCTAGTCTCCAGTTTTCCATTACTTTATAGAATATTCTAGTACTCTGTTTCGGACTCTCTAGAATATTCTAGTACTGATTGTCATATGCGTCACAATATATATATATACGAGGGTTCCCTTTTATATTTCGGGATTAGAGAACAAAAACAAATATTGATCATCGAAAATCACTTTATTGTTTTTCAAAATATTCCCCATGAAGTTCTATACACTTTTGCATGCGTTTGAACCAATTGTCGAAGCACTTTTGCCACTCTGATTGAGGTATCTCCAACACATGCATTCTGAATGCAGCAACCACTTCTTCAGGTGTCGAAAAACGTTGACCTCTCAGTTTGTTTTTTACGTACGGGAATAAAAAGAAGTCATTCGGTGCCAAGTCAGGACTATACGGCGGATGACCCATCAAATCGATGTTTTGGGTGCTCAAAAATGCAGTTGTCGCAGCCGATGTGTGAGAGCTCGCATTGTCGTGGTGAAGAGTGATCCGTCTTCGGCGGTTGGTTTTCTTGATTTCTTGGAAGACAACTGGCAAACAAATGGTTGTGTACCACTCAGAATTGACTGTTCTGCGTTGTTCTAGTGGTACGGTTGCGACATGTCCAGTTTTTCCGAAAAAACAAGCGACCATTTGCTTGGAAGTGCTTCGTGCGCGAACAACTTTTGTTGGATTTGGCTCATCTTGAAACACCCAGACAGTCGACTGCTGTTTACTTTCGGGCTCATACGCGTAAATCCACGATTCATCACCTGTCACGATGTCATAGACGTGTTTCGAAGCACCGCGACCGTATTTTTTGAGCATTTCTTTCGACCAATTGACACGAGACTTTTTTGGGCGATTGACAAATTGTGTGGGATCCACGCGAACAAATTTTTTTGACAGTCAAATGTTTATGCAATATTGAATGTATGCTGGTCCCACTAACGCCTAAGGTTGTCTCAATCTCACGATAGGTCACATGACGATCTTCCAATATCAGTTCGCGCACAGCATCAATGGTTTTCGGAACAACAACTGATTTTGGATGACCTTCATGAAATTCATCTTGGAGTGAACTACGACCACGATTGAATTCACCATACCATCGATAAACACTGGTCCTTGATGGAGCTTCATCGCCAAAAATTGAATTAAGTTAATCCATCCACTGTTGCTGAGTTAATCCACGCCGAAAGTTGTAAAAAATAATCGCACGAAAATGTTGACGATTTAATTCCATTTTTGGGCCGAGATAAATCTTTTAAGTTACTGTAAACAACACAAATAGCGCTCGTATGTCAAAACGTTCTGAGTGCGTATAACCTCAAAAATGTCCAACTTTACGACAGAGCTGTCAATTGCCGGATTGCAACACTAGGGTTGCCAAATCCCGAAACATAAGAGGCAACCCTCGTATATATATGGCGCAAGACTAATGACCTTGCCCGAAAAAAAAAAACAAATCATTATGGAAAATTTAATAAGCCCCAGTATTTACGTTCACCAAGCGTTGAACGTAACTTCCACTAACAATGGTCTTGTTGGTGGGCCGTGGGGATGACAGCGTCAGCAACACGATGGTATCTCCTGGCGAATATTCTGCTGGTGTGCAACGATCCGAGGTGTGTCGTTGGCTGAAACAATTAGAAATATGTTTAAAATGAAAGATTACCGCGCTTTTAACCCCAAATGTTACTCTCCAGTAATTGAAACTCGTTGGTCTTCTTTGAATTCAGAACTAGCTTAATTTATTTTCTTATGATTATCTAGATTTAGATCGATTACCACATTTTAGTCTTGTGTTGCCAACAGTTAACGAAAAAAGAGAGTTATAAAAGTAAAATAGTTGTCAAGTGACTAACCAACAGAAAATTCACAAATGTCAGCTGATTGCTGACATTGTTTAAGGTGATGCCACATATCTTATTCAGGCGGTGCCACAGATATTTAATGGCGAATTCGCCGGTTGTTTAAAGGGCGAATCCGCAACACCCAGGACTTGCTAAATAAGGCCAAGACCGGTCCCCGGTACAAATTGTAATAGTAATTTCTAATCTAAAATATTTTCCTGTGTTCTGTGAAACTACAAATTGTAATAGTAATTTCTAATCTAAAATATTTTCCTGTGTTCTATGAAACTACAAATTGTAATAGTAATTTTTAATCTAAAATAATTCCCTTTATGAACCTTAACAGTGTACTAATTGGGACACGGAAAAAATACATCAATAGCATTAAGTCATGACAAATAGATCAAACCTTGTGAACTAAATAAATTACAAATAAATAAAGAACACCCAGTAAAAACGATGCTCTCTGGAATTTGTGGCGTTTCAATTTTTTCTTTTGTTGGTGGACAGTGCTCGTCGTCGGAACGATTAATATATGATGGAGGAGGAAGTGAACCAAGTACCCACGCTGGTACATACTTCCTCCCCACAGGTCTTCCTGGAAGAAGTCCCAGAAAAGTTCCATACTTGAGCAAGAAAAATATAAAGCAGAGACTCGTTTTTGCCAAAAAAAACCCCTCCACCGTGCGAATTGGAATAACATCTTATGGTCGGATGAAACCAAGATTAATTTGTTTGGTTCCGATAGAAAAATGTACATCAGACGACCAATGAACTCAGAATTCGATCCAAAGTATACGAAAAAGACAGTGAAACATGGTGGAGGGAATTTAATGATTTGGGGGTGTTTTCCAGCATCCGGTGTTGGTCCAATTTTTCTTATAAAGGACAAAATGTGTGCTAAAGATTATGTAGAAATCTTAAACACCGTTATGCTACCATTTTCTGAAGAGGAGATACCTATTAAATGGGAGTTTATGCAGGATAATAACCCCAACATCATCATCATCATCGGCACTACAACCGGGAACTGGTCTTGGCCTTATTTAGCAAGTCCTGAGGCTTGTTAAATTTTCCACAATAACCCCAAGCACACCCCAAAATTGGCTAAATAATGGTTTCTTCAAAACAAAGTCGATGTTATGGAGTGGCCATCGCAATACCCTGATCTTAACCTAATAGAACACCTATGGGGCATTCTTAAGCGCAGGCTCGAAGGCTGCAAAGCCAAAAATAAGGAAGAACTTTGGTCCAAAATAAAAGATGAATGGTACTCTATACCACCCGCAACTTGTACCAAACTAGTCAATTCCATGGGATGAAGATGCGAAGCAGTCATTAAAAACAAAGGTGCAACAACTTTGTATTAAAAGGATATGAAACACTTTTACTGTAAATTAATTCTTCACAAAACACAAAGAGAAAACTAATTTGTTTTGTATTATTTTTTCCAGGCAAATCCAAGGAAAACCGGAATCAATATTTTTTTTTCACAATTTCTCCCTTTTTTGTTTTATTAAAAATTTAGTATTTCTTTTATGTATTACAGTGGACAAAATCGATTAGTATATTTTTAATTCTTATTTTTCCCCAAATACATTTTTTTAACGATTAATGTCGAAGAACAAGCTTTCTATTATTTTTTCCACCACTGTATATAAAGGGTTTTGTTGTATATTTCCCTTTAATGAAATTATTTCCTCAACTTTGTTATTTGTAAAATATTGTATATTTCTGTTGAAAGATATTATACTTTAATATATATCATATCTCTGAATTGCAAATTGTATGGAGGTTTAATTGGTATACAATAATAAAAAAAAATAAAATAATATTCGAACAAACCAAAAATTAACGCCTTGTTCACGGGTTATGAATGACCAGCCGTGGACAATACTTTGAATCAGAAATGTCAAGAGTGCTCCAATTAGAAAGAAATGTGAATTGATCTTAAATATCAACCGATTTTGAATATTAATAACTTTATTCGAGAAGGTCATTCTTTGGCAATTATAATTGTACTAACTAACAATTTAGAAACCTTTTAAAGATATGAGGCCTGTTACAAAATTAGACGTTTAAATAAAAATGCATTCCGCGCATTTCGCGATCCGTTTGTTTAATACAAACGACCAACTGAGATGCGATTGCAAAAATTGTCGCAAAATTTAAAGACACTGAGTCGGCAACTTATGTGACAACATCAATACGTGCTTGTGCACTTTATTCAGCCGAAAACATGTCCACGTGAACCTGGTCGAGTGCCAAATACCTCGATTCATCATCATGCACAGGAATTGAACCACTCCATGACCAGATTACATAGAGTTGTGAGAAAGGATTTGTTGTTGTACCTTTAAAAAGTTCAATTAGTAGAAGAATTGAAGCCTACATTTGAAGGGTCATGTCTTCGCCAATTGGATACATGAGCAAAGACAAATTCATGAGCATTTTTTTACAAAATATCATCTTTAGTGATGAAGTCGATTTTCATCTTGGTGGGTTTATGAAAAAGCGGAATTGTCGCGTTTGAGTTGATAAAAATCCAAGGACAATTGTCGAAGAGACATTCATCCACAAAACGTCGCTATTTGGTGTGGAGATTCTGCTGGAGGGATAATTGGGCCTTTTTTTTCAAAAATGATGATGACAATTCTGGGTCGATGTAAGGTAAATGTCATTGTGCAATGTTACCAACTTTTTTTGACCGAAACTGGATGCTATCGATATCAAGACGATATGTAATTTTAACAAGATTACGCCACTTGCCAATCAGTCCAGCCAGCATAGCTTTCTTGAATCAGATGTTTTCATTATCTCTCGAAATCATAATGTCAAATGATCTCCAAGATTATACAATTTGACGTCGGTCCAATTTCTTTCTTTGGGGTATGGGACGTAAGGCATATGTTAATCATAACAATCCAAGAGCTGAAGGGAAATTTGGACCATGAAGGGGTGCTACAGAAGCTGCGGTGAATATTTGCCGTATATTATTTTCAATAATAAACCAAATGATTCAATAATGAAATCAACAACTTAGAACATGTTTTATTGACTCTTTCCTTCTTATTGGAACACCATTTATAACCAATTTCGTACAATAGAACATTTTATCGGGAAAAAACGACGGAAGGAAATTGTACACCAAGTAGAACTAAACCGATTGATTACTCATTTCTCTCTTCCTAATATTTATATACTCTTAGACCCTTCCTCTTTACCCGTGACGTGGCATTTGCGGTTCCTAAGGCTATGATTTAAAGAGTGTGTATTAGAAAAAATTAGCGCTGTAAGAAATTAGGTGTCGAATAGTTTTTTACCCTCAGAAATTTTCCCAACGGATTGATTAAGCTGCTACAGAGTGGGAAACAAGGTTAACTACAATACGTAATAAAGAATGAATGATTTTTTTCAAAAATCACAGAAGAAAATGCAGATTTCGCACAACGTATAACACAGCCAAATGTCATTTTAGTTCAGATATACATATTGTGATTCCTATTGCAAACAAGACTGCAGTTTTTATTCGCCACTAACTAATTCCTATTTCAGATGAACAAGAGCCACAAAATCTTGAATGTCTCCCTCGGTAAATATGTTCTAATTAATCAGCACACATTTGTGCAATATCGCGGCAAAGGTCGGTACCAATTAGTCCTTAAACGAGGGCATGCCATATGAATTGTTCACGAGTCCATGCAATGTTTTCACCAAACATTCCGTCCACGAGGGTGGACTGCAACAGCCCCGAGGTAAGTCGGGGGTGAACTCACAAACAATCTAACAATTGCTCTCTTCGAAGTGAAGGAGATCCTTTCAATTTCCTGAGATCCTTGTGCTGCTTCCAATTTTCTAGAACTCGCGCTGCATTCGACCAAAAGCAACGTGCACACTGTAATGTAGTTTGGTGTTGTTGCTGTTTGTGGAACTCTTATTAGTTCGCCTTATCCGCTTTGAATGATCTGACTTTGGAAAGTGACGTGCTTCAACCTGGCACTTATTTGCCGGATGAAGGGCGGAGTTCGGTCTTTGTTGTCCGGACAGTTTTAATGATTTCTAAACAGAGCCGGGCAAAGTCAGGGAGGGTATCGGATACGATTTCGTTTCTAATTTGAAATAAACATCTCCAAATGACGATGAATGGCTCTCGCTATCCATTGTTGGGATTGTACGTGATTAACGGCTGATCAATGGTTGCCGAGGAATGAAAGGTAGTCTTCGGACCAGCACTGATTGACAGGTGCAACTGATTCTTCGAGGGCCTTCGCTTTTCGTTTGCCCCGTGTTTATTTATTTTCAACGTAGTGCGACATGAGTTGGATTGAATATTTGTGTTTGGACGTCGATATTTTTCATTAATATTCGTCATTTGAAGGATAGATCAAATTGGAGTTCAGCACATGGGATTTGTTGGGTCTGATGTTATTCATTGAAAAACAAAATGTTGTCTTGTTCTTATTCATTTACAGCTTTCTTGGCAGGTAAGAACAAAAAAGGCGTTTGACCTTTTTTTAGTCGATACAATAAAAGGTCTAGTAATTAAAGAAATTATTAAGCGTATATTTAGATATTAGACAATAGGTATCATTGATTATAAAGTGTTAACATCTCTATTTATCTGCATGCATATTATAAAAAAAAATTCTTAAATACCCAAAAATGGCAACGCACGAGTCATTACCGTAAAGCATGTTGAATTCAAGGTGCAATACGGTGCAGGGAAAGCTATGTGAGTTAGAATTAAGAACCAAAAAAACCCTTAATCTGCATATATGTAAACATTGAAAAATATGTATGTGTGATTGGTAAGTGTTCGAATTAAAAGCAGTTCAAAGACGTCAAAAATCATTTGCCCCAAATAATATTTAAATAAACTTATCTCAAACATGTAGGAATTTCACATCAAAATATTATTTTATAGATATTGCTAAGATTTGAATGAGGGAAATGCGATTTGTTTGAGTTTCGATGATCTCATTTCACGAAAAACGTAATCAAAATTTTGAAATAACACAGTCATGAGAAAATGAGAAATTCTACTGCTTAAAATATTTTACTCTGTCTCTTTTAAAACCACCTTTCCTTATTCTAATATTTTTCCTAATTGACCAATTGCCTTTCCTCGAAAATGTTATACTAGAACGTGCCTCATTGGCCGTATCATTCAAAGACAACTCGGGCTGTTTGAACAGCTTAGCATCGACTTCAATACAAAAAGTATGTGTGACTGGATGACAATAGCCAATACCGAAAGTTTCTTTATTTCTTGAATACTATTATTACTTAAAATGATAATTTTTTCCATTTTCGGCAAGCGATAATTAAAGGGGGAAAGCGATAACCAAAAAGTTCGCAAACAATTTGAATTTTGCCCAATTTTTGGACGACAATGTGTTGTAAAAGTATAAAAAAGACTATCATGCTCTTGGTACAGAGTTATTTAAAACGAAGTGCTAAATGAAAGAACCGTGTGTTTTTATCGTTGAGCAATATTAGAAAAATAATGAAGGTTTGGCTACATTTTGCCCTCTGTGGTAAACAATTTTGTTGGATTGTTGTGTATCAACTGTCAAGAAATTAATTCAAATATTCAGGAACAAATTACTATTTATTGGCATGTAGGAACCCGGAAGTTCATGACCTCACGGACTCGACTCCGCCATCGTTTCCTGTTCTGTGTACTCCCCTTCCACGCTTGACCAGCCGATCCGATCTCCTCAAGGTCAAACCTAACAGTGTCCTGTCATCTCCGTCGCGGCCGTTCTGCCGGCCTCTTTCCCGTTGATCTACCGTCATAAGAATTCTACGCACGATCCTATCGTTGCCCATTCGCGCCACATGTCCGGCCCATCTTAATCTTCGCGGCTTAATTACTCTTACTATTGTTGGTTTGCGGTATAGCTCTTCCAATTCGTGGTTGTGGAGTTTCCCCCATTGTCCTGCCTCCTCGTCATATCTACCAACAAAGATACCCCTTAAAACTTTATTCTCGAATACGCGAAATTTGCTTTCTTCCCGTTTTGTAAGAGTCCATGTTTCGCATCCGTATAGAGCAATGGGCATGATTATGGTTCTATAGACACGTAGCTTTATGTTACGTGATAGCACTTTGGATTTCAGCAGTTTACTGACTGGGTGCCAACTAGATGCCGGAACGTAGTCTTTTGTTAATTTCCTTCGACATTTCATTATTGGCCCTCATTATCGTTTCCAAATATTTAAATTCTTTAACTTTTTCAAATATCTTGCCTCTGACGTTGATATGTGTTCCCTGAGGTCCACCTGCTCTCGCCGTAATCAGGAACCAATTAGTGATCTTAAACACGCTAGACCTTCTTTAACGAGTTGTTCAACGTAAAACTTTGAAGAGGTTCGTAAGAGTGTTGCTGAGCGTCGAGAGTCCAATTCGTGAAAAATTGGACATTTCGATAAACTATCCGCAAAGTTTTGTCACGTAAGATTTTCAGATTTATTCTCACAAAATGCAATTGATTCAAAAACTGAAACCTCTTGACCCTATACAGGGAAGAGAGTTCATACAAGAGATTTTTCCAGCGTCATCTTCCAACCTCACTATTATTTTTGTCAATCGTCAAAATTGTCAGATTTGGGGACTGTGAAACAAATACACGCTTTGGTGCAGATTTTGGGTCGAAGGTAACATCTTTGAAAACACAGTTGATCAGACAGTAACAGTTAAGATTGCCCACCTTAACGACAAGACAATCTGGTTTTCTTTGGATTTGGGTGACATGTCACACAAGAAACAACTCTATTATTGCATGGGCCGTTTCTCGGTGGTACAATTTGGTATTCAGAATTGGCGGGAGTTGTCATAATATGTAATGCTGTTGAACATTTTCCTTTGGGGTTTTTTTTTAAGTCTATGGTTTAAGTTCACGCAGATCTTGAAGATAAATGTAGAGCGCTATCAGCATAATGCTTTGGGAGTTTTTGAAGTCATAATATGTAATGAACATTTTGCTTTGGGGGTGTTTAAGTCTAAGGCTTATGTCTTTGAAGTCTAAGGTTTAAACTCACGC
This sequence comes from Microdon myrmicae, assembly GCA_963931805.1. Classification (NCBI taxonomy): domain Eukaryota; kingdom Metazoa; phylum Arthropoda; class Insecta; order Diptera; family Syrphidae; genus Microdon; species Microdon myrmicae. Next base: position 5,904,668 of record OZ007502.1, read on the forward strand.
AGATTTTGAAGATAAAAATAGAGCGCTATCCATATAATGGATCGGGGGTTTTTGAAGTTATAATATGTAATGAACATTTTGCTTCAGGGATTTTTAAGTCTAAGGTTTATGTCTTTGAAGTCTAAGGTTTAAGCTCACGCAGATCTTGAAGATAAAAATAGAGCCCTGTCAATATAATGCTTTGGGGTTTTTTAAGGTCTAAGGCTTAAGCCCACTTAGATTTTGAAGATAATGAAAGAGCATTACATGTGTCACAAGAATCAATCAGCAGAGGTTTACGAGCAATGGGGAAGATCAATACCAGGTGTATGCATCAGTTCCAGTTTGGTTCCGGTTGCGCCAGCGAAAAGTACACAGCACACAGCAAAACTAATAAAAAACACTTTGAAATCGCTTGGGTGGGGCATTTATCTGCACCTGCCGTACTCTCCAGACTTGGCGCCATCTGACTATCACCTCTTCGTATCAATGGGGCACGCGCTCTCAGAGCAGCATTTCAACGTTTTCGAGGAAGTTGGGAAATGCCACGGAAGACAAGCAGTTTTTCTGGCATGCTATTCATAAATTACCTGAAAGATGGGCGAAATGTGTAGAAGCTGATGGCCAATATTTTGAATTAAAAAAAATTAATTTCTCTAGAAAAATACGTTTTTTTTTACCAAAGAAACCGGAAAAAACCTATGCATACATTATATGCATGATAGATAAGCAGCAAGTCCATAATGATACATTTCTTTAATGTGTATCGTGGAATTTCCTCACGTAAAAAGCTTTCGTTGTGCAACGTACTTAATTTTATATACAGTTTTGTTACTATATCTACATATTTTTCCAATTCTAGACAAAAGATATTGGTACTCAGGGAAATCCATATTATTGTTGCCGTCGGATGTTAAGTGAATTGAATCAATGGCATCTGTTCTTCATATAAATAACAATCGGTTCCTGTCACAATATGTTGTATGCTTCAAATAGGAATTCCGTTTATTTGAGTCTTTTTTTCTACACTCCAAGAGAGTGAGTATACTCCTATCGATTCAGAACTGCTCCTCGTATAGATGCTTTAAGCTGAATAACAGTTGTCAGAACGATTTCTGGCCATGCCTGGTTCATACAAATGCAAATTGTGGAACTAGAAATTGGCTTCAATCAACAACATATTTCCTCGTGGGCAGTTGTATCAACACCTTGGTTTATTTTTTCTTTCCAGAATACAACATGTGCGTGTTCAATTCACAATCCAGACATACTATAAATCGGTTTTCTCTTTTCTTGCTTTTTAAGCACAATATGAATTTAACACTTGCCGTAATTTTGTTCCACACCAACGCGCACACAAATGGGGGTTTTGAGGTACTTTTGACATGGTGAATGTTGTATAACAATCAGCACAATAGTAAAGATGATTGCATAATTTCAAAAGTTATGTTCGCAGCAAGCGAGAAGTTACTTCTATATTGGCATTTGAACTACACAGCATCACCAACTGTATACCTGGTGTTGGGCAATAAGAATTTGAATAACTTTTACGTATTTTAGCTTCAGCTGCCGTGGACCAATTCCCAAAAACCAGTTTCGCGGAGATTTGGAGTGATTTATGACATCCAATCCAACAAACGAATTGTGCAGCTACGAATACTTTCTGTAATCCTTTCGTCTGAGGTGACCTCAACAGCGTCCACCTTTCAGCGACGAAAAGTAGGCGTTCTCTCACCAATGACTTGCAACAGTGCCGACTCCTTTGCGCTTTTCCACATTAGCATAACCCTGACCCAAGAGGATTAACCATTACATTGTCTTCAAATCTTTTGAACATTCCTTCCTCGGCTTCACTTCTCGTCTCGTTTTTTATTTCATTTCTAGTCATTCCTGTCCATTTGTGAACCACGCCTAGATTCTATTATAGCTGATAGTTAAAAGAATGAAAGGGTTGAGCGCAGCGATCGCTATCAATGCGGCACCCTTTTCCTATTGTTACACACAAAAGGTACCCCGTAATCCCCTGGTCATATATCATCTTTTATGCCGTCAAGCGCACGTCCGCATTTCGCTTTTTTATGCCCGCACAGCCTAAGTCACTGCGTCGAAGGCGGGCTTATCAATAATTCGAAAATTTTCCGGAAAAACTGACAATTTTCGACGTTAAACGTTGCTGAGATAATTTGTGATAAATCACTTAAATTGCCTCAACCGAATCGGGATGTTTGATGGCTTAATTGACGAATTACGCTCTCACTGGGTATGCGTGAGATGCCATGGTTTGGGTGTGGATGTTGCACTGCCCATCAGTATTTTTATCCATTTGTTTCTATTCTGCTGCTCTGGTTAAAGGTGGCTTAGGTCGAGATTGCGTGGACCGAATTTAATTCCAGGTATTGTTGGCCCTTTAAATGGCTTTATCGGACTCTCGAACTCCAGATCATGTAGGTTGTAAGACATTAAGACACAAAACCATTCATTTATATGGTTGGGCCCATGAGAAAAAAGAGTACTTTCAAATGTGTCAGTTGTTATACTTCCGCTTTGACATATTCGTGATCAATATTTGGTTGTGCAGATTAGATATGAGTAGCCGGATACTTTTTCTGTTCGTGGACGTTTGAATCTTGACGAGGATTTCGAAATCTAAAATAATAAACTGGCCAACTGTAATATGCTACAGTAAATTAACTCGGTCATTTTAATTAAGACTACTTCTGTTAGTTTTGTTGCGTTTTGGTGTTTTACATCCAACATAAAGAAAGTTCTGGTCCTGGTTACCTTAGGTTAAGCCTAGTTAAAATAGTTCTTAAGCTCTCTAGTTTGTAACTTATATATACTTTAGTTGTAGGTAATTATGTTGCTTGAATTAAGCCAATAAATGGAGCGGCAGCCCCACTAAACTAAAGAAGGAAATGTCAATATAGTTGTTCTTCGGTTTTTATATGAATACATTTGCTAGGAACGGTCGTTGTACAACAAGTACAAAGCTGTGAGTGAAAATTAATGTCGCCAAAACAATATTTTTTTTTACACTAACGCGCGCACAAAAGTGGATTTTGAACTACCCTTAAATGTCAGAGCACAGTGCAAGCGGATGGAGAGGAAGTGGTTAAGGAAAGAAGGTGTCGTTGTATATTGGCCTTGAATGTCTGGACATCACAACGACCAGGAAACAGGTCGACCAGAAAAATGATCAGGCAGAACATTCCACATACGTTTGGTTCGGCCAAAGAATGACTCTCTATGTTTATTTGTGCGCCAGAAGTCCACTTTCAACGTGAACTGATGCGTATTCACAGATTGACGGGTTATTATTATTCTTTATTGGCCTGTAGGAACTCGGAAGTTCATGACCTCACTGACTCGTCTCCGCTATACAGATTGACGGGTATCGCGGGAAAATGTCTGAAGGGGCGGAACACATTCAGCAAGCTCAGTTGAGCAACGACCGTGGTAATACCTATAGAAAAGAAATAGACATGATACGTTGCGCCTGTGTTCTAACGACGGAATTGATCGACTTACGGCTGAGACCCCAATAAATTTCACTGCTCGTTTTTGTATCCTGTCGGGCACATGTAGTGCAGTTTTGGATGCGCCTGGCCATATATGGGCGAATATACGGCTTGTAAATAGTTTTTGGACGAATATACGCCTTGTAAATTGTGGCTAGGTTGAATGGAGTGAAGTATCTTTTGCATCTCTTAAGGAACCCCATACATTTGGCTCCACTTTTCGCAGCTTCAAATATGTGGTCATTCCAATTAAGAGTCGAATTAATTCGAGTGCCGAGGATTGATAGTTCCTTGGCTTCATCGATGCAAGTGCCGTTCATAGACAATATATTTACTTTGGGGCTCGCCTTTAACGACAAGAGACAGCACTGAGTTTTTGGGGCATTGAATTCTACTCGGTTAGATAATCCCCACTGACATATCTTGTTGAGGTCTGAATTCAATGTATCAAGCATAAGTTGCTGGTTGCTAGTGACGTTCGAAGAGTTTGGACGGGAGTGTTCGTATGAGTATGAAAAACTCAACGTGCTATCATCAGCAAACGAGTGAATTGGGTTGTGAGTAATTGACAAGAGATCATTTATAAAGATCAGGAAGAGAGTGGGTGAGAGTACCGAACCCTGGGGAACACCTGCATTAATTTGATGGGAGACAGATTTGACACCATCAAGAACCACTTGGATTGAACGGCCAGAAAGATAGTCTCTTATCCACTGGATCAGGGAATTATCCACTCCATAAGAATGTAATTTTGACATAAGGGCTGGATGCCAAACTCTGTCAAAGGCTTTTGAAATATTCAATGCGACTACCTTGCTTTCACCGAGGTAGTGAATGGAATGGCTCGACTTTTCGGTAAGGTACGCCATCAGATATCCTGTGGACCTGTTGCTACGAAAGCCATATTGGCGGTCACTGAGGAGCTCATTTGATTCCAGATATTTCGAAAGTTGACGGTTGATAAGTGATTCCATTACCTTGGAGAGAATAGAAGTTAGTGCTATGGGTCGATAAGAAGAAAGGGATGATTGGTCGCCCTTTCTAGGAATTGGCTGAATGTTCGCTGTCTTCTATCTATTTGGGAAACGGCCAGTAGAATAAGACAAATGGAAGAGTTTCCGCAGTGGTTTGGCGAGTGAAGTGGAACATCTTTTCAAGAGGATTGGGGGAATGACATGCGGACCAGCGGATTTCTGTGCGTTTAGCTCTTTGAGTGCGCGGGCAACAGTACACGTTTGGAAGCGAATCTGGCTCATGGTGTTCTACTTATGCTCAAGTTGGCGTGGGACTAAAGTGGTATCAGGCAGTGTTGAGTTGGCTGCAAAATGTGCAGCAAGTAGATTCACCTTCTCTATTGCAGTGGTGACTGGTCTGTCATCGACTATAAACGATGGAATGGATGAAGAGACTAAATTTTAAATGTTTTTCACGAATGCCCACAAGTTTCTACTTCCTGTGGGAGAGTGTAGTATTTTTTGTCTCACTCTCTGGTCATGCAAGAACTTGGCGCATTGAATATACACATTGCAGTCATTTCTAGCTCTCTTAAATCTTTTCCGGTTTGCCTCAGTATTGTTTGATTTACCATATACAACCGGAAGCTCAACTCTTTAGACTTAATGGCTTCTTTGCACCCGGAATCGAACCACATATTTCTATTGCGTTTTATACGTGGAATAAAGGTCCACATGCCAAGTAGAACCGTGTCTGTCATTGTGTTCGCTATAGAGTCAACATTGTTATGGAGGAAAAATAACGACCAATTTAATCTCTCAAAAAAGTCGTTCAGACCTTCCCAGTTGGCTTTCTCGTAGCACCATATTGTTCTTTTGGGAGCTTTCTCATTAACGTTACTGTTGGTTAGAGGAAATTTAGCTGACACGACGCAGTGGTCTGAAGTGCCCAAGGGCGACGAAACTTCAATTGTGTATTTGTTTGGGTGGGAGGTGAGAAACAGGTCCAGTGTGTTGGCGGAATGACCATATATGTCTGGTACCCGTGTTGGCTCATTGACAAGTTGAGTTAAACTATTTGAATCAGCAAAAATCTGGACATATTGACCTTCAGGTGTTGTGTGTTAGGAGTGACGAAGCCAGTGAGAGTTATGCACCTAAAAATCACCCGCAATAACGATTTCAATGTGCGGATATAGGGCCAAGATCCTATCGATAGAATCAGACAGAGCATTAAATTCGTAAAAGGATGCGTTTCTATCGAAGTTTGGGCTTCTGCAAAGAAAGCAGTAATGTATGATATGCTTACGAACGTGAAGTTTCAGCCAAGAGAAATTAATGTGGCAGAAGCCGATAACCAATATCATTTCGTGGATATACCACTGTGGGGAGGAGGTATTGTGCCAGGCAGGGGCACTCGGTTTACTTCCTTCCGCCAGCTTACGAAGGCAAAGTTCCGCGGGAAAGAAAATCAAACGCACTGATTTGAGCTATTAATTAGATCGTCACTTTATTTCCTTTAATGGTTTGGCGCAAAACAAACTACTTTAAAAATAAGTATATAATCAGACTACGGACGGAGGATATTGGCGTTTGCCATTTTGCATACACACGACTGGGGCTGAAAACTTGGCTACGAGATGTACGCATCCTCGGCGCGCGACGAGAAGCGGAAGACGAAAACCCGACCGGCTCGGTCGGGTGATGGAAACCGACTCAGCGTTGCTCTGCTCGATGCAGAGCCACTTCGCAACTCGGGGTAAGTTTCCTCGGGAGAGAAGGTGTTTCTCTCGTGGTGAAAACAAGGAAGGAGGACTTGGTAATGTATGTGTATATGTGAGTGAAGATCACATTAATTTTTTCATACACAAGGCCATGGGAACGAATCTGAAAACAAGAAAAGGAATGATGTGCATCAATGAGGTGTGAGTTCGGCTAAGCAAACAAGCCGAATCTCATTGGATGCTAATTGGGTTTGTGTTTGCTTATGTGAGAAGGTCAATGGTAAACGGATCCAGGAATATGTAGGACAAAGGGAATTTATGATCTGAAAGTGCAACTGAGTAAACAAGTTGGAACTCATTAGATGCTAGATGGATTTGGGATACTTGAAACAACTTGAATTGTTTGTCGTATTGCCAGAATACCTGCGGAAGAACGGCGTCCTTTTGTTTGCACATGACGCGTGCTAAGGTAATTCGTTTCAGCGTCTATTGCGTTAATTATTTGCAGCTGTTTGGGTTGTTTATTGTTGGGAGAAAAGGTCGCCGGCCAATGTGTATGAAAAGGGATTTGTTGTACACATGATGAAGGTGGGAATAGGCGACGCAATGATTATTATTCCTGGTTGGGATGGTTACATGATATGTGAACCGAATTGTTTTCTTTCAGGGATATGCTGTTTATTCCATAGAGAATTCTTTGTTGAGAACCTTTTGCCGATGCATTAATGCATGGGAAAATGCCCTTGTAGATGCAATTCTCTTTAGGAATTTTAGGTAATGCTTGTATGCATTAACGTCCTTGGAAAAGGAAATGTTTTCAGGTGCTGGTGATTGGGATGTAAATATGGGTTGCGGATATGGGGGGTTCTTCAGGTGAGCTTCAAGAACCCCCACACCACGATGTGGAAAGAACAGTGGCACTGAATTATATCCAGGTAGATTAAAGTCGGAAATATCTGTATTAGTAATTACCTGGGTTCCGCTAAGTGCAAGGATAGATGGTTTCTGATTAGAAACGTAGGTAGACACAGAAGAGAAATTGCATCTCAAGCCGCGAATGTTACACAAATCACCGCGAAGTTCCCGCTCCATTGAAATGGCTCTACACAGAAAACTAATACTGCCTCGGGAAAGGATGCAAGTCGGGACTGGCAATAGATAAGCGGAAGAACCACTACAGGTGTTATGACCTTGTAGTAGGTGCCCCACTAGGTCCGTGCCAAAATCCAGGTCACATCCCTTCCATGGCGAACATTATGCCACTCAGACACCAAAACCTCACCAAAGATTATAAATCAATCGAGAGTATCGATGCCTGAAGGACGCAGACGGAGGTCCGAAAAAAAGGAAAATAGACACAAGGGATGGAATGAGTGATGTGCAGTGCGGGAAAACCCTCTATTTCCTGCACTGCACATCACTCGCGTGTATATTCTCGCATTTTTCACAGCACTAAGACGCGTGTGCGGAGATCCGCTTATTTGCATAGGGTCGTACAGAAAACTTTGCACTGCACTCGGATGCGTGTGTAAAGATCCATTTCTTTGTTTAGGATCTCACAGTAAGACTTCTCGCGCGAACCGATAGTGCAATTGGATATCTGGTGTATTTAAGATTCCCAAAACGGATTGCACATTTGATCCGATGGTACGGATCGCGAGACAGAATCGCACGTGCTACGATTTTAAATCAACGCAGAAAACAAAAGAAAACATGTAATGAAACAATTGTGTCATAGATGAAACATAAAGTGGTGTGAACAATAGTACGATAAAATACCAAATACCATAATAGTATCAATTAGGTAAGTTAATTGATACTATTATGGAAGTAAAAGTATATGCAAATTAAGTATTTTTATAGAAAATGTGTCTAATATTCCATAGTCTGCTAACACTAAGTCTAGGTTTCAATGTCTCTAAACCCCCCTCATAGAAAAGGAATCCTAACGTAGATACTTTCAATGAATAGCATGTGCATTGAAGTATCGATTAATGGTACTCGACTGATTTCGACTTTTAATCGGAACAACCACATTTATCAAGCTGGAAAAAAAGAACCTAAACGTGTCTTTCCTTTTAAATTAACAATGGGAAAGATCAATCAATTTTATTTCATGATAATAAAGCATTTATTTCTTAATGCAACCTCCATTTAAGCCAATACACTAGTCCCAATTTAAAAAAAAAAAACAACTAAATTCTGTCTCTGAAATGCAATTCTGGAAAGTCTTCAAAATAATTAATTACCTCTACTATCACTTCTTATTGGCGCAAGGCTAATAACCTTGCCCGGAAAAACAAATTATTATGGAAAATTTAACAAGCCTCAGACTTGTTAAATAAGGCCAAGACCGGATCCCGGTTGTAGTGCCGATGATGATGATGATGATGATGATGTATATATGATATATGAGTCAAAAACGGTTTTTAGCCACAAGTTTCTCAATATTTGGAAATAGATAAAAGCCACAGCCAAATCTGGTGAATATAAAGGGTGTTCCTACAATTCATACTTTAAATCCCCGAATATTCTCTTTGTCAAAGCGCCTTAGTAAACGGGTATATTGTTCTGGTAAAATGGGATATCTTTACTTTGTAAACCAAACAGTTTCTCTCTAATTTGTCATCCAGTGGACAATAATTCTCCGCAATTGTTTGACTCTTCGCCAGGTAGTCAATTCGAGATCCAAAAAATACTAGCCACAACCTTTCCACCAGATACAATAGGCATTGCTTTTTTTGGTGCAGATTCACCGGCTACTAAACACTGCCGGAACTGCTGTTTTGACTCAGGCGTCAAGTGACGAACTCAAGAGTTTTGTTGAAAAAATTGTCATTCACCTACTATACAATCAACAAGCAAAGGCAGCATCTATATTGCACAAAGCTGAGTTCTTGGATTAAAATATAGTTTAAGAAAAAACATGTATATTAAGTGTAGTTTTTTGTTTTTTGTTGAGGTTTGAATTTCAATTTGGGAAATGAATTGATTAGCCATCTCGCATTAAAACTTTAACTGTGTCCGCTAACACCATACAAGATTTTGCGAACAGGTCTTGACTTAAAAGCCCACAGGATTCAACTTGTGCAAGGATTGAAGCCAAAAATTGGCGTAATTGTTGAATATCTCTGATTTTAAACAAATCGGATCAACGTGCCACACAACAGGCGGCACAATCAATTTATTTCAAGAAACATTCGGTGAACGTATAATTTTGCGGAATGTGTCTCTGCATTGGTCTTCTCAAGCTTCTAATATCACAACTCTCGATTATTATCTGTGGGACTATGTAAAGTCACTATGTTCACCCAGCATACATTTTAGGCCACTTACAAGCCAATATTAGCTTTGATATTTCCGATATACGACCTCAACAGCTCGGCAAAGCGGTAGAAAATTGGACTTCGATATTACGAACTAGACCTTATGCCCATATTGCAGGAATCATATGTAAACATTAATGGAATAAAATAATCTTTCTAAAAAAAAGCTAATATCATGATACTATGATTGTAAAGTATTTTATTTCTCTGATATAATTTGTAAATTTTGTTTAAAGTAAAAACAATAAAGTATTTAAATCCTGTACATCGAAAGGTAACATATTTGTATAGAAAACAAAATAAATGTACGTAGAATAATTTACAGAGCCAGTAAATTACATCAAAATGTAATATGTTAAAATAGGCTTAGCATTTAATCTTATATTGTAAAAAACCTTATATGTACTTCTTTTTCTTTTGCAAATAAATGCGTTAACAAAAAAAATGTATTTTATTTGATTATAAAGTTCTATGCCTCTTAAAAAAGCACCCTATGTTTACTTTTCAGCAAATAATAAAACCAATGGCAACCTCATCTAAAACTGTTAATTTTCATTTGTTTAAAATATCGCTTTTAAAGATGGCAGATCTGTTTGTCCAAGGAATAAAATACACAGAGTAATTAGTGAGTTATGATATATTTTCAAAATCCTTAAAAGTATCTTAAAACGAAAGAGCATCACTAGTACGACTGCCGCATAATTAAAAAATAGGTTAATTGTATACATTGCACTAAGTATTTTAATAACTAAAATACAAATAAGAGTTAATTCAACAAATGTACATCAGAAATATTACATGAAATAAACATACAAAATACTTAAAAACCAAACATCTTTCCTAGCAAGGGTGAAAAGTAGTGCTCGGATATTATTTAAACCTCTCTTAATAAGAACCCATTGAAAAGAAGTCCGACAATAATAAATTGGCAATCACAATAAACGCAACTTGTGCTTAACAAAATTCGACTTGAACTGAATAACAAACAGGAAATGATTAAAATAATCATTAAAACGTAGATGTTCCTGACTGTCGTTTTAAAACGAAGTCGTATTAAAATGAAATGTTGTAATTCACACTATCGGCGCCACATGCCAGGACCAACACCAACGCCGATACCTCCTGTAGCAACTCCGCGGCGCACAGCTTCCATCTCATCCTGACGGCTATCGCGATATGCTCGCTTTGTATCTTCGAATTCTCTTAGTCTTTGGTTGTATCTGTCGATTTGCTCCCGGAGTATGGCATCCTCATGGATAGCTCGTCTTTCATCGTACTCTAAACACCCTACACCGTCTAAACGTTCTAAGTCCAACCAGCCACGGAAGCGAATGCACACACCATTCATGATGAAATGGGATTTAATGTGCACCTGAAATAAACAGAAAATAATTTGTAATATTTAGTCAATTAGATTAAATTAATTTATAAATGAGTTAGTCTTTCTTAGTTTCTAAACGATTTAGCCCTTTATAAATATCTTGTTTTGTCTATCTAGAAAAGTCTAGTTAACTTCTCAGAGTTCATAAGTTTCGTTAAAATATCTTTGTTATCTTATTTTGGTATTTTGTCAGCTTGTAATAAGTTATTAAATGTGGCGTCAGTCTCACCAAATTCAAATGTAAGTTCAAATTCAACTAATACCTTTAAGATGTATTCATTTTAAAGTCTAATAAAGTAAATACAGCTAGTTAAAAGTTGAGTATGACTTATTTTGGTGCAATAATGGGAGACATAAGCCCATCCATCTTGCAATAGTTCCGAGATGAATTAGTGAATCATGTGCTCTTTTTGTTTTTCACTTGCGCTTGCACAAACAAAATGGGATTTTGGGGGACCCTTAAGGAGGTATCCTGATGTAGAAGGCCAAAAAAACCAATTTTGTCGATTTCAAAAAAAAAAAAAAGCATTTAATACAGGGCTCAGCAACCTATGACCGGCGGGTCACCAAGTGACCGATTTACTAATTTTAAGTGGCCCACTTTAGTTTCGAAAAAAGTAAAACATAAACATGAAACGAATATTTTGAGAATAAAAAAAAATTGAAAATAGATACTTTGTTTTTGCGCCCAAGTCAATTTAGTCCCTTGCGTCTCCGCCCTAACAACATGCGCCGCGTGCTGTAGAATAATCACGGAGACGTAAGGGACAAAATTGGCGCGGCGTGTATCGTTCTCTCAGTTGTAGGACTTGTTCATGAGCGAAGTGACGCAGTTACGCAGCTAAATAATTATTAAGCAGTTACCTAAGTGAAATAATTATTATTATTTTTAAAAAAATATTACCATGAACAAATAAAAAGCAAAAAAGAAGTTATTTCAAGATGTGTGGAAAGAAAAGTATGGATGTATCGAAAATGCTGACAAATTGGTAAGTAATTTATATACAGATGTAATTACCGCCAGGACTTACAATATTGAGCGACACTTTTCTTTAAAAAGTTCGTTCTCAACCACCGAAGTGAACAGACCGCGTGAACCAAACAAATCCGTGTACGATTCCGGAAAGTGAAAAGCAAACAAACGATAAGTGGGACCATTTTCCGGGAAACGTTCTATACGAACAAAAGGTCCACATGTGCACCAACTGTGTAAAATTGGGTGATGTGTAGTGGAAATTAAAACACAATTCCTCACAATCTGAGACTAATCCCAAAAACAATGAGTACCAACAGCAGTGCACCAAGCTCAATTAATGAACACATGCTGATGCAGCAAAATAATGCGCTATTTAATGAAAATCACAGCCGCAGTCAAAACGAACAACAGCTGTATAGTCAGTGGCATTATGCAGTCAACGAATGGCAAAATGCACAGAGTGAAAATGTACACCTAAAATCCATGATAATAGAATTACAGAAACAAGTGGAGGAGCTGAAAAAGCATCCGCCAAGGAGACAAATGGACACACCTCTACAACTCGCAGCAAACCCAACGACTCAAATAGCAGACCCCAGTCCACCAACGCTAGTACCGGAACAACAGATTGAATACTGGACTGATGAAGAACAATTAGCCAGGGACCCTGAAGAATGGGTTCTGGGAAGCCCCAAAAATATCAAAAAAACGTAAGGCGAATACTACCCCCTCACCCAAAAACAAAACAAAAACACAGGGAAAAGCAACAACCACCAACTCACAACAAACAACAAAACAACAACCTGCAGCATCAACCATCAGCCCACAAGAAACCAAAAAGGAACGACCTCCACCTCCGATTGTGCTCAATGGAATTAACTCATACGAATACCTGTATGGCCTAATTGTGCAAAAGGTGAACGAGGATTCCTTCCAAATAAAACTGATCGGAGAAACAACAGCGAAAATTAATTGTAATGATCCGAACACCTATAGAATCATTACAAAACTATTCCAAGGAATCGAATCTGGACTTTCATACATACGAAAATAAGCAAACGAGGCCAATCAGGGTAATGGCCAAAAATTTGCACTCATCATACAACCCGGACCATCAAGAACTACCTCATAAAGAAGGGACTTAAGATCCTGTCGGCTTTCAACAAATTCTCATGGAAGGATAAAAAGCCACTAAATATGTTTGTCTTAACTTTCAGCAATGAAGACAATATAGAAAACATTAGACAAATAACACACATACTTGGGTGTAAGGTGGACATCGAAGCAATGGAATTAAATAAATTAATACCTCAATGTAAAAAATGCCAAGCCTATGGACATACACAAAATTATTGCAACAAAAATGCAAGATGTGTAAAATGTGCTGGCAACCACCAAACAGTAAACTGCACAAAACCGCCCAGCCAAAACCCAAAATGCGTCAACTGTGGAGACGCACACCCAGCCAACTACAGAGGATGTCTCGTGGCCAAAGAGATACAAGACCTCAAAAATAAAAGACAGAAAGGAAAACCCAACCACAACTAGGAGTGTGAACACCCAAAATAAGCTAAGGTAGGCATCCATTGCTGCATCCACCTCAGGCATACAAGATACAGCCAAAAAGCAAGAAGATAATACAAACCAAACCCTACAACTTATCCTCAACAAAATAACCAACTTGGAAAGCTCATTCTCTAAACTAAACGAGAGGGTAACTCAACTTAAGACCAGTACCAAAAAAACTGCTCCAAAACTCAAAAGAAAGTAAAATGAGTAACACACTAAAAATTATGTCATGGAACGCAAACGGACTGTTAAGGCATCAACAAGAGCTACAAGCAGTCCTGGATATAAACGAAATAGATGTGTGTCTGATACCAGAAACACACCTTACCAAACAGTCCTTTGTCAAATTCAGAGGATACAAAACATACCATGCAGTACACCCCGGAAATGCAGTAAGGGGAGGAAGTGCGGTGATAATCAGAGAGCACATCGCTCAATACGAAGAAGCAAAATTCGAAGCAGAACATATACAGGCAACTGCAGTGAGTGTTAACACACAACACCTTAACATCACATTAGCTAGCTTATATATGTTAGCCCCCCGAAACACAACATCAAATCTGACAGATACAAAGTACTCTTCGAAGCTATAGGAAACCGATTCATCATAGGTGGCGATTACAATGCAAAACACACGCATTGGGGCTCCAGACTGATCACAACAAAAGGAAAAGAGCTATTAAAAACAATTCAAGCCTATCGATGTGAAGCCGTATCTACTGGTAAGCCTACCTACTGGCCCACAGACCCAGATAAGATACCAGACTTGACAGACTTCTTCATCATCAAAAATGTGTCAACCAACTATATGTGCATCGAAGATAACCTGGAACTAAACTCCGATCACTCGCCGATCGTCCTGACACTAAGTGAACACATCATGTCAAAACCGACCAACCCATGTCTCGCCAATAAAAGAACAGACTGGGAAAGTTTTCGAACCAGCCTGAAGAACAAGATAACACTAGCAGCCCCTCTACAAACAGAACAGCAACTGGACGTTAAGGTGGAGAAATTAATTATGGACATACAACACTCGGCGTGGCAAAACACACCCGCAATTAAAACAAAACTTAAGGGTAACAACTACCCCAAAGAAATACTGGAATTAATTGCAGAAAAAAGAAAGGCGAGGAAGAAATGGCAGCAGTCCAGGGCCCGACAGGACAAAACAAGGCTGAACAACCTATCATCACAACTGAAAAGTTAGATCAAACAGCTGAAGAATAACAGCATTAGCGAATACTTACGAAATCTGACACACGACTCCAGTACAGAACAGTCACTATGGAAAACTACGAAAAACCTAAAAAGGCCAATTATGCAAACACCTCCAATCAAAACAACGGAAGACAGCTGGGCTAGAAACAACACACAAAAAGCAATAACGTTCGCAGAACACTTACAAAATATGTTCCAACCCAACCCGGAAGGTAGTACTGAGCCACTGCCTAATGACTACGAACAAGAAATAGTCGAAATGCCGCCCGTCACCCCAGCAGAAGTTGAAAAAGAAATTAAAACTAATATCAACCCCAAAAAAGCTCCTGGCTTTGACCTCATCACCGGACAGATACTGAAGGAGCTACCGAGAAAGGCAACCACTAAAATAACGAACCTAATAAATGCTTCATTCAGGCTACAATATGTACCACAACTGTGGAAAGTAGCTGAAGTAATAATGATTCCGAAGCCCGAAAGGCCGCCCCGCGAAACAACATCATATCGACCGATCTCACTGCTACCGGTCATATCGAAACTGTTCGAGAAACTTCTTCTTAGACGAATCAAACCGATCATAGAAGAAAAACATCCCATTCCGGATCATCAATTTGGCTTCCGGAATCAACACTCTACTATTGATCAGGTGCACAGAATCACTGATGCTATTGAAAAGGCGCTAGAAGAAAAGAAAGCGTGCTCAGCAGTATTTCTAGATGTTGCGCAAGCTTTGGACAAAGTCTGGCATGAGGGGCTGATACACAAACTTAAGATGCTTCTGCCTGTCCCATATTCGAAAATCCTAGAATCATACATCTCGGAACGCTACTTCAGGATCAAACAAGAGGATGTCTATTCCGGGCTGAAAAAAATCCAAGCGGGAGTGCCACAGGGAAGTGTACTGGGACCAATCCTATACCTCCTATACACCAGCGACCTGCCTACATTCAACGAAAATATTGTTGCCACATTCGCCGATGATACTGCCATTTTGGCCGTCGGAGAAAACAACGCCAACTCAACACAAACACTACAAACAGCCATAGACGCACTACAACGCTGGACACTAAAATGGCACATCAAGCTGAATGAAAGCAAATCAGTGCACGTCGATTTTACAAACAAACGAATCGAGCACAAGCCAATATACATCAGTCACCAAGTGATCACCTACGCCAACACAGCAAAGTACCTTGGGATGACTCTTGACGCTAAACTCAGATGGAAAGTACACGTCAAGAAGAAACAAGAAGACCTCAAACCAAAGTTTAGAAAAATGTACTGGCTACTGGGCAGACATTCTGCCTTGACAACGTACAACAAGTTACTCCTGTATCAACAAGTCCTGAAACCAATATGGACTTACGGCATTCAACTCTGGGCCTGTACCAAACAAAGCAACAGGATGATCATTCAACGATTCCAAAATAAAGTACTTCGGAGTATTGTTAATGCTCCTTGGTATATACGGAATGACGACCTGCACAAGGATCTGGGTGTGGAAAACGTCGAGAATGTCATCAAGCAGTACGCTCGTAAACACAAACAACGGCTTCAGCAGCACACCAACATCGAGGCCCTCCAGCTCCTGGATAACGATGGCCTGGCGAGAAGACTAAAACGGGCAAAGCCACTCGACCTAGCGTAATTTAAGTACCTACATTTATATATATTTAAAAATAAAATTATTAAAAATATGTACATAAATAATGTAATACAAACTAGAATAAAAGCTACTGTCATGAGACAAGTACCCTAAAAGATTATATATACCCGTAGCAAGTTAAGTTAGACATAAATAGTTTATTAGTAATATGTTACCAGATTGCTATATAATAAATACACCATATGGTGCTATTTAATAAAATTAAATAAAAACTTTTCTTTAAAACATAAAAATGTAAGTGAAATGACAAATGAAGATAAATCTGAATATATTGCTAAACGTGTATTAATTTTTGGAGAACAGAATAAATTCTTAAAGAGTTTTGTTATCCGTTACAATCAAGCTACATCCGCCAGCTTTGTTGCAGCTCTTAGCATTGGTGTCAACGGAAAACCATTTACAGGCGGCGAGTTTTTGAAAAACGCATTCATAAATTGTTCCGAACACTTATTTAACGACTTGGCAAATAAAAAACAAATAATTGAAAGAATCAAAGAAATGCCATTGCAGCTAGAACAGTTCAGCGTGGCGTTGAAGATATGGCCAAAAATATTGACGAACAGGTCAAAAATGATTTGTTATTTAGTGACATAATTAGCATTCCACTTGATGAAAGTACTGATATAAATAGTATGGATAGGCTTGCAATTATTATTAGATTTGCATCAATAAATAATTCGAAAGTCAATGAAGAACTGTGCGCTCTCGCTTCAATGAATGACACGACCAAAGGCACTGATATTTTGCATCAAGTACAAGAGTTTATAAATTTCAAAAATGGGCAAGTATTGGATTTAAAAAGTAAATTGTTTTCAATAACAACTGATGGTGCTCCAAGTATGAGACGAAAAAATGTTGGGTTTGTAAAACTAATGGAAAATGAACTTGGCCGCTCACTGTATCGTTTCATTCATACAGAAAGAGGAAATTGAATCGAAATATGGAGATTTGCTGTTACATTTTGAAATACGATGGTTAAGTCGAGGCAAAGTTCTTAATAGATTTGTAGAGTGTTTTAATGATACGAGGGTTGCCTCTTATGTTTCGGGATTTGGCAACCCTAGTGTTGCAATCCGGCAATTGACAGCTCTGTCGTAAAGTTGAACATTTTTGAGGTTATACGCACTCAGAACGTTTTGACATACGAGCGCTATTTGTGTTGTTTACAGTAACTTAAAAGATTCATCTCGGCCCAAAAATGGAATTAAATCGTCTACATTTTCGTGCGATTATTTTTTACAACTTTCGGCGTGGATTAACTCAGCAACAGTGCATGGATGAACTTAATTCAATTTTTGGCGTTGAAGCTCCATCAAGGACCAGTGTTTATCGATGGTATGGTGAATTCAATCGTGGTCGTAGTTCACTCCAAGATGAATTTCGTGAAGGTCGTCCAAAATCAGTTGTTGTTCCGAAAACCATTGATGCTGTGCGCGAACTGATATTGGAAGATCGTCATGTGACCTATCGTGAGATTGAGACAACCTTAGGCGTTAGTGGGACCAGCATACATTCAATATTGCATAAACATTTGACTGTCAAAAAAATTTGTTCGGGTTGGATCCCACACAATTTGTCAATCGCCCAAAAAAAGGCTCGTGTCAATTGGTCGAAAGAAATGCTCAAAAAATACGGTCGCGGTGCTTTGAAACACGTCTATGACATCGTGACAGGTGATGAATCGTGGATTTACGCGTACGAGCCCGAAAGTAAACAGCAGTCGACTGTCTGGATGTTTCAAGATGAGCCAAATCCAACAAAAGTTGTTCGCGCACGAAGCACTTCCGAGCAAATGGTCGCCTGTTTTTTCGGAAAAACTGGACATGTCGCAACCGTACCACTAGAACAACGCAGAACAGTCAATTCTGAGTGGTACACAACCATTTGTTTGCCAGTTGTCTTCCAAGAAATCAGGAAAACCAACCGCCGAAGACGGATCACTCTTCACCACGACAATGCGAGCTCTCACACATCGGCTGCGACAACTGCATTTTTGAGCACCCAAAACATCGATTTGATGGGTCATCCGCCGTATAGTCCTGACTTGGCACCGAATGACTTCTTTTTATTCCCGTACGTAAAAAACAAACTGAGAGGTCAACGTTTTTCGACACCTGAAGAAGCGGTTGCTGCATTCAGAATGGATGTGTTGGAGATACCTCAATCAGAGTGGCAAAAGTGCTTCGACAATTGGTTCAAACGCATGCAAAAGTGTATAGATCTTCATGGGGAATATTTTGAAAAACAATAAAGTCATTTTCGATGATCAATATTTGTTTTTGTTCTCTAATCCCGAAATATAAAAGGCAACCCTCGTATACAAATATTTCTTCACGAAATCGGTGAAAATAGTCTCGAACTCAATGACAAACAATGGCTTTTAAGACTATCGTTCTTAACAGACATAATGAATCATTATATTGATTTCGACGTACGACTCCAAGGAAATAACCATACAATTTTGAAAATGTATGAGGAATGGAAGGATTTTACATCGAAATTAATATTATTTGAAACTGACATAAAAGCTGAAAAATGTATTTTCTTTCCTTTGTTAAAAAGGGAACATGAAAAAGAAAATATCGATGAAAGCAATCTAATTCTTTGATGGCATCTCGGGGCGCCCACTCAGCGCTATAGGTTCGCCTCTCCCGAGAGAAGTCTAATAAATAAATAAATAAATAAATATGTTCGAAAGTTGGATTTTCGTCATTAAAAATGAATGTGACAGTCGATTTCAAAGTTTTAAGACCCATGGCGAAATGTTTACATTTATAATAAAGCCCGACGAAATAGAAGAAAATGGGAGTTTGGCATCTCCTGTAATCTGGCGTCTCAGAGGTCGGGTTTTGGAATCAGTTGCAGTATTCTCAATATCTAAAAATTGAAAATTTTAGTTTAGAAATGATTGATTTTAAAAATACAACGTTATGGACGGATAAATTCAAGGAATTGCGGAAAGATTTGGAAAAAACAGAAGATGATCATTTTCTCATGATATCAACGTGTTGGGCATCACTTCCTAAGAAGTTTTCATCTTTGAAAAAAATTGGCTTTGGCATTTGGCCAACTGATAAATATGAGCAAATATTTTCAAAAATGAAATTTATTTTAAGCAAGAACAGGAGCAACAGAAAAATCAGATGCTTGCATTCGTCTTAAAACGACTGACTATACAACAGACTTGATTAAATTGACGCCACAAGTTCAACATCAGGGGAGCCATTAATATCGAAGAGAACGTTTATAATTAAAGTTCATTCAACTATGTTTGTTTTTGTACTAATTAGAATTGTATTAGTTTTTATAATAATAATTAAAGTGGAAAAGCGTATTGTAATTATTTTCTTAATAATATGTATCTTATTATTCACCAAAAGACTGTTTTAAAATGAAAATATCCCTGACCAAAACGTCCCTTTAATATTCTCATTGTGGTTGATTTTGACCCGCAGCCAAAAAAGGTTGCCGGCCCCTGATTTATAATATACACTTCATACCCTTGTCTCAAGTACACGAGGATGCTCTAAGTGGGCAAAAAACCGATTTTGTCGATTTTTTTTTAAAAGCCTATTTAATATATACACTTCATACCTCTGTCTCAAGTACACGAGGATGCTTGAATCCTGGTGTAGAAAGCTAAAAACAAACCGATTTCGTCGATTTTTAAAAAAAAAAAAAAAACGAGTTAATATATATATTTGCAAATTTGAGCATTTATTGTGCATACATAGAAGTGTTTAAATTAATTTGTTCATTAAATTCTATGCATAAGCAAGCAAGTTATAAGTAAAAGATATCAGCCTCAAATAAAATGTTTTTTTTTTTTTTTCATTTTTAAACATTTTAAATTAAAGGCTAGACAAAAAATGCTTAAATTCTAGCTTAAATAGCTTATATAATAACTTACTGGTCCTTCGCAGACGCTCTAAGCTAAACATTACTTAATATTTGTATAATTTGCCTTTCGGCGACAGAAGTTTGTGGCAATACTTATAATTATTTGAAAGACAAAGAAAAATTTGAAAAACTTTGTCAATTTTTTTTTTTTTTTTTTGCTTAAAATTTAACTTACTTAACTCACCTTTTTTTTTTTTTTTTTTTTTTTTATGTAAAATCACAGCTTAACTTAACTTAAATCTTATACTACCCTAATTCTAGACAACCTAAGTCTATGTAAGCTAGCTGATGATAGTGTGATTCTATACCGACTTTGGTATCCAGGTCTTTATATGCCATTCAACCACCAGAACTGTTGACGCTGTCTAATACTATCGTCTTGGTCTCTGTGAGAGATAGCTCTACTGAAGCGCAGGAGCTCTTCTTCGGTGCGCGTTACTTCCCGGTCGTAGCACAATCGCCCGTCTACGGATGATCTACTTACATGATAGATCAGCGGAATTCCGGATCTATCCTGTATAAGCCCTTTCATATCCAAATCAAGGAACGCCTCTGGTGGAACAAAACCGTTGCGACGCACGTTCTCATAGTACAGGGTATTTGGATAATAAGCCCCGAAAATTAGGTCATTGGACGAGCTTATTGCTCACGCAATATGTCCTTTGATTAATTTAATCATAAAATTATCCACCCTATTTATGCAGGCTTCATTATATAAAGTCTCATTTGAGTAGTACTTTTTGTATTCCGATTCCGGTGTTCGATATAATCTGAGACAGGTTCTCAGACACTTCCTTTCGAACACCCGAATCTTTTCCATCAAATTTGGACCTATGTTAAACCATACTGGACAGCCATATATGAGCATTGGCCTGATTAGCGTCATGTAGCATATGACTTTTACCCTGCTGTCAAGTTGGCTACTGTGAAATAGCCTCCTTGTCATAGCAAACGTTTTTCTAGCCTTGACCAGAGCAGCCTCTACATGTCTGTTGAAATACAGATATTGGTATAGCCAGATGCCCAGGTATTTAACTAAACTCTTGGTTTCCAGTTTATCTCCATGCGGTCCCACGATAACTAGCTTTCGCCAGTTTTTTCTTGTGTCGTTCTTGGCTTTATATAATGGCGTTCTAAATAGGATGGCTTCACAGTTGATCTTAAGTTTCCAGTCATCGCAATAGCGCTGCACGTTGTTGAAATCTCGCTGTATTAACCTATTTATGATCTCAACTTTCGGAGCTGTTCTGTAAATTATGAGATCGTCTGCGTACGCAATAGCCTGCGGAAGTGCATCTAATAAGTCGCTAATGTAAATGTTAAAAAGAATCGGAGAGAGTACCGCACCCTGTTGCAAGCCATTCTTGATATTATACGTTTTATTAGAGGTCACATTACCACTTTTGACCACGAACCTCCTGTCCTTTGACATATCGTAAAGTACATATAGTAAAGGCTTATGTATGCCATGTCTGACCAGTTTGTAATATAACCCTTCGATCCAGACGGTATCAAAGGCTTTTTCCAAGTCGATCAGACAGGCACCTGTGCATTGGTTTCTACATTTATTCCATTGTATGTCGGAGACCAGTTTAGCTGCGGCATGTGTGGTTTCATGACCCGCCCTAAAGCCAAACTGGTTATTTGGAATAATGCTATTGTCGTCTACCCATTTTAGCAGAGCTTTGTTAATGATTTTTTCAAATACTTTACTGATGCTTGGGAGTAAACTTATCGAACGCATGTTCATTGGGTTTGTACAGTCTTTGCCCTTTTTTGGGATGGGCTGAATGATAGCCGTTTTCCAACGCGCGGGATAATATCCATTATTCAACGCGTTGTTAAACAGGACCGTGTATATATCTATTGCCTTTGGGGGCAGGTTCTTGAGTACGATGTTAGGTACTCCATCTATTCCCACTGACTTTTTGCTTCTTAATGAGTCGAAGATACTCTGGATTCCTTCCCTTGTGATTAAAAGGCTATTAGCCCCACCATTGGCATTAATGTCAATTGACAGATTATCGTCACTGAATTCCGTAAAACCAGGGTTCTCCGATTGCCAATGTGAAATTTCATTCCGGAGGTGCAGGTGATTCAGTCGAATTCTGTCCTCCAGGTCATGGTTTCGTTCATCTTTTCCAAAGGGTCTTCGATCACGAAGAGCTCACTATTGAAGATAGCGTTCTCTGTATCTATGCCAATGTTGGTTAGCAGCTGCTTGTTTACCTCAGTACGTGGAATTTGGAGACACTGAATCTCGTTTTGATTATTTCTCCTGAATATTTTATTTATTTGTGGGAACATATTCGGGTTATTAGTTTTTATAGCTCGAATTCTGTTGTTCCAATACAAATTTGTTGCTAATCTATAATTAGCTTTAAGTAATTGTTGGAGGTTTTTTAATTGAGATTTCAGTGATATTATCTCTTGGTCTTGTCTGTCTGTAAACTGTCTGTGTAATTGTTTTAATTTCGATAGCAGTTTGCTCTTTTTCTTGTGGAGTGCGTTTATTGTTGCGTTTCTGTACATGTTAATGTGATCTGTAACTGTTGTTTTGGGAATTGTTTTGTCCATTGTTCGTTTTACGGTTTCGTCCATTTGTTGAATGTATTTGTCGATTTCGTCATTTGTCAGGTTTCTGTTTACTGGCAGATTAAAGTCATTCGAACAAAGTTCTCTTGTTAATGATCTGGTGAACCGCGGCCATCGCATTGCCCTGCAGTTATAGGGTTGCGGGATCACGAATTCCTCCAGATCTGCGAGCTCGTTCGGAAGCTCTATTACTGCCGTGAATGCACAGTGGTCGCTGTCGTATTCAATTGTCCGTAAACAGTTTGTGTTTCGTCTGTTGCTGTTAAGTAATCTCAGTCGTGAGTCGATTAGCAAGATATCTAAGAATGATCTACCTCTGGGGAACGATGGATATTTCGTAGCTAGCAAGTCAGTTCTATATTCAATATGAAACTGATCTAACCAACCAGCCAACTGATTTCCTCTGGCATTAGATATATAATTTCCCCAATTTCTATGCTTGGCGTTCATATCTCCCCCTAGGATAAAGTAATTTTTGTCCAGGTGCAATTGTAAGCATCGAAAGAGTGACTCGAGCTCCGCTATAAATAGGTTTTGTTGGTGCTCCTCAGGTGCATAGACCGCAATCGCATACAAACCCCTTCCTTGCTGAAGGGGTATGCGGACGATACAGGCTTCCAGCACCCGGAACCTGCGCACTTCTCCACTATATATTACTTTATGATTGATCCCTTTTCTAATAAAGATTGCGACATATATATCATATGAATTCATCTGTAAAATTATGGGTTATCTTGCAAACGCGTTTCAAAAACGTGGTTTTGAGAAAAATGCATTTAAAGTCTGCGAACACTGTACAGTGTGCTTGGGCATGCGTACTTTCCGAGCTCATTTTGACCGACTAAAATACAAATTCATACTTGGGGCTTTGAGAGCCTATTCTACAAGTGGTATACTATCGATTAAGAAAAAAAAAACGTTCTTTTGCATTTACACAACTTTTATTCTGCAAAATATCCCTCATCCGCTTCTACAATCTTCTCCCATCTATTTACAAGTTTGTAGATGCCATTTTTGAAGAAATCTTTTTCCCGGGACTCAAAAAACTGTGCAACCGCGTTTTCAACATCTTCTCGAGGTTTGAAGTGCTAATCGCGCATTTAAATTGTTCATGGCCAAAAAGCGATGGTAATCCGACGTCTGGTGAATATGGGGGACGGGGTAAAAGTTACCAGCCTACTGATGAAATCAACTCCAGAGTCATCCTTGCTACATGAGGCCGCACGATATCTTGGTGGAAAAAAACATTCTTCCTATTCATGAGTGCTGGCTGTTTTTTTTTTTTTTGCGAGTTCATCGGCTACTCTAGGCAATTGTGTTGAGTAGAGCTCTTTGGTAATAGTTTCACCACTTCCCATTAGTAGTCCACCACACACAATATCATCTTGCGTTGATAAAGAGCTAGTTTAGTACTCAACGGGATTGGGTCGTGTGACGAAAGTTAAAGGTACGATCATTTTCTGTTGTAGATCGTCCACTTTTCGTCAAAAGTCAAAATGGGTCCAAAATTGGGCAATTATTGTTCCTGGTGAGTAAGGAAGAGCAAATATTGAGTCGCTGGAATCGGTTCGTAACAGTCAGTTTGTGGGGGACCCATTATCTCATAATATACGATTTTCCGTGCTGATCCAAGCGCACAAGAATTATTTCATCGCTTACCCAAAACTATTGAGCAAATTTCGGACGCGTTTGGCTAGAATCCTCGTTAGGTGCTGCTTTTAGTTGGTTCGAATCGAGAGATTTTGGTCTACCTGATAAAGGTTTATCTTCAGGGGTCTCATCGCTAGTCGAAATGGTCTGAAACCGATTTTGAGTTGTTCGTTCGTAAAGTGCCCTCTCTGAACGCTTCACACATTTTTTTGTTGCTTTGGCACCTTTTGCACTCAATTTGAACTCAAACAGTAAACAAACTCTAATAATTTCGTTGGGCACAGCCATATTTAATTACGAATTTCTGAACTGTAATTGTCAACCTGTTGTCTACGTTGGGTGACGCAGTATGCCGATGCATAAGCTTTCAGGAAAGCTCTAATAGATGTACTTTTAATTTCCTTGGTTACCTGATATATAATATAATTGCATTCGGTGACTATTTTATGTTACTTGCTTCCAATTTGCTTGGAGGGTAAGCGTTTTAATCAAGGCTTTCGAGTCTCAGCTTTCAATCGCGTAAAAGTAAACAACAGGGGGGTGGGAGCGAGCATACAGGGTAAAGTCTGTGCTTTCAACCCGGCGGAGGCCAGGACGATCCTTGTCTCTGTTCAATCCAAGTTGACATGCAGTCTCCACGTGACACCCCTGGATAGCTACTTTGGCACCCACCAAGTAGTGAACCAATGCATGCAGCCACATCCTGATAAAAACAGACTATTATGGACAATTTAACAAGTCTCGGATAAGGACCGGATACCGGATGATGAAAAGTAAACAACAAACATTGAACTTGCTGTGTGCAAGATTGGTGTCGCGTTTGCTCACAATCGAACAAAAACAGCGTCGTGAGGATGTTTCAATCGAATGCTTGGCCACGTTTCGCCGCAAGAACGCCGAGTTTTTGCGTTGATTCATAACTATGGATGAAACATGGGTCCATCACTACACACCCCAACCGAAAAACAGTCAAAACAATGGACTGAAGAGGGAGAATCGGCTCCAAAGAACGCAAGAGCCGTTCCTAATTATTTTTTATTGATATATAGAGTGGTGGAAAAAATAGGTCTAAATAACGATCAACAATTAGTAACTGCGTATAATTTGGTTTTTCTTCGATACCAAATCTATACCCAAATCGTACCTAACAGTACTTTGATATGGTGCATCAGTTTGCTCTTATCAGTTTTTTGTTTTTGCCTAGTAGTAAAAAATGCAAGCGAAAGGGATATTTTGCCTGGAAAAAATAAAAGAAACAAACCATCATCACAGTCTCATTTTTTTTTTTTCATTTTTTAAACATTTTTTTATTTTCTTTCTATATTCTTAGTTTCTAAATTAAAGGCTAGACAAAAAATGCTTAAATTCTAGCTTAAATAGCTTATATAATAACTTACTGGTCCTTCGCAGACGCTCTAAGCTAAACATTACTTAATATTTGTATAATTTGCCTTTCGGCGACAGAACTTTGTGGCAATACTTATAATTATTTGAAAGACAAAGAAAAATTTGAAAAACTTTGTCAATTTTTTTTTTTTTTTTTTTCTTAAAATTTAACTTACTTAACTTACCTAAACTTATCTACTTTTTTTTTTTTATTTTTTTTTTTTTATGTAAAATCACTTAGCTTAACTTAACTTAAATCTTATACTACCCTAATTCTAGAAAAGCTAAGTCTATGTAAGCTAGCTGATGATAGTGTGATTCTATACCGACTTTGGTATCCAGGTCTTTATATGCCATTCAACCACCAGAACTGTTGACGCTGTCTAATACTATCGTCCCGGTCTCTGTGGGAGATAGCCCTACTGAAGCGCAGGAGCTCTTCTTCGGTGCGCGTTACTTCCCGGTCGTAGCACAATCGCCCGTCTACGGATGATCTACTTACATGATAGATCAGCGGAATTCCGGATCTATCCTGTATAAGCCCTTTTATGTCCAAATCAAGGAACGCCTCTGGTGGAACAAAGCCGTTGCGACGCACGTTCTCATAGTACAGGGTAATAAGCCCCGAAAATTAGGTCATTGGACGAGCATATTGCTCTCGCAATATGTCCTCTGATTAATTTCATCATAAAATTATCCACCCTATTTATGCAGGCTTCATTATATAAAGTCTCATTTGAGTAATACTTTTTATAGTCCGATTCCGGTGTCCGATATAATCTGAGACAACTTCTGAGACACTTTCTTTCGAACACCCGAATCTTTTCCATCAAATTTGGACCTATGTTGAACCATACTGGGCAACCATATACGAGCATTGGCCTGATTAGTGTCATGTAGCATATGACTTTTACCTTGCTGTCAAGTTGGCTACTGTGAAATAGCCTCCTTGTCATAGCGAAAGTTTTCCTCGCTTTGAGCAAAGCAGCCTCTACATGTCTGTTGAAATACAGATATTGGTCTAGCCAGATGCCCAGGTATTTAACTAAACTCTTGGTTTCCAGTTTATCTCCATGCGGTCCCACGATAACTAGCTTTCGCCAGTTTTTCCTTGTGTCGTTCGTGGCTTTATATAATGGGGTTCTAAATAGGATGGCTTCACATTTCTGGAAGTTGATCTTAAGTTTCCAGTTGTCGCAATAGCGCTGCACGTTGTTGAAATCTCGCTGTATTAAACTATTTATGATCTCAACTTTCGGAGCTGTTCTGTAAATTATGAGATCGTCTGCGTACGCAATAGCCTGCGGGAGTGCATCTAATAAGTCGCTAATGTAAATGTTAAAAAGAATCGGAGAGAGTACCGCACCCTGTTGCAAGCCATTCTTGATATTATACGTTTTATTAGAGGTCACATTACCACTTTTGACCACGAACCTCCTGTCCTTTGACATATCGTAAAGTACATATAGTAAAGGCTTATGTATGCCATGTCTGACCAGTTTGTAATACAACCCTTCGATCCAGACGGTATCAAAGGCTTTTTCCAAGTCGATCAGACAGGCACCTGTGCATTGGTTCCTACATTTATTCCATTGTATGTCGGAGACCAGTTTAGCTGCGGCATGTGTGGTTTCATGACCCGCCCTAAAGCCAAACTGGTTATTTGGAATAATGCTATTGTCGTCTACCCATTTTAGCAGAGCTTTGTTAATGATTTTTTCAAATACTTTACTGATGCTTGGGAGTAAACTTATCGAACGCATGTTCATTGGGTTTGTACAGTCTTTGCCCTTTTTTGGGATGGGCTGAATGATAGCCGTTTTCCAACGCGCGGGATAATATGCATTATTCAACGCGTTGTTAAACAGGACCGTGTATATATCTATTGCCTTTGGGGGCAGGTTCTTGAGTACTATGTTAGGTACTCCATCTATTCCCACTGACTTTTTGCTTCTTAATGAGTCGAAGATACTCTGGATTCCTTCCCTTGTGATTAAAAGGCTATTAGCCCCACTATTGGTATTAATGTCAATTGACAGATTATCGTCACTGAATTCCGTAAAACCAGGATTCTCCGATTGCCAATGTGAAATTTCATTCCGGAGGTGCAGGTGATTCAGTCGAATTCTGTCCTCCAGGTCATGGTTTCGGTGAATGCTTTCATTCACCTTGTACATTTCCTGAAAGACAGCTCCCACAGCATTCGCCTTCTCCAAAGGATCTTCGATCACGAAGAGCTCACTATTGAGGATAGCGTTCTCTGTATCTATGCCAATGTTGGTTAGCAGCTGCTTGTTTACCTCGGTACGTGGAATTTGGAGACACTGAATCTCGTTTTGATTATTTCTCCTGAATATTTTATTTATTTGTGGGAACATATTCGGGTTATTAGTTTTTATAGCTCGAATTCTGTTGTTCCAATACAAATTTGTTGCTAATCTATAATTAGCTTTAAGTAATTGTTGGAGGTTTTTTAATTGAGATTTCAGTGATATTATCTCCTGGTCTTGTCTGTCTGTAAACTGTCTGTGTAATTGTTTTAATTTCGATAGATCATCATCATCACAGTCTTCTATCGTGATTGTGAAGTAAACTACGGGTTCGTCTTTATTGAAATCTTCGTAAATTTGTTAGACTTGTGTTTTAGTGTTTGTTACACAATAAGAATACAATTTTGTGAAAATGGGTCGTGGAGTACATTGGACTAGTTCCGATCGTGAAATGATAAAAAAAATTAAGAAATGGCGGGAAAACAATGGATGAAATAGCTAAGCTAATGAAGTGCTCTAAGAAAAAAATACGGCTCTTCATCCAGGTCCCAAAATGGAAACCAGAGGCAGAAAAAGAAAGACAACCTCACGATTCGACAAACTGCTAATCCGACTATCCAAGAACAAGTCGTTTTTTTCTTCAACGGAATTCAAAAATGACAAACATACCTTGTACGAGTCGTACAATTAGAAACAGACTAATAGAAGTCGGTCTTCCTGGAAGAAGTCCCAGACAAGTTCCATACTTGAGCAAGAAAAATATTAAGCAGAGACTCGTTTTTGCCAAAAAACACCTCCGCCGTGCGAATTGGAATAACATCTTATGGTCGGATGAAACCAAGATTAATTTGTTTGGTTCCGATGGAAAACTGTACGTCGGACAACCAATGAACTCAGAATTCGATCCAAAGTATACGAAAAAGACAGTGAAACATGGTGGAGGGAATTTAATGATTTGGGGGTGCTTTTCAGTATCTGGTGTTGGTCCAATTTTTCTTATAAAGGACGAAATGTATGCTAAAGATTATGTAGAAATCTTAAACACCGTTATGCTACCATTTTCTGAAAAACACATCTCTATTAAATGGAAGTTTATGCAGAATAATGACCCCAAGCACACCTCAAAATTGGCTAAAGAATGGTTTCTTCAAAACAAAGTCGATGTTATGGAGTGGGCATCGCAGTCCCCTGATCTTAACTCAATTGAACACCTATGGGGCATTCTTAAGCACAAGATCGGAGACTGCAAAGCCAAAAATAAGAAAGAAGTTTGGTCCAAAAAAAGATGAATGGTACTCTATACCACCCGCGACTTATACCAAACTAGTCAATTCCATGGGACGAAGATTTGAAGTAGTCATTAAAAACAAAGGTGCAACAACTAAGTATTAAAAGGATATGAAACCCTTTTACTGTAAATTAATTCTTCACAAAACACAACAAAAAAAAATAATTTGTTCTATTATTTTTTTCAGGCAAATCCAGGGAAAACCGGAATCGAAAATCGCTGGGGCCTGCGTAAACCCGAAACGCATGAGAGCCACAAAAATTGATTTGAAAGTTCCCATGCACCCGGTCGACTTGTAATAATATCCAACAACTTCAAATTCGCATGGAAGACACAAAACGCAAGCAAAGAAAAACTTCAACGCGATCCACAGATAGCCGAACAAATGAGGTCGGACGTAGGCATAGAGGAAACATTTTATTCGAGTAGTTAGGAAGAAGTGAATAGGAGTCGGCGCGATTAACATCTGGTCTCTTGTTCCAAGTTAATATTTTAAAAGATAAAGTTATTATAAACTAAAGTTGTTCCAAGTTAATAATTTAAAGGATAACGTTATTAAAGACTAAAGTTGTTCCAAGTTAACGATTTTAAAGATAAAGCTATTGTTTATGAGAACATGCGGAGCCATTTGTGCGGTGCCGCCGTTCTTTTCATCCATTCATTTCAATTCCACGGCCCAGCCATACTTAAGATTATGAGAGCATGCTGAGCCATTTGCCGCCGTTTCTATCCATGTGAATGCCATGTCCCAGCCATAATTTATGACTGGGCAATAACACAGATACCAGCATCATGCCACTATCACCACCAGATTACACCAACAGGATCAGCATTTGTCCGCAACCGGCAAATTCCAATTGCCATCAGCAAACATTATCGATAGCAGAGGTGATAATTGAATTGCCGCCAATGCTAAAGGGACCCCCATAAAATTACTATTTCTGTTTCTTTGTACAGGAACTTGCGTTCCCTTTTTATTTGTTTCTTTTTATTATTATTATTTATTGGCCTGTGGGAACCCGGAAGTTCATGACCTCACCGACTCGACTCCGCCATCGTTCCCTGTCCTGTGCGCTCTCCTTCCACGCTTGACCATTCGATCCGACCTCCTCTAGCTGAAACCTAACATTGTCCTCCCATCTCCGTCGCGGGCGTCCGGCCGGTCTCTTTCCCGTTGGTCTACCGTCAAGAATTCTATGCACGGTCCTATCGCTGCCCATTCGCGCCATGTGTCCGGCCCATCTTAATCTTCGCGACTTGATTACTCTCACTATTGTAGGTTTGCGATATAGCTCTTCCAATTCGTGGTTGTGGAGTTTTCTCCATTGTCCTGCCTCCTCGTCATATGTACCACCAAAGATACCCCTTAGTACTTTATTCTCGAATACGCGTAATTTGTTTTCTTCCCGTTTTGTGAGAGCCCATGTTTCGCATCCATATAGAACAATCGGCATGATTATGGTTCTATAGACACGGAGTTTTATGTTACGTGATAGCAGTCTGGATTTCAGCAGTTTACTGACTGCGTGCTAACTAGCGTTGCCGGAATGCAGTCTTTTGTTAATTTCCTTCGACATTTCGTTACTGATTTGTTTCTTTGCATCCAATCATTCGTTTGTGTAGTTTGTAAATGCAGATTGTCTATCGGCTTGTTTTTGTATAACGCTCTGTTAAGAGCAGATAATGTTTTATATGCTACCTTTGTTCTTTGTAATGTTCTGCATGTTGTTCATGTATGTAATAGTAATGTTCTTTTGCGGAGCAGGGATTCTGCATTCAAGTTTTTTCATGTATGTAATAGTAATGCTCGGTTGCGAGCAGGAATCCTGTATTCAAGTTTTAAATGTAAGAGTATTAGTGTAGATATTTTTGTATATATAGGGTTTTAAGCGTAAAATCAGAATGCAACCGGCCACCCCGGCGTATTCCCAGCTAACCTATTTGAATTTCTTCTTACTTTCCAGGTTTATCCTTTGAGATATTTAGTGGCGTTGCGGCCGAATATTCAGGATTCTTTTTAGATGTTTAGTGGCGTTACGCCCGAACATCGACACAAAATTATCGCATTAAGGGTGTTACATCCTAGTGTACAGTAGGGCTTCGAAGTAGGTCAAAAGAGGCATGATACAAACATTGGTGACCCCGACGTGATAATTTCACATTGGTTGCTGCCCCCCACCCGAGGTAAGAACTAATATCCGTGAACACTAGTCAAAAAATGCGCATCCTAGTCTATCACCCATCGCCAAGGCAGCTACCAACGAGGTAGACGACATCCGTGGGCGTGTTTGCGAAACACCCGTTTTTAACCGTACCACGTACTTCGAACTGAAAGTATCATGGACGGTCGAGAAGTAAAAAAAGGTCCTAGTCAGGCAAACGGTCTTACAACGAGAGCTGACCAAGCTCAAGGCAGCCAGTGGGAAAAAATAGACAGATACATTGATGAGTAAAGCCAGGACGGCATGGACTCAATTTAACGATAATCATCAAGAGATAATCGAGAATCTTACGGTGCATCACGATTACATCCGCCTTAACACCTACGAGCAGGTACAATGGATGTACCAGCAACTAATGGCGACAGCGTCAATAAAACAGTAATCCGACGGTGCAGACGACTCGGTGAGCAGTCCACGAGCAGACATATCACACATTGACGACAACGGGATCCCAGACGCCATCAAATGTATCAGACGATACAAGCTAAAGAAAAAGACTCTCATTCAGACGCTTGATAGAGTGCGAGCAATGAGAGGGACAACACAAATGAGCTTCCATCAGGAGCTCCAATTTTCAACCATCCAAAGGCTCTGGGCAGATCTGGAAGAGCTACATCTACGGATTGGAGAGCTGATCGACGATCCCGAGACAATAGGATACGACAGCATCAACCATCAAGAGCTGGAAGAACAAGTCGAGTTCTCATTGGTCAGTCTACGTAGTTCCCAACAGGAGACGAGTCAACAGCAGCAGATTCAGGTCCCCTCGGTACCAAGCGGCCAATTGCCAAAAATCACCATTCCGAAATTCGATGGGGATTACTCAACATGGAGGCAGTGTGCCGATCTGTTTGGGGAAATGGTGCATAAGCAGCCACTAAGCAACTGCCAAAAAATGCGGTATTTAAAAACGAATTTAACCGGAGAAGCCGAAAGATTGCTCCGACATTTTACCACATCAAACGACCAGTACGACGCGGCATGGCAAATGCTGCAAAATCGGTTCGAGAACCACAGGTTGCTGGTGGGCTCATTGATAAACAAACTTTTGTCCCAGCCATCATATTCAACGACTGGGCCGAACTGTGCGCATATAAAGGCTTCTTCTAGGTTTGAAGAACCTCAATATCGACACCAGCAGTTGGGATGCTCTCTTGGGAAACATCTTGTTGCAAAAACTGGATCGTAACACCCATTCCTTATTCGAGCAAGGCCTGGCCAAACCCAAGGAAATCCCGTCCATCAAAGAACTGTTGGCATTCCTGGAGGTGCGGTTTCAATCCCTGGAAGCGATCGGGTCAAAGGACCCTAAGAAGGATGAGCCCAAATCCCGAACCACCTTGACGTCAGCGGTATCCCACACCACACCCAAGTATGAACAGCAGTGTGCTGCCTGAGGGCACATGCCCTCTATCATTGCCAGCAATTTCAACAACTCACAACGGATCAGAAGATGGACATCGTGCGCAAGGCAAGATTATGTCGCAACTGTCTCCAGCAAGGACATTTTGCAGACAGATGTGTGAGATCCAGATGCAAAGAGTGCAATCAAAAGCATAACATATTGCCGCACCCACAAAATAACACACAACGAGCTCCGACCTCGGAGTCGAGTCCCCAACCTCAGATCAAGGACAAGGCACAATCAGAATCTCTGAGCATCCACAGTAAGCTCATCCATCAACAAACTGACAATCCTCGGTACAGTTCGGGTAAAGCTGACAAGCAACAATGGCCGAACAATCGAATGCTGCGTCATTTTGGACTCTGGCTCACAAGTCAATTTGATCAGTGAGCGAGTCATAAAGAGATTAGCAGTAGCCACAACCGCTGCAAAGTTGACTATACACGGCATCGGGAACGTACCACAGAGTACACAACGACGCGTGAATATGGAGCTCACTGCCACAACAACAAAGTTCTCCACGCGACTCGAAGCGCATGTGATCAGCACGGTCAGTTCGCCACAGCCAAGTCAGGAAATCGACATTTCGGCTTGGAAGCTCCCAAAGAATGTCCAGCTAGCAGACCCAGAATTCCAATACCCAGGCAGGATCGACGTCCTGCTGGGAGCCGAGCACTTCTTCTCATTTCTATCCATTGGTCAAATTAAACTTGGACCAACGCTTCCAGTGCTCCAGAAAACTCGCCTCGGCTGGATGGTCGCCGGCCCATCAACGTCCAGTAGCATCAGCAACCTGTGGCATGTGTACCACCGACGACGAAGAGGGCATCAAAAGCTCCATTCAAAAATTCTGGGAATTGGATAATCTGGCGGACGGTCAGGAACGACGACTCTCACTCAAGGAACAACAATGTGAGACATTATTTCGCCAGCATTGCGTCAGAGACTCCGTAGGCCGCTTCACTGTTGGGCTACCGTTTGCCAGCGAGCCACAAACGCTAGGAGATTCCAAGGAACTGGCACGCACTCGGTTGCTGTCCCTAGAACGACGTTTGGAGAGGAATCCTGAGATCTACGACCAATATAGGTCCTTTATGAAAGAGTACTTCGAGTTGGGACACATGGAACCAGTAGATGCGATGAAGGTTCCGTCGCAGCATTATTACATCCCCCATCACCATGTTTTGAAGCCTGACAGCACCACTACACGATTACGAGTGGTGTTTGATGCATCAGCGAAGACATCTACCAATACTTCGTTGAATGACATTCTGCATCCAGGACCAGCTTTACAGGAGGACTTGTTTGCCGTCCTGCTCCGATTCAGACTCCCACGGTATTACTTTACAGCAGACATTGAGAAGATGTACCGGCAGATCAGCATTCGTCCCGCTGATAAACATTACCAGCTGATTTGGTGGCGGGCTAGTCGCGAACAATCATTGAGATGTTACCAGTTCAATACGGTAACTTATGGTACGACTTCAGCACTATACCTAAAAACCAAAAGGTTTTGTACGCTGAAAATTATAAGAAAACAATAAATTGATATTGTATAATTTAGAGCGCTTGCGTATAGCCAGTAAATTTATGGAAGAGTGATACGTATTAATTTAACATTTCATCTTCATCTTCATCATCGGCACTACAACCGGGGACCGGTCTTGGCCTTATTTAGCAAGTCCTGAGGCTTGTTAAATTTTCCATAGAGATTTGTTTTTTCCGGGCATTTAACATTTAGTCTTAGGTAAAATCTGTAATTGTATTGAAAATAAATGTGGATTTAAAACCAAAAAAAAAATAAATAAATAAATAAAAAAGGAAAAGGCAAAGGCGATTCCATCTGCAGACAAAGTTATGGCTTTCGTTTTTTGGGATACGTGTGGTATAATTTTCATTGATGATCTTGAAAAAGGAAAAACCATCAACAGCGGGTATTATGCGAACTTATTGCACAGTTTGAGGCGAAATTAGGCGAAAAAGGCCGCAGTCGGCGAAAAAGAAGGTGTTGTTCCATCACGACAAGGCACATTCACACATCCGTGCGATGGTGGTTTTAGATACGAATTACTTCGTCATGCACCCTATCGTCAGGTTTAGCACCCTCGGAACATTTTTTCTTTCCAAATTTGAGGAAATGGGTCGGTGGTAAAAGATTTCCCAATAATGAAGAGGTGATGTCTGCAGTGGATAGCTATTTTGAGGAGTTCGACGTTTCTTACTACGAAGGGGAATCAAATATAAACGGCAATTTTTGTTTTTTGCTTAGCAACAAGTTGCGACCAAGATAATTTTGTGCGTGGCTGTTGTTTCGTTTATGAAGAGTAGTGCTTGGTTTTGTAGTCAGTACAGCCATGAGCGAGGAAGAGGTACATATGTCTGTTGCGCAATGGATTATTATAAAATGTTTAACAAATGAAGGCGATAAATCCTGGGAAATTTTTTCTTAATTGAAAGCACAATTTGGTGATGATACACTGTCTCAGAACCGTGTGTATACCTGGGCCAGAGAATTTAAAATTGGGGGAAAACGTATAGAAACTGAAAGTTCTGATCGACGCCCAAGGACAAGTCGTACAGTTGACAACATCCGTGCCGTTCGAGAGTCTATTGAAAGTGATCGCCGTTTAACTGTGTGGATGTGTTCAATACATTATCACTGATGATATTAGCTTCAAAAAAATTACTGCTCGATTGGATCTGAGGTTATTGCCCGTAAATCAAAAACAGATCAGGTCGGAAATCAGTGGAAGATTTCTAGACCGACTTCGACAAGAATGAGAAGGTTTTTTGAACCGTATCGTCACATGTGATGAGACGTGGGCACATCATTATACTCCCGAGACGAAAATGGCAAGTAAGGAGTGGCGAAAGAAGGATGAAGGCTGCCCAGTGAAGACCATAACTCGACTCACAGCCGGAAAAGTTCTTGCAACGAATTTTTCAACTCAAAAGGAGTTTTAATGATTGATTTTCTTCACCAACAACGAACTGTGAATGATGCCTACTACCGTCAGTTGTTTCAGTCGCCAAAAGCCGCATCTCAAAACAAAAGACAATGTATGCCCATTCGAGATGTCATCCTTCTTCATGGCAACGCACCCACACCTGGTCCTTGACAAGGAATACATTGGAAGAAATGGGCTGGAAAACCCTCGAACACACACCTTAGAGCTCAGAATTGTCTCCATGTGACTATTTTTTGGTGGCACCCTTGAAGGAATCACTTGGAGGAAAAAAATTCGAAAGTAATGAAGAAGCCGAGGAGCGCGTACGCAATTGGCTAACAACTCGCCCTAAATCTTTCTACGAACAAGGGATATTAAAGCTTCCAAATCGGTGGCAAAAGTATGTGGATCACGCCGAAGACTATATTGAAAAATGTTGATAGTATAGTTAGTGTGTACCATTATTCAATAAATGTATAAAAAGAAATTGTCATCTATTTTTGATTCACCCTCGTATAAAAAAGGTATCGAAGCTATTGAACATTGCTGGGAAAAGTGTATCGCCCTAAAAAAAGCTGTTGAGAAATAAATAAAGTTTTTGCCAAATATTTTTTATTTTCTTTGTCAGGTCAATTAATTCTGGGACTGCCTTCGTATTACTAGCCCACAAGTAGGTTTTAAAGGATCAACAAGGAAAGCCATATTAATACTTAATCGGATCGGATTACTTTGAACCAAATTTATGTTAATTAACATTATGCTTCATTTATTAGGCATTGCTGGATCAAGATTAATGACAAACGCAAGGAAAGCATTGGAGTACTCAACAAGCCATTTTATTGCACCCAAAAGTCATGAAAATGATTTTAAAAAACAAGGAAATTGGGCCCTCCATTTTGCGGGACATTAACGGCGATTTTTTACATGCGAACAAATTCTCCAATTTCATAAGAGGAAGAATTGTAGCGGGCGATGAAAAGACTGTTAAGAACTACTGCAACCTAATCAAATTAATGGGGGCACTGTGATTGTTTCAGTCGGTTTTAACAACTCATAATACACTACGCCGAGCCGGTCCCACCATATACTGAGCATGACCTTGGAGCCGTGGATATTCGGTTTGGCCCTCGACGTGGAAGCATGGCCGGGATATCCCCATGATTATCTGCGCTTGGGATTATCGTAATGAACCCATTTTTCGTCCTCAGTCACAATGCGATGCAGAAATCCCTTCCGTCTTTGCCTTGCAAGCAGCTGTTCACAAACACACAAACGCCGTTCAACATCTCCCGGCTTCAACTCGCACGGCACCCAATTTCCTTGTTTCTGA
Organism: Microdon myrmicae; assembly: GCA_963931805.1. NCBI lineage: Eukaryota > Metazoa > Arthropoda > Insecta > Diptera > Syrphidae > Microdon > Microdon myrmicae. The sequence continues at coordinate 5,941,975 of OZ007502.1, forward strand.
ATCATTTCCATGATATTTCAGGCGTTTTGAAATGGCTTGTTGCGTCACTCCCAATGATCCTGCCAATTCTTGTTGCGTTTGACACGAGTCTTGATCAAGTACTGCCTCCAATTCTGCATCTTCGAAAACTTTCTCTCTTCCATGGCATGGCGGTGCTGGTCTTCGACGTTAAAATCGCCGATCTTGAAGCGTTGAAACCGCTCTCGGCATGATCTTTCACTAATAGCGGCCTCACCATAGGTATTTGAGAGCATTCGATGAGCCTCAGCCGCAGATTTCTTCATATTAAAGCAGAAAATTAAAACCTCCCGCAAATGACGAGAATTTGGCTCGTAAGCTGACATGTTTAATCGAGAATAACTTTATGATGCAGACACAAATCGACTAATATTTCGATGGCGTTATGTTTACAAATACCTAAGCTTATTGAATGACATCTATGATCTATTTATTTCAACTACCACTTACCGCTACAGCCATCTATTGCAAAACGGCGGAAGCAAAGTTGTACACCTAATAGAAAAACGGACAAGTATGTAGACTCGACAAAGTACAAGAAATTCCTCAATATGATAACGCTCAGCCTCACGTTGCATAACATGCATTAACATACATTAAGCGCTTAAGTGGGAAGTGTTACCCCACCCGCTATATTTTTCACACATTGCTTCCTGTGATTATCATATGTTCCGATCGACGTTGTTGACTGATCAGAAATTCGTGAATTTCGAAAAAGTCGAAAGAGGGTCCACCGCCGAATCCGTAGAATAGATCAAAAGATGGGATAAAGTTATTACTAACGATGGTCAGCACTTCGAATATAAAATAAAACCTTTAAAATTTATTTGTATGTCCAATATTGTATACTAAATCATTTGTCCAGTTATTCAAATTCGCGTTTAAAGGCAGAGGGCAGTTTCTCGGGGTTGCCAGATTCCCTTTACTAGCGATGCCTCAAGTTTGTTTTACTCATTATAACATGAATATTGGGCCACGCGTTTCTTAATTATATAATTATAATTCATTAATAACTAACCAGACCACGCTAAATTATAAATTAAGCTAATTTATCGATCGCCCCCAATTAATTCCATAAACAACTGTCGCTTATATATACAGATTAAGTCTATTTCCCATCCTCATCCAAGATGTCCGCTCTTAAGCTCACTAAAGTCTATGACAAAACCCCACTGAATGCCAGCGGCAACACTAAGTACATAAATAACTTTCAACATGTCCTCTTACCAAAACACTTGATCCCATCTGAGCCCCTCAAGTTCTTCAATTTTTGACAATCGTTCAACAAAAACAACAATAACATCAAAACACGTAAACAGGCTGGTCCCACATTGAAAACAAAAGGTCGCCTTGCTCACGAAACCCACTTCCAGTTAATTACTCCTCAAGGATCACTAGCAGCTCCGTTTCATCTCAAGGGTCACATACATCTCAAGTTGCATGATCCTCAAATGGCACGCGAGCAACAGTTGTTGGAAATGTGTCAGAAAGCAACTGAAGCAAATTGCCGACAGAACTCAAGTGGATTCTTTTTAAGGACGACGTCCTTCTGCTTGCCTCCACAGAAATGCACACGTTTCTATTTCCACAACGAAAGGGATTTCTCTCCAAAATGACGTGACCTGGTCAATTAAACTAATTAGCCCTAAACAAGTGAGGATCACCAATCACCGGACACGGATGCGATTAAGTAAAATCAATGAACCGTTTGATCGGCGAATAGACAACAACATTTTATTTAATTGATCGTAACTGAGGTGTTACCGTCCTGGGAATGTTTCCCCAAGGGGCATGTTGAACATATGTCGTTCGTCTGGCCTCAAGCTGCGAGGGTCTAAAACATGAGGGAGAGTTCGGACTACCAACGATCTCACTTTAGGCATCGTAACAAATGTCCGTGCAGTTGTGTCATGTTTCAGTATCCGTTTCCTTTTTCCCTTTTGTTTTCCTCACCGTCTCTAGTACTTACAGTAATTGAAACATAATTCCAAAGGCCAAATACAAAAGACAAGAAAGCAAAAGAATCCTAGAAGCCGAAGACTGCAATTTTCCGTTAATTGTTTATTTGCGACTTCCGGGGTCCTTTCTAAGTGGGGGGTCGTCACTATCTGTGAGAATGTGTATTTTTAAAGGACGATAATTGCTGCTTCGCTGCAGGCAATAGCTTGGACACCACCCTCCTGATTGCCTTTGAAATTCATAGCCAACTCGTCAGAAGACGGATACAAAGTGTTTGGTATGTTTTCGTCACTTGCAAAAATGGCTGCTTATATACTTTCCTCCTGGGGAAACAAGTGCTGCGCCTTCTCCGCATGCGTTGGTTTTGCAGTAGCGTATAAAGATACACTACGAGTAGATACATTTTGTATCTATTTCGGATTGTGTATTCACAGCTAGGTGGAATAAAATCGATATTTCTATGGCAACGAACGGACATTTTATCTTCAATGGCGCAGAGGGTTGGATGAAATTAGATGAACATCTAAATGATGTTGGGGAGAATTATTTTGGGGTGGGAACGCTGTATTTTCGGGAGCCTGTAAACTTACACGTTCTGCGCTTTAAGCACGATTTATGGTGGACTTTCTTTGTTAATTTTCTTCAAAAGTGAATTATTTTTTCTCGCACTCAAGTATGGCAACAGAATTGAAAATTTTCAGGGAACGAATTTAGTTTAGAAAAATCTTCAAGAGAAACATTAGTGAACTGTGTTAACATTCATAACGAATGAATATCATCGAATTGGTTTCACAATAGTTTCAAGTATCGCAACCGGGAAGTTACTATAACATAGAATTATTCTCCAGCGTTATTTGATTTATTTACTTATTTACTTAGATATGAATGATTCAAACGCAAAGCACATTAGGTTCCATACAAGTTAAAGCTGGTAAGAACTTATTATGATTTTTTTTTGTTATAAAGCTGAAAGGTCTTTTTATAAAGTTTGTACAGCATCGTGTTATTGTGGTGAGATATGGTCAGATTATGGGTTGTTATTCACTCATATTTGGTTACGAAAATAACAATTTTCCAATAAGTCCCTTTTTTAATTCAAGCATTATAAAATGATAATCATAAGCCTAGAGTACCAACAAATGACCAGCTATATTTCTTCCGGCTACTTGGGGACCTTAATTTCCTGTTTGCGGTGGTCTAGACACGGGCGGTAGGTGCTGCTGTAGGACCCTTTCGTCGTCACTAGTGCGGCTTGAGGACCTCTTATTTTTTGTTTTTTTTTCCACACGGGAAATACTTTTCCGCACACCGATTTGAAACCTGGTCCGTGCTTGGGTGCCAGTTAAATTTGTATTTAAATTTGTATATTTTACAAAAAAAAAAAGACAACTTTATTAAATTTAAAGACGTGGGTCTTTAATGGAACATTGAACAAGGCTTAAAATTATTTATTTCCACTACAAGTATGTATATTACTACAGTTCTTTATTTAATTTAAGGACGCGGATCTTTACTGGAACGTTGAACAAAACTTAAAATTACTTATTTCTACTACAGTTCTAAGTATCATTCGCTTAGCCGTAGACGTAGTGTCAGCAATTGCTCCATCATGCGCCAATTTTCAGTGCTGATCCAGGCGTTGTATGCCCGCATATCCGGCGTATGGCTTTGTTGCGAAATTTGGGATATGTTGTCTTTTGTTTTTTTTTTTTGCCATTAAAAGTATTTGGTGGTAACTTATATAATACTAAAGCCACGACAGATCGCAAGTCCAAATACAGGCGACACATCGTCTCCCTCAGATTGCATGACAATATTAAATTCAATGGATAAGGGAAAACAAGCAATAACCTAAATGTTATGAGTAAAATCTTTGGGCGTAGGGATATGCATAAGCCCGCCTGGATATTCCAAGCTGGAGCTGTGGCGATTCTGACAGAATTCTTGAATTCAGAGTGAAGAACACAACAAGATAAAAGAGTAAAAAAATTATCAGTGCCGTCTACCAAAGCATTAACGTAGAAACCAAGACTTATGTAACTAGTTATAACATTGTTGTGTACACTCGATCTGATGTGTCGGTGCCTTGGCTCTATCATTTTCATAACGTGGCTTCAAATCCCTTCCTGCACTGTTTCGCTAAATGGTATAGAATTAATCGCATCCAAACATCTTCATCATCATCATCGGCACTACAACCAGGAACCGGTCTTGGACTTAGTTAGCAAGTCCTAAGGCTTGTTAAATTTTCCATAATGATTTGTTTCTTTTTTTCGGGCAAGGTCATTAGTCCTGCGCCAGAGGCTCCCCGACGGGGAATCGAACCCCGGTCTCCCACGTGACAGGCATCCAAACATACAGCACTATTTATTGACACTATCACACGCCGAGCTTGACGATGGTACGAGTGTGTTGCCAATGTCGATTT